>CM077213.1:15293002-15893002 GCA_039654625.1 Rhinogobio ventralis
GCCCCATTTCTATGAACCAAAAACTGAAAGTAGAAAAGTATTCAAAACACAAATAACAAGGCAATAACATGGACCAAATAGATTAATCACAAAAATAAATAATTACCTTACCTTGGCTTAGTTTCACTTTCATTAATCTTAATAGCATGTTTGTATTTGTACAGGAAGTGCTTCTTTCCCAGCCAATAGCATTCCAGATTGCATGCTGGCCATCTGTTGATCACATTCAGGGTCTCATTAGTGACTCAAATGACTTTTGCTCTAGATAAGAATCTAATAAATGTCTTAAATGTAAATCAAAACCTGAATGTTGCATTTTTAGATTGATTTCTGAGGGATTTTGGAAATTAGACCACAGGAAAAATTGACTCTTGTGGAAAGAGGCATCAGAGATGCAGCTGTACACCAGCTGTCCACATTGCTGATCCCCTTTGGTAATCCAGTAGGATTATTTGGCGTTACGGTGCACAGAGAGAACTTTTTTTTTAATGGCTTTCCTCCTTTTCTCAGTCCTCTCCACCCTCTGTCCTAAGCTAGAACTGTGACAAGTACTCCCACCAGCATGGAGACAGATGCTGGCAAACCCTAAATGTCACTACACCTCGCCCAGTCATTCAGTGATTAAAGCAATACAGTTCTTTCCCCTCCCCCGCACAGCACAGGAATGGTCTCTCCCGCCCATTGACCTGGACTAGTGCTCTTTGTCTCCCTCTGGAACTGATGCTGACTCTGGAGCGAGCCATCACAAAGGAGCATGTATGGGAACTCGGCATAAACTTTGACCTTTAGAGGCCAGGCGGAGGGCAGGCTGGGCACCAGGCACCTGTGCAGTGGTGACGGAGGGCTGACGTTCCCCTGCATCCCATCTGCTTTTAGGCAATTAGAGTCAATCAGATGGTTCTTTCAGTATGTGCGTGTGTATATGTATATGTGTATATATATATATTATATATATTTTAAAAAATCAGCTGCCTTTCTCATATTCAAACCTAAAGGGGCTCAAATCTGATCTCAAGTAATGTTTGAAATAGCCATTTAACACTGACCTATCTTGAAGATAGTTAAATGTTTTTAGGAGACCATAACCATTGCGGGTTTTTCTCTGGAGTGTTTTTCTGGATCATCTGATCAGTATTAGGATTGGTAACATTAGCGTTTCACTCGTGTGTTTTTCTTCCCTCGCTGGTATTCCATTTAGTTTGGGAATGTTTTTCCTTCTATTTAAATCGGCCTTAGGAGAGTTAATTTCCTATTTAGGACTTACTAAAATTGAAGTTGAATGATGTGGGAGAACAGTGGATAATGTTGGGATTAGGAGAGAAAAGTTGGAAAAGGTGACGAGCATAAAAGCATGTCTGTTAGGAAAGGCTTGTTTTTTTAAAGCATCAAGTAGACTGCATACAGTGTCGTTTAGGACATTCAAGATTGATTTCAGGCATTTCTTCTGAAAGATGGAGATCTAACTTTGTGTATTCTCTTAACCATATCTTGTTGGACTGCTCTGCTTTTTAAAGGGATAGTTCAACCAAAAATTGTCACTTACCCACCCTCAAGTTGTTCCAAACCGGTATAAATTTCTTCTGCTAAACACAAAAGATGTTGAAAATGAAGCAGTTGATGGACCCCATTGACTTCGATTTTTGGATGAACTGTCCCTTTAATGCCAGTAGACAGTTTTACTTGGTAATCTCTAAGGACTTGTTTAATTAAATTTTACCAGCTAAAGTTTTTGCATTTTTATCATATGTAACGCCTTGTTTTTGTTTTACTCTTATGTAACTGATAAATTAACTCTTAACTCTGGCTTTCTCATGGTCAAAAGTCACAGTAATGGCAATAATATGTCATTGGTAAAATGAATGCAGACATGAACATGCTCTCCTGAATCATTTATAGTATATTTTATTAAAAAGTCGGTGCTTTAAGATGATTCATTTGAAATTTGAAAGGATATGTTCACCCGACAATAGTCATAATTTATTCACTATCCAAATTACTTTCTCCTGTGAAAATACCAATTGAAAAATTCACTCCTTTCCATGCAATTGCAATGAAAGGAGACTGGAGTTTTTAAGTTTTAAATGACCATCAGTGTGTCATAAACCTAGTTCATATGAATTCTGAGATGTATTACAAGTCTATTACAACAGAGTAAAATTTTAGTCACAGAAAATCTTGACATCTCAGCATTTAGAGTAGTAACACTGTCTGATTTGTGAATTTAAAAAGATTTGACTTAAAAGAATGATTAAGGAATCTATTAATCCAGCTCATAAAACCAGGCTGAATGAATCATTCACACATCTAACTGTTGTGGTTTCCCAAAATCCAAAATCATTTTTTGGCTTCTGTTTTATAAAAAATGTACTGCTGTTTGCTGATCTCACCCTCTTTCTCTTTCACAAACACATCCACAGCTATGAAAATTTCTTTCTGTCCTGTTCTCTAACCCACGGTGGGGTGGAACTATGTGCCCCCCAGCACACCAGTAAACAGTCTGTCAGCAAATATCTCTTCCACCTGGTGGTGTGGGACCAGAGGTGAGCCTGATGCTAATCCACACATACTACACAGTCCTATGAATACAATCTCTTTGAGGTTAAAAACAAATGGCCTAATGTTTCAACATGTTAGATCTAAGTTTGTTTACCAAGTACTTCAGATGTAAAATTTGAAAATAGCTCCTCCATCTCAGCTTCCAGTGGCTGTTTTTATACTCTGCCCCCTAGAGTTTGTTTTTGTTCTTCTGGTATATTTTAGTACACAATTGTCATTTTATTTTCTCCATCCTAGTGGATATATTTAGGTACATGTAGGTGTGTATGTACTATTATAACTCCAAGTGTAGGTGTTTAAAAAAATAAAATGTTTCCTTTATAATCTTGTTCTTAGTTTTAAGAACACTGAGAATTTCTAATTTTATTCTTTACAGAAACGTATTGCCATTTTCAAAAACATGGTTCTGACTGGCATTATTTATATTATTTAATTTATCTTTTTCAATGTATAGAGTTTGCTTCCCCGTCCAGATCAACCAGTTGCCAAGGGAGTCACAGCTGACTGTGATGTTATATGCCACCCCTCTACCGCCCCCTGGGGGTGCGGAGGAGAAGAGCAAGCAGAAACGCAGCATTGAAGCTCTGGGCTGGGTCACCATGCCCCTATTCAACTTTAGACAGTAAGCATGGATTGATCTCTTTTTTTTTCTTTTTTTTTCTTGCTGGCTGACGGTCACATTTTGTGCGCTTTTGTCATTAATGATAATGTAATGAGTGCATGTTATACTGGAGGGCATGAAAACAGGCTCTTTAAGCACTAGTGTTCTGTTGATACTCACCTCCTACAGCAAGCCAGTTGTGGTGTTTAGAACAGGCCTACTTTCGCAAGTATAACACGGTCTACAAACACCACGCACACTATTATTATTAATATATTAATTTTTTTTGTATTCCAGTTCTTGAAAAATGGTGTATTGAGAAGTAGATAACGGTATGCTGTGTAAATACAAAAGTTAGGGGTGGGTGATATGGCAAAATGGTCATTTTAAAGAATTTTTTAAAAGGGGTCATGAACTGCGGTTTTTTTTAAATGTATTATTATTTTTTTTTTAAATAATCGTTTTGTTTCCTGGGGTGCACTTATGTTAGAATGCTTTTTACATCAAAAATTTTAAAGGGCGTGTCTGCTGGGAGACTTCAGTGTAAACAGCCAAATCACAGCAGTGGGTAACGTCTTTGCTTTTAAAATGGTATTACTCTCTCTTTTAGCGTGTTTTTACTATTACAGTTCTCATGGTTAACTAACCGGGAAGTGTTGCATTACATTTAGATCTAGGGCATTATAGAAAGATCCATGGCATTATATTAAGATTGTGGCATGAAAGGATGCAGTGATGATCATTGTAGCCGATTACACACATGCTGAGCGCATGAAAGCAGCGATCTCGTCATTGCAGCTCAGTTTCTGTGCACTAATGAATGCTTTCATCTTCACTAACAGTGCAAACGTGATCTAGTTAAGAGATTCGTTGAATAAAACGAAAGTCACTGATAAACGTGTCACTGATAAACTGTTTGATTGACCGCTGCAGCGCTTGCTGCTCAAACGATTGTAAAGGGAGCTTTCTTTGATCGCTTTCTTTATAGAATTTAATCACTGTTAAATAAGATTATTTTCATGCTACTAAGAGAAGTTGGTTAGTCACTGGTTTGATTTACTGACAGTCAAAAGAACATCTGACTACATGAATCATTACATTTCAGATCAGGCATTAGAATGAACAGTTACTTGTTGCATTACTGTTGAACCCAGTTACTGCACAATATTTTGTAATCCTCAACGGCATGTTTATTGCTTTGTAGCTCGATGGTTTAACACTAGGCCTATGTTACATGCGCAAATCAGTGGGCGGGGCTGATTTCTCAATTCATCACCCCTTTAAGAATATCACAATTTTATCAGTTTTTTTCGTGTTTGTTCTACTATTTTGTAAGTGACTGAGCAATACAGCCAAAGTAATATCCCTAATTTAAAAATTATTTGATTGTGTGTGTGTGTGTGTGTGTGTGTGTGTGTGTGTGTGTGTGTGTGTGTGTACATGTACACTCACCTAAAGGATTATTAGGAACACCATACTAATACTGTGTTTGACCCCCTTTCGCCTTCAGAACTGCCTTAATTCTACGTGGCATTGATTCAACAAGGTGCTGAAAGCATTCTTTAGAAATGTTGGCCCATATTGATAGGATAGCATCTTGCAGTTGATGGAGATTTGTGGAATGCACATCCAGGGCACGAAGCTCCCGTTCCACCACATCCCGAAGATGCTCTATTGGGTTGAGATCTGGTGACTGTGGGGGCCATTTTAGTACAGTGAACTCATTGTCATGTTCAAGAAACCAATTTGAAATGATTCGAGCTTTGTGACATGGTGCATTATCCTGCTGGAAGTCATCAGAGGATGGGTACATTGTGGTCATAAAGGGATGGACATGGTCAGAAACAATGCTGAGGTAGGCCGTGGCATTTAAACGATGCCCAATTGGCACTAAGGGGCCTAAAGTGTGCCAAGAAAACATTTCCCACACCATTACACCACCACCAGGCTGCACAGTGGTAACAAGGCATGATGGATCCATGTTCTCATTCTGTTTACAGCAAATTCTGACTCTACCATCTGAATGTCTCAACAGAAATCGAGACTCATCAGACCAGGCAACATTTTTCCAGTCTTCAACTGTCCAATTTTGGTGAGCTCGTGCCAATTGTAGCCTCTTTTTCCTATTTGTAGTGGAGATGAGTGGTACCCGGTGGGGTCTTCTGCTGTTGTAGCCCATCCGCCTCAAGGTTGTGCGTGTTGTGGCTTCACAAATGCTTTGCTGCATACCTCGGTTGTAACGAGTGTCAAAGTTGCTCTTCTATCAGCTTGAATCAGTCGGCCCATTCTCTTCTGACCTCTAGCATCAAGGCATTTTCGCCCACAGGACTGCTGCTTTAGAAAAACTTTAGAAATGGTTGTGCGTGAAAATCCCAGTAACTGAGCAGATTGTGAAATACTCAGACCGGCCCGTCTGGCACCAACAACCATGCCACGCTCAAAATTGCTTAAATCACCTTTCTTTCCCATTCTGACATTCAGTTTGGAGTTCAGGAGATTGTCTTGACCAGGACCACACCCCTAAATGCATTGAAGCAACTGCCATGTGATTGGTTGATTAGATAATTGCATTAATGAGAAATTTAACAGGTGTTCCTAATAATCCTTTAGGTGAGTGTATATGTGTGTATGTGTATATATGTATATGACAGACCATTTAGGCCAAAGTAGGGTCATTTTATTTTATCTTTGTTCTTAAAAATGCACATTACAAATACTATAATATACATATTGATTAATCTGTGCTTATTTTCCACAGTAGGTGTATTTAACAGTTGCATTTAAGTGAAAATGGAATAAATAAATGTAAAAATAAAACCCTACATAGACGTCACTATATAAATGATATATACGTACACTGATTCTTATTAAAGCTACTGAAGTTATTCTGTCTTTTGTTGTTTGATTAACATAAAATGACAGCTGTGACTGCTGTCACTTGTAATTAAAGACCTCCTGCACTTGATCTAATATACAGACCCACATCCGGTTTTCTTCCAACTGTTTACGTTCACTTAAAACATAACAAATTGTGTTTATGTAAACATTGTGCTTAAACCGTCAAATACACACAAGACGACGCGAAAGATAACAGACTTTGTGAATGCTCTCCAAAAAGAGCACGTAAGAACAGCATGCGAACAAATGTTTAACCGTTTTTTTTTATTTTTTATCTGGCAACCCTAATTTTGCACTAACATGTGAAATGTACGTCACATGATGTTGGGACGGAGGTGCCAGAACAGTTCGCTATCAAAAATCATGATATTGCACATCCCTACCAGAATTATAATTACATTTTGTAAGACCCATCGGACACACATTTCATGGTCAAATGCACATGGAAGTCCAACTTTAAATAATTTTAAATCTAGATAATGTCATGCATGAGAATTTTCATGCTCTTGTTTAATTCTTGACTGTAAAAAAAAACAAAAAAAAAACGAGCTGGGCTTAAGCAAGTTATTGACGTTGCCTAATTTATGTTGTTTACGTATTTATCATTGCTTGTAAGATGAACACAATGTATGTACTTAGTAGGTCAAGTATGTATTTATATACTCTGTCTTTGTCCATATCCTGTTATTGCTTGTTTTGTGCATCTATAAGCGGATGTTAGGTGTTTTCTGACCCTGCACCCTATTTTCTCTCTTCCTCAGTGTTCTGACGTGTGGGAGGAAGCTGCTGGGTCTTTGGCCTTCAACCCCCGGCAGTGGAAATGCTCGTTCCAGTACGCCCAACTTCAGCCAGCCAGACAGTGTCATCCTTCAGGTTTGGCCTTTTGCTCAATTCAATGTGTAATCATATAGTAAACCGTTTCCTGCTTCATTACAGATAACTCTCACCCACGTTCTCTGTGAACTCACATTTACTCACAACACACTCCTCTTCCATATAAATAGTTTTTCTTCGTCTCCCCCTATATTTTGGTTGATCTGTCCTTTTATCCAGGAGGTTGCAGCGTGCCAAATAGGCCCATATCAGACCTTAAGGATGAGGCTTCCTGTTTAAAACAAATCCACCATCTCATTTTCATCTTTTTTCAAAGGTCATTTATGCATACTCAAAAGCTAACTATTGAGGACACATGCATGGAAAACTTTAAGATGTTTATAATTGACAAGCAGTACTTTTTTGAAGGCATGTATGATTAGATTTATATGTAAAGGAGTATAATGAAGGTTAAATTCTGTGATTGGCTCATAACTTAGGCAGTAATAGGGTCAGGCCAGTGTGCTAGTGGAAATGTAGGAAGGAACTGTCCCACTCCTTGCAAAATGTCCTAAAAGTAGGTCAGGTAGCTCTGCAGAGAAAGAGAAAGGATGCAGAAATTTTATATGCATCTAAATGGATTCTTTCCTGAGCATTTAATTTTGCCTGGGGCTGACAACACACAACTAGTTTTTATTGTGATTTTGTTGTTGCATAAGAACATCAAGATATCACAGATAATAACCAGTTAAATATTACTTTTAGTTTATTTTGAATCAGACATGACCGAATTTGTGGTTTAGAGAGTGAGTCAGACATTTATTCAGTAACTGGTCAGTGGTTGTCATTTTAGATTTAAATAAATCAACTCAGTAGTGACTTCTTGATTTTTGTTCAATGATTTGTAAGTCTTTTTGACCAATTCAAAGCATGTGTTTTTTTTTTTTGTATTTATATAATATAGTTGGTGTACTCTTGTCATTTAATGATAATGTCATGAGTGCATGTTATACTGGAGGGCATGAAAACAGGCTCTTTAAGCACTAGAGTTTTGTTGATACTCACCTCCTATAGTAAACCATTTGTGGTGATCAGAACAGGCCGACTTCTGCAAGTCTACTGCGGCCTACAAACACCACATACACTCAAACAAGTGAAATTAAGTGTATTGTGGTTCCTGAGCAGAATTGGTGCATTGAAAAGTAGATTACTGTATCTAAAACAGAGTAAATCCAGAAGTAGAATGAATTAAGACTCATTGAACACAGATTTCATAGTCAAATTACTTAATGTAGATAGTGTCATACTTGTAAAGTTTCATACTTTTTGACTTCCATCTTCAGGAAGTTTAAACCATAAAAAAAATCCCAAAGCTGGCTTACATAAGTTGACACATCCTAAAGCAAACATGTGAACCTTCCCAAGAATTAGACTGTTTGCAGGATCCAGAACTTTGGCAGTAATAGGGTTTTGTTAGTGAAAATGTAGGAATGAAGCAAGTACTATGAACAGTAATGTAGGCTGCATCCAAAATCGCATACTTCCCTATAAAGTAGGTGAAAAATGTGACTAGTTTGTCAGAATTCACAATACTCAGAAATGGGTACTTTTATATTTCTGGTGAGATTTTGAAGTGAAACAGCATAGTAAAGTGTCCATTGTATGCACAGAGTATGTGATTTTGGATGCAGCCATAGTACTTGGTTTATTTTGAATGGGACATGACTGAAGTTGTGGTTAAGAGCATGTAGAGGTTAATTCAGTAACTGTTCTGAAAGATTCAGTGGTTGGGTGAGTCATTACAACGTTTCAAATAAATAACTCCATAGTGAATTCTTGATTTGTAAGTCTTTTTGACCCAACTTTTGAATGATGAATGGATAATACATAATACATCTATCTACATATTAAACATGGCACTGTAGCTTAAGCAGCAGTGCAGAAAGCAGTCTATTAAGCACAAACACCTGAGACATGTCACCCACAGACAACCCTCTGCACTTTGAGTCACCACTTCCTCCACATATGTTAATATCCTCTTAACACATTCAGACATGACATTTCACCGGCGTAAACAGCACTTCCCGCGGGTATTGTTCTGAATCTGTGTAGTAAATCGCATGTGCACATAGAGGCCTGGTCTGAATGAAGAGAAAACTGTGAAATTCCCACCCTCTGCACAGGCCTCCTCCTATACAATCCCCGTTCTTCTTTCTGCAATCTCAGGGTGCCAAGCCAGCCCATAGTACTGCCAATAGGGCTCTTTTGTGCCCAAATGGCATGCCTTTGTCTAAGGGCAGTGGGCTGTGCAGTTTAAACTGGGAGCGAAGCCTGGTCCTGTGCCTATTCGGTAGGTTCTGCCCCTCATTAAGGTGCCGGGGTTATTCAGTGCATGTGTGGTGGCAGATTTTCCTCAGTCAGGCCCTGCAATCTGCCCGTTAAGCCGCCCTACAGCCAAGATGCATCTGGTGCTAATGACACATCTGGGGCTCGTTAACTGCATAAATTGCGCTCGCTCCCCTTAGCTTCTCTCCTTTTCCTATCCTCTGATGCTTTCTCTCGCTCATTTCTCTGACCTCATTTTTCACATTGTTTCTATTGAATTGTTCAATTCACACCATTCTTTTGAAATTCTTAGTGGTTGTTCTAGATCTTCATGGTGAACCACATTTTAACAGGTAATTCATTATTGTAAGCTGCTGCTGGAGTTTATAAATGAGCATAAACCAAACTGCAATGTATGTATTATACAGTATAAGGGGGAGATCCAGACCACTTGTGGTAATTTAATGATAATATTAACAGATATCAGCACTCACCTGTTATTGTTTATATAATAATTGGCATGTTTTTTTTTCTTTTTTATTATAAAAACTATTTGTTTGAATCTAAGTTTCCTTTTGGGGAACAATAATTGAAAGCCTGATATTTTGAAGCTGATATGTACCTCTGGTACCCCTTTTTTTATTTTATTTTATTTTTTTTATATAAATTCTTTTTTTTTTTTTTCAAAAGTGTAGAATTTTATCACCTTTTACAAAATGTTCTACTTAATGGTGTTTAACAATTTACTTATTTAAAATCTTTACAATAGCCTTTCCCCCATTTAAGTAGATATGAGTTGAACTTGTATCCCTATAGACTTTTAATTTTTCCACAAATGAAATGCATACTTCTATCCCTCACAACCTCACTTTTATTCGTCAACCATTAAATGCGTTGTCAGCTAGTAGAAAATAGCTGCCCAGGGGTGCTACTAAGATGGCTGCCGAGTGAACTGACTTACGGGGGAACATTTGGTGCGAAGGTCATGAAATGCGTGAAGGGCTTCGGTATTCATTATTGTGGCGTGTTCAGCTAATGGATGAAGGGTGATGCTGAGAGGCATTTGGCAATGATGGGACTGATTTCAACCCGTACTGACAGAAGTGTGAAAACAGACCCACATATTCCTATTATTTAAAGCTTTTTGTCGTTCTAATATGGTTTGTAATTTCGTTGCGTTTAGCTCAGTGTATGTTGCATCTATGTGGTTAACATTTTCGTGTTGTTGGTATTTAACTTGGCAAGTTTAAGGTGAAGGCCTCGGCTGTTCATGGTGCTGTTATCATGGCTTTCAGCACTCCTGTTAAACTGATGTCAGCCGTGACTGAATTTTAGCGTTTGCTTTGGATCATAAACCTTTCACTCTTGTCCCATCTTTTACAACCCCATTAGCTGAAAAAAAAACTTTACCTGCAATAGCGGTTTGTTTTCTTTATCCTTAGCCCTTCCATGAACAACATAATAGATGACTATTAGGGCTGAGTGTTATATCATTTTGAAATACTTGAATTTATTTTCTGATTTATATGCAACATTTGTGTTTTTTTTGTTTTTGTTTTTTTAGATCTCAGTGGGCCTAGAATCATGATATTAGAATAGATCGTTTTGATCTTTTTGTCTTGCAAGTTTGAAGTGTTTTTTTGTTTTTGTTTTGTTTTTTATTGATCCAGAAGAAAAAATATGTTAGTCTAACACATTTCTGTTCATTGTTCATACTGACCATTTCCATGATTCATTTAAATTTCAATGTACTTATTTTACTAACAAAACAACTTAAACAAAGTTTTAACTTTTAATGTTTAATTTTCTGTAACTTTATTTTATATACAGCATTTTATTTCATGCATTTAAACCTTTTAAATCTTATTGACTTTTTTTGATGGTTCCTCTAGTTTAAAAATCCCTTTTTAAATGTCAATATGCCGAATATTGCTGAAAAATAGAGAGATTTTAGGTTTTTTTGCCCAGTCCTAATATCTATACACTGACTGTCTGAGGAATACCATAGTCATATGAAGAACAGTTTTCATTTCAGGCTAATAACTGTTACTTTTGTCCGTTCTCCTGGGTGTTTTTACACCCTCCATTGTTAAACATTCTCATTTTCAACACAACTCTCCTTGTCTGTTCAGGTGGACTTTCCCACTTCTTCTTTCGAAGTACGCTTCAGCACCCCCGCCCCTGCAGAGTTCAGTCCCCAGTACGAGTTCTCCCGCCTGGACCAGGTCAGCCAGAGGCAGCTACAGGATGTCTTGCACAAAAAGTCCCTTTTCTGGTGAGTTGGCTTTATACCTTGTAATACTTACCTTAACCAACACTGCATATCTCTTGACAATATTGCCCCTTTTCCACCAACACAGTTCTACCAAATTCTGGGCCGGAAACGTAAACTCCGCACCAGTGTAAACCACTTCTGCAAACCAAAAGGAAACCGCTAATGTCCTAATTTATTTGACGGACACCACGTTAGTTACTTTTGCTACTTGCATTTAAATGACAAGTAAAATTTTTCGGTGAACAAACATTTACATTTAATGAAATCTGAGAGATTTCTTTGACCGTTTATGCAACTACCACTTCCACGCTTCAAAAAGTCCATAAAGAGATCGTAAAACTAATCCATATGATTTGAGTGGTTTAGTCCAAATTTTCTGAAGGGACATCATTGCTTTATATGACAAACAGATTGAATTTAGGCTTTTATTTGCATTGGGCTGGTTCTGATTCAGCATTCTCTAAAAAACCAGCAATGTTTTTGGTGAAGAAGACTTAACTTTTTTGACTAATTTTGTGAGCCTGTGAGTTAAATCATTTACATCTCATTTGATCATTCTAGCTTGGTCATGTAATGTTACTGCAAATAGTGGGTGTTTACACATTTAGGGTGTTTACACATTTAAGCTGCTTTGGTTGGTAACCACAAAAGAGAAAGCAGTGGGTTGATGATGTACATCTATAAAGGCTATAAAAACTGTATCTTCTACAAGACAAGGATGGTTTAAGTGTAGCTGCAACAAATAGCTCATGCAAATTCCGATTCAGCTGTCGTTACTTATCGTTCATATTTCAGCAACCCACACCATGAAATCACTTTTCCGCTCCCAAATGAGCATGTCTGTGTTGGAACAGAGGTGGAACAAGCTCAGAGGGATGTTGAGGAGTTCAGACACATAAGAGAAAGGATGAAGCAGACTGCTGTAGCATTCGGTGTCAGATCTTTCCTTGTTTCCGGGAAGGATAACGCACAACATTTCCTACTGGAGTACACCATAAATTACATTTTTAAATATTATTTTCAATTGTAACCTTTCACAACATTACTGTTACTATATTTTTTTTTTATTTAAAATAAAAGCAGTCCTAATGCAGCATAAGAGATGTCTTCCCTGAAAAATGGAAAAATCTTAAAACAAGATCCAAACCTTTTGAATGGTAGTGCATTTAAAGGGATAGTTCTCCCAAAAATGAAAATTCTGTCATTTACGCAACCCTCAAGTTGTTCCAAACCTGTCAGCATTTTTTTCATCAGAATAAAGAAATTCAATGGGGTCCATCAACTGTTTGGTTACCACATTTTGTGTTCAACGTAAGAGGAATTCCTACAGGTTTGGAACAGCTTGAGTAAAGGTGAGTGAATGACAACTATCCCTTTAAATCCTATTATATAGCATCATATAATGCAAACATAGAAAATAACTTTATTAAATAGATTAACCTTATTGTGTTTTCATTGATCAGGCCTTTATCGTAACACCACCCCCCCCTTTCCTATGTTTGAATACGAGGACATATCTGGTGCTCAGGGCTTGGTGCTTGGTGCTGTACAGTACTCACTTTGTTACCGTCAGCTTTAGACGGCTGATGTGAAGATCCTCCCCAACTGGCCCTGTTCCTCCTCTCCTCCTCTCTCAGCTGTTTTTCCTCTCTGTCTCTGTTGCTCAGAGGCTGTGGAGCTCTGAAACATTAGCTGCAGTGTAAAACGTGGAGCCACACCAGCCTGGAAATATTCAGTCATAAATTGTCTCCAGCTCTCGGATCAAAGGTTGAGAATTTGAGCTGGGTGTAAACTCTGATCTGGCTTGTCAGTGGAGAGTTAATGTTAAATCTTTCTTTTTCATGCAGTTTATCGATTCTAGAAGCGCTTGCTCCACTACTAATTTTTGGGTTAGGTTTTTTAATTAAATACAATTTTAAAAATTTATTTCAATGTTTAAAAGTCTCTTATGCTTACCAAGGCTGCATTTATTTGATAAATACATTAAAAACTGATTTATTGTAAAATATTACAATAAAAACAACTTTTCTATTTTAATATTTTAAAAATGTCATTTTATTCCTGTAATATGTGGGGTTTTTTTTTTTTTAAGCATCATTACTCCAGTCTTCAGTGTCACACGATTCTTCAGAAATCATTATATGCTGATTTGGTGTTCAAGAGACATTATTAATGTTGAAAACAGCTGCTTTAATATTTATATGGAAACTGCTATTCAAAGAATGCTGGGGAAAAAAAATTATTTATTTGAATTGGAAATATTTTGTAACAATTGATCATTTCTTTACTGTTACTTTTGATCAATTGAATGCATCCGTGCTGATTCAAAAGTAATTTCTTTCCAAAAAATTAAACTAAAAGTTTCTTTTTGATGGGCTCTCAGTAAGCAACCATCCAGAGCACCCTAGCAACTGCATAGTGACATGCTAGAAAACATTCAGAACACCCTGGCAACCACTCACAACAACAATAGTAGAATGTCTGAACTTGGCAAGCACAACCCACAATTTCTTTAGAAACTGTGCAAATCTGTGTCTCTGGTTGCCCAATGTTTTTTGTTCCAGCAGGAACCTGGTTTATTAAATTTAGCATTAGTTCACGTCCAATTAGTTGTCCTTTTCTTTACTGATTGATTTGCAGAAGGGCCTCAGGGTTGCTTTGGGCAGCTGCAGCCAGGAATCAATACTCCTCAAGCCTCTTGTGAATTGTGGGATATGTAGTCATCTAACGACAGCCATGCTTGCCTGTTGAAGAGCGTGGGTGTGACCGTATGAAGCATTCACAACCCTTCCCCCAGTATATTGAGCTGTCTGATGACTCTGTATGGTTATGGCCCAGCAGGCGCAGAGGTAATTTGATCTGGGGGTCCTGCCCTACGGCTGTCATCCCTAGAGGAATAAGCCACTCCCCAACATGAATTCATAAGCCAGCAGAAAAACATGGTAGCTAAACATTGCCATTTTACATGAGTATGTTTAACAAATGACATCCAGCAAGGGTTAAAATAAGCAGCATCAAAAACATCAACACATCATTAGAAGTATCTTTTAAGCGTAGATGGTGTGTTGATCAATATTTGTACAGGTTATACCTAGTTGTCAGTCCCCTCTGTGCATTTAAGTATTCATGAAATTATTCAAAAACCATACGGTTTACCTTGGACTAGAGCCTTTTGGAGTGTTTACCTCTAGACTTGGACCTCAGGGTTTGGTACATCAGTGTAGAAGTCATGCAGCATAAATTATCTAGAGATTCAGTGTGGTTATTTTCTATCCTTCACTGCAGTGAGAGCCCACACACAGACAACTTCCTGGAGATGCTTTACTGGTTTAATTGCTGTATTAGCAGCATCTTAATTTTGTCAAGATGGGAAGTTTGCACACATTTAAGCTTTATCAGATTGGCTAATTGTATTTTTTTTAACTGATGTTAAGCATGTAGGTGACGGTTGCAAACCTTTTGATGGATGGATTGATTTAATATAAGAAGTTTGTAAGTGCTGTGCAAGTTTGTGTACGGTTTGTGCTAACATGGAATAAAACAAAATCGTCTTTTAATTGGGTTTTTTCATAAAAAATAATTAGGTAAATATCTTGCTGTTCCCTTTTATCTAGGTTGACTCCGGAGGACCGGCGTCTGTTGTGGGAGAAACGTTATTTCTGCCATGCGGAAGCCAGTCGTCTGCCGCTGGTCCTGGCTAGCGCCCCCAGCTGGGAGTGGGCATGTCTGCCTGACATCTATGCCCTGCTCCGCCAGTGGGAATGCATGAACCACCTGGACGCCCTAGGCCTGCTGAACGCCACGTGAGTGTTATGGCAACCATGGCAACAGCTTGCTCTGTTATTTAGCTGGAGGCTAAGCAGAGCTTGACTGTCCTTCACCGGCTGGCAGTCGGGCTGATTTGAGTAGACCATGAAGAATTGAACTTTTAGATTTGTCCAGCAGAGCACATGTGGAGCGCAGATATCTCTCGACATTTACTGACATGATTTGATTTCGATTTTTAACACTAATAAAGCTTTTAAATCAGCTGAGCAGATTTGATTTGATCTACCAGCTCCGACTAGGTTGACCAAGATGGTCCACCAGGTTAACTTTGACCTAACTGATCAACCAGCTTGGACTGGATGATCACTACTACGGTGTATATTATTTCATCCAATATATGTCATTTTATAGTTGTTATCCAGTTTATTTTATCCATATTAATAAATGCAGGTTATAGTGCTTTTATAGTAGTTTATTGCACCATAAAAGTAAATTTTTATTTATTTATTTATTTTTTTTATTTGAATTAACATCCACTTTAAACCAGGTTTCCAGATCAGGAGTGCAGGCGGACAGCGGTACAATGGATGGACTCCATCTCTGATCCTGAGCTTTTGGACTTCCTTCCTCAGTTAGTGCAGGTAACAAAGGCCTTGTATCACACTTCCTCCTTTCATGCTGGGACTCTATTCCCTCCTTTTCCATTGACCTTGATCTGTTTATATCCTACCTGGCTTTCTTTTTTCTTTCTTCTGTCCTTTTTGTTCCCTCACCCTCTGATTTCTACCTCCCCATCCAACACTTCACAATCCAACAATCACTCTAACACTTTCTCTTTGTGCAGGCGCTGAAATACGAGTGTTATCTGGACAGTCACCTTGTGCGTTTTCTGCTGAGGAGGGCCATCGGGGATGTGCGCATAGCTCACTACCTATTCTGGTGCGTCCTCTACTCTCAGATTATACTTAAACCAGTGCGGAATTGGGTCATGCTGCCTCATACTCCCATTCAGTGTTAAACTGTTGCACTCGTATGATGATATTTGAACCTTCAACCTGTCAGCACCTTTAATATGTTTATACAAGGTATCAAGCATTCAAGTCATGCATTGCACATGTAGATTGTGCATGAAATCAGCTAACAGCTCCACCTGGTGTACAGATGCAGTAAGTTTCTTTCTTGGAGCAGTCAAAGCCTTTATGAATATGGTTACATTTTTACCCCTAAAATTAAAGGAAAAAAATGACAATACTTTGGTAAAAAATATTTTTTAATTTCATATTTTTAATGAAGAAAATAAAGATTTTTGCACTGATAGAACTGTCTTTTAAACAGTTAAGCTAAGCTTACCCTACATGTTCTTATTGCTGTAAAGCAACATACACATTCTTATTCTAACTGTAATATTTAAAAATGATTTATAACACACACACACACTATAAAAAATTTATACATCATTGTAGCATTTGCTGCCCTGCATTAATGAATCATTACATTAATATTTGTATTACTTTTTTTTTATTTTTTTTTTTTTTTTATATATAAACATATTTTACTAATAAAGAGGACAATTACTGTATTAAAATACTATAATGCATCTGGTATAGTCTCATTTTGAAATGATTTTCATTAGCAAAATACTTTTGTAACTTTTATACTTTTTGTATGTATATTAGTCTTTTTTTTTTTATTTATTTTTTATTCATACATAATTTTTTGCATTTGTTGCATTGCCTTTTAATAAAAATCACTTTTTTGGTTACATTTTAATCTCTTTATTTAAAACCATTTTTTTTTTTACTAATAAAATGAAAAAAATACTGTATTAAAGTAACAAGAATCATCATCTTAAAAATGAGAAGGACAATACCAAATGCATTATAGTAATAATTTTACTATAATAATTTTATAAAATTTATTTGCATAAATATTTATGCAAAAGAAAATCATGTTTTCTTTTTGATTTTGGGGTGAAATGTGATGGAAATTTCTTGACAGGTTTCATGAGATTCAAAGTTTGCGCTAGCACCTAAACAGTTTATTTTTTTTTATTTTTTTTTTATTTTTTAAATTTTTTTATAAATGTGCAGTCTATATAAAATGACTTCAAAAGGAAATTAATTGCTAATTAAAAGGCTGTTGGATCATTCCTTTGTCTCTTTCTTTGTAGGTTGCTGAAAGATACTCTTCAGGACTCTCAATTTAGCGTGAGGTATCAGTATCTGCTGGCGGCTCTTCTCTGCTGCTCTGGTCGAGGTTTGAGGGAAGAGTTTGATCGGCAAGGCTGGCTTGTCAACATTCTGGCTAAAATAGCCCAGCGGGTCAGAGATGCCTCGCCTTCATCCAGACAGGTCAGCTTCACTGTTCCTCATTTACATCTGGTATTAACATCTATTTCACAAGGTCCAATCAGTGCCCAGTTTTCTAATGAGAACAATTATGACCTACAAAAATAATTTTCTAAACAGGGCTGGCTTTTAAATTTCTAATTTCTCTGGCTGCAATGCTCTTATTATTTTTAGCTTTAAAGAACAGGTCTGTGCCAAAGACTGATTGTTGATCCCTAAGGGGTATTTTAACGTTGTTTTTTTTTGTTTTGTTTTTTTTTTGTCTGGTTTTCAGGCTATTCTCCGTGAGGGGCTAGAGGAGGTCAAACAGTTCTTCTGTATGAACAGCAGTTGTCGACTTCCTCTGAACCCAGGCCTGCTTGTCAAGGGTATCAACATACAGGTAATTACAGAATGTAATTCTAATGTAATCTATATAAAGCATTTGTAAGTCATTGTATTGTTCTTAACAATGTTAGAAAATGTGAGAAACAAAACATATCTTTCATTCTCTCTTCATGTAGTCTTGCTCCTACTTCAACTCTAATGCAGTGCCCCTCAAGCTCTCGTTCCAGAACCAGGATCCTCTGGGAGACAACATCAACGTCATATTTAAGGTACCACCTTCCCGACCCCGTATCTGTGTGCATTATGGATCAGCAGTTCTACAATTTTTCATATGTTGTCTTGGTTGTTTATTTTGTGTGTGTGTGTGTGCGCTCACTCAGGCAGGAGATGACCTGCGGCAAGACATGCTGACGCTGCAGATCATTCGGATCATGAATAAGATCTGGATCCAGGAGGGTCTTGACATGAGGATGGTCATCTTCCGCTGCTTCTCTACGGGACGGGGCAGAGGTAAACATCCATCCTTCAATGTCAAGCCTTCTGTTTATGACCTCATCAGTGTCAGAAATTTTCTACAATATTTTCCCACCTAGAATCACCATTTCTTACTTTTATAAGAGTGCTTTTTTTTTTTTTTTTTTTTTTACCATATGCAAACACTAGTATTTGGCATAGGATCATTCACAATGTATAAATCAATTAATTGTTAGTAAAATAAAAGTCAATTGCATAATTCACATGAAAGATAAAAATAAGCTTTTAAATTAATTATAGAGCTCTCTACGGTCTAATGTCACAGTAGATTTTATTGTTGATTTTTAAAAAAATTAATTATATTAAAGATTACATTTTTAAAATATTATACATATTTATCAAATGTTATATTATTTTTAATTTCTTTTTTAAAGAAAATGAATATTCTCCCCCCCCACCTGAATTCTGAATACCTGGAGCAGTTTAGATTTTATATAATTTAAACACTTCAAAAATATACATGACCCTGATGTTTAATTGTAAAAATGAATGGAAAAAATGAATTTATATTTCTGGAGCATTTTTTTCAATTTTGTGACACTGTAATATGATTGTATAAAATGTGAGTTTCTAAGTATGTGAATGGAAGTAATTTCACAACTCCTAATTGCTCTTGTGTAGGCATGGTAGAGATGATTCCAAGTGCAGAAACCCTGAGGAAGATCCAGGTTGAGCATGGAGTAACTGGTTCCTTTAAGGACCGGACATTGGGAGACTGGCTGCAGAAACACAACCCGACTGAGGAGGAGTATGAAAAGGTACTGTATAGTATCATTCTACTACATTTAAAAAAAAATTGCTCAACCAGATTTGCTGTAAAATGTCAGTCCATAGCTGCTTTAGTTGCATTGGGTTGCATCATGTTTCTTATTTTGCCTGTCCTAATAATAATGTGAAAATGTATTTTAGAGATTTTAAACCCTTCTGTCCCAAAGTGGTTCGTTAAAATCAAATTGTTGGTTTGTTGCTTTTTCACAGGCGGTGGAAAACTTCATCTATTCGTGTGCTGGTTGTTGTGTGGCCACATACATTCTAGGTATCTGCGACCGACACAATGACAATATCATGCTGAAGACAAGCGGACACATGTTCCACATTGACTTCGGCAAATTCCTGGGGCATGCACAGATGTTTGGCAACATCAAACGGTAGGAACATTGAAAAAAATAATTCCTCTGCCCCACATTTTGGGTTTACTGTGAATTTAGAACCGCTAAGGGGCGTTGTTAGGCACGACACGAAGCAGAGGTCACAGGTGTATGTTTGGAGAGTAATTTACAATGCTTCGAACATGGCCCAATCAGAATCAAGGAACGGAACTATCCGTTTTATAAGAATGTTTTTGAGCTAAACCAGATCTGGGCTGTTGATAGTAAATGTCATCACAGATTGTAATTATCCTGTTTTTTTTACAGCGACCGGGCTCCTTTTGTGTTTACGTCTGACATGGCATATGTCATCAATGGAGGTGACAAGCCATCCAGCCGTTTTCATGATTTTGTGGACTTGTGCTGTGAGGCCTACAATCTCATTAGGAAACACGCACATCTGTTTCTTAACCTGCTTGGCCTGGTGAGTTCCCAGATAACACCACATACTGGTCTTTCCTTAGTTTGTAAATTTAGTTTTTTTTGTTTTAGTTAAATTCATTCACAGAGTTGAGGTTAAGTAATGTTCTCTGGTTTGCTTTCAAATTTGCCTGTTAATTGAATGCATTGTATTCTTCTGCACTAACCCCTGTGTGTTTATGTGCAGATGCTGTCCAGTGGGATACCAGAGTTGTCTGATGTGGATGATCTGAAGTATGTCTATGATGCTCTGAGACCACATGAATCAGAAGCAGATGCCACCATGCACTTCACCAGGTGAGAATTTTGTTCATTTTACACTTGAAGTCCACAATTCGAATGAAAAAAGAGTGATCCCATTGCTGCCAGTAAGCAATCTTAGACACCCTAGCAATTCTGGAACGTTGTCAGGCCAACTGTGACATTGTAGCTACAGATTTTACATTGGCAAATAAAGGAAATGCAAATATCTGTATATATTTTTTTTTTTTTATTGGTTACGGAGAACAAGGATAGAGTGCGACACTCTCTGCTAGGGGTGTGACGGTGAGGAAATTTTCCCACCGGTTAATCGTGACAACACCGGTAATACTGGCATCACTGGCGGGGGCTTTTAAATAGCCATTTCTAAATGAAAGTAAAATGTGCACGGCTGCTCGGGCATTCATAACGGTGCGGAGCAAAGCGAAGTTGAGTTTCCATAGGAATGAACTGAAAACGTGCCATGAATGAGTTTAGAATTGGCGGCAATTCGGCTGCGGGTTGCTTGAATTGTGGGTTCATTAGCCTATTATTCATAATGAAAAACACAACAAAACGGTACAATGACAATTTCACTTAAATAGGCACTTTTACATTACACATCTGACTCTGCTGATCTGTCCTGCCACTCTCGTTCGGCTCACGCTGGCTGTATTAAGCAGACATGTTCAGTTTTTATTTGTAGTGTCTGCTCTCTAACTGAACTAAAGGATTTTATTACTAGCCTATAAAAAAAATCTAAATGATGGTTGGGGGCGGTGCTGCGGTGGGCAAGTGATGTAAACGGTGTTGTGCCTGAACACCAGTAACCGGCAACACCGATCGGAGCAAGCCTACTCTCTCTACAGAAAACTTACAAGTTATTGCCATTGTCCTTTTGAATCAATTTGTCTTCTAGCCTTCACCATAATTTTGTCCCCTCTTCTAGGCTGATCGAGTCAAGTCTTGGCAGTGTGGCTACCAAACTCAATTTCTTCATCCATAACCTGGCCCAAATGAAGTTTGCATCCTCTGAGGAGCGTCCTGTTCTATCATTTGCTCCACGCGTCTACACTCTAAAGAGTGACGGTGTCATTCGCAGCCTGTTTGTTTGCAGACACATCAAAACCTATACTCCAAGCAAAGGCTATGTAAGTCTACTGCTTTTAAATGCGTTTAAATGATTATAATGTACTTTATACAGATCTTCATTTGCATGTATTTATGCCTTCATGCAGTCTTATGTTGTAAAAGTGGAGCGGGAAGGTCAACCGGGCTCAACAACTTTAGTCCAGAGGACCTTCGAGGAGTTCCATGAACTTCACAGTAAACTGCAGCTCATCTTCCCTTCCTCAAAACTACCCAGGTACAATTTTAAAACCTGACAGAAATGTGCATTCAGTGAGCTTTTGATTTCATATAATTATTCACATCATACACCTTGACCTTGATTTAAAAAACTACTGACTGTCGTGGAAACGAATGCAGGTTTCTGTTATCAGTGGATATATTTAGTCTGAAATCAGTGATAAGTTTGTTATGAAACCAAATGAAAGCTGGTCATTGTACATTTCTTCTCAGTACTGCTAGTATTAATGTATTAAGCAATGTAATGTTCAACCATCCAATCATTATTGCAAAATTAAGCCCCTCAGAGTGGTGTACAGGACCCTGATCACCCCTTTGGGATGTATTTTGTGGTAACATGCCACATGTAGCAGTGATTTTTCATTTAATTTCACACCCCTCATAATGTAATGTTCCCACAGCTTTCCCAGCCGCTTTGTGATCGGTCGCTCTCGAGGGGAGGCCCTGGCAGACAGAAGGAAAGAGGAGCTAAATGGATATGTTTGGCATTTGATCCATGCTGCTCAAGAGGTGGCACAGGTAACCTTTGACCCATGGATAATAAGAGGAAGAATTATAAAGTATACTCAACTTTGGGGGTGGTACATTTTATTAAAAAAATGTTTTTGAAAGAAGCCCTTTATGCTCACAAAGGCTGCATTTATTTGATTAAAAAAAACTGTAACATTGTGAAATATTACAATTTAAAATAATATATTTTAAAATGCCATTTATTCCTGTGACAGGTGAATTTTTAGCATTATTACTCCAGTCTTCAGTGTCACATGATCCTTCAGAAATCATTCTAATATGCTGATTTGATGCTCAAGAAATGTTTCTTATGTTTAAAAATGTTGCTTAATATTTTTAATTAATCTTTTATAACATTTAAAAATTCCTTTTTAATTAATTGAATTCATCCTTGCTGAACTTTTACTGATTCCAGACTTTTTAAAAATTGTGTAATTTTAAAATGAAAGTGAAATGCAACTTAAATGCATGTTTACATCCACTAACCACACCACCATTATTTTATTTCTATAATAATAAATAGAAATGTGGGCATCTTGCAGTAATTGATGTAAGTGGTTTCAGTTTAACTGGCATGTTTCTTGGAAATCAGCCATGTTCTGTGAAACTGTCCACCCACAGGCCTATTGAGGCAAGACTGCCAGACCGTGCAAGCTTTCACTTTTGCTATGCTGTGCTTTAGTTTGCATCTCAAGAATGCTACCAGATCGCATGGCATCCATATTATTGCTGTGACTGTACTGACTGCAGTTAACTCATAAGCAGGTGTAATGTTACCCTCTCTTCTTTCAGTGTGATCTGATCTACACCTTCTTTCACCCTCTACCAAGAGACGAGCGGGCAGGAAGTGTAGGAACTGTTGTTAATGCACTCCATAGTAAACCAGCAGGTATATTTCTTTGCCTTATTTGTCTAATACACACCCACATACACTTCTTATGAATCCCTCTTCTTGCACATGCTTTTGTATATGATGGATTCAAAGTTCATGCAGTTCAGCCTGCCATCAGAGCATGAGTGTAAAGGAAATGTCTATTTGGGCCAATCAGCTGCAGTCCATGTGATTTGTGACTGTGAGTGACACACCCAGTGCTTATCCAGAGTCTTATCTTTAACTACTAGTGTAATGTGCCTGCAATCACAACTTTAAGCCAATGCACTATGACACAAGGGATTGTAAAACTGAGATCCAAGAAAAATATTTTTAATTACGTTTTCTACAGACTGGTCTGAAATTGAGATTATTTTATTCAGTTGACTGTCTTAGTTTATTTGCTCTTAAGCTTTAAACATCTAACGGTGCTCCTTTACATTTGTAACAGATACATAAATAATAAAAATGTGAAAAAATAAAAAAAATTCAATAAGTAAATATTTTCAAGAAATTATTTGAATCAATATTCTTTTGGGTACAATGACAATATTAAAATCCTTTTATTTAATTTTGCATCTTGCTGTTTGCTCACACAGTATAAATGGGAGTTTATACATGACATTATACTGTATATCTGCCTTTATATTTAGGAAAGTAGTCCCTTGCAAGGGGATCATCTTATTTGCGGTTCTATGGCATCAAACCAGGCATTTGTATTTCTCTCTGGGTAAGGCGACAACAATTAAATCTGACACCACCCCTATGGCACCGGGCTTGCATCAAACATTTTGTAAACGCTTCCAAAGATCAAACCCTGAGTTTATCACAACTAGTTAAATATTGAAAGAGTCATCATGAGTAAACGCTGCTCTGTGGCAGCCATAACATCTGTCGGGTCAGCTTATCTGATTTGTGATAAAGGTCTCTGCTCAACCGGTTCCAGTGCTGTCAGTCTGAGCTCTGGAAATCCAATTAGTTTATTTACTTAATCCACCTTAAGTGTACCTTGCAGGCCAAATCTGCACTAAATCCAGTTCCTCTTCTTCTCCAGATGTGTCCTGGGCTCCTGTGCCCGGTACAGTGGCAGGTGAAGTGAAGCTCTCGATTCTGTACAAGAGCGACAAACTTTTCATTATGGTGATGCACATCAGGGGCTTGGTGAGTGTCTGCCATTTAATCATATGCACATACATGTTGAGTTGGCACTCACCAATGCATTTGGACTTTTCTTCAGCAACCACTGCAGGAGGGAACAGATCCTGATCCATACGTCAAATTGTACCTCCTCCCAGACCCTCAGAAAACTAGCAAAAGGAAGACCAAGGCAGCCCGGCGAACATGCAACCCCACTTACAATGAGATGGTGAGAAAACATCACTATTAGATGAGACTATAGTGTGTAACAGTTGGGGTCCTGAAGTAAAACTCAATCTCCATTGGGGAAATAATTTTTAGCTATAACCTACAAACTTTTAAAGATAGACATACTGTGAGGTTTTTAGGTTAATTGATGGTATATGCTTTTGTTGAATGTGAAATCTTGTTTTTAAATATACATAACATCTTTAAATCAATTGTTTTATATTTCTCCATTTGTTCAGTATTGTACCTTTTGTCACTTGTCCAGTTTTTTAGTTTCAAATGAAAGTTTGTAATGTCTGTTTGGCTCATGGCTTATAGGCAGTGTCTCCCTTCTCCCTGTTTTTCCCGCGGCTAACATATTTTTCCAATTTTTTTTTCAATGGGAGAGCAACGATGCGCTGAGCATCTATTTTACGCTGTTTGTTTTTTTTGTTCTGTTGAAGTTGAACGTTCAACTTTGGGTAAAACGCAGCGCTCATCGCCGCCCAATCACAGTGAAGGGCCAGGGTAAATACCACACCAACCAACGATCACGTTCTGCTTGTACAACGTCAAGAGATGACAAGTATAATAACGGAACAAAATAATTTAAAACCGGAGCCTTGTCACTCTCACTTTGTCTACATTTTATATATGGAAACAATACAGAAACAAACTATCTTAGAAATGAGATACTAGTAACAATTGCACTGATATTCCTTATCGCAAGCAAAGCTTCTCAACTGAAAAAAAAAGGCTAGGTGTTTTCAGCTGGATAAAATGCTTTGGACATGCAGATTTTTTTTTAAATCTTTAAAAAGAATTTGAAATTCTTTTGGAACCAAGGCCATGGAAAAAGTGGGTGGGTACTGTTGCACTTATATTTTTATGAATCTTCCTGAGTGAAATCCCTTTGTCTGTTTCAGCTGGTGTATGATAAGATCCCACGTGGCGATTTACAGCAGAGAACCATTCACTTGCGGGTATTGAATGAGGGAGCATTCTGGGACAACACCTTGCTGGGTGAAACCATCATCCATTTGAAAGACCTCACCCCTGGCCATCGCAGGGTGGACTGGCACCAGCTTGGCACTAGAGGCTCTGACATAAACCGCTAGCATTTCTATAGATGCTCAGAAATGAAGGATTTCACTTGTGTCTTTCAGTGTGCATGTGTTTGTGTCTGTCTTTGCTTATGGGTCAGGAGTTGGAGATGCCCAGTTGCTCAGAAGGCTGTTTCCCCCAGTGGGGGTGTGTGTTTGTTGATTCTCCAACCCAGGAGATGTGTAGATTCGGTGATGGAGTGTCATCACTTGATACTGTTCTGGTGGGGTACCATGCACCATGTGAACCAGAAGCGGTTCTTGGTAACACTATGGGACAAAAATTAAAACCATTTTAAAAAAGAATATTTAACAATAAAATGACTTCCATGCACCGTATTTTTGGGGGATTTCTGGAAAATTGCTGTCCATGAAACTTTAAAGCCCCATTTTTGTCGTCTTGAGGATGCTATTGGAAATTTAAGTTATTTTCTTTTTAAGATGTTTCTCTATTGTGGCTCAATTTTGAGCTATGTTGTGTCTTGTGACATTAGTTATGTCTCTTTGTATCAGATTTTGCAGATTTACCTAAAATTAATAGTGAAGGCTGCTTTTGTACTGTAAAGTTGGGTAATTTCACATTGCCTGTGGCATTTACCTGATCATGAAAAAGGGATGAACACTTGATAAGTCTTTGGCTTGAAACGGTGGTGGAACTAACTTGCTTCATATAACCACTGCAGTGAAAATGACACACACAGAACAGAGTGAATGTAGATTTTTGATCATGTAAAATAGGTGGGCGCATAAAAACAAAAACCTAAATTGCGTGTACAGTATATTGAACAACTCTATCATTCTATCATTTGTTTCTTTCTGAAATGGCATTCAACTTTTTATGCAGAAAAGGCTTTCAAAGGGACTTGACTTCAGGGTCAAGAAACAATGACACCTACACAAGGAAATTTCTATTTGAAAAGTTGATTTGCATGCTGTAAAATTTGCTACTGGATAAATATTGCATTTTTGCATTTGTTTGTCAAGTACATTGACCTCATATTTTTCCAAGTTTTATTGGTTAATTTTCTTTCTTTTTTCAAAGGGGGAATGAAATTTAAAACTTTAGACTGTAGTTCTTTCAGTATTTCCATTCCTCCTTTTTATGTAAAACTGCATGTAAATTAAATGCTAAATATACCACAGTAGCTTTTTTTTCCCCTGGGAAACTTATGCTTAAAGATTTTGCATTCCGATTCGCTTTACTTTGCACTGTTTGATTTTAAGAAATATCTTCTAGCTCACAGTAAGATTGGAAAAACTAACTAATTGGACATTTCCTTATAAAAGAATCAGATTAAACAATATAAAATTGTCCAATTTAACCAATTGGAATTGCTGTTTAGTGTGCAAAATAATAAAATAGGAAAACTATGAAGTTTTTGAGCAAAATGCATAATAACAGGAACTGTTTTCAATCTTTTATTGAATTCATATCTTTAAATCAATAACCTACAAGTTGAAAGTGCAACCCTTCATGTCGAGGTGCTCTAACAATCCAGTAGCCTTAAGCAAATTTAAGTATGATTATCCAGGTCAAAGTAGTCCCTGTTGTTCCGTAGCTTTTTCTAACCACCCAAACCAGCTCAGTTTCAGATTAGTTGTTGTTTTTAAGTATTGAACTTTCAAATGATGAATGATTTATGTGTGTTTTTTGCCAAAGGGCACTAATGTGTGAGGTTTAAATGATGGGAAATGATTGCATGCCAACTCTATAATGGAAAACTGAGCGTTTTGGAAAATCTTTTTGTTGTGAATGTGCAGAAAAGTTTGGGTTTAAAGTTATAGAACTTTTATAACATCTCTGACCCCTTATTTTAATAACTAAAGAGAATGTGAGTAAAATCAATAGGGTTGTCATATGTAAATGCTGAGAATCTAATTTTGATGTGATTTTATGGATTATAAATGGCCTTTATTCCATTTCTTTTCCATTTCTAGAAAAGATTTGTTTCTCTTCCAATTTCAAACCATGTTTTTCAACTTTATTTGCACTTAATAAATGCACAAGGAAACCGACTGAATACTGTGTGTTCCTTGCCTTGGCTACCAGTTTGCCTTTGTTGAACAGCACAAACCTCTACAAAAAATGGTGCAATGATCAATGTCAAATGGTGAAACTTGTGTAAGTCTTGTTTAGATGCACATTCACACTGATTCCATGTTGAATCTCAGTTGGGCAAGACTGACCACAACAATCCGCTTTACTGAGACACCGGTGACTTTATCCCATGCTGTTTTGTCTGTCATCACACTGAGGTAAGAATTACATCAGACTGGGGTTTATCATAAAGGATTTAATTGCCTGTCTGAACACGATGTTCTTCTACATTACTCATTCTAATACGCCAGAGAATTCTGATGACATTTCTCATTCATCCATATTAATGTAACAAATTAAAACATTCATTTGAGAGTTTAATTAGGACAACCTGGGAATAAAATGCAATTTGCTTTCATGTCAAATAGATGGGGTAGGTAATGGAAATGGAAAACTTTTGGGATATTTCATTAATAAAGACTGGCCTGTGTGTCCACATATTGATATTTAGAGAAAATGTGCTTTTTCATGTAGCATCTGCAGTCAATTCCTCATGAAGCACTAGTTCTGTGCCTGAGGGATTCTGCACAGGCAAAAAAAAAGCCTTTACATAAAGGCAAATGGATCTGTCAAATTCGTGCTTAAAGTCTCACTGGATTAGATTAGTCAAAACTACTAGAAGCATGAACTGAGCGTCACATTAAAGCTTTAGAAGGCCCTGAGGGATTTATGTATGCATTGCGTGGAATGCACTGAACATCTTATATAACGCACGTATCAATTTACCACGTGAGATCGGAATTTTAAGACGCCCCCTAAGCGCGCTAGTGCTACTGAAATTTAGTGACGCTCCCTTACAGCTTTTCTGATGAAATCTCTCTTCGTTTGCCTTTAGCTCCGCGGCTAGCGAGCAAAACGGCGACGTCAACGAGTCTGAATACGAAGTATTTCTATTTAAAACGAATTAAAAGTGAAACTACTTCTTTTGTAACTTTAAGGAGACCGCTTTGACTCGATTTTGATGGTACTTCCGTTTTTTTCTCCTACAACTTACAGTATTTTCTTCCGAATACGCGGTAGCTGGGCTCGATTGAGGTGACAGAAGACTGACAGTTGAAGAACCGACGCTCGCTTCCACTCAACCATCAAAATGGCTTTTGTTTCAAGCTTTCCTTTGGAGTATACCAGCCTATCTTACTCTTACACCACCTCAAAATGCCTTTCCTTCCCTTCTGCAGTTTCTACAGCACCTTCAAACCGAAATAATTGGTGTTCTTTTCCTCAGGACAGCACAGTTGGCGTTAACACTGCGGTCAATATGGACGCTGAAGCTATTCGCACGAGCCGGCTCGGACTCAACTCAGTCTAAACGACATGGACTCTTTAATTTACCCCGGAAAATATTTATCAGTACTCATGGATGGTGTTAAGGGCTGAAAGGAATGAGAAAACGGAGCGTTTTAGTTTTTTGTAGCTAACATTTAGCCATACATTAAAGCTTGGTACTAGCTGCGTTAGCCAGCTAAGCCTTATAAGGCCATATTTAGGTTGTATTAGCCACTGTTCTGTATATTATTAACATCTAGAGACATTTAAACATGACATTCTAAACCGGAGCACTTTTATGCAAATGAAGTCTAAACAGTGTGTTTAACGAACCACTTCTAAAATAAGTAACTTAACTTAATTTGTTAGTTTGTTCTATTTCCGTAAAGTTTATGTAGTTCAGCGCATTTCATATTTTTCAGAACTATGAGCACACATAGACACTTTTCTCAAGGGGACACGCGGTCCGCGCGTGACAGTGACGAGCGCACTGACAGCTCGTGGATAAGCGTGTTCTCTCTGGTCTCCAGGCCTGCGTGGTCTCTCCTGCAGAGATATTTCCCGGGAAGAAGCCAGACTGCATTTGAAATGAAGTCAAGTCTAGATATTGGAAACTCTCTGACCCCTTTGAAAGTTGCATACCTCCACTGCCAGCATGAAAACGGGGCGCATGCGTCCTCCGGAGATTCGGAGACACTTGCCTGGTTCACACACGATTCGTTGAGCGAACTGGGAATTCAGAACCCCTCCCAGAAAGATTTCAATCTTAAAAAGCAAGCATCGGCCGGATACCTCGGAACGGCGAGAAACTTGCTCAGCCAGGTGTTAATGAACACGCAGGAAAAAGGGCGCGCGACTGGTGACCGCGCAAAACCAGAACGCGGATGCGATTCGTGTCCGGATACGGTGTCCGTGCGATCCACTAACAACTGGTGGTGGGGTGGATTTTGGGATGCCGACGACAGACCTCAAAACTGTCTGCTAAATGTGGCACAAAGCAGAAAAGACACTGATACGAGCTGTCAGCATTGTGGAGAACATCACAGTGTCGGCTATTGTCAAAGCCGCTCGCCTGTGGCCGTTGCCATGACGACCGAACTGTGTGTGTGTAGCCATGATGGGCGATCAATGCACAACGAAAGCACTGGACCCTTATGCTCCAAAGAGCTGACCCACAATGCAAGCCTACACATGCCCGAACCAGAATCCCTCCCCAACTCATACCAGCTTCCACTAGATGTTAAGCAGCAACTACTAGTTTGTAGTAGAGCCTATAATGAGGTGGCACTTCTGACCCCTGACCAAGATAATGGCTACTCCAGCTTGGAGGAAGAACACTCAAATAGTAAACTTCACATGAAGCTGCTTTCCAAGGAACAGGAGGTGTTGGAAACAGCCGAAGACAACCCATCTCAGAGTAACACTACGGAGAGTGAGTTTAATAGTGAACCTGTTATTTGTGAGGAAGAAATTAAGGAAAGCGAAAAAGAAGACCCAGAGAAGACTGCAAAAACAGTTTCAGCTGCTGAAAACGGGCCATTTGTGGCCACGCCTCAATGTCAAAACAAGGTCATTGCTTACATCATGGGCAGTCCTTGCAGCGGAGAATCCGAATCGGAGGATGATGGCGATTGGGACAGTAATGATGATGATGGCTTTGACAGTGAAGGCTCATCCCAGTTCTCAGAGTCTGAGGACCTGGAAGACAGCGACGATGAATCTGAGGAAGACTCGGACGGAGAGGAGGCCGACTCCGAGACCGAGAGGCTGTGGAATTCTCTGTGCCAAAGCGGGGATCCTTATAACCCGAGGAACTTCACAGCTCCAATAAGGACAGCCTCCAAGCCAAGCCCTGCGACTACAGACTCCTCGGTCTCAGAGTCTCCACCAGCGCATATGTCCTCCCAGCTTTCTCCGCCTCCGTCGTCGCCCTCGCTCTCAGAGAATGAGTCTAGCGAAGACACCTGTGAGATGGACGAGGAAGAGAATCAGAGACTGTGGAACTCTTTTAGCTGCTCAGCAGACCCCTACAGCCTCCTCAATTTCCAGGCCCCCATAGAGACTCAGAAACCGGCCAAAGGGTGCCGTAAGGAGAAAGCGCCTGGAACACCACGCTACAAGAGAGAGGAGGCTGAGGAGAGGCTGGACAGTGGATTCTCTGAGATTTCCCCCTTGCCATGCTCAAGCAGTGCCACGGCTGTTCAGCTGAGGAAGGTTTGTATGACATTGACCCCTAATTATTGCATTATCACATTCCAGTCTGAAAGTACTTATATAATTATCTTTCTGAACATTCTGTTTGCTTACAAAGTGTGAGGTGGTGTGGCTGGTTTAAGAACACCTTCCTATTATGTCTGGGATGGAAAAATGAATCAGAGATGGAGACAGTAGCTCCTTTGACTCATGCAGTTGTTAGTAGAGTAGTTTTACTGCAGTTTTGTGTATAGTCAGACTACATCCACTTTAAGTTCACCAAAATGTTTAAAATCATTACACATGCTTCATCAAATCTTGGTAAATTAATTTTAGGTGATCGAGAAAGCAGTTTCCTTAGGAAACAGCCAACCCCTTTTTAATATCTAATATAGTTGTTTTAGATAAGATAAGACTTTATTGACCCCCTGGAGGAAATTGAGGTGCTTGCTTTCAGCAGTGGTACAAGGGACTTAAAGGTAGGTAAAAGAAAGTGGTAACGCATTATAATAAAGTTCAATTAGTTAACATTAGTAAATGCATTTGGTATCATGAATCTTATTTAAAGAAATGTATTAATCTATGTTAATATTGATTCATTTGTTTTTGAAAGAAGTCTCATGCTCACCATGGGTGTGTTTATTTGATTAAAAAAACATGGTAAAAACAATAATATGATGATATTATTACAATTTAAAATAACCTTTTTTATTTTAATATATTTAGAATTTTATTTTATTCATGTGATGGCAAAGCTGAATTTTCAGCAATCTTCAGTGTCATGATCCTTCAAAAATCATTCTAATATGCTGATTTGTGGCTCAAGAAACATTTATTATTTATGTTGAAAACAGTTGTGCTGCTTAATATTTTTGTGGAAACGGTTTTAACTGTGTAAACAGTGTGGTTATTTTAAATTATAATATTTCACTATATTACTGTTTTTACTGTATTTTTGATTCGATAAATGCAGCCGTGGTGCACATAAGAGACTTCCTTCAAAACATAAAAATCTTACCGACCCCAAACTTTTGAAAGGGTAGTGTATATATTAGGGATGAAACGGTATGAAAATTTCTTATCGCGATTATAGTGACCCAAATGATCACGATTATCAATATTATCACGGTTTTAGATGGACGTATTCAAAAAGAACACCCTGAAAACATTTCAACAAGTTTTATATTTGAAAATCAACAAACAACAAATAAAATAAGCCGCTCTATGCACTTTAAGCAAGACTCTATTCTGTGGTGTTTCCTTCCTTATAATGACCGTCGTCAATAGCAACGCATTATAACACAGTGCACATCCATGCTTTCATTTAACTCAAATGCTTACTTGCCTCTTGTGTCTCTGTTTTTGATTGTATTGAAAATGAAATCAGAGGACTTTACTATTAATACTACTATAATTATTACTATAACTTCTTGTGATCAACTTGTCTGGTCGATTGTTTCGTACACTGTACAAAATAGATTTATAAACAGGATTTAAAACATTAATCTCAATTCAATATGTCCCCTTTATTATTTATGAAGTAAAGAAAATCTGTCTAATAAGTGTACAATGAATATACATTATTATCCCTTAAATGTCACCCTAGTCTTGTCTGAGCTTGTTCGTTCGTCTTTGGCTCAAGCTTGAAGCTTCATGTTATTATTTCCCAGACTTAGTCCACTTGCCTTGCGTTCGCAGATTTGAAGTGTTTGCCCCTATTGCAGCGACTTTCTTTTTGCATGTTCTGCAGACAGGGTGACCGTACTATATTAAGTTTCCCTCAGGACTTTTGTAAAAGCCAAAATATGACCACACCTCAGATTTGGTCCTTTTAGAAGGCTGAAAAATCTCCTGGCGCTGTCACTGCCTTCTGCCATTACTTCTCGTTCAAAAAACAACTCTGCGCCTGCGCCAGACTGACGCTGGCTGGACAGAATTTACCACGAGTTTTCAAAATCGTGATAATCAAACACGGTTTTAATGATAATTAAATTTTAAACGATATTACTAACCGTCAATACATTTTATCGTGGTTTATCGTGAAACCGGTAATCGTTCCATCCCTAGTATATATTAATATTTTTATTTAGCAAGGACACATTAAATGAATCAAAAGTTGCGACTCTAAAACTGAAGACTTTTACGTTAGAAAAGATTCATATTTCAAATAAATGCTGTTCTTTTGAACTTTATTAAATAATCCTAAAAAATGTATCACAGTTTCTGCAAAAATATTAAGCAGCACAACTGTTTTCAACATTGATAATAAGAAATGTTTCATGAGCAGCAAATCATCATATCATATATGATTTCTGAATGATCATGGGACTCTAAAGACTGTAGTAATGATGCTAAAAATTCAGCTTTGGCATAACATAAATAAATGAAAATGTAAAATATATTAAAATAGAAAAGTTATTTTTAGTTGTAATAATATTTAACTATTACTGTTTATACAAATAAATGCAGCCTTAGTGAGCACAGGCCATTAAAAAAAAAAAAAAAAACTTTCAGACTCCAAGCTTTTGAATGGTAATGTACATTACATGATTGATTTTTAACATTTTTAGTTAACAATGTCAACATGAATTTACAATAAACAATAATATTTTATACATTAACCTGGAATAATACTTGTTTTGTTATTTCTTGACACCTGATGCATTAACCAATATTTAAAAATTAAACCTTATTATAGTTTTGTCAAGATAGATGAACAATTGAATAATTGTAAAATAAGAATATAGTAAGAGAATACAGGATAAATTGTGCCTTTCACAGACCAATAATAGGGTATTTATTATACGCATGATAATAATCTTTTATTGTATACGATGAATGGTAGCAACACTTAATCTTCTTTCTTGCTGTTATTCTGCCTTATTTCCTTTCTTTGACAATATGGCAACATAGGCCAGCTTGAGAAAATGATGTAAAGCCATGCAATATCATTTTTTACTTTTTTTTTCTCCTCCCCTGCCTGTGATGATCTGATGCAATGGTTCCATTTTGCTGTCTCCAAGGAGACTGAGTTCGTGCTCTGCCCATTACTCATTATCACTTTATAGCATGCTGCATTTCATGACTCTGTCATCACACTAGTCAGAGTCATTAGCTTTGGTCTGAGGGTGATGGCACTCCCAACTGCTCCAATGCATTAGGAGCAATCATAAACTGTTGAATTGAGATATAATATGAGTGAGTATAAGCGTAATCTCACTTTACTTGGCAACAGTGAAGGGGCGAGTCTGAAAAGGGAGCAGAAATAAGAGCATTGGGTGTATATTGTAAATACATTGTCAATTTTTTCCTTTAGTTTTTTAGTTGCTGTCGCTCATTCAATTGCTTTCAAGAATCGAGAGAATGCTCCTGGATGCCAGGGTTTAATGGCAGTGTATATAATATGTAACAACTTGTTTAACAATAGATTAAACTTTATTATACTCAGTTTTTTTGTTTATTCCTTTCACAGGTGACATTTATGGAAGAGGTCGAGGAATTCTATGCCAGCAGCGATGAGGACCGCCATGGGCCCTGGGAGGAAATCGCCCGGGACCGCTGTCGTTTTCAGCGCCGTGTACAGGAAGTTGAAGAGACTATCAGCTACTGCCTTTCTCCAAATTTCCGCTTGGACATTTTTCAAAGACGCTACAGTACTAGCTAATCAAAAGCCTTTTTTGTTGTTTGACAGTAATTGTAAACAATAAATAAGAAATAAAATATATATCAATAGTTTAATTCAGGGCATCAGGAGGCCCTTAATTGTTCAAAGGGCTCACAAGTCACAAATCCAAGGAACTCCATGGTTCCTGCCAGGGAAAGTCACCTCACTCGAGTCGTGCTGAAATGTTTTGTGCTGAGTGTCGTGTGGATTTTGGAAATATGCATTTTTGTTTTGGGCTTTCTTTCCTACAAGTCACATTGTCCTTTCTAGCCTTTATTACAATAGTTTAATTTTAAGGAGAAAAACAAAGAGAAACTACTCATCTGTTTAATCGCAGGATTCCCACGCAGTACAGAAGATTAAAAGTTTCAAAATAACTATTTTATGTATTTCAGAGTTTTCTCATGCCTGTTGGAAAGTTGATTTATTGGTTTATTTGATTTGGTTTAGTGATGCATGAACAACACACACAAGTGCACTAACTTCACCTCATTAGGCGACACTAAATTGATGTTCATCTTTCTCTTAGAACTGTATTAGTGCGAAAGTATTCTGGAGGGAAAGTGAAATGTTAGCTTTCCAATCCCTGTTGTTTTCATCTCCCAGACCTTCTTACAAACCCCTCGTGTTGTAACCTCAAAGCCAAAGATAACGTTCTGCTCTGCAAAGGATCATTAAGCCAGGCCTAGTGTTTGATGCTACAGGGGCGCAGCGGCTGAACGATCCCCTGGAGTAATCACACTCACCTAGTGACCCACATTAAACCTAGTGGTATTTTGCCTGGAGCAGAGCAATGCTTATATCAGTGTCTGTTCCTGTGTTTGAGTGAAGATATATGGACGTGGGCCTTAGTGCAATGTATTTGCATGATACTAAATGGAAAGATGTTCTTTTCCCTATCACTATTTATTGGACACGACCATTTGACTTAATCTGTGGAAATCACTGTCGTGTAACGGGGTTTTTCTCTGTGCTTTGAACTGTGGCAGCTGTGACTAACAGTAAAATCTTGACTATAAAGTTGAAATGCAGGGACAAAATGCATGGTTTTGATCTGAACTATAATATGCTTGATGTTGAAGCATAAAGGTTATTTGTTAATCAGTATAATTAACATAAAAGCATTTTATTTTTGTAATACATTTTAGCATTTAAGCATCTGTTATGGGATTTGTGACAAAAGACTAGTCATAATTTAATTAACAATCAATAAAAAGTAATGCAGAAAAATGTACTTTTGTGTACTCTTGATGTTTTTTTTTCCATTCAAACTTTGGTATACCTTGGCATGACCTGTCTATTGTCTATTGTAAGAGGTAACATACATTTTAAAAGAAAAAGTTATAAAAGTAAAACCCCCCGGTTTCACAGACAAGGCTTAAGCTAGTCCCAGACTAAAACAAATGCTTGAGCTGTCTTAACTGAAAGCAACTTGCACTGAGATATGTCAAAAAATATGTCAGTGCCATTGTTTTCAAGATTTTTTAAGGCATGTTTATAAAAGCCCTAATTGAACTAAGGCATAATCCTGGCTTAATCTGTTTTTGAAACCAGGCCTATATCCCACAATGCGAAGTGCTTGACCTTTCATTTCCTAGGCATGCATGAACTGGAAGAAATTTATATCTGAAGCCATTATTTATGCCTCATGTTATTGCCATACACAGACTTTTTTTTATACAAAACTAGATTTAAAATTAAAAAAAATTATTTTTGTGCATCCAGGTGACAAAGTGTGGCATACTACTGTTTAAAACGTGGATTGTGAATAATGCCGACGGTTTTACATTCTACTTTCATGTACTAAAGTAGTTGGCAGTATAAGCCTAATAGTGTACAGTATTCAGACGTGCTGTGGTATTGTAGTATTCCAATCTCGACATAATCACTCAGGATCAGGTTTTGGATTGTACTCGACGGAATAATGTTATCCTGTAGACGCCATCATTTCATCCACAAGATAAGTTATGTATAACCCTTTCGATTGTAGGCTGTATAGAAGAATACATTTTCTGATTTTCCTCGGTATGCTATTTCTTGTTCCGTTTTATTTACTTTTTTATTGTTATTATTTGGTATTTCAATGAGCAGATGTGTGACTTGATGTGTGATATATAGGCCTATAATTGATACAATGAGGGAAACAGTATAGCATTCAATTTTGAGTCTTTATGAGCTCTATGTTGGTGTATTGACAATGAGTGAGAAGAGTTTGCAAGGAGAGTGCAATAGAACTGCGGATTATGTGAAAGTAACAGGAATGTATGTACAGTTTTGTATGAGCAATTATTGGTGACTGGTATATATTCATTCAGTCATGGTGTTTACTTTAGTTGAAAAATACTGTAAATGACCGACCAATATACGTCCAAGGATAAACCAAACTAAAACGAAATTTTCCCTCATTGCCAAGACGTCAATCTATTCAGGAACATAATAAAACATTGAACTTGACAATAATCCAAATGTTTGATAGCAACATCTAAGGTTAAATTGATCTGTTCTATTCATCTATTTTAGTTGAATAGATTTTAGACCAAACAGGTTCTTTGTTCAAACAGTCTTTTTTTTGTTCCATTTACATTTAGAATAGGGAATGCGAAAATAGGGAATAGCCATATTTACATTTTGTACCAGTTTGTATATATTTTTCCGGGCTATTAATTTGTATTTGACTGTTTTAGTGACTGAATGTTTAGAGAAGACATGCTCGACAGTACAGTATGCAGAAAAAAAAATTGAGAGAATTTAGTTTATTTTTGTTTATTATTTCTTCACCATTCAGTAGAGGGCGCCGTGTATAAAATGTAATTAGAGAGCACAGTATACCGTTCGGCACTAGAGGGCGCTGTGTAGAATTTATCCATAGAGATCACTGTTTACAGTTTATCGCTAGAGGCCGCTGTGTACCAATTGTTTTAGGTCTACAATGAGTGATGAAAGTTGTTTAAAAAAGAACAACATATGACAAAGGACCACTTTTATAGTATTTTTGTAGAAGCATTTGTTGTGATAAAATGTTATCTAAACTATCAATGACAATACTTGAGTTCCAGCGCTGAATTCCTAATGGAATAAGACAAATATTTGCCATAGACTCTTTTAGAATGGCAGTTGCTTGAAGTGTTTAGGCCTGTCTGGCCTACAAGAAGCAACATACAATATAATTGCAGTAATCTTCTCTAATCATTGATGCGTGTGGATTGATGTGTGTTTATGGGGCTACTCTCTGAGGTGTGTCTGCTACATTTGTGAGTTTGTGGAATGTTAGGTATTAGATTATATCCAGCTGTAGATTCAGCAGATGAAATTTGAGAACCATCACCTGCCACTGACACTTAACTTACTGTGTTCAAGAAACAAGAAAGATTTTGTTTTGGTAAGATTTTCTTTTCTATTATAATATATGTGAACATTTTCAGCAGCCATTACTTTAGTCTTCAGTGTCACATGATCCTTCAGAAATCATTCTAATGAATATTTAATGCTCAAGAATTTTTTGGTCAATGTTTATTATTGTCAATTGAATTATTGTTAACAGTTGTGCTGCCTAATCATTTTGTAACGTTATATAGTAAATGTATTTATTGTCACTTTTGAATCAGTAAAATTAATGTAACATGCACTGCACTAATGCAATGTTATTTTTATATAATCAAAGTTACATGTACATAATCAGATGTACAATCATACATTCATAAATATGGGGTGTATCCTCCGAGGCAAGGAAGGCAGTGCCTCCTCAAAAAAAAAGATTAAAAAAAGTAAATAGGCTAATCCATATTACCAAAATAAATATAAAAATATTACTAAATATGACAGTATAAATCACTAGTTTTTCTAAAGTAACATTGTCCAACAGTGACACCAGCAGGTAAAGTTAGAGCGGGAATCTGTGTCTCTCTTATCTCTGAGTCCATTGACTTTTAACAAATCCCCAAAGCGTGCGGTGGATTTTGTGGTAATAAATGGGGGAAAGTCATGTGAGAGGAGGCAATGCCTCCATCGTGCTATGATTGGATATGATTGCATACGATATAATAAATCCCGCCTCTTGTTTTCATGCATATTCGCAAATAAGTCTGATTGAATTTACTGATCTGCATTTACTTTTAAACTGTAGCATATTTAGATATAAGTTTAGCATGTACAGGATGATGATGCATCAGCCAATGTGTTATTATAGGAAATAAATAGAAACATTTGCTAATTTAGTTGTTATAGAACAAAATCTGTAATTATTCAAAGAGACCATCTTACCCCACTACTGGGGTAAGTTGGTCCCCTACCTGGGGTAAAAAGCTCCCCCTCCCTGGCTAAATTACCTTTGATATATTTCTTATTAATATTTAAATATATTTTAAAAGTGTCATTAATGTAAAAATACTAAATCAACTATTCTATTTAAAATTTAATTTTGACAATTTAGTTGAATAACTGATGTCAGACAAATCAGAATCCCAGTAAAATAGATTGATCTGAAAGGTAAAATTATTCTGTGACTTATATAGATGTATGAATATTTACATATTTAATTGCCCATATTTTAATTGAAGATATGTCATAATAGCAACACTATGAATGCAAATGTAATGATTTAATCTTTTAATGAAATTGAAGATGTCTGAATATACACTATATTGCCAAAAGTATTGGGACACGCCTCCAAATCATTGAATTCAGGTGTTCCAATTACTTCCATGGACAAAGGTATAATGCTGCGTTCCAGTTCATTTTTATTATGCCCTTCACTTGCTAACTTCCCTCCATCTCGTTCACTCGGATGTGCGTCATTGCTTAGGTTGCATGAGTGCCCAAGGTACTGGTGGAACTAGAACGTCCTTAGCCCTTGATCACTTGGAATCCACTATGGAGTTGATTTATTATTATTTTTTTTCCTTTACGAAATTGTTTAATGCAGCATGTATATAGGTGTGTTTGGGTTGTTTTAAATGTTTTTTTAAAATAATAAAAATATTATAGAGTGGTTTGTGGTGGGGTAAATTAAACGCGATATGCGGTGACGTCACATTCGTGTTGCATTGTGGTATCACATGAAGTAGACTCGCTCCCTTGGTCAAAATTGAGGGAGGGAGGGTCTGTCCATATAAACTTCCCTCGTCCACTTCACAAAGTGGAACGCACTTCAGTGGAGACGTGTTCTCTGGAGTGACGAATCACACTTCTCTGTCTGGCAATCCGATGGATGACTCTGGGTTTGGCGGTTGCCAGGAGAACGGTACTTGCCTGACTGCATTGTGCCAAGTGTAAAGTTTGGTGGAGGGGGGATTATGGTGTGGGGTTGTTTTTCAGGGGTTGGGCTTGGCGCCTTAGTTCAAGTGAAAGGAACTCTTAATGCTTCAGCATACTAGAGGTGGTCCGATCCGCCTTTTTCGCCTCCAATACGGATTCCGATACCTGAGATTCAGTTTTGGCCGATACCGAGTACCGATTCGATACTAAAATAATAAATACATTTTTTAAAAAGTGCTGAATTACCTAATAAACTGCCTCACTGTGTGGACGAGACTGGGATCATTCTTTTGTGAAAGGCATGACTTAAACATGAACTTTGTAAAACAATATACACACAAATGTAGTGAATTATTTATTAAATAAGTGTCAGGCTGACTCCTGCATTCATGACTCATGATTTTGTAATGTATGGCTCATACATTTATGAAAAAGTAAATGTATAAGTCCTATAAATATGTACTATAAATTAAAAGACATTTATTTTACATTTTAAGCGCAGCTTTTAAACAAAGCAGCAACATATGATAGATAGGACAGAACAAGAAAGGCTATTAACATTCTTTCACAAAAGTTTAATATCAGAGGCTCCAATACAGAGCGCCAGAAAGATACGCTTGAAGCAACATGGAGTCACAGTGCACAGAGGCAGCGCTTCGCATTGAAAAGTTCTAAGCACATGCGTGTATTATATCTTTGCAATAGATTATTTAGCCTTTTCTTTTAACAGTTTTAAATTTCAGTTACTTTGTGCGTGAAGAACAACTAGTGCTCTCTCCTCCAGTGTTGTGATCTAACAGACACCTGGGAGAAAGTAACATGTGAAACAATAAACTCCAGCCAGATGAAGTCCTTTTATGCAAAACCATAGACCTTTAACTACAGATCAAGTATAATAATAGAAACATTGAATCATGTTGGAGAGAGTGTCATTGTGTTGATTGTTGTAACCGAGCACGACGCAGTTTGAACGCTGAATGACTGACAGCCGCAGCGGAGTGAAGAGTTTACCTGAACTTAACAACTTAAATATTCATCTTTACCTCACATTAATCTATGGAATGGCTTCAGAAACCTTGGAATATAGTGCACAAAAACGTTATGGTATATTGTTTTTGTGCCTTTTGTGTGGTATAACAATACCACAGAATAGTAGGCTATACGCACAATATCGGATTTGGATCTGTCTCCTCTGGCTAATACCCGATCTGGTGGTGAATATCGGATCGGTGCACCCCTACAGCTAAACAAGACATTTTGGACAATTTCAATCTCCCAACTTTGTGGGAACAGTTTGAGGATGTCCCCTTCCTGTTACAACATCAGTGCCTGACCTCACAAATGCGCTTCTAGAAGAATGGTCAAAAATTCCCATAAACACACTCCTAAACCTTGTGGAAAGCCTTCCCAGAAGAGTTGAAGCTGTTATAGCTGCAAGGGGTGGGCCAACTCCATATTAAACCCTACGGATTAAGAATGGGATGTCATTAAAGTTCATGTGCATGTAAAGGCAGACGTCCCAAAACTTTTGCCGATATAGTGTAAATATGGATAGTTGGCATGATGTGGTCCCACATGCATTTCTATTTTTTAAGAGAGTTATTATGCATGTTTTTTGAGTTCATATTAATAGAGATGCTACATGAAAATGTTCTGTTTTAAAAAGTGGAAAACCATTCAAAATGCACCAGTGAAGGCAAAAATCGAATTAAAAGGATAAAAAGGAATCAATGATATACTTCTTTCCTTATATATACAATTTGTACAATGTGTGTGTAGGTGTGCTTGAATTTCAGTTTATAAGGGGTTAATCCATGGCTCTAAGCCGGAAACATGAGTGCCATTGGTGGGCTTCTTGCCTAGGGGTGGGCTGTGAGAGATTACAGTTTCATTTCTCCATCTTTCTTTAATTAAACGGAAAATAGAAGCAGCTGTGATAGTGTCACCCACCGCTCTCCACTGTACCCATCAACATAATGGACCCCAATCTAGCTCTCCTTCTCTCTCTTGCTGCTCCTCTCCCTTCATTTTCCAACCAGCGATGATTGACAGCTTAGAGCAGGTCATGTGACACTTAAATACCCAGGGATTTTCAGCGAGCATGCTCCATAATGCCCCTCCTCCCCTCCTGCCTCAGTTTCTCCGGTACGCTTGTCACTCCCTCCTTTATCCATCCTTTCCTGAAAAGGGGATGCTGTTATTGTAGCATCTTTCCGTGACTGCTGCACTAGCTAGTCTTGTTGCTTTGCATCTAAAAGGACGACTTTTCTTTGCTTACATCTGATTCATTATTTTGTATTTTTAAAATATAATTATTATATTTATATTTTATGTTATTTTGTGGACATATCAAGAATATCCAAACACCGTCAAGGAGCTTATAGCAGTTTTCTGGTAAGTGCTGATATTTGTGCATGTGGGATTTTTTCCATGTGGGATTTTTTTGTACATTTTATTCAAGAAATTACTCAATTTTAGGACTGTTTTGATGTAACATTTGTTTACCCAACAGCCCTGTTTTTTGAGCATGTTCACACACTTATGATTAATTCATATAAGAAGTTAAGTGAATATTTTATAGCTCTGAACGCTTGAATGTGGATGGTACATCCTGTCCAAAATGCTGAATGTTTTGATCTGGTTGGTCCTCATCTTTTTTGGGGTGTTGTCCGTGATTACAGATGCTTGGGTCTCACCAGATGGGTTTCGAGCCTGTGTTTTTCCCCCTAGAGTGCCGCCACCTGTCTGTCTTTCATTCTCTTTCGTTCTCTTTTGCCTCTTTACATCTCGTTCTGTCAATGCAGGGTTTGTTCCAATCAAGTGCCGTCCAGCATGCAGAGTATCCCAACAAATCTGAGAGTGCGAGCTTTGCCAAACCAGAGCTATTTGGATGAACTGCACTTAGATTGAGAGGATAAACTCAATTGACTTCAACAGGCGTCCTGTTTAGTGCCTGGTTGTGTAATGGATTTCTCCCGGCGGGGTTGATTCGTATAAATGCGACACATGTTTAAAGGAATGATTTTCATATGAAGCACTAATCAAATATTAAGTCGTGTTGGTGCTTAAAACCATTTGAATCCAAGTTTTCTTGGATTAAATGCATTTAAAGGGAGTTGTAAGGTTTTTTGTGAGCGAGCGTGTGTGTATGTTTGTGTGGAAAAGGGATGAATGCGGTGCTTTGCCCCTAAAAAAGACGCATCTGTTCTGGAAGCACACTAGCTCTCTGTCCCAGTGTATCTGTTTGTGTTGCCACTCTCGCTCTGTTCTGTTTATCTGCCGTGGGATTGGTTTGTGCAAAGGAAATGCACTTTTGTCTCTGTTTCTCATTGGTTGGTGCATGTAGGATCTATGCTGATGGCTGGTAACGCTGGTTGTGGTTTGTGCGAAACCTGCGCTGTCAAAAAAAAGGAGGGAAATGTGTGTGTGCATGTGCATGTGCCTCTCGTCTCTTGTATGCATCAGCTTCACTCTCTGATGCAGTGCTGATACTCTGTAACCCAGAGCGAATACTGAGTAGTGATGGAATGCAGTACTTCTAGAACAGGCTGAAGAACCTTGGGGCATCTTAAAGGGATAGTTCACTCAAAAATAAAGATTCTGTCATCATTTACTATTTACCCTCATGCTGTTACAAACCTGTATGGCTTTCTTTGTTCTGTGGAACACAAAAGAAGATATTTTGAAGAATGTGGTGGTTTCTCTTTTTCATATAATGAAAGTGAATGAGGACTTGAGCTGTAAAGCTCCAAAATACCTAAATAAAAGCAGTCCATATGACTCGTGTGCTATATTCCAAGTGTTCAAAAGCCATATGATAGCTTACAAACAGTCCGAAAGTCGTATTTCATTGAAAATCATGACCATCTATTAAAATAGATGATTTATTTATGATTTTGTCAGTTTATGTGGAAAACATAAATAAACATATGACTAAGCAATGTAGGTGAAACCAACAGTGAAAAAATGATCAAATTATGTCATAACAAAAAGAGCTACAACAAGCTATAAGTTTGTTTTATATCTATATATATATATATATATATATATATATATAGGGCTGCACAATTAATACAATTTCTAATCATGATTACAATTACGGATGCCCCAATTACTTAACTGTTCAAAAATGTCCACTTAAATTATTCTGCATGCTTAAGATGTGTGTGTTTTTTTTCTTTCTACAGGGTTTTTTCCATTGTTTCATTTTAGTTTTAGTATAACATTATAACACCATGCATATTTTTAAATTTAAAATAGAAATCAAACCAGTGTATAGTCGACATTTGAGGCTAAATGCTATAGAAGAGCAATACAAGTTTTTCAGGAAGAATGTTTTCAGCTTATTTTCATATAAAAATATAGCGTGCAGTTGCTTCAAACAATAAAGCTATTCAAAACAAATAATCACGATCAATAATTGCAATTACAATTTCAAGCAAATAATTTTGATTTGTCATAATCGTGGAGCCCTATAATATATATATATATATATATATATATATTATTTATAATATTTTATTATTTTCTGCACTGATTTAGAGGAAAAATCTGAAGGGACATCTTAAATAAATGTGTAACAGTAAAGCTGAACTGAGTTTGACATTCTATTGGTAGCTGAAAGCATTATGAATATTTAACAAGGCCGTGTGTCTTGTTTTTTTTTCAATTGTTAGCCAGCAGCACAAAGAGGCGCTGAGTGTCCATTATATACGTCCTTTTTTTTTTTGGTCACCGAGAGTTGAAAAATATCCCCTGGTCTACCACAATATTAATATGAAAAAATAATGCTTGGAGGAACATTTCGTTCCCCATGAAATATGACTTTAATTGTATCAGGCTTTCAAGCACCACCAACTGGCCATTTTTTTAGAAGAGCACCTGCCATTTTTAGCTCGCTAAAAACATTTTGGTGAACACATAGCCTAGATGAACAAGTGAGGCATGTGTGGAACTTTGTGAAATGAGTTCTAGGGATTCCATTATAAATAGCTGTTGTTTTGATTGTTCTGCCATTGTCAAATCAAAGTCTTTTCAGCACTGAACTACAAAATACACTGGCTGATAGATGATATTTATTGTTTGAAATCAACTAGCACCGTTACTGCAGATGTTGATTCAGTGTTTACGGGGGAGGTGTTACCTTTCAGCACATGCTTTAGCGAATGTAATTAGGCATGGAAAAGTGCACAGCACTTAGCTAAATAACCTCCATCATTGTCCTTCCAGAGTGGATTACTGTGAGGCAGACAGACAAAGAGGGGTGTAGGAGGAGAGGTGATGTGCTGGAGAGCATTAAAGAGTTAATCTGCTCACTCATTACCTTTTATTAAGGGGTTTTCCTCTCCCAAAAGGCAACCCATTAAATATACAGTAGGCCCAATAGGTATTTGAACACTTGAGCCACACTTAAAGATGTATGAATGTCATTGCATTAGATAGATAAATATCGATCCAACTCAGTGTTGTTATTGTAAACTAAAACTATTAAAAATCAAAATATAAATTGAATTATAACAGTTAATAGTTAACTAAACCTAAATTTAATTTTAAAATAATGCTGAAAATAAGCTTACGTCGAAGTACTAAAATTACAAAGCTGACATAAAAACAAACAGATATATATATATTAAAAAAATAAAACTGACTAAAGCACATAATAAAATTACTAAAACTTATACTTATATTAAAATAAAACCTGAAATATAAGCTAAAATAACACTGATCCAACGGGCATTTATTTTAAATAATTATAATACAAACACTTTTTCAAAAATAAGGTTTAAAAAATTAATAGATAGGCAATTGCTTACATTTATTAATATAAATATTAATTTATAATATTGTTTACATATTTAAGATTTAATTTAATTATGAATTAATTTAAGTAGTGTCCAAGTAAGTGTGTTTGGGACAAGCATAACCATTTTCAGAGAATGAAAGATAGTGGGAGGGAGAAAGAGACGGGAAGAGAGGGTGGCATTTGAATAAGTGGGAGAAGAAAGGAGGGATGAGGTGAGAGAGTGAGACATGACAGATGGAGATTGTTTGGGCTCCATGATGTTCTTTCAATGCACTCAGAACTTGTTTACTCTGAATTCTGACACCAACCCATTTATATGTTTATTCTTGCATAGAAATAAGTACTTATGCATATTTTATGAATGCTGTGGACATCTGAGAATGGTGGCTCATAGACGAGACAGATTGCCTCTGTCTTCGGCCCGTTTAGCACAGGGGACCAGGTGGCCTGCCAAAAGATGTGCCAAACCCGCAATAGATCGCGCTCAACTTGATTTTAACCCTTTTAACTCCTGTTGCTGTCTACTCCACACCAATAGGAAATGACTGGCACCATCCAAGGGTGTTAATCCCTATTTGGATCATGCGGTGGTTGTTTCACCTACCTTGGATGCTTTGGCTGATCACCTGACCATCCTTGACCAATCAGTCAGTCAGGTTGAGCATAAAGATCAATTGATTAACCTCCGGTGTTAACCCTGAGGTCCACAGAAGTATGGTAGTAAGGCAATGATAGCACATGTGCCCCGATGTTCATCTGCTGTGACAAGCTATTCAACCAGAATGATTAAACTATTCAACTGGAATTAAACTATTCAACTGAATGATTCTGAACAAGCAGATAAATATGCAAGTCAGTCTTCAACCAAGAACCACCTGGTAGATCTTAGCCCAATCAGATCTTCACAGAGTTGAAAACAGATCTAAAATGTCTCTCTATTCCCATATCATCCACAGTATGGGGTGTCAGTCATTTTGCAATAGTGTGTGAACAATTTCATTCTCTATATACAGTTTTTCCTTTTTTAGGGCCCGAGCACCGATGGTGTGAGGACCCTATTGGAATTGCTCAGCCTATTATTCTTCTTCTCCCAAATGAATCACATTTTTGAGGGCCTAAACATGCTCGAAAACTCACAAAACTTTGCACACACGTCAAAAGTGGTGAAAATTTACGTCTGATATGGGTTTTAGAATTAGGCGTGGCAAAATGGCTTGATAGTGCCACCTACAACATTTCAACAAAGTGCCCCTCCCGCTACGTTTCACGTACAGGTTTGAAATTCGATACACACATGTAACAGCCCAATACCTACAAAAAAGTCTCCTGGTACAAAATCTGAAAACCAACAGGAAGTGAGATATTTTGGAATTTTCTTTGCAAAATTGTTGCAAATTTTGCCATTTCCAGACATTGTACTTTAATCAACTCCTCCTAGAGATTTAATCAGATCATCATCATATTTGCACAGTCTAATCTAAAGGCCTTTGCGACATTAAATTGCGAAGATCTTGAGTTTTCCCTGAAGGGCGTGTCCGTGGCGGCCTCACAAAGTTCAATGTTTTGCCATAAAACAGGATGTTGTTGTAACTCGGGCATACAATGTCCGATCTGCCCCAAACTTCACATGTTTGATTAGAGTCCGGACCTGAACACATCTACACGCCAGTATTCAGTTACAGTCATAGCGCCACCTGTGGGCAACAGGAAATGCCATGTTTTACACTGTGATGAGTATCCTCATTGAGATTTAACCAGAACAACATCATGTTTGGTCAGTCTAATCTTAAGGCCTTTGTGATGTTAAATTGTGAAGATCTTGAGTTTTCGCTTAAGGGCGCGTCCGTGGCGGCCTGTCAAAGTCTGATGTTTCGCCATGACACAGGAAGCTGTTGTAAGTCAGGCATACAATGTCCGATACGTCCCAAACTTCACATGTTTGATAAGAGTCCTGTCCTGAAGACACCTACATGCCAATATTAGTTAGTCATAGCGCCACCTGCTGGCAAGAGGAAATGGCATGCTTTACACTGTAATTCCCTCCCAGAAACACATTTAAATATGCCGTCAAGTCCCAAGCATACTAGAAACACAATAAATCAAGCAACACGTGGCTAAGTGCTAATGTATGCGATTTACGCCACGACACAGGAAGTTGTTGTAACTCAGGCATACAATGTCTGATCTACCCCAAACTTGACACGTTGGATAACAGTCCTGGCCTGAAGACATCTACATGCCAATATTTGGTTATAGTCAAAGCGCCACCTGCTGGCAGCAGGAAATGTGGCACATTAAAGTGACTTTGCCATATTTCTCCTATATTTACCCACTTAAATGCATGTCGCCCACTATTCGCTGTTTTCCTGAGGCCACCGGGGGGGCGGTGCTCCCGGGTGCGAGGGCCCTTTCATCGCTGCTTGCAGCTTTAATTTATATATATACCTGTAATGCACACTGATTATAAAAGTGATGTACACTAACTAACGCTGTAGTGATGATAAAAGTTTGTGTTTGCATAATACGTGTGTATAATAATTAATATAAATACACTCATATAATATACTCATTCATGTATATATTTAAGAAATATTTGCATGTATATAATGTATATATATTCATAAAATGTATCATATATAAATATAACCTATTTTGCCTTCTGCAAGTGAATCTCCACTAAAATTCAGGCTTCCGTGAATGAGAGCCGCCACACGAATTTGCGCCCAACAGACGGAGCTCAATAGGAACGCAATAATTCTGACTAAAGTATACATATTTCTAAAATGTTTGTTGTTGGACAATAAATGTGCCATATGTGGAATTTTAAACCTACAATTAAGTATAATGAAACGTAATCATATATAGGCTAATATGCTTTTGTTTTTATTTTTATTATTAGTTTAGTGAATTTAAAAATATATATATTAATTTTGTTTATAGATTGTAAACCCCCTTTTTGCACATAATATATTGCATAGCCTACATTACAGTCACTGTATTTGTTTATAGCCTTCAATATCAACATTGTTTTTAGGACATAACTAGGCAGGATGTGAAAAAAAATTATTAAAGATTTTTTTATACAGATTTTTTTTGATCCAAATAGAAAAACGTAGAAAATACCGAGATATATACCGTGTATCGCCATTCAACCCAAAAATTTTAGTCATATCGCCCAGCCCTAGTCGACTTGCGCAAAAAGAGTAACCCCCAACGCTACGTTTTGTTTTGCTCTATCCTCTGCGCTTCTGCGTTCGTCAATACGCATGCGTCAAGGGTCAAGGGTTACTCTTTCTCCGTAAATCGATGCGTACGCCAATCCGCCGGAAGTTAGTTATTTTAGTCTATAAAGTTTTAAATATGGATATTTTTATACACAAACGCGCCACTTCACTTCAGAAGGCCTTTATTAACCCCCCCGGAGCCGTGTGGAGCAGTTATATGATGGATAGATGCACTTTTATGGACTTCATAAACGAGGCAACAATTCACTGCCATTATAATGCTTGGATTAGCCAGGACTTTTTTAATGAAACTCCGATTTTATTTGTCTGAAAGAAGAATGTCATATACACCTAGGATGACTTGAGGGTGAGTAAATCATGGGCTAATTTTAATTTTTGGGTGAACTATCCCTTTAATCGCAATTAATCGATTGCCCAGCACTAAAAAAAACATATAATATATTGGATTTTAAATTACATCATATGTAGGGTTTTATTTTTTATATATTACACTGCCGTTCAAAAGTTGTGTAAAAGTTAAGTAAAGAGCAATGGTAATGCAAAAAGTCTCTTATGCTCACAAAAGCTGCATTTATTTGATCAAAAAGAAAGTATAAACAGTAATAACATTATGAAGTATTATTACAATTTAAAATAACTTTTTTCTATTTTAATGTATTTAAAAATGTAATTTATTTGTGTGATGTCGAAGCAGAATTTTCAGCAGTCTTCAGTATATTATATTATATTATATTAATTATATTATATTATATTCAATCTATTTGTGCTTTTTTTCTGGCCTCTGCCATGGTTAGCTTGCTCCTTAGTATGACACTGCTATCTGTAGTGAATAGTGAATGATTGAGCAATTCAGCACAGCATGAGCTTTGTAAAAAGCATTATTTGTAACAAAAACAGATGTGCAATGGAACAGATGACACTTTTGTTTCTGTGACATCACAAAGGCTCTGCAATGAAACTATGAAGTTCATTGTGTTATTTTTCAACACCCACACAGCATAGACGCATGAATAATATGATTTTAAAAGCAATTTAAGTGACAGCCACCTCTATTCCTTGCTGTAGCTTCTATTGCTACATAGTAACTGGAATATTTTTTACATACAATCCCATGTTGTTAAACCTCTATAATTCAGCTTTTATGTAATGAGGTTAAACCCATAGGTATTAAATTTACAGCTTTAACACACATACTGTATGAGCGAAGAAGATGGAAATGCCCAGGTAATTAGGCCTAATCTTACAGTATATAGCAACGCTAATGTAATGCTAATCTCTAAAGGATCCCAGGTCCTTTTCTGGCACTCAGTGAGTGATCAATTGGACGAGTCCAAGCTCTGTAGACAGTATTATCAGTCACACGGGATATAGACCCATTAGGATTTGAATGGCATTATAAATCCTCCTTCCTCTGTAGATTGGTTGAGCATTGTGGGACTAAACCAGACTGCGAGACGCTCTCCCTCTTCTCCCTTGGTACTAATTAAAAAGCTCTTTAGTCTTGATTCTTTCCAAGGTGATGACGCACCAAAGTATTTCCCCATCCTGCAGTTGTGTCACAATACACTTACTTTCTAATGTGTTTGAACATGCGTAAGAGTGCGTTTACATAATCAGCTGGAAGTCTCTTATCTGTTTTAAAGTCTTTTGAGTTATGACGGAAGTATTGCAGCTCGACTTTACTGAGATGTCGCATCTCACTCCGTCAGCTCATGATTGCTCTCTAAGTCTCTGAGGCCTGCGGTAACTTTGTTCACACATTTCTGGAACATCATATTCTTTTACTGCTGAAGTGCAGTGACCCCAAAACATTAATGCAGACTTAATTGGACAGGCTGGCATTTGCAAGTACAGCGATGTGTTTGGAGGGTCAGTAACTAGAAAATCAGGTCACCTTTGAAGAATCTCAGCAACCTCTGAAGTATTTTCTCCCCCGTAGAAATTTGCTCAAACTGTAACAGATCAAACAACAGACTCATTTTAAGGACAACAGGGTATTCGTGAGAAGTTATACAGGGAGAAAACCATAAAACTATGTGTGTGTAATATATAGGCAATATATGTATGTGTATTAGTTATACATCATTGCACCATAGGCCCCGCCTACTGGCATTTAGCCGCTTAACAGCTGACATTTGCCTACACTGGATGTGAGTATTGCGTCACTTCAAAAGCAAATAGAACCCATTATAATCACTGACGCTGTCATTCTCGTGTTACGCAGCACATGTGAGCTTCCACAAGAACCAATGAGCTTCATTCTCATGTTACGCAGCATGTGTGAGCTTCCACAAGAACCAACGAGGTTCATTCTCATATTACGCAGCACGTGTGAGCTTCCACAAGAACCAATGAGGTTCATTCTCATGTGTTACGCAGCATGTGTGAGCTTCCACAAGAACCAACGAGGTTCATTCTCATATTACGCAGCACGTTTGAGCTTCCACAAGAACCAATGAGGTTCATTCTCATGTGTTACGCAGCACGTTTGAGCTTCCACAAGAACCAACGAGGTTCATTCTCATGTTACGCAGCACGTTTGAGCTTCCACAAGAACCAACGAGGTTCATTCTCATGTTACGCAGCACGTTTGAGCTTCCACAAGAACCAATGCGGTTCATTCTTGTGTTACGCAGCACGTTTGAGCTTCCACAAGAACCAATGAGGTTCATTCTTGTGTTACGCAGCATGTTTGAGCTTCCACAAGAACCAATGAGGTTCATTCTTGTGTTACGCAGCACGTTTGAGCTTCCACAAGAACCAATGAGGTTCATTCTTGTGTTACGCAGCACGTGTGAGCTTCCACAAGAACCAATGAGGTTCATTCTCGTGTTACGTAGCACGTGTGAGCTTCCACAAGAACCAATGAGGTTAATTTTCGTGTTACGCAGCACGTTTGAGTTTCTACAAGAACCAATGAGGTTCATTCTCGTGTTACGCAGCATGTTTGAGCTTCCACAAGAACCAATGAGGTTCATTCTCGTGTTATGCAGCACATTTGAGCTTCCACAAGAACCAATGAGGTTCATTCTCGTGTTATGCAGCACATTTGAGCTTCCACAAGAACCAATGAGGTTCATTCTCGTGTTATGCAGCACGTTTGAGCTTCCACAAGAACCAATGAGGTTCATTCTTGTGTTACGCAGCACGTTTGAGCTTCCACAAGAACCAATGAGGTTCATTCTCATGTTACGCAGCACGTGTGAGCTTCCACAAGAACCAATGAGGTTCATTCTCGTGTTACGTAGCACGTGTGAGCTTCCACAAGAACCAATGAGGTTAATTTTCGTGTTACGCAGCACGTTTGAGTTTCTACAAGAACCAATGAGGTTCATTCTCGTGTTACGCAGCATGTTTGAGCTTCCACAAGAACCAATGAGGTTCATTCTCGTGTTATGCAGCACATTTGAGCTTCCACAAGAACCAATGAGGTTTATTCTCGTGTTATGCAGCACATTTGAGCTTCCACAAGAACCAATGAGGTTCATTCTCGTGTTATGCAGCACGTTTGAGCTTCCACAAGAACCAATGAGGTTCATTCTTGTGTTACGCAGCACGTTTGAGCTTCCACAAGAACCAATGAGGTTCATTCTCATGTTACGCAGCACGTGTGAGCTTCCACAAGAACCAATGAGGTTCATTCTCGTGTTACGTAGCACGTGTGAGCTTCCACAAGAACCAATGAGGTTAATTTTCGTGTTACGCAGCACGTTTGAGTTTCTACAAGAACCAATGAGGTTAATTTTCGTGTTACGCAGCACGTTTGAGTTTCTACAAGAACCAATGAGGTTCATTCTCGTGTTACGCAGCATGTTTGAGCTTCCACAAGAACCAATGAGGTTCATTCTCGTGTTATGCAGCACATTTGAGCTTCCACAAGAACCAATGAGGTTCATTCTCATGTTACGCAGCACGTTTGAGCTTCCACAAGAACCAATGAGGTTCATTCTTGTGTTACGCAGCACGTGTGAGCTTCCACAAGAACCAATGAGGTTCATTCTCGTGTTACGTAGCACGTGTGAGCTTCCACAAGAACCAATGAGGTTAATTTTCGTGTTACGCAGCACGTTTGAGTTTCTACAAGAACCAATGAGGTTCATTCTCGTGTTACGCAGCATGTTTGAGCTTCCACAAGAACCAATGAGGTTCATTCTCGTGTTATGCAGCACATTTGAGCTTCCACAAGAACCAATGAGGTTCATTCTTGTGTTATGCAGCACATTTGAGCTTCCACAAGAACCAATGAGGTTCATTCTCGTGTTATGCAGCACGTTTGAGCTTCCACAAGAACCAATGAGGTTCATTCTTGTGTTACGCAGCACGTTTGAGCTTCCACAAGAACCAATGAGGTTCATTCTCATGTTACGCAGCACGTGTGAGCTTCCACAAGAACCAATGAGGTTCATTCTCGTGTTACGTAGCACGTGTGAGCTTCCACAAGAACCAATGAGGTTAATTTTCGTGTTACGCAGCACGTTTGAGTTTCTACAAGAACCAATGAGGTTCATTCTCGTGTTACGCAGCACATTTGAGCTTCCACAAGAACCAATGAGGTTCATTCTCGTGTTATGCAGCACATTTGAGCTTCCACAAGAACCAATGAGGTTCATTCTCGTGTTATGCAGCACGTTTGAGCTTCCACAAGAACCAATGAGCTTCATTCTCATGTTACGCAGCATGTGTGAGCTTCCACAAGAACCAACGAGGTTCATTCTCATATTACGCAGCACGTGTGAGCTTCCACAAGAACCAATGAGGTTCATTCTCATGTGTTACGCAGCATGTGTGAGCTTCCACAAGAACCAACGAGGTTCATTCTCATATTACGCAGCACGTGTGAGCTTCCACAAGAACCAATGAGGTTCATTCTCATGTGTTACGCAGCACGTTTGAGCTTCCACAAGAACCAACGAGGTTCATTCTCATGTTACGCAGCACGTTTGAGCTTCCACAAGAACCAACGAGGTTCATTCTCATGTTACGCAGCACGTTTGAGCTTCCACAAGAACCAATGCGGTTCATTCTTGTGTTACGCAGCACGTTTGAGCTTCCACAAGAACCAATGAGGTTCATTCTTGTGTTACGCAGCATGTTTGAGCTTCCACAAGAACCAATGAGGTTCATTCTTGTGTTACGCAGCACGTTTGAGCTTCCACAAGAACCAATGAGGTTCATTCTTGTGTTACGCAGCACGTGTGAGCTTCCACAAGAACCAATGAGGTTCATTCTCGTGTTACGTAGCACGTGTGAGCTTCCACAAGAACCAATGAGGTTAATTTTCGTGTTACGCAGCACGTTTGAGTTTCTACAAGAACCAATGAGGTTCATTCTCGTGTTACGCAGCATGTTTGAGCTTCCACAAGAACCAATGAGGTTCATTCTCGTGTTATGCAGCACATTTGAGCTTCCACAAGAACCAATGAGGTTTATTCTCGTGTTATGCAGCACATTTGAGCTTCCACAAGAACCAATGAGGTTCATTCTCGTGTTATGCAGCACGTTTGAGCTTCCACAAGAACCAATGAGGTTCATTCTTGTGTTACGCAGCACGTTTGAGCTTCCACAAGAACCAATGAGGTTCATTCTCATGTTACGCAGCACGTGTGAGCTTCCACAAGAACCAATGAGGTTCATTCTCGTGTTACGTAGCACGTGTGAGCTTCCACAAGAACCAATGAGGTTAATTTTCGTGTTACGCAGCACGTTTGAGTTTCTACAAGAACCAATGAGGTTCATTCTCGTGTTACGCAGCATGTTTGAGCTTCCACAAGAACCAATGAGGTTCATTCTCGTGTTATGCAGCACATTTGAGCTTCCACAAGAACCAATGAGGTTTATTCTCGTGTTATGCAGCACATTTGAGCTTCCACAAGAACCAATGAGGTTCATTCTCGTGTTATGCAGCACGTTTGAGCTTCCACAAGAACCAATGAGGTTCATTCTTGTGTTACGCAGCACGTTTGAGCTTCCACAAGAACCAATGAGGTTCATTCTCATGTTACGCAGCACGTGTGAGCTTCCACAAGAACCAATGAGGTTCATTCTCATGTTACGTAGCACGTGTGAGCTTCCACAAGAACCAATGAGGTTAATTTTCGTGTTACGCAGCACGTTTGAGTTTCTACAAGAACCAATGAGGTTAATTTTCGTGTTACGCAGCACGTTTGAGTTTCTACAAGAACCAATGAGGTTCATTCTCGTGTTACGCAGCATGTTTGAGCTTCCACAAGAACCAATGAGGTTCATTCTCGTGTTATGCAGCACATTTGAGCTTCCACAAGAACCAATGAGGTTCATTCTCATGTTACGCAGCACGTTTGAGCTTCCACAAGAACCAATGAGGTTCATTCTTGTGTTACGCAGCACGTGTGAGCTTCCACAAGAACCAATGAGGTTCATTCTCGTGTTACGTAGCACGTGTGAGCTTCCACAAGAACCAATGAGGTTAATTTTCGTGTTACGCAGCACGTTTGAGTTTCTACAAGAACCAATGAGGTTCATTCTCGTGTTACGCAGCATGTTTGAGCTTCCACAAGAACCAATGAGGTTCATTCTCGTGTTATGCAGCACATTTGAGCTTCCACAAGAACCAATGAGGTTCATTCTTGTGTTATGCAGCACATTTGAGCTTCCACAAGAACCAATGAGGTTCATTCTCGTGTTATGCAGCACGTTTGAGCTTCCACAAGAACCAATGAGGTTCATTCTTGTGTTACGCAGCACGTTTGAGCTTCCACAAGAACCAATGAGGTTCATTCTCATGTTACGCAGCACGTGTGAGCTTCCACAAGAACCAATGAGGTTCATTCTCGTGTTACGTAGCACGTGTGAGCTTCCACAAGAACCAATGAGGTTAATTTTCGTGTTACGCAGCACGTTTGAGTTTCTACAAGAACCAATGAGGTTCATTCTCGTGTTACGCAGCATGTTTGAGCTTCCACAAGAACCAATGAGGTTCATTCTCGTGTTATGCAGCACATTTGAGCTTCCACAAGAACCAATGAGGTTCATTCTCGTGTTATGCAGCACATTTGAGCTTCCACAAGAACCAATGAGGTTCATTCTCGTGTTATGCAGCACGTTTGAGCTTCCACAAGAACCAATGAGGTTCATTCTTGTGTTACGCAGCACGTTTTAACTTCCACAAGAGGTTCTGTTTGAGCTTCTGTTTATCTTCGCTGATCAATGTTTATATGTGAATAAAAGCCTAAATCCAAACTTTTCATCATATAAAGCAATCTTGTCTCTTCAGAAAATTTGTACTAAACCGCTCAATTCATATGGATTAGTTTTACGATCTCTTTATGAACTTTTTGAGGCATAAACATTTTCAGTTGTGCAGCTGTCAACAGAGGCACAGAAAGCTCTCAGATTTCATCAAAAATATCTTCATTTTTGTTCTGAACGGGTTTGGAACGACATGAGGGTGAGTAATTAATGACAGAATTTTCAGCTTTGGGTGAACTAACCCTTTAAAGGAGCCATCCCTTAAAAACTGATCTTTTCAGACAGAGGGTCAGAATGAGGGTTGAAAATAACAGGCCTTGTTAATTTGTTAAATGTGTAATAAGAGCTTGATTTTGGTGTTGAGGTCTTCAGGTCAGCCTAAAGGCTCACATTTGTAATTAGTGCTGAATAGTAGGAGAAGCATCCTGATCTGTTCTGTGTTTTCATGCTTTTCAGATGTACAGCATCATGTAATTTTTTCCGCTAACTGCATCGTAAATTGGTGGTCTGGTCCTCTTCAGGCTCCATCAGTCCTTACCATATGTTGTAGGAAGCCTGCTTTATTCCTCCCTTACCTTCTGTTGCTGATTTTGTTTGTTGGGTAACTTCCAAAAGAGTGTTAGATCAAGAATATCCTAAAACAGAAAGTCCAGGCCTGGTTGGCCTAAAACCAATGAGATGTGTACTGACCCAGTGGACCATTTTAAACCCATGTTATTACTGAGATTATTGTTTTATCAACAGAAGTGAGGATTTGGCGAACAAAAACATACTTAAATGTATCTCTCATTTCTTTTATCAGGTCATGGTAGAGTGACCCGATTTATGGGCACCGTACTATTTCCTGATTTCATCAAAGTGAGCATAGAGAGAGTTTAATCTCATTGTTTAATCCTTCCTTAGAACATTTCCTCTGAATTGTTTCTGGCAAAACCTAGACAGAAAGCTTAAGGAGGCCAAACCTTATTTAATTGCTATGAATGTGTTGCTTTTACTGGCAGGCACCTTTTTGAAGTGCTTCTTGAAAGCAGATTTGGTCTTAGTTAAGATGTACTTACAAATAAATTGATGTGTTGTCTTCGCTCTGTAGCAGCCTTGTTTCATCCAGTAGCAAAAAAAAATAAAGGTTGTCTTTGCAATGTCAAGGCGAATGTATACATAGTTAAATGGATGCCAAAAATAAAAGACAATTCAGTATGCAAATTGAATAAAGAAATAAAACCAACTGTAAAATCTGTATGCAGATTTTTCCAGCTTTAATCTTAAATTTGAAAAAGCATTGTACAAAGCAGATGTGCCCACATTTTACTACGAAGGGCCATGGGCCAAAAGTAAATATTGCATTATATATATTATTATAACTATAAAAATCTACTATTAAAATTTACATTAAAAACAAATCATATTAATTTATATTATTTACATTTAAAATGTAAAAATAAATAATAATAAAAAAAACTAGAAATTAAGATATTCTTCAGTAACGGGTCATCACCGGTATAAAGTTGTGCATGCCAAAAATAGACGCTTAAGAAATTGAGTTTTAATGGAGTCTGAATGTGCAGCTTTGGGCTAAATTAAATTAAATTAAATTTAATTTAATTTAATTTAATTTAATTTAATTTAATTTAATTTAATTTAATTTAATTTAATTTAATTTAATTTAATTTAATTTAATTTAATTTTATTTTATTTAATTTTATTGTATTTTATTGTATTTTATTGTATTTTATTTTATTGTATTTTGTTTTTTATTAATATACTAATATTATACTATAAAAACTAGAATAACTAAAAATCTACTATTAAAATTTACATTAAAAAACAAATCATATTCAATTATATTATTTACATTTAAAATGTAAAAATAATAAATAAAAAAATAAAAAATAAAATAAAAATTATGTTATTTTTCAGTGACAGGTCATGACTGCCATCATTTTATTTTTATTTATTAATTTCATTATTTAATTTAATGTATTATTTTATTTCATCTGTTTTAATGTTTTATTACTTGCAGAAATATTTAGGGTTATGTACATCAAATCCTGTTCAGAATGTTTGAGTAATATCAATTGGCTGCACTGTATTTAGCCAGAACAGGTGTAAACAGTGATGTTCAACTGATTTAAGAACAAAAACAGGTAATATGATCATGATTTTACACTTAGCTCAAGTTTTACAAGTTGACAGTGACTGTACATTGAACTGGTCGTCTTTTGTCAAACACATTTGTGGGCCCCCGTTCACAGATAAAGCACAAAGCCTCCCCAATCCTTTTCATATCATTTAATCTTAATCCCTATGATCTACACAGACACAAATCACATCATGGGACCAAGTCTCAGGGAATTATAGTAGGACATCAAGAAAAGACCTCAAATGGCAGCATTGGCCTCTATAGCATCAACCCTTCAAAGTTCTGTAAGTGGACTTTAGTCTACTAATTGTTATAAAACAGCTGGTTTCTGGACTGCATGTGCATTGCCCGTCATTCGTTCCACATTTTTCATTGACTCATATTTAGACTGCGATAAGACAAGGTTATTTCCTTTTTTCTCACAGTCTCTCTCTCAATCCTGTGTTGTTTTTCTTCATTCATCCAGCCGCCCACAATCTCGAGAAGGATTTCTGTTGAATGGATGAGAGATTTAACACATTCGTTGTGAGTCATCAGGCTTTTAAAAAGTCATTCAGTTTGTTGAGAAATTACACAGCTAGTGCATTGTGGGAAAATGCAACAGCCAAGACCCAGTGAGGTGGGTATGGCGTTAACATGTTGCTACGCTAAAGGCGCAATATCTTTAGCATAGACATACATAAATATACACTTAACAATTTGTATTGATGCTTGTCAGCATTAATTAAAACATATTTGTTTATAAGCAATATTGCTTTGTCTTAATCATTCACAATAATTCACAGAGGTTAAATCACAAATTTTTATGTTGTGCTGACCAATATGGTTGTCATCTCGGAATACTGACAGCTAGCATAATGTAGCATAATGCAAACATGTCCAATAGAAACATTTATTTTTCTAGACTGTTCATTTCTTTAACTGTTAAACTTTTTAACTTTTTAATGAAAATTGAAGGATATTAGAAAAATAAGATCCCAACAGGGCTTTTAAATAGAAGTTTGGAGTGTAAAAGGTCAGTTGAATAGCATGAGAAGGTTGTCAAATGACATAATGACGTATTTGTCAGACAGTTGAAGCATGTAAAGGTGTGGTCTCCTTCTGTTAACTTAACTCGTGCTTCAAGACACAAGACACAAAAGCATTGAAGGCAAATATTCTTGTGTAAGTGTGCATAGCACAGAAAATAGAACAATAAGGACATAAACCTTTCAGAGGATGTATATATTACTACATAGTCTTGTAGGACATGAACTGACTGATAACTTGCTGACTCAACACACTGACTAATGCCGATAGCTAACACTTATCTAACCCACAATCAGGGCCGCATTAACAATAGGACTAGGCGAGGCTGAAGCCCCGGGGCCCGAGCAAGGAGGGGGCCCGTGATTGGCTGTGGAGTAGATTGACTTGCTATCGGTAGCACCGATCGCCAAAGCCCCAACATGTCCCCACTTATTAGTGCTGTTATGTAGGGATTAAAAGTCAAGTTTGAGTTTGGTTTACAAATCAAATGCATTTATCCTATAGGCTATGTGACTTGGTGATCACTGCGCCTTTATTAGGATGTCCGCATCCACCAATCACTTCCACACTCTTCACTTCGTTCTAGTGTAGACTAATCTGAAAATGGTCACGCAAAGAACGATCTTTGATTGGTATAAATCAGCTATTGGTCAACTATTCTAAAAAAAAATGTGAGAGAAGGGCTCAAAAAAGGAAAAACTTAAAAGGCAAAGAGCAGAGATGGAGGTAGTCAGTAAAATCCCCAGCTACCAGGTCATTTTACTAAAGCTGTTGATGTAGTGGAAGTTGTGGAACAGCAAGTTGACGGGCACATGAAGCAGATAAAAACACAGAAATATTTCAATCGTGTTGCGCCGTCATGTAAGCTTATCATTTAAACGTGTTTTAAGCATTGTTTTTAAACCATTCATACACATTAAGCAGCGAGGGAGAATTCATTTAGGTAAATGCGCACGTTAAGCCTGATACGCGCGACGCGCACCTCGTACAGCACCTGACTAAACTTGAGTTCTATTTCATGCCTTGTACTTGAATGTTCAAATACACATAGTATGTGTCAAATATACTTTGGGAGTGTCCACGTAAACTCGTCATTTGTGTATTAAATGAACGTTAACAGTTTAAGATAAAGCGTGTGTAGTAGTAGGCTAGGCTATATGAGATCCTGGTATTAATGAGGTCTTAAAGGTATAGTTCACCCCAAAATGAAAAATCTATCATCATTTACTCACACTTAAGACCTGTACACACCGGGACGATTATTGCACGCGCTTATCGCCAGCGTTTTTCGGCGCATCTTTGTGTTCACACCCAAACGATTTTCACTGGCGATGCATGGAGTGAACGTGCAAATTCACTCCCTGACAATAGTTGCCGCTTATTGAAAAACAGAAATAGCCGGTACACAAGGTGGCGCTGCGCAACTTGCTTTTGACACTCGCTTGTCACACAGAAGAAGAAGTATTTACAGTATTTGCGATTCCTCTCCATAACAGCTCCCTCTTATCAAGATTTTTCACTGTGGCGTTTGTCATACAACTCTTTGTGTTCAGACACCAACGAGACCAGCAGCTCTACATTCATCTTTCTTCGTTGCATCTTCTTCTTCGCTAATTTGTGCTCAGCAATACCGTTTTATGCTTGAGCGCCACCAAGCTGTGTTTTACTGTAACTTCAGCAGCTCCAAGCACGTGAACAAAAGCGCCTATCTCATTGGTCGGTCAGTTTTTAACGTGCCCAAACGAACCCAAGGCGTTTTTTAAAAAATGACGTTTTTACGCCTGCCGTTTTGCGCGTCGGTGTGCACACTCACATTGGCCCCCTTTGTTTAGTCACGAGGCGTTAAACTTTGGTGATAAACGTGCATGAAAATCATCCTGGTGTGAACAGGCCTTTAAGTTGTTCCCCATTGACTCCTATATTTTTTTTCATACTATGAAAGTCAATGGGGTCCAGCAACTGTTTGGTTTCCAATATACTTCAAAATATCTTATTTTGTGTTTAACAGAAGAAATAAATTCATACATGTTTAGAACAACTTGAGGGAAAGTAAATGATGACAGAATTTTTTTTGTGTGTGTGAACTATCCCTCTAAACTTTAGAGTCTAAAGCATCCTAATATAACTGCTTTTGCCATTTGTGTCAATCATGGTAATCAAACATCAGAAACAAAATCACTCACAGTCCTTGACTGAATCAGATTTGTAAAATAATTAAGAATGTATATTGAATTAATACAGTTAAAATTATCCTGTGTATTTGTACTTTATACAATATAATATTTCAGTAACACTTTACAATATGGGTGCACTAATATGCATTAATTCATACTTAGCTAATGCACAGATAATCCTATGTTAATGTATGGCTCATGAAGAACTAAACCATTAATTAATTATTATTGCATCAGCAATTAATAAAGAGTCTGTATGATTAATAGATTAAGTAATATATGAATTGCTATTAGTAAAAATGTGCCTTCATGAATTAATTCCTTAATAACCTATAGTATTAACTAATAATGTAAATGAATGCATTACTTAACATTAATTTACACTATTAGTTAATACATTATTAAGGAATTAAAACATTATGGCACATTTAATTAATAACAATTCATATATTACTTATCTATTAATCATATTTAATATTTTATTAGTTTCTGATGCAGTAATAGTTAATTAATTGTTTAGTTCTTCATGAGTCATACATTATCTGTGTATCAGTTAAGTATGAATTAATGCATATTAGTGCACCCATATTGTAAAGTGTTATCAATATTCCTTATTTAGTGCTTTAAGTTTTTTAAGTAGGTCAATTTCTTATGTATCTTTGCTCTATGGTAATTTGTGACCATATTTTACTTGTCTTCAGTAAGCTTGTTTTGTAGTTTTTTTTTAAACTTAGTATAATTTTGATACTGAAATTGGTGACAAGAATTATGAAATTTTAGTGCATCAAAAATGTTATATGTAAAAAAAAAAGAAGAAAAAAAAAAGAATTTAAAGCAAAAGTAACTATATTGTGTATATATATATATACACTCACCTAAAGGATTAGGATTAGGATAAAGGATTATTAGGAACACCTGTTCAATTTCTTATTAATGCAATTATCTAATCAACCAATCACATGGCAGTTGCTTCAATGCATTTAGGGGTGTGGTCCTGGTCAAGACAATCTCCTGAACTCCAAACTGAATGTCAGAATGGGAAAGAAAGGTGATTTAAGCAATTTTGAGCGTGGCATGGTTGTTGGTGCCAGACGGGCCGTATTTCACAATCTGCTCAGTTACTGGGATTTTCACGCACAACCATTTCTAGAGTTTACAAAGAATGGTGTGAAAAGGGAAAAACATCCAGTATGCGGCAGTCCTGTGGGCGAAAATGCCTTGTTGATGCTAGAGGTCAGAGGAGAATGGGCCGACTGATTCAAGCTGATAGAAGAGCAACTTTGACTGAAATAACCACTCGTTACAACCAAGGTATGCAGCAAAGCATTTGTGAAGCCACAACACGCACAACCTTGAGGCGGATGGGCTACAACAGCAGAAGACCCCACTGGGTACCACTCATCTCCACTACAAATAGGAAAAAGTGGCTACAATTTGCACGAGCTCACCAAAATTGGACAGTTGAAGACTGGAAAAATGTTGCCTGGTCTGATGAGTCTCGATTTCTGTTGAGACATTCAGATGGTAAAGTCAGAATTTGGCGTAAACAGAATGAGAACATGGATCCATCATGCCTTGTTACCACTGTGCAGGCTGGTGGTGGTGGTGTAATGGTGTGGGGGATGTTTTCTTGGCACACTTTAGGCCAGTTGGGCATCGTTTAAATGCCACGGCCTACCTGAGCATTGTTTCTGAGCATGTCCATCCCTTTATGACCACCATGTACCCATCCTCTCATGGCTACTTCCAGCAGGATAATGCACCATGTCACAAAGCTCGAATCATTTCAAATTGGTTTGTTGAACATGACAATGAGTTCACTGTACTAAAATGGCCCCCACAGTCACCAGATCTCAACCCAATAGAGCATCTTTGGGATGTGGTGGAACGGGAGCTTCGTGCCCTGGATGTGCATCCCACAAATCTCCATCAACTGCAAGATGCTATCCTATCAATATGGGCCAACATTTCTAAAGAATGCTTTCAGCACCTTGTTGAATCAATGCCACGTAGAATTAAGGCAGTTCTGAAGGCGAAAGGGGGTCAAACACAGTATTAGTATGGTGTTCCTAATAATCCTTTAGGTGAGTGTATATAATTATTGTGATGGGGGGCCCTGCAGTAACTCATAGCCCCAGGGCCCAGTGAGGTCTTAATGCAGCCCTGCCAGCAATAATTAAAAACTTTCACAATTTTAGCCACAGGCATCCAGCTACCGGATATTCTGATTTCCGCTGAATAACAACGATTCATTTTAATCAGACTTTATGTATACAAGGTAAGAAACTTCCTGTAAAAGTTTTCTCATCTCACCCTGGTATATTTTTATTATCAATCACGTCAAATGTATTTACGCAAAGTGGATTTTGTTTCTAATTCATAAAGGTGACAAGTGTTTAAAATCATGTTTTTTTTTTCTCTAATTTTTTTTTGTTGTTGTCCTAATTGGCACTTTCATTAACAGGAACTGTAGATAGATAAAAAAAAAATATGGGAAGAAGAGTGCAGAATAGGATATCTGAAAACTTTTGCTTAGTGGCTTCCTTTCCAAATATAGTTTTTCTGGACAAAGGCATAAAACATTTCATTTAGGCTACTGAAATGCAGCAACAGAGTTTTTTAGAAGAACATGCTTGTATATCAATTTTAATCTGAAAACTGTAACATTGGCTTACCCAGCCATGTGTCTCATTTACATGCTTTGCAAATGATAGGCATGTCCCAAAGCTGCTCATTTGAAAAGCAGAACTGTTGGCCTAACAGATAGTCAGCATAATATCCTCTTGGGGGTGTGATTTACTGTGAAATATGACTGGCAGTCTGTGTCAGCAGAGAATGATGGGATGTGGGTTTATGGTGCCCTACCGGTTGAGCTGGAGACGGTTAATCCGCTCCCTCCAATAAATGATGCACACAGGCAGCTGGATGAGTTTTAATAATGTTGAGCGAACAGGAAGAATCTGTGAGTTACAGGATGCTGGAGTCTAAACTGCACATTCTGGTAGCTGCAGTACAGTATGCGTACAGTTGGGCTGTCTGCACATGTCCTGTAGTAGAGAATGTTTTCAAATGAGTTACTTCCTTTTACTGCTTGTAATATCATATGATTGGATTAAATTTGTAGCCTTGTCTTTAATTCTGAATGGATCATAAAAGGCATTTTTATTTTATTTGATATTATATTTATTTTATTATTATTCTTTTTTTTTTTTTTCTTTTTTTTTTAAGGTCATCTGTTCAGTTCCCAGGAAAAATGCATACCTTAAATTCACTGTAATTAATTTTGGATTAAAATGACTGCATACTTTATTTTACTATAATTTCCTCACTGCCACTTGTGTGATGAAGCGAGTGTGAGCCAACCACTAGGTATCCAAGGCTTTAAGCAATTGCATGAAAATAACAATTTTGCAATTATAGCTTGCTGTACTAAAATAATGAACATATACACATTAATGGGAATGAAGCATCCTTTCTTTGTTCTCTCTGTCTCTCCCTTTTGTGTTCAGTTGATAAGTGGGTGGGGCAAAGAGTTGGGATGGGCCGTCATTAGAGGGCAGCACCAATAACATTGGCTAAAACAAAATTGACTTGAATGGGAGTGCCTCCCTTCCTCCACTTCCACACAAAGCCCCATGCTGTGATTGCCTCTTTTTGTTAAGCTCTCTTTTCTCTGTGGCCTCCTTGCCACGTGCCAAGTGTTTTCGTCACGGCAGATGTCTGACACAATCTGCTCTAATCTCCACCGTGCTTCCTTGACGTGACTAGCATGTAGTGACTTTGCAATGGTTTTGAGATTGATGTGCACAGAAGGGAAGATTATGTATTTGCTTAAATTCATTTCAATCTAAAGACTAATGATTGAGCTAATGACCTAAAAAAATAGAATCTGTTTAATTAAAGCGACAGGCAGATAACACATCTCTAAATGGATCTTTCTGTAATGTTAAGACACAGCTCACAGCAAGGACAAAGGCAAGTATAGTCAATAGATAGTAGTATTCGCTACGGTCCTCACTAATGAATTTAGAAACCCTCTTTGATAAGGGCCAGCATGAGGTCTAATTATCAAAGAGCCCTAAAAACATGCTGGCTAATTAGATTAGCTTTTTCATCCACTGCATAAAACAGTTGCCTGTCTTAACTGATGAAACTGTGAAAGCAAGAAAAGGCTTCAGCTTTAATTTAACACCCTGTTCAACTTTAGGTTGTAGAAAAGCTGATGCTGCTTGAATGTTTCTTTTCCATCTCGAGGCTTTAGGAGAGGTTTGGTCTTGCATGCTGAGAGGCCTGCTGAGTTAATGCTAAACTATGGATACAGAGCAGTATGAACCATTGGATTGTATCAGATTTGTGTGTTTAACGTTGTGAAATTGTGCGCCTTGCTTCCGACCTCCCACCTTTTCTGTCTGACACTGTCCTTCGTGCCTGTTCATCCTCACTGTGGGACTGTTATATAACTGTGACTCTGACTGATGATTCAGTAGATTTGGTCTCTGGTTATCTTTCCCAGAGGGATTTAGCCAGTGTAAGTATCTAAGGCTATCTAGACTCAGGCTGTGTTCATACTGCTGTGTGGCATGCTACCGTACCCTTATGAAAAATAACCATGGTTTTATTATAGTAAAAGTGTAGTAACCATGTTTTTTTTGGCTAATTGATTACCATTTAACCAGTTTTACCACAAATACCATGGTTAAACTATGGTAAGAGTAGCAAAACCATGGTTAATTTGTGGTTACCATGGTTTAACTACAATAACCATGGTTTTTTGGTTTTATTTGTAGTTAAAGCATGGTTAATTTCCGTAATAGTCCGGCTGACTATTCGGGTCACACAGAAGGCGGGTGCGGCTCTCAATTAGCTCCGTAGCTTCCTAGGTCGCGAATCAGTATATCGTGTACATGAATGTGGCTGACTCCCTGATTAGTGCCCTGACTACTGAACTAGGGAGCTGATTGAGACGCAGCCTGCGATATTGCGTTGAAAAAAACGTGGACGTGGGCAGTGGAATGGGGAAAAAAGCTAAGATTAGATGCGAGTTGAACTTTGTTCTAACTTGAGTGCCGCGTTTTTAGAATGCCGTTTCATGGGTGAGACGCTGCTAAAGACGCGAGACACGCGTGCAACAGCCACACAAAGTCCACCAAACATAAAGACAATATGAAAAATAGCTCAATGGAATGCAAAAATCTGTAAATAACTACTACTGTATGTTTGATATTTCATGTTTGCATGATGGTGACAGGCTGAAAGCTGCTGTTATTTTAACAAAGCATTTGTTGTTAATAGCTTATTACTGGTGTTATTTATTGCTATTACTTTTTGGCTAAAATTTTGCATTTTTCTTATTTTATATTATTTCTGTGTATATAGGATGTTAAAGATATTTGTACAATATTTGCCTTCATATTTCATGCATATTTTCTGCAAACATATTTAACAAATAACAAGTCATTTGTTTTACATTTACACCATGACGATCACTTCAGGTGTGGTGCACTTGGAATATAACTTTTTTAACCAGAGGATTAATAAAGAGAATGTTACCTGAATCATGTTGTAGTTAAGTTTTTAAGTTGACTAGTTAAGAATAAAAAAAGATTTGAAATCGAAATCGTGAATCGGTAACGCTCATGTGGTCACGGCTAAACATTATGGAAAGCGCGCTAGCCAGACAGGATTTTAAATTTGTCAACAGAAGACCTAAGTTTGGTTTGAAGACGAAAAATGCAAATAAACACAATGTTCTCTCACCATTCCTGATTTGTAACACACACTCACCACGTTCGTTGTGGTCTTGCGGCTGTCAGAGTAGAAACGAAAGCTGATGCTCTCCGTGTTTTTCCATCATCTTCAGGTGCATTTATATGTAAATTGCATGAGCTTATTTTGTCTGTTAGATGGAAAGATCTGAAAAACCTATACATGTACCTGCCAATAGACCCTTCCCTCAAAGAAATCAGGACATAAGTGAATGAAAGTGGACAAAAGAGACGTATTAAAACACCAGGTGTAAACAGGAATGTCTCCCTCATCTACAAAACTCCTCTTAAAGGGTACATAACACACACAGTTTCTGCCAGTCTCATGTTAATCTTGAGTACCTAGAGTACTATTGCATCCTTCTTATCTCCGAAGAGTCTTTAGTTTTATCATATTTGTAAAAGACAGATGTACACTGTACTGATTCTTTACGAAAACAGCCAAAGAGCTAAAGAGTCACAAGCACACACACACTGACTATATTCACTATACGTTCGTGTTTACATTTAAATGCATATATATATTGCCAACACAACAGACATTTGATGCAGTTTCACTCACCGCCTGTGGTTTCGACTCATGACTGGAATCTTTTATCATTCCATCTTTCAGTTTCAAACGATCTGCAAATCCAGTGTCGAACTCGGCCTTGTTTATAAAACATTCGTCATTGAAATGCCGGGAACAAACTAACACACTTGCACATCTCTGTTGCTGCTTCAGAAAAGCAAAATGCATACTGTTCCCTTAACGCTGGATTCTTTGGGTGAAATTGTGGGTGAAGCTGAACAAGGTTATCTTTCCCTCACAACCAAAAACACACTACTTTAGTGACTTCTTTTTTGATTTCATTGGTAACCGCATGCAACGCACTGAATTGAATATCATATTGAGGTAACAGTGCAGCAAACTACATTTATTGTTGCATACAGCAAGTAATATAGCAGGAACTATATACTGTGTGATATGCAGTAAGAATCACTAAAATTATTTAATATATTTTGAAACAAAGGTCTTGTTAATGTTTGTCAGTTTTGTTCAAGGTAATTAAAGCAACAGTTTTGCGGTAAAAGGCACCCCTGCTGTTGGGGCAAAAGGCACCATATTTAACATGATAATAAACAGCCGGCTGACTTTTCCATTTGTTGACTTGACATGGTTAGATTCACATGGTAAATATCATATATTAAGTTGGGTGTCCACCTTAGAGATAATCACCATATTTATAGTGAAACCATCATATTTAAAAAATGTGATATTAATCATATCATATAATAAAATATAATTTATTGTTACTACTGTAAATCTATATAAAATTATTAAGGGTCCTCCTTCAATGCTTTTAGAATCTTTACTTTTTTAAATGATTTTGTTTCTATATTTTTCAGATATATTTCAAACATATTTTAATGACAGCATATTTATTGATCAAAAATGTATTCTTTTATTCATCAAAATAAACAGAAAATAGTTCAAACTTTGCTAAAGTGATTGTTTTGAACAAGTATTAACTCAGACATTATTAAAAACATATTATTTTAGCGAAAGTATTTGTATCAATACTGTGTGCCATTTGCCCCATTTTTAAGATTTTTAAATAAAAGAAACCACTTTTATGATTTATTTTTACACAAAATATGTTGCTCCATAAATGTTCAATACAAACATATATATTTTTCTGTATATCATACATTATAGGAGTAGTGAAAAGCTAATTTTTCTTAAGGTGTGCCTTTAGCCCCGTTGTACCCTACTCCATTTTCTCCAGCACAGCCTCTGAGAATTCTTACCTTGTAAATTCTGTTTAAAAAAATTCAGTGGCTGCAAATCCTTTTTCTCTTCAGATCTTCCTATTATGAGCCAGTCTTAAGCCTTTTTTCAGTCAACACTCCAAGTTTGAGGAGCAGTCATTGGCATCCCAAGGAGGATTTAGATGGACTTGAACGGAAAAGAGGACGTGTGTCTTGATGTATTACTGCTGGCCTACTTTTGATAGTTCTTTAATTGCTCCAGGAAAATCTGCCCTTACTGTCATTTGTTATTTAATAGAAATCTTCTGCAGTCTGGAGAGGTTTAGAGGTCTTTTAACTGAAGAAAATGAAATGCATGAAAAGTCTGTTGAGTCATGCCCACTTATGTCTATATGTTACTGTATATGGAAAGGAAGATAATAATTGTTGCATGTCATTAGGAGGATTCTGGGAAATGGAGTTCTGGGGGGGGGGGGGGGGGGGGGGGGGGGTGAGGATATGTGCACTCCTCAGGGACGGTAGCCAGCATACAGTATGGGAGAGGATGAAGAGTCATCCTCAGTGTTTCACAGCCCAGAGCAGAGAGAGAGAGAGAGAGAGAGAGAGAGAGAGGGAGAGAAAGGGGAACAGAGAGGCAGTGCTAAGTATAGAACTGGAACCACTGGGAAAGGATGGGTCAAGGGCTCAAGCCGGGTGCATACTGTACGATTTAAGGCACAATTTTGCTGTGTGAAACAAATTTCAGGACCCCTAAGAGATCTGTTTTGCTGTTTAGGGTAGGGTTTTTGAAACTGGTGTTCAGTGTCCTCCAGGGGGCCCGCAAAGGGGTGCTAGGTGATTTACCAATTTTTTTTTTTTTTTACAAAATTTAATGTAATTATGTTTTTTTTTCACACAATAATATTATTTATTATTTTATTCTACTTCTAAAGGCTGATGAGAAGGCTTTTTTGTTATAGTTTTTAAGCCCTAGTTTTTTTACAATATAATTATTTCTTTTTGCTTTTGAAAAAAGCAAACTTAATAAAAAGGAATTTTTACATTTTGCAATGATAATATAAAAGCCAATTATTTACTTTCGAAAAAATTTTGTCGTCGTAATATTATGCTTAATATTTTTCACACACTTTAATGGTATTTACATGATAATACCTGCTGTAATATTTTAATATTTAGGGGTCCTCAGTATTAAAATATTTGAAAACACCAAGTATAGGGCATTAACATCAGTTTTGGATCGTTTTTACTTTTATGCAAGATCTCATCTGCTAATATCGTACAATTTGAGAAGCAACAATCGTAAAGGACAGAAAAAAATCACACAGTGTTTATCCATCTTTAACTGGATATAACCAGACTATCCAAATGTCTTAGGCGGCGGTGAACTGAAGAACTATTTCAAGAGCTCATTTGCTTAATCGGTCTTTGCTTTGGCCTCCAGATGCATCTGTCCTCGTTTTTACAGTTGTTTACTTCTTCTGTGGCATATATGAATTCCATTGCTAATGTGGCTCCCAGGTTGGGTATTATGTTGTTGTAAAAAATCTGGCAGTAATAGAGAAATCAGTAATGAGATATCTGTACTGACTGCTAGTTATGCATTTGGCAATTTACTCCCTGTTTACCATTTTTATATGTTAGTGTTTTCTGTTCTCTCCGAGATCTCTTGCCCTTGATGTTGCCCTCATCCCTGTGGCCAGAAGTAGTCATGGCAGTGACGGACATTGATGTTCAGCTTTATTAGCATGCAGTTAGCACATGTCCTGCAGCCCATGTCCTTCTGCCTTACAAACTCATCTCTCTCAGGCGCTGAATGGTCTCTGCTCATCTGTCCTGATTTACCACAGCTCTGCTGATAGGGCATGGGAAAAGAGCCTGCTCTCATGTCTTCAGAGCCATTAAAGTCAATGGCTCCCTAATATGGACAAATTTCCAACATAATGTCACCACCTCCATATTTTTCCAACAAAGCCACTCTCTTATCTAGATCAACATTTTATTTTAAAATATGATTGTTTGATAGTTACAGCTTTTTTCTTCTTTTTTAAACAAAGCCTACACTTTCAAACTAGCGGTGATGTGACTTCTCTGGTACTTTAAAGGGGACATATTATGCCCCCTTTCACAAGATGTAATATAAATGGTGTCTCCAGAACGTGTTTGTGAAGTTTCAGCTCAAAACCCCCCAGATAATTTATTATTAGCATGTACCGTCATGTTAATCTATAAATTGTTGTATAGGTGCTTTGTGTGGGTATTAAAGTCTGTCACCTGACTGTACATTGCATAATAAACGTGATTTATGAATTGCGCAGATGGTGAGCGTTTTCGGGATAAATCTAACAATATAGCTCTAGTCTGCGAATACAGTCAGAGACTATGGTAAATTTAGCCATATTAGCTGTACAGTAGGGTGGCCCTTATTGGGGGGTGATTTTTTTTTTTTTTTGGAAGTACACATTAGTAATGTTTTTTGGTGCAGAAATTGTAATATACTAGTAGCTGATTAAGCGAGTAAACATAAATGACGGTCTCTGTGCTTCTCACTCAGTGGTATGTCTATGTTAAAAAGGCAGATCATCAATAGTCATAGGTGGTTTCCCTACTCTTACATAGGAATGGGGGAAATATGAAACAGCGTGTTATGAGAGATTGGTAATGATTGATGGTGATTATAAAAAAAGTATTGGGTGGATTTTTACCATTTATAGGCTGGTTGTTTACACACACTGTGGACACACCTTATAAAAGTGGTAATAAATGATTACCATTGATACATTGATATTGATACATTACATTTTCGTTTCTATCCAAAACAACTATTTGTTATTGCAATTTTTTCCACTTTAAAGCTGTAGAAGCACATTCATTTTCATGCTAAATAAATCAAATCATTAGTATATTTGTTTTTTTGTGATTCTGTCTTCTCAATACAGTATTAGTCTTAGAATTATCAATGTTTCCCATAAAATAATTTTGCTTATCAGACTACAGTGGCCATTTATTTTAAAAATGCATAAAAAAATCATTTTAAAGCATTATATACAACTTTATATACAACGACATTAATATTTTTTTTCAGCAAGAATTCATTAAATTGATCAAACGTGACAGTAAAGACATTTATAATTTCACAAAAAGTTTTTGAATTTCTGAAAATATTAGAATGATACTGAAGACTAAAGTAATGGCTACATAAAATTCAGCTTTGCCATCACATGAATACACTACATTTTAAAATATAATAAATATATATATATATTTATTTGTAAAGTTTTTACATATTTTTTTTTATCAAATGCAGCTTTGGTGAGCATAAGAGATTTCTTTCTTTCATATACATTTTTTTTTATCATAAAGCTAAATTTCAGCTACATTTGAGATAGGAAGGAAGAAATGGAGGTGGTAATATTCATTCTGTGTCTTTAAGAGTTTTGTGTCTCTGTCAGGTCAAGCCGTTTTAATTGATAAACTTTTAAACTTTGCCATGTTGTAACGTTGATCATGGCCATGTACAGCATGTTCCCTGCATGGCCTGGTTAATGATTGCTGGACAATCCAAAAGGTCAGTTTGCTAACCTCTCTGGATCACGTGTGCTGTGAGTTACTGGATCTGGACACCGTCTAAAGTTTATGGGTCATAATACTGTCAAAGCGTAGGACACTGTAATGTCTCTTGCTGTTTTCTCTCCAACTAGAGACACGTGGTTGTTCCATGTTTAGTTCTACACCCTTGTAAGGGCGCTATATGTCAACACTCTGCGGTATGGTTGACCTGGTCATCTCCTGTGGGAGAAAGAGGTCTTTCTTGTGTCTTTTTGTTCTGTTAAACCAGGTAAAACCAGATGAGAAAGAGAGAATTAGAGGAGCGGCAGCTGGGGGAACGTACAACCTCCGCAGAGCTGTGAAGATCCGGTAACAATAGACTTGTTTTACTTGAACAAAGAAGTTGTCATGGTATTTTCCCACCATTCTCTCTTGAGCAGAACACGCTGATTTAGTTACAAAGCAGAGTAATACCATACACAGATGTGTTGTGTAGGTGAAGCTTTATTTGTTCCCAATGATAGCGAACTGTATTTAGAGCAGCAATATCCTTTTTACACAAAAAAAGAGCAAAAGCCAACAGAGAAATAGATGAGAGGTTTTTGTCATAGCTTCAGATATTGTGCCATTTGCCACAGTGTTCTGAAAAACTGCTTCATAAAATATAAAGAAGTGTTACCGCACTCCCAGCAGGCCTGCAGTAGCTCGTCGTGTATGTTGGCCATTAGAGACACAAACACGGCTACTCTACAGTAGTGGGTCTGACAACACTTAACCTCCGACCTTGCCGAAAACCGTAACGTTAAACACGAGTAGAAGCGTGGAGAGGGCCGGGAAGTCTTGTGGGAGTGTGCGATTATAGGGAAATATAAAGGCTCAGAGCTCTCCAGTAATTACTCACAGGCGCACTGGCACATGTGCCGATTTTTAAGGGATCATTTCTGCGGTTTTTGGAAAAACAAACAGGAAGGCTATTGATAATCTTATCTAAGACTATGTAATATTAGGCATACAATGTAAAAAAAAAATGTTGTTGAGAAAAGATACAAAATAAAAGCAACGTGATGCATGAAGATTAGTCGCACTAACCCTACTTTGTTTAGCCAGTTTGAAATTGGTCGTTCACTGAATGCAAAATGTCTTATTCAGCTGATAAATTCTTGCTAAGGTAAGGTTTCTTGTTCAGAAAAGGCTCAAATAGCAAATCATAAATATGCATTAAATTCAAAGTTCAGACAACTCTGTTAGGCTAGTTATGAAAACATTCGGGGGAACTGTTGGTATAAAATGAAATAAGCATGATATATATTATCCATATCAGTTATACACACACAGATATATATATGCTTATATTTATATTTATATATTTATTTATTGGTGCTGTCAAATGATTGACCGCGATTAATCACATCCAAAATAAAGGTTTGTGTTTACATAATATGTGTGTGTACAGTGTATAATTATATACTTTTATATAATTATATAATATATATATTTATATATATATATATATATATATATATATATATACACTCACCTAAAGGATTATTAGGAACACCATACTAATACTGTGTTTGACCCCCTTTCGCCTTCAGAACTGCCTTAATTCTACGTGGCATTGATTCAACAAGGTGCTGAAAGCATTCTTTAGAAATGTTGGCCCATATTGATAGGATAGCATCTTGCAGTTGATGGAGATTTGTGGGATGCACATCCAGGGCACGAAGCTCCCGTTCCACCACATCCCAAAGATGCTCTATTGGGTTGAGATCTGGTGACTGTGGGGGCCATTTTAGTACAGTGAACTCATTGTCATGTTCAAGAAACCAATTTGAAATGATTCGAGATTTGTGACATGGTGCATTATCCTGCTGGAAGTAGCCATCAGAGGATGGGTACATGGTGGTCATAAAGGGATGGACATGGTCAGAAACAATGCTCAGGTAGGCCGTGGCATTTAAACGATGCCCAATTGGCACTAAAACATCCCCCACACCATTACATCACCACCACCAGCCTGCACAGTGGTAACAAGGCATGATGGATCCATGTTCTCATTCTGTTTACGCCAAATTCTGACTCTACCATCTGAATGTCTCAACAGAAATCGAGACTCATCAGACCAGGCAACATTTTTCCAGTCTTCAACTGTCCAATTTTGGTGAGCTCGTGCAAATTGTAGCCTCTTTTTCCTATTTGTAGTGGAGATGAGTGGTAGCCGGTGGGGTCTTCTGCTGTTGTAGCCCATCCGCCTCAAGGTTGTGCGTGTTGTGGCTTCACAAATGCTTTGCTGCATACCTCGGTTGTAACGAGTGGTTATTTCAGTCAAAGTTGCTCTTCTATCAGCTTGAATCAGTCAGCCCATTCTCCTCTGACCTCTAGCATCAACAAGGCATTTTCGCCCACAGGACTACCGCATACTGGATGTTTTTCCCTTTTCACACCATTCTTTGTAAACTCTAGAAATGGTTGTGCGTGAAAATCCCAGTAACTGAGCAGATTGTGAAATACTCAGACCGGCCCGTCTGGCACCAACAACCATGCCACGCTCAAAATTGCTTAAATCACCTTTCTTTCCCATTCTGACATTCAGTTTGGAGTTCAGGAGATTGTCTTGACCAGGACCACACCCCTAAATGCATTGAAGCAACTGCCATGTGATTGGTTGATTAGATAATTGCATTAATGAGAAATTGAACAGGTGTTCCTAATAATCCTTTAGGTGAGTGTATATATATATATTAGGGATGCACCGATCCGATACTCAGTATCAGTATCGGCTCCAATCCGCCGTTATTTGCCGGATCGGGTATCGGTCAGACAGGGCCGATCCAAATCCGATACTGTGCGTATAATATTCTGTGTTATTGTTAAGCCCCAGTGCCCCACAAATGGCACAAAAACATTATGAAGCATCCTCAACTCTTCGTGCACTATATTAAGTGTTCTGAAGCCATAGTTTAATGTGAGGTACAAATGAATATTTGAGTCATTAAATTCAAGTTCACGTAAATGCTTCTCTCCACTGCGGATGTCAGTCATTCTCCATTCAGTGTTCAAACTGCGTGTCGTGTTCGTTTACGACAGTCAACACGATGAAACTCTCAAAGATGATTCAATGTTCCTGTTATTATGCTTGATCTGTAGATAACGCTCTAAAATGCATAAAATCGCATAAAATGACTTTATCTTGCTGGAGTTTATTGCTGTAAATCGTGTTACTTTCTACCGGGTGTCTGTTAGATCATAACACTGGACTAGAGTTTGTATTGTTCTTCACACGCACGGTAACTGAATGTTTAAACGGTTAAAAGAAAAGGCTCAATAAAATATTGCATAGATAGATACACTACGCATCGATATCTCTTCCCTTTGAGTTTTGAACTTTTCAATGCAGACGGAGCCTTGCTGTCCTATCTATAATATGTTGCTGCCTCATTAAAAAGCTGCGCTATACATTTAAAATAAATATAATTTCTTAGTATATAGGCCCTATTTCTATAAATATATTTACTTGTTTTTCATGAATGTATTTTACAACAATGTGTAACATTTTACCAGATTTAGTGCTACACTTATTCACTTTTATTTTCTTTATTTTTTCCCCACTAAATGTTTAGATTTTATACAATTATTGTGCACTCATGATTTTTCTAGAGTAACTTTTGCTGCTGAATTATCCACTAATCTAGTTTATCCACCATCTAGTTTATAATAGTATTTTTGTCATAGATTGTGATTTATTTTTTTAATATGTTGTTTTTCTTTATAATGAAGTTGTCTGTATTTAGTAGATTGTTTAACATAAAAGAGTGATTATCAGTTCAACACACTGAGGTATAGAAATTTAACATAGAATTTTTAAACAAAACTGCACTGGTATCGGATTTGTATTGGTATCGGCCAATAATCAGAATTTTTTATATCGGATTGGATCGGTTCTGAAAAAATGGTATCGGTGCATCCCTAATACATGTAATAATTATATAATAATACTTTATATAAATACACACACATGCATGTATATATATTTAAGATTTTTTTTAATATATATATATATATATATATATATATACACAGTGTATAATTATTAATTAAACACAGTATACACACATATATTATATAAACACAAACTTTTATTTTGAATAATCCTGATTAATGGTTTGACAGCCCTAATATATTTATATGTATATTTATAATAAATAAATATAATAATATAATAAATGCAACCTTGGTAAGTATAAGAGTTTTCTTTAAAACAAAAAAATATATATACACATAATAAATAAATAAATTCATATAAAAACAATATATATGTATATATTTATTTATTATGTCTATATATATTTTTTGTTTTAAAGAAAACTCTTATACTTACCAAGGCTGCATTTATTTGATCAAAAATACAGTAAAAAGAGCAATATTGTAAAATATTACAATTTAAAATAATTTATATTTATTTACCAGCTTAATATATTTTAATACTGTCAAATCTAATCAATTTCAAAATGTATGTTACTGTAATGTTGTGATCGTTTTTTTAAAAGTTTTATTTGAAATTTGACAAAATAGAATAAAATAGAATTTAAATTTTAATATCAGAAATGTATCGTATGTTATTGGCCATAACATGAAAATACTTGCCAGCTTATCAGTATCAGCCAGATATTACTGCATTTCTGTCTAAATTTGTATTTATTAATTTTTAAATGTAAATACAAATGTCCCTATATTTGTGACTCCCTGTATGCTGGATAAAATGTAATGTTTTTTTTTTCTGTTATATTTGCCTGTGCACATTCTCACTGCACACGCACACACACACTTACACAGTTTGGGTGTTTCTGCACAGGGCCCTGTATGACATCACAAATATGTGTCATGAACTCAGTACATGTCTTTGTGTGCATGCACGGGCACGTGAGGAACAATAAAAAGCACGCTGGGGGAGCGAGAAGATGAAGATAAAAAGTGTGCAGTGTAATCACCACCTATATCCCATAGTCCTCCATGCCTCTCAGGAGACCGCTGTCTTTAGTACGGTTGTTAGCCTTCCCCAAATGCTCAGTCAGAAACTCTTTCATGGCCGGCCACAGTGCACCTGACCTCAGCCCTTTCCCTTTATTAGAAAATGTTGCCATGGCAAGTAACCTAAGTGTGGGAAAATGAAAAATGCTGCATTTCTGTGTGCAAGTGTGTTGTTAAAAGACGGAAGTCAGCTGACAGGTTATATTTTTACGTACGACCCTGCTGGATGTTCAAATCTCCTATTCATTTTCTTTATTGAATCTGGATTGGAGGGGGAAAATGGCTGTTCTTACACACCAGGAAGGGATTTACTTCGAGGTTGATGAGTGGAGGAGAGAGAAAGGAGAGGGGGAAATGATTGTCTGAGGGCCACCGGTGGTTTCAAGTTTCGCCGTCTTTACCCTGGAGCTTTTGATTCTTTGCTCTCCCTTTCTCTCTCGCTCACCCTCTCCTTTTCTTTCTCTTCGCAAGCCACCCCCCCCCCCCCCCACCCCCCACCCTCTTCAGACCACACCACCACGCTTCAGGAGCACAGTAACAGGGAGAAGAGAGGGAAGCAGTGAAGGAAGCGCATTGCGAGGACTTAACAGAGACGATTCTCAGACACTAAAACTCTCAGCAAGGTAGGATCACCTCTTTCTTTTGGGGAATCTCAAGTTGGGTGGGAAAAGAGAAGGAAAGCCCTTCTTTCTACATCCAAACAGCTGGTTTCTGTTCTGTCATTTCTCTGTTGCTAGCTCCAGAACAGATGTGAAGTAATCAATGGATGCATGTGAGTTTGTGTGTTCGATATGTGATACAAGGTGTCTAGACAGAGAAGGGGGTTTTGATGCATTGTCCAAAGACTAAAAGAGGCTAAATCAAATGTTTCCTGTCTTACAGATAGCATATCTTACAGATGTCGGGTAAATATGAAAGATGTTGGGTTCTTTTTAGCCCTCATTTTAGGAGTGATCTGAATGATTTAGATCGTGTAAATGCAAACACGTAATGGACTTCTTCTGATCTTCTGAAAGTTATCAAAAAGATACCAGTATTTCACACCAACATACCAGTATTTCTATATAAAATTCTGTATAAAGTTAGGATTTTGAATTAGCATTTATCTTTATAGTTTCAGTTTTCATTTGAATTAAATTTCATTTAGCATTTGTTTTAAATGTGCTTTTGTAATTTTTATCTATCTTTTAAAAATATATTTTAGTCTTCATTTAGATTTTTTTTCCATCTAATGTTTACATTTTATTCAATTTCTGCTTTATTTCGAATAACAAACGTTTTTAGCTTTAGTTAACAATAATAACCCTCCGACATACACAGGTAGATGAACTGACGAAGTTATTAATCATCTTGTTAGCTTAAAGGCAAGACAAATACAGTAAAGATACATGCACACATGCTAAGACAGATGTTGTCTGAGGTCATCCAGATGCCCAGGTGTACAGCATTCAACAGGAATATGCCATCATCACCTCAAACCAAGCAAAAACAGATAATTATAGACGTGGATCATTCCTGAAAGGTGTTTCACCATCCCCTTGATTTACTCTTTCAGGACAGAGCACCTGTTTTGCGCCTGTGGTATATGCTGAAATTGGGAAAAACAAACTGATTTGAAGACCGCAGAAGCGTTGATGCTGCTGTAGGCTGTTGATATACATCCCGCCATTCTGAGTTTAAACCTCTGATTAGCATAAGCCACGAGGCAGCTTAAACATTTAAATTGGAGACCATAAACTCCTCTAGCAAGTTTAAAAGCTGGAGCTTAGTGGCACGCGGTGGAACTGTGGTGCTGGTGCGAATTTCAGACTTGCTAATTTCTACGCTATATTTGGGTTTCAGGGGAAATGCAAAGATGCTCATTTGTGATGGGCAGGCTGCCATCATCTGCAGAAAAGACATAGATTAAACATTGAGAACTGTGCTAAAAGTTATGAAACTTCCTGCAAACCAGTTATAATGCCTAATTTTTGCATCCACATTCAATGAAAAGCTAAACAACAGCATAAATTTCAAAGATCCACCCTTGCTGTAATTGCATGTTAATATATGATCTTTTTAGCATTGTTGCTATGGCAGAAGTCAGTTGGCAGAAGTTGGTTTGGCAGTGTGCAGTCGTCAGACTGACTGTTCTCTGGACCGGGCTGGCGTCCTTCGACGTGACTAGCACAGGGTGAATAGTTGCCTCGGTGTCTGGATGGACAGACTTGGCACTAGCCGGCGGATCAGGAGAGGTGAACAAAAAGCTTGAAGATGACAGACGGTAGAGGGGAAGAATACCCCACTTGTGTCCTGTGTCTAAGGAGCTCTTCAGTGTTCACTTTGATGTTTATCTGAGTTTGTTCGGAGATAAAAGCTCATTTGGACACACCTTTCCCCAAAATACCCTTGCAGCACACAATGTCTGAGGATAGTCTCTACATTTTAAGAAAAGTCTTTACCACTTTCCCCCTAACTGGGTGAATATATATATTTTTTTAAACTGTCAAAAAAAATGGCCAAGAAACTCTCCAAGCAAGACAGTTTAAGCATGTCAAGGTGGCAAGAAAATGTCTTAGCATATCTAAGTAAAAGAAAACAATTGTTAAATAATGTATGAATCTCATAAAAAGAAAATCTTAGTCATATTTCATAAAAATAAATAATGTGAAATAATTTTTTACTTAAAGAAAATGTTAAAAAATATTAACAGAATATTTTTTAATTGTGACATTATTTTCATGGACATTTAACTGCCTTTGCTCAATTGTAAGCTTACTGCATAATTACTGCATTAATGCAAAAATTAAATGTTAAAATATATTTTGGTAATAAGAATTTTAGTGGAAATGTATCCTAAAATAATATAAAAATTCTATTTATTTAAGAATACTTATTAAACAAACATACACAAATTAAAATATGTATTATTTCCCCAACATAATAATACAAAACAAATAATAAATATACTAAAATAATACAATACATTATTGTTTATAATAATAATAATGGTAATATTATTAATAATAATTCTTATTATTTTATAATAATACATTTTTTTTATTTTGAGGTGAAATATATTAGTATATTTATTATTTTAAACATTTTAATTATTATAAAACATTTATTCATGAAATTAACAGTAGTTTAACAACTGTTGTTTGACGTTCTTACAAATTAAGGAGTATGTTGTTAAAAATTATACTATATATTTTTTCATGGAAAAATACCATATTATTTTTTGAAGTACCATGTAAATGCCACAGTAGATGAATGAAAACATGCAGTACCATAGTACATTTAAAAGTAACCATCAAGTATTACCATCACTTTAACAAATGTACCACCATAGTATTTGTTTGCAAGATCTACGAGTCATAAAGATTCCAGACAGAGATCCTTAAAAAAAGCCAGGACTAAATAACAAGGCAAAAGTCTTTTGTTCAACAAAGAACACAGTCACGATAAAGGGCTGACACTGTTGAAATGAAACGACAACTTGTATTGTCTGTTCTTGATTTACTGTGCAAGGCCATCTGGGGTCCTAATTAGCCACAGCATTATTAGCAATAGCCAGTTTCCATATAGCATCCCCCCCCCCCTCCAAGCACACACACAGCATAAATTAGAGCCTTCAGTATGTTTTCGCTGTCTGCACAAGTCACTTCCTCCCACCTCTGTATCTGGAGCATCATTTAGATGGTTAATATGAAAGAGAGAGAGCAGAAGACGAGGTGGGGCACAGGAAGTCATATCAGACAGGGATTCAGGAGAGCAGGTTGACTTATGGTGCTTTAGTGATATGTTTCCTTTGTTCTGTGAACCGCTTTGGCCAATTTAATTGCTCTTTGAGTGGTCCCGCACTCGCTCTCTGCTGGGCTGCTCTTCTGGCAGGGAGATATTTTTGGCTGGTGTCCAGCGGGGGAGCTGTTATGACTATTATGCTACACAGAGAGTTGCTGTAAATTAATGCTATAGTTCATAGTTCACTGTCCCTGACTGTAGTTTTTTTTGTAGGTTTTACAAATTGAACTTAAATTTGCTAATATGCCAACGTACTGAAGTACTAAAATATGTTTTGTACCTTTTATAATATACTGAAAATCTACCATAAAAGCACAGGTAGTAAAGCATCAAAGCTCGTCACAAGCAGCTTTTCCACAAACTGATGTAAATACATTTATATAAAAGGTGCATGGTTTCATACAAACATTCAAACATGACATTAAAATAATGCAATAATCATTAAAGGGTTAGTTCAATCAAAAATGAAAATTCTGTCATTAATTGCACCCTCATGTCGTTCCAAACCCATAAGACTTTTGTTCATCTTTGGAACCAAATGAAGGTCTTTTTAATGAAATCTGAGAGCTTTCAGTCCCTCCATTGACAGCCTACGCAACTACCACTTTCACTACCACATAAAGATAGTAAAGATATCATTAAAGTAGTAACTCCAGTGGTTAATGACAGAATTTTCATTTTTGGATGAACTAACCCTTTAATTTAACAACATAAGATGTTACATAAAACGTACATAACTCATAACAATCGTGAATGTCAAGTTTTTCACAGTTATTTATAAGATGACATTCTTTTTTCACTTGCTGAAAGTTTAACAGTTTTTTACCATTAGATTGATCATATTTTTCACTTAATATAGTAAGAAAACACCTCGGTTATGTATGGTAACCCTCGTTCCCCTCAGACGTCACCAACGAATTGGGGATCACTTCTGGGAGCCCCTATCAGCTTCGAGATATAGAGAACGATATTTGCTCTTCTCCCAGTTGTCCCTGTGTTCGCACAACTGCTTCCGCGACTGCGCAAGAATCAGCCAGTCGTCGAGATAGTTGAGGATGCGAACCCCACGCTCTCTCATGGGAGCAATGGCCGCCTCCGCGACTTTCGTGAAGACACGGGGTGACAGGGACAGCCCGAAGGGTAAGACCCTGTACTGATATGCCCGTCCCTCGAACGCGAAGCTCAGAAACTGTCTGTGTCAAGGGAGAATCGAGACATGGAAGTACGTGTCCTTCAGGTCGATCGCTGCAAACCAATCCTGGGGACGGATGCACCTGAAAATGCGTTTCTGCGTTAGCATTCTGAACGGCAGCCTGTGAAGTGACCGATTCAAGAACCGCATGTCCAAGATTGGCCGTAACCCACCGCCTTTCTTGACTGTAGAAGCCCGTCTTCATATCGGCTGGAGGGACCGGCTCTATCGCGTCCTTCGCCAGTAGGACTGCGATTTCCGCCCGGAGCACGGGGGCGTTCTCTTTCGACACAGAAGTGAAGTGAATGCCCCTGAACTTAGGGGGATGGCGGACGAACTGAATCGCATAGCCAAGTCTGATAGTACGGATGAGCCAGTGAGACGTGCTGGGGAGCGCTAGCCAGGCTCCCAGCGACTGTGCAAGCGGGACCAACGGCACCACATACGCACCCGTGGCGGGGCAGTGCAGCGGCGTGCTGGGACCCGACTCGGACGGCATAGCGGCCCGAAGTGGGGTCTGAGTGTGCAGTGCAACACTTCCGCTGAGGGGGCGCACGGGTGTGAGGAGGCCTCTTGTGTGCGTCCTGAGCACAGCCAGCACCCCCTGCTGGCGATTGGAGAGGCGCCGGAGGGTGACAAGGCATGGGAGCGTTGTACACCACCAAGCGCGCTCTCTTGGCACCCAGAGATTTTGGAAACTGCTCTTTTGGTGAAAGAAAATTTAAACAACAGAAATTAAACAACAACAACCACCAAGGATTCTCTCCCGGCCCTCCTTTCGGAAAAGGAGTGGTGCTGCTACCACCTCCTGAAGAGCAGTTCCCTCCATCTCTGGGTGGCCTGTCTCAGGGTCTCCTACGACGGCGCTTGCCACCTGGCTTGACAGCGGCCTGAGTGGGCTGGACGTCCTTCCCACGGCCGGCTTTATGCCATTGCCCTGGTGGAGGCTGCTGCTGGGCTTTGGCGGGGGCGGCGGTGGGTGGATGCCCTCGGAGACAAGCAGGTGGAGGCGCTGCGACCGGCGGCTGGGTGGAGGCAGCAGCTGACCGCCGGGGCAGGATGTGTTTGATGGCCTCTGTCTGCTTCTGGGCGGCCGAGAACTGCTGGGCAAAGCTCTCGACCACATCGCCGAACAACCCGGCCGAGGAGATGGGGGAGTCCAGGAACCTACATTTCTCGGTGTCCCTCGTGTTGGCCAGGTTGAGCCAGAGATGTCGCTCCTGGACCACGAGCGTGGATATCGCCTGACCGATGGAACGGGCTGTGAGTTTCATTGCCCGGAGGGCGAGGTCCGTCGCCGTCCGAAGCTCCCAGAGGAGCTCTGGGTCAGGCCTACCCTCGTGCATGTCCATGAGTGCCTGGGCCTGGTGCACCTGGAGCAACGCCATGGCATGCAAAGCAGACGCAGCCTGCCCACAGGCCTTGTAAGCCTTTCCAGTCAGACTAGAAGAGAACTTACAGGCCATGGAGGGGTGGCACGGCACACCACGCCAGTTGTAAGCGGACGCCGGACACAGTTGCATCGTGACGGCCCGTTCCACCGGCAGTATTCCCACGTACCCCTTGGCTGGCCCGCCATTGAGGGTAGTGAGGAGCCACTCGGCCTGTTTCTGGCAGAAAAAGGTGCCGTCCACGACCTCGTGAGCTCCTCATGCACCTCCGGGAAGAAAGGCACCGGGACGGGACGCTGAGAATCAGCGCGACCCGCCCCAAGAACCCAATGATCCGACCTAGAAGGGTTCCACATGAGCCCGACCTTTTCGGCGGCCCGGAAAAGCATAGCCGTCAACTCAGGGTCCAACTCGGCCTTCACGACTCTCCCAGAGGGAGGCAGCGCAGCCGAGTCTTCATCCTCTGAGCATGATCCTCAGGTCACCCTGGCTATTCGTCGAAGTAGGTCTATTCTGCTGGGCAGGAATAGCACTAGATCGAGGCATAGGTAAGGGGACTCCACCCTCCCGAAGGTAGGCGAGTCTCGACCTAAGCGCAGAGATAGTCATGTTCCCGCAATAGGGACATGAACTATCCACAAAAGCTGCCTCAGCGTGCTAAATGCCCAGGCACGTGAATGCCCAGGGAACGACCGCATCCAGAAACGCACGGGTGGAATGACATCTTGAAAAAGACGCAGTGTCACACCCGTGTTGCTCTTTTAGAGGAAACCGCTCTTTTAATAGTGCTGAAGCACCCAGGGACAACCGTGGCGGAATCACAGGAAATAGTGCAGCCTGTGTCTGCTCTCACTGTGTGAAACACCCTCACCGAACCAACAGGAAATGCTGTGAAAACAGCAGTTTTTCCAAACCCGGAAGTGAGCACGCGGTCGCGCTGCAGTGTGCCTTTTCCCCAGCACAAGGCGATCTCTCTCGAACTCTCTCTCGAACTCTCTGCTGATAGATGCAGGAACAGTCTGTCTTCATCAACGCTGTTCGGCTCCGAAGTGAATGACAAAGGTGCGCTGCATCTCCTTCCGCTTTATACCTGTGGTGCGGGGTGGAGTGCGAGATGCAAATCTCGCACGCCAATGGCCATTAGCCCGTTCTCTATATCTCGAAGCTGATAGGGGCTCCCAGAAGTGATCCCCAATTCGTCTGTGACATCCGACGTACGTTGAACGTGACCAACTGAAAGAGAACTTACTGTTAACCAACTAACTTTTTTACAGTCTTTTACCATTAAAATTACAATAATTTTCTACAGTGCTGAATCCAAATATACATGCTTCCCTATAAAGTAGGCAAAAAACAGTATATGAAAAGAGTAATATGTCCAAATTCAAAGTATCCAGATGACAAACATAACTTTTTTCTTTTCTCCATTACTGAAAGTCAAATTTGAGTGTTTATGGCCAACTTGGTGATGTACGATAACCCAATGATTTGGAGCTGATCATTTACAGTAAGGTTATGTGTGGAACATGGTCTTAAATCAGAAAACTAAGATAAGTTTCTGTAGGAATATAGTTGTGTTGCTTGTAGAGACCTGTTCATCACACCCCTAGTATTTCACCTCAGGCAAGTGGAGGAACAGGACAATACCTCTCTGATGAGACGCCAGGCACATAGAATGCATCTTTGTCTAAACACAGTCGGATGTCATCAGGAGAGAGGTGTTGACATCTTTTTAAATTGCACACGAGACTCGTACAAGCCACTAATACACACAGACAAACATACGCTTTCCAAAAAAAACCTACACCCTGAGATGGAACCTCATCCATCTGGACATGACGGTTTGTAATTATTTTCCAGTCCATGGAGAAATCCTTTTAATCATTTCCTATGAACTGCTACTAACCTGGTCACTGTAAAGGGTTCTGGATTAAAAGTTATAGAGCTCATTATTTTAACTTTTTTTACCTCACCACATGTTGTTACTGAATTGTTGCCAAGGAATGGTTTTCCCTCATGAAAACAGACTGTAATTAATGTGATCTCTATTTATCAAGAGAGACAGTGGAGTTATTCTTGCAATATGGCCACAGGGTGTCGATGTTAAGCATAATGAGCAAATGTGTGTGATAGAGTTTTTTCATAGAGTTTTTTTAAATCAGTTTGTAGGAATGCATTTAAAACTTGGTGAATTATTTTATTTTGAAATATAAAAAAAAAAAAATATATATATATATATATATATATATATATATATATACATTTAATTTAATAATATAAAAAAATATTTAAATATTTAGGTACTATTCCATGAACTTTGAGGTAAAATAATTATTCATCGTAATGAGAATTATTTAGTGACCTGCTTTGTGAGGTGCATCCTGGGATGCTTTTTTAACATTATTGTAGGAGTTTCCATGCAAGCTGGCTACTTTATTGCTATTTGTGTCTCCAAACTGAGAAAAATTTGAAACTAGAGGAGCTGAAGATAACCAACATGAAATTTTAGTGTAGGTCAGTAACATTCTGTTCTCTCATGTTCTTTAAATCTCTAGCTGGTTATCTGCATTTTAACGCAAGCTTGTACCTCACTACGGATTCCTATCGATAGGGAGTCCACCACCGATAAGATAAAAGGTTTAGTGCTTTTTGCCCAGTGGGTTAGTCCACTCAGGGTAAGTGGCATACAGCCACAAATAACCTAAATTCCTTGTTCATGGAACCTGCCAGTACCTGTTCCATCTTAGTTTAGCTTAGACTAGAGATAATAAATCTTTCTGTGGCCCGTTTCCTCCCTCCATCCTATCAAAGTGTGGTCCAATAAACTCACTAATGGCTAATGAGAAACAAACTTGTCACAAATGGTGTTATTAGGCTGTTCTTGTTTTCTGTTTGTCGACAACAGTAACTGAGAAAGAGCAGGTGTTTTTTTTGTACCCTATGGTTTGAGAAGAGATGCTTGTGGTCGTGTTGGTTTACAGATTAGTGGTAAATTATAAGTTTATAGTCTTCAATGAAAACAAAGGATTGTGCTGGAATGTTTTAATTGGCCCAAGAAGGGGGAGATTTGTGGGTCTTACGAGACATTGGAACCCAGGCAATGAATCAAGCTGCTGTGTGGTCGGACAAATAGAGATAAATAACATTCCCCAATGGACCTCGCCCAAGCATGCGTGTGCCTCAGATTATCTCATGTGTTGAAAGGACTCAACATGTGTGTGATTGTTTGTGTGTCCGTGAGTAGGTTCGGAAGCCCGGCCATCTGTGTTGACTCGCTCTTGATAAAGGCACTGGATTTTATGCCCAAGAGCCATACCAGGTTGAATTCTAGCGTGACCTTGGCTAGTGCTGAAGTTCAAAGCATTCTAGACTCCTCCTTCTGAGACATCACAGACAGACCACATCGATTCAGAGAAAACTCCCCCTGCTGTACTCAAATATTTGCCTCTGGTTATAATGTAGATAAAATGTTTGCAGGGTTTCATTTGTACACTAGAGCCATGTCAAGTCCTTTGTATTTGATCCTGTCCAGCTACTTTTCTTCCTTATGAACAGACTGTATGTTGACTGTGTGTGTGCACATTTGCATGTGGTTATGCTTATGTAACCAGAGCAAACAAAGTGTCCTCACACTGTTTCTCTGTCCCTCTGTTGGTTTCCCTTGCACCCCTTATCCACACACACACTCTGTCCATTTCCAATATAAATGTGTGTGTTTGTGCAAGGCTAGAGAGCTGGCACTAACTCCATGGTGACCAGGGAAGCATAAATAAGCCACCTGTCTAAAAGCTCTGCAGGGTTGGTGACAGAGCGCACGCTCTAAAGCCAGTCTGTGTGGACTCTCACATGTAGAGATTTGGAGAAAAAGACAGTTCACCAAAAAATGAAAGTTCTGTCATTATTTACCCACCCTCATGTTGTTCCAAACCCATATTACTCTATTTGGTCTGTGGAACACAAAAGGAGATATTTTAAAGGCTGTGCTGGTTGCTCTTTTCCACATGATTATAATAAACGGGGTGTGATGCTTTTTAAGCTATATAAAAGTGCTATAAAAATGGACCATATATGACAGATGAGTGTCCAAAGCCATACAATAGCTTTGTGTGACAAACAGACCTATTTTTTTTATTGTAAATCATCCCCATCAGTGATCTGTTAATATGTGAGATTGGGTTATTAAACCAGTTAGATTCATGTTTGATTCATGAACAAATCTTTGGGACTGGTTTTGTGAACTGGAGAAACTGATTCATTGCAAGAATCCAATTCAAAGCAATGATTTGTTCACAATTGGACATTGCTTGTATGTCATATGGATGTCATTCAATTCAAATGGACAGTTTTATGATACTTCTTATAGTACTTTTTTGTCATTCTGAAGCTTAACATCCTTATTCACTTTTATTAATATTGAAAAGACTGGTCTGGATATTCTTTAAAAAAATCTGTTTTCTTTCTCAGAAGTCATAGAGGTTTGGAACAATATAAGAGAGAGTAAATCATGATCATTTTTATTTTATTTTTTAAAATTATTGTTCTTATTTGCATCAGGTGTGTGTATCACTGTGGTTGCATTTGGGGCATCCATTTGTTGCCATTGCATTTACTATATTTAAATGCTGTTACTTTTATGAAGATTCCAATTCTCTAAGCCATAAATTTGAATATAATTTTTTAACATGCTGTTGTAACTTAAAGTGGTACCATCTGTAAGGCACATGCACTTATGCATCCCTCCTGCATGGATGAAAAAAAAGGTGTTTGTGCCAGAACTCCAGAACACTTTACCCATGAGTCCATTTGTGTAATACCAGTCTGGTGTACTATGATGTGTGAATGAGGTGGTAATGGAACAGGAAATGGATATGACCTTGCATCATGTCACCACTTGATATATTACTGAGATTTCAAGGTGGTTTGAATAAATGCTCAATATGTTACTGAGAAGCTTTCAAACCCCATGGGCATTAAGGTACAGCAGATCAAGCCAGTAAACAAGTATTTTACACAATGTTTTGTTTTTTTGTTTTTTATTATTGAGTGGTATATTTGCATATTTGCCCTGACAATTTAAAAATACAGAATTAATATTATTTGTGTTTATTTATTGTTTCTTTGTTCATTGTTGTTTTTGAATTTCTGTGCTTTTAAAACTTACATAAGTCAGATGTTTTTTCATGAGACAAGAATCCATTATAAGACAATCCGCATTTATACTCATCCTGTTGTGAGCCAGCTGGGTTTTCAATGTTTAAATCTGTTTTGCCTGCCTCCCTGGTCTTGAACCCGAAGTGTTTGTGAGAAGGCAGCCTGAGTGTCTGATAGGATGGAAGGAGTGTCACTGAAGAATGTGCAATGATACAGCATGGACACTGTGAGAGCTTTGTCCGTATATCAGTATGAGAATTTTGGAAAAAAAAGTGGCCACATTGCAAGCACTAATAGGACATGCATGGCCATCAGATGCCAGGATAAGTTATGAGGACAGTCTTCATTATAAGTTTGTTTTGGGAATTAATAGCTGGGACAGAGACCTTGTATGTGAAAATTGCAACCACTTATAGGAATCAGAGATGGACTTAAAGTGACAGTTCACCTAAAGGCCAATTCACACTGCACAGACAAGCGCCAACAAACAAGTTGGCCGTTGCATTTAGAATTTTATGAAAAATATCTGTCATGTTCACACTGCCTTAACAGACACAGACAAACTCGAGCACCCACGAAAATGGTCAAGCACCCATATTCTCTATTCATTTTAATCAGTAAAAATAAAATATTGTAGCTTTTAGACATGACATGTTTTATAGTTAATTTGAGGCAGTTTCTATGGCGTTAAATGTCGAGAGCGCATTATTGTAAAGCGAGAGTGCATCCATTAACGAATCTCTCCGCTCGCAGGTGGATTTCTTTCACTCTTGCACAAAACTTACTGGATGCGTGCTTTCAAATACGTCCTGCTCTCTCTCAGATTTTACGCGTGCGCTCTAAAACTTTGTCCAGTGTGCTCTCGCGAAAATCAGCTTGCTCTTTTTCTAGAATTGTCTTCTGATTTGTCCAGAAACCTGCCATTTTTTCACTACAAGGATAATTTACTAAGCACTCCCAGCACCTACATGCAGTCTTTGCAAGGGATTTGCCTCATCATCATGGCAATGGTTCGTGTCCAGGTCAGATTACGTCAGAGTTTGTTGTTTTTTGTTGGGAAATCATACCACAATGCTTAGACATTCCACGACCCAACAAACACAGATTGAACATGTTCAGTCGGGTGAAAACAAACTCAGACCAACGGCAACAGACACTGACAGGGAAAACACACTGATCCAACAAACTCGGTGTTTGGCGTTTGTCTGTGCGGTGTGAATTGGCCTTATATTCAAAATCTAATTGATTTTGTAGAACTTGTAGCATGGAGATAATAGACAGGATGTTCATGATGCTCTCCTCCATATTATGAAATCGAATGGTAACCAGGGGCTGTCAAGCTTCAAAAGTAACCAAAAACACCATAAAAGTTGTGCATAAAAGGTGAGTAAATGATGACAATGTTCATTTTGGGGTGAATTATCTCTTTAACTAGGGCTGAGTATGTGAGGAGCAGGGGAATAAAGAGAAACTTTGTAGAACTGTTTTTGTACACAGCTGATCAACCAATAGAAGTCTGATAAAATACTACCACTAATGTAGCAATCTGCACGGTTGTAAATAAACTGTGCTTTGACCTTGGAATTTTTGAAAGGCCAGAATGCTTGTTGCCAAAACCCCACACAGCCTCATTATTTTATAAACTGTAGCTGGTAATGGCTTGAAGTTATGGTGCAATCCTCAAGAACATTACATCCTGCTACGCACAAATCAGCCCATTCTGGTCCAATAATTACAAATTAATGAAATAGCCACTGTAGGATTATAACTGAACATTGCAGGCCAAATTTGAATACAACTCATTATCATAATTATTAGGTGTGTGGCCTAACATTACAAATAATCCCTAGGGGTGTCATTCCACAGACATTTTTCTCTGTCATTATCATTGACCTTCTACTCTGATTACAAAGATCTCAATGCACATGACAACAATGTGGCTTGTCTCACTTTGCAGAAAGCGCAGAGATGGAAGATATTATATAGGCTAAAAACTGTCATTAAACAAAGTTGAATTAGGGGGAAATTACTAAGAATTAACTTATAGCGCTGTTTTTTTGTATGATCTGTCTGCATTTTTTTATGTTCTTATGCAAATCAGTAGCAATGGAGAAAACATGGCCAAAAAGTCAATGCAATTTGGAATATAGTGCACATTATTTAGACTTTTTTGCTTTTTGTAATTTTTTTGTACTTAACAGCTCTTAGTCACAATTCACTTTCATTGTATGGAAAAGAACATTCTGCTAAACATCTCCTTTTTTGTTCCACAGAAGAAAAAGTTATGCAGAATTGGAGTTGAAAGTTGATATTGGCAGATTTTTCATTTTCATTAGTAGAACAATCCTTTTAACTAGGGCTGAATATATTTAAAGGAATTATGGAAATCAGTTATTGATATAAACATGGCTAAAAAAAAATTAACGCAACTTGCGCAGGCTGGTTCTGAGTACTAGGTTGTGGAGGAAACAGAAGAGTGCCACAATTTGCCATACTTTGGGACTGTATCGCTTATGCAAATCTGCTTGTAGACACAATTTTGTTAACCATTGTTTAGTGTGACATTTCACTGGGTAAACAGCATTGCGTTTGTGTCATTTAGTGTGACATTAATTGCACCAAAAAATTGTAAAAAAAAAATTTTTAGCCATTTAGTGCTGTGTTAATTTCACTAGGCAAATATTGTTGTGTTTACTGCAGTTCAGTGCAACAATAACTGCAATAGCCAAATAGCACTGCTTTTAAATACGTTTTTTTAATTTACTGTCATTTAGTGTGGTGTTAGTTTCAGGCAAATAGTAGAGAGATTGCATATTTGTACTAATAATAATTACTTAATTTACAAATTGTACGCTGCACATACTGCTAAAGTGGTGCAACTGTAATGTCTTATTTAACATCAAAACTAGTGAACGTTAGTGTTTCTGCTTGTTTCCTTCCACCTTTTGCGGACAGTCTGACTATGAAGAGTTTGGACAGGACATGATTATGCTCCCACAAACCAATGACAACGGATTACTGGGAAGCCCTAGCATCCAAGCCTCAGATGAATTGCCCTACTTCACCATGTTATGTAACATTCTGCAGCCTATTAGCACTAAATCAGTGGCTCTCATGTTCACTTCCACCATCCTGGTTGATGGTACAAAGTATTCCAGGAGTAAGAACAGTCTTTGTTTTTATAACCACATGAGGAATGAGTGGCAGGAGGCCACCGAAAGGGTTAAAGGACGTACTGCCGCCCCATTTAGAGTTAATGATTAGAGTAGAAACAGCAACGCAGAAATGAGGGAGCGGACAGGGGCTGTGCTGTGGGGGGATCCGTAGGGGGAGTGTGAGAGAGGGAGCGAGAGAGAGAGAGCGAAAGAGAGAAAGCCACTGTGCTTAAATCCAGCTGGCTGCCTCCCTGGGAATGTAATCCATATGTGAGCGTGAGTTCAGCTGCAGGAGAAAGAAAAGATATTACCCGCAAAGAAGCGATTGTTTCTGCTTTTCTTGTTTAAATTCCACTCATTCTGGCCCCTGGACCCTGGCTCTGGTTCAACAGCCGACACAAAAAGAGAGGTATAGTGTGGAGAAGGACAAGGTGAGAGTTGAGAGAAAGTTGGAGAGGATAAAGGAACAGTAGAGAACAATATACAGATTAAGGAAACGAAAGAAGAATAAAAGAGGACACACAGGAGGAAGGCGTAGAGAGGTAGGTCATATAAAGTTTTGGTTTTGTCTTCTAGTTAATGCTGGTTTAGGTGCAGAGGTAGTACTTTGTGCCGGGCTGTTTGGACTATGTCTGGATAGGAAGCAAGAGGAGACCATGTGTTTATGTATGTGTGTGGATCGATCGATAGATGGGGGCGTGGGGCTTCTGCGGGATCCAGGAGCCTGGAATATAGCACCACAACAAAGATCTTACAGCATGTTGGTACATAGCATTTTCTGTAAAGTTCGCTTATAGTTTGAACTCTTTAGTTTCTTGTAAACTTCTTTCAAATGTGTGTGTTATTTCTGAGACTTCCTTTTCTTTTCATTCAGGCGTAAACTTAGCATTGGTCTCTCTTGATGTTACTGGATAACCAGTTAGATTCTGAATGTGCCACATATGGTTTATTTGCTCAGCGTATTTAGTTTTTATATACTAGCTCAAGTGAATTACCTGAATAGGTTTCATTTTAAATAGCTTTTCTTTTACTGTGGTCACCTGAGATTATTTTAGTTGCCTGGACACTCCCTTTTGCCATCTTGGACAAACTAGTTCATCAGCCATCATGCCACCTTAAGATGTTTAAGGTGGTTTTTGGAATATGGTGGCTGGTCAATCGGCCTTAACCAACTAATAACCAGCTTGGATCAGCTAGCATACTTTTAAAACACAGCTAGCAGCTTAAACTGTGTCTTCATACTGAAACTGGTAGTTGTACACTCACAACGTGTTTCTAGTGTTTCATGCCAAGAAGGTTATCAGGTTTAAGAGCCACCTCCCATCCGTAACCCTTCACCTGCTTGTAAAACATTATCAATAATGACTCAACTCTATGTTCACAAAAGGTATATCTTCAATAAAATGTCTGGTTGCAGGGATTAGTGAACAAAGTGGGAATGGAGTTTTCCTCATTGTTCCCAGATGGGAAATTTGTGTAAAGGGGGAGTTTGCTTGCAGACGTGAAGGAGAACCTCCAAGTCTTGATTACTCTTGGGAAAACACAGGAAAACACATTTTGGTTCAGACTAAGAACCTCAGATCAACTAGCAGTTCAATTACTAGCAAGGTTCAGAATGCTAAACTAGGGGTGTCCAATCCTTCTCCTGGAGGGTCAAAGTCCTGCAGAGTTTAGCTTCAACCTACCCAAAGTACACTTGCCTGGAAGTCTCAAGTAATCCCAAAGACATTGATTAGCTGGCTCAAGTGTGTTTGCTTATGATTGGAGCTTAACTCTGCAGGATAGTATCCCTCCAGGCTAGCATTGAACACTCCTGTGCTATACCTTTCCTGGGGTACCTATATCTGCTAAACCTAATTTTCCCATCATGCCATGAGAGGAACCCATCCCTTGACAACTACGCAGGTAAAGCCAGTTGTAGCAAGTGGTCGACAAGACTTAAAAAGTATTGTCGGGAATTTGTGTTGATTTGAAATGATCTACTGTTAGCACAAGTCATCCTATTTGTTGAAAGATTGCAGCCTGCTAGCATGTTTTCTGTCCTCAGCCCTCACCAACGTGGAAGTATGCAAGGAAAAAAGTGTTTCTGCCCATTGGAGGTGGTATTTTGCTTTGGAATGTTTTGGGAACGCCCCTCTCCAGCTGGTGTGGAGTGACTAGGTCTCATCCTTCGATAAGGATTTGTCAGTGGAAAAAACGAGTGCACATTCAGGTGGTTTGAAGTGATGCTTGAGGCTTCAGGAATGTCAGGAACATATCATTTCAAGGTATCTTACGTGTCTGAATGCCTACCCAAAAGGTGCATGACAGGCATTTCAGTCTTATCAACATATCTCACGTGAAATGTGGACATGCACATCCTTACCCAGTATGAAACAAAAGTAATGCATGTCATCATCCAAGTGTGTCATCATCTTTGATGTGTTTCACTGCAATCTTACTATAGTAGGTTATCAAGGAGTGGCATCTGTTGTCTCTGTTGTAGCTTGGCCTATTTCTTCTCTGACCCGGCACAGGAACAGCACAAATAGGACTTCTACTGTATGGCTCAAGACCAATTTAATTTGTGAGGTATCTAGGCTGCCATGTCACTTGCCTGTGGAGTAGTTTGACCTTTTTCAGTTTTCCTCATCCAGTTCTTCTAAGCCCCTTCTACTGTATAATTAAATGACAATACTGATCTGAAATCTGCAGGAAAGGATAAATCTTATACCAACAGATTGTAGTCACAATGAGTCAGTGGTTGACTAAATTGATCTCCTTTAAAACATGCACATTCAGACTGATACATTCAGAAACAAATTTTAAAAATTGGTTCAGTTTTTAAATGCAGTAATACATCTTTTGTAAATGTCCCTTGAACGTTTCTGTTCAGGGTAAGGTGTACCCGAAACCAGACTAATTATACAGGGATTCCTTAGCTGACTAGTCATTCAAGCAACCCACCAACTAGTTGTTTTTGCACAACTTTTCATTGCAAGTTTCCTCTAAGAAGCACTTACAACTCTGTCATATCTTATTTCACATGTCCCAATAGACTCCCTCTGATAGCTGATTGAGTTCTTGTTTTTTCAACACTTGATATGTGCTATACACTGGGAGCATGTTAATTACTTAGCTTAGTCCAGAGTAAGTAATTGACAGAAAAAGTTTGTTCAAACCAAAAATACATCTATAAGTGTTAATTTGTTCATGCTTAGATAATGGAAACTTTTAATTAGCACTTGTTTCCAGTATTAGCTCAGTTTAATAGATGTCATCACCCAGGGAGTTTTGAACATTAGTTTGTAAATAGAATCTGGTGCTGTTTTTGCAACTCACTTATTGCACTTTAAAATGAATTTTTTTGGCTTTTAGTATGAATATATTAGTCTTACTGTTATCTATAAGATAGTGTGCTCCAAAACAATGACAACATTCACATTCAGAAGATGTGCCAACATGGATCAATGATTTTGATGACATCACTCTGCACTTCAGCTTCTTATCAGATGTTCTCTAGAATCTACATTGTCCCGCCCCCAAATAGACGCTGAAGCTGCAGCTAAAATCTGTCACTTGTTCACACATTTACTATTTTCTACATGGTAAATGGCACATAGTGCACTATACAGGGGATAGGGAACAATTCAGACAGTGTAAATATGCTTTCTATTGGGGCGAATGAAGTCTGGTTTCATGTTAGTGTCACGCGAACCACCGCAGCGCACACACAGTCTGCTCCGGTCCAGAGACACTATAGCACAGAGCAGATCATATGCGTGAGTCGCCGCATGCCAGAAAATGTATCGGACACATTTGAAGTCTGCACAAAATGCTATATTTTAAAGTGATATGGAGGAGATTAAGAAGAGAAACAGTTAGAGATTAGGAGGAAACTGTGGCTTTACCGAGCTGAATGGCTCTGGACGATCTGTGATATTAACACAACGCTATTGGCTATTTTAAAAAACGATATGTTCGATATGTCCCGCCCTGTCTTCCTGTTTCAGTGGAAATTACGTCAACACATTGAATAATACTGTGCGTTTCAAGGCACTTCAGTCGGCCTTTAACTTGCATAGAAAAAATTACCATGGTAAAGATTTTCTCAGAATATTGTACTTACTGCAGTAAAACAGTGGAAGCTTGTTCTCACTGTCATAAAATGAATGATTCTGAAAGCTTCATACACTGTTTGCAGGAGATCCCATTTTAATGTGTTATGGTTCCACGGTAGTAAACAGTAGTAACTTCACGATTTTGGCAGCTAGCATGGTAAATATTTTGTTAGCCATGTCTTTTGTGAGTGCATTCACATGATTCATTAAGCTTAGTGGGCTTTTTCAAACAAATTCTCATAAACCCTTGTTAACCTGGAATTTTATTATTTCTAGTATTGACTCGGGTTAATTAGTGCTGTTAAACTACATTGAATTTATTTCCACACAGTTTCTGTAAAGTGAAATAAATTTTCCACTTTATCAGCAGTTTCATGTGGCCACGGCTCTAGAGTGAGAATACTTTGTGTTAGCGCAAGGAGGTAATTATATGAAATGATTATCTAGGCCGTAGGTGTATTTGAATAATTTTTAAGCAAATACCACAGCACATTTCCTTATCTGTGAATTATTATAATAGTGTTTACATAAAACCCACCACAGCATAAAGATTTAAAAGAAAACGTGATTCATCAGACCAGGCCACCTTCTTCCATTGCTCTGTGGTCCAGTTCTGATGCTCACGTGCCCACTGTTGGCGCTTTCAGTGGTGGACAGGGGTCAGCATGGGCACCCTGACTGGTCTGCGGCTATGCAGCCCCATACGCAACAAACTGCGATGCACTGTGTATTATGACACCTTTCTATCAGAACCAGCATTAACTTCTTGAGCAATTTGAGCTACACTAGCTCACCAGCCTTCACTCCCCACATGCATCAATGAGCCTTGGCCGCCCATGACCCTGTCACCGGTTCACTACTGTTGCTTCCTTGGACCACTTTTGATAGATAACGACCACTGCAGATCAGGAACAGCCTACAAGAGCTGCAGTTTTGGAGATGCTCTAACCCAGTCGTCTAGCCATCACAATTTGGCCCTTGTTAAACTCGCTCAAATCCTTACGCTTGCCCATTTTTCCTGCTTCTAACAGGAAATGTTCACTTGCTGCCTAATATATCCCACCCACTAACATGTGCCGTGATGAAGAGATAATCAGTGTTACTCACTTCACCTGTCAGTGGTTATAATGTTATGCTTGATCGGTGTATGTTCTGGTCCAGCACAAACACTTTAATAATTACAAAAGAGTATTTACAGAGTGTCAAGAAAAATGTTAAGAAATAATGTGATGATTTAAATAATAATAAGTAAATGTAAGTAAAAAAAAAAAAAAAAGATAAAAGGAGAGGAGAAAAATACTTGGATTATCTCTTAATGAATCATCAGTTTTTAATGTTAGCTGTTGGATTCTCTCACCTATGATTTTCATCTATTATATTAAGATAGCTACTGTATATTGTACTGACTACATGTATCAAACCAACAGATGAAAAGGGTTTTTCTAAAAGCGACAGTGGGCAGTTACTTGCAATCAAAGTTTGGAAGGAAAGGGACATTTTCTAAACCTAATAAACCGTTGCTTTACTACATTTGGTCCCAAATGCATTTTAAAAACTACACTCAACCACATAGCTGTCACCTTGGGGAACAGGAACCATACACTTTCCAACAATATTATTTGATTGAACTGAATTGTTTTATATTGATCGCCTGCCTTTGTGGCAGTATGTTTCAGGTTTACAAATCTAATTTAAACCTGGTATAACTGGTAAAACTAGTTTGTTGAGCTCTGTATGTTCACTTCGGACTCCTCATGTAGTGTCACTGTTGTTTTGCAGATAGAAAAATTGTGATATTGAAATCTGGATTTGTCTGAAGTTGTAATTGTGTTTGTCTGTCTGAGATGCAGGTCAAAGGACACATTCTTCGTATGAAGTAGTGGTGGCATGTGTGTACTTACATTCTTTGCTTTAACCCCAGTCTCAGTCTTAAGCTGTGTCTTGTGGTTGGGGATTTGCTAACTCCCTTGTGTTCCTGAATGGATATTGCCTCATTCTTAATCTCTTGTCTCAAGAGTATACAAGGTCCTTGATGGACCCTGGTTAAGTTGAAGGATCCTGCAACTCACAAGAGGTTACGAGAGGACTAATGAGAACATAACACATCTGTCACATTAGCTTAACCCTAATGTCCTATACGATTTCCTCTAATCTTATGTTATTAGTTTTTTTTAATATTTAAAAAAGGCCCAGGCTATTTTTTGTAAATGTTACTCTTACAATATTATGAATCGTAATGTTACAGTTTTATTTTTTATTAAAAATTTTTTTGTAAAATGCCCATTGGATATTACTCTCAAAAGAATACTTTATTCTGATGATACAAATTAATTCTTGAAATGTAAATTTTTTTATGCTAATGCCACGATATAAAGGTGTCATAAACTGGCTTTTTAAAAAAATGTATACTGTTGTCTGAGGTCAACTTATGACGTCCACGTGGTTTTTACATTCAAAAACATCATAATGAATAAGTAGTAGGCTATTTTCTACCCTGGTTTTGAGCCTCTCTCCTGGAACGCTCGGTTTTTATGGGCGTGCCGCACTAAAGACTTGGAAGTAAACGCCCACGGCTAGGATTGGATAAGATTTGCATATTTAATGAGCTTCTGCTCCCCTGTCAGTACATGTGGGAATTGTTTTGAAAGTGTGTGGGGAAACGTATTTATCAAACAAACACAATGATTTATCTCTCATCCACCCGCGATTAATTGGAATGTTATTTTTTATTACTTGGCCCGCCCAATCGGTGGATATAAGCGTGGATATAACTGTGCATTACTAACACACGCCAAGTACGTTGCAGACAGCATGATCAAAACTTCCGCGATTGTATTTTTCCTTCAAATATCAAGTCAAGAGAGTGAACAACACACATCAAGAAATGAATGTTATTTCACTATTTAAGATAGCCCGTTGGGCAGGCCGGCCTTACATTTTGGTAGCCCGTCTGGAAATCACATAGCCCCTGGACGTTGGGCTTTGCAAGCCCTGGCCCTGTGGCCCATACATGTCCAAGTCTGATCCCGAATCACAATGAACCAACAACTCCTGGATTCTTCAGCCATGCTAAGGTATGTTCTGTTAGACACGTACACATAATCAATAGATATCAAACGATCTGTAACAATGCAATACTATCACATATAAAAAACATTTTTTACTCACATAAGTGTGTTGCTTCATTCATTTATGTAATCTCATCCTGTCTGCAAATCCAGTCTCTTGTTTACAAACGAATCCGTGGTGAAATGAAGGAACAAACGCACAATGTCTTCCCCACGTGAGCTGGATATTCATTAAAAATAAAGTTCATCCACGCATTCATAATATTGGAATCCGAATGAAGCTTATGCAGCATGTTTATTGATTAGAAGTTCGATCCAGTTTAGCTCTGTGTAGGCCTATATCATCTCAGGCACAAGTCGGTGGGCGGGGCTACAGAATCACACAATGACATCAAGATGTTGCATATTCTGAGATCGAGCATTTGCTGGGCCTGGTGTCAATAAAAGCTTTTCTTTGACTAACAAGGAAGTTTTCAGCTTTGAAACTTACAGGATATTCTTATATTACCATGACCTTTTATATATCAAAAGCTCAAGGGAAAGGGATTTCTCAATTCAGGACCCCTTTAATTGGATAATTCTGTAAATTGTTTTAAGCAGATATTATTACAAATAGATGACAAGGAAACATGGAAGTAATATTAATACAGGCACTCTTATATACAGGTTTTACTCCTGTTTTGTCTTCGACACCATTGTTTTGGCCTAATGCACAATATTCAGGTATACTATTATTCAGCAAAGTGACAGCAAAGACGATTATAGTATTACAGAAGATTTCAAATGTACTATCTATTCATCAAAGAATCCTGGAAAAAATAACAACTGGACAAATGTTTTTAACATTCATAGCAATAAGAAATATCTTTTGAGCACCAAATCAGCATATTAGAATGATTTCTGAAGGATCACGTGACACTAAAGACTGGAGTTATGATGCTAAAAATTATATTTTGCCATAACGGGAATAAATTACATTATTAAAATAGAAAACAGTTTTAAATTGTAATATTTCGCAATATTACTGTTTTTACTGTATTTTTGATCAAATAAATGCAGCCTTGGTGAGCATTTAAAAACATTTTAAAACAGAATAGATCCCACAGATCTTACAGATCCCAAACGTTTAAATGGTAGTATTTCTTACAAATGGAAAAACCTATGGACATAATGCACATGATAGTACTCTCTCTTATAGCAGTTATAAAAGTTATAAAAGAGTTGATTTTTTGCCATCAGAGGGATTCAATTACCCATATCTCCCCTTGATCTGATTTTACTGTAGCACCTGCACCTCCATCAACACTTGACTGATTTCTGCTTCAGTCAGGCCAGAGAAGGCAAACCTTATTCCGTCTATCAATCAAAACCTTAATCACAGACCTTTTTGAGGTGTGTGTGTATGTGAGCCTGTGTGTCTCCTCCTTTTGTAATTAAGCTCCTATTGTTTGTTTAAATGAAGCACCTGGATGTGGCACAATTATCTGGCTAAAATCATAAATTACATAATGATGAGTGTTATCATAAAGCAGCATGTTTTATTGGAATCATAAATGCGCATATATCAGTGTAGTCTGAACGTTTGCCAGGTCTCTTCATACGTAAACATACACAGTTCCGCCTGAAATTACAGGACTATCGTAAGCACTGTTGGGCAATGAATCTCACAGTTACGAAAGAAAGCACAGCTCAGCAATGTTCTGGAAGGTATTGTTTGACTTGGTCAGGGAGAGCACAGTACCCTTCTGTCTGTGTGTATATATCTCCAATAGAAATAGAGAGAGAGAAAGAGAGAGAGAGAGAGAGTACAAAGAGGGGGAGATGGATTTGAGCTTCGGCCAACAAACCTGAGAGTGGGCACTAAACACTCTCCACTGCTGTGATGTCATCTGGGCGTGTCTGACAGATTTACCGTCTGCTGGATGGCTAGAGGGATATTTGTGCCGTCCTGGAAGACCAATCTGTGAATCATTTGACCAAATTGTCATGTAATCTTTGTGTTTTCGTGGCCCGAAGCCAAATTCACCCATGTAATTTATCCCTCGTTGTGGTGCACGTTTAATATTCCATGATTTATTGAGTCTGTGGCAGGCTGTGTGAAACTACTAACAATCAAACTAATAAACAGACAGTGGTAATAAAGCCTGAGTGATGAGCTTATAGGAAATTTTATAGCTTTAAGATTTCATTACTTTATAGCTTGCAGCGAAACCTTTTCATTGCAACGGGGCTACCTGAGCGTAAACGAGCGATAAAAATATTATTTTGGTCATTTGTTTAGCCTCATGTCATTCCAAACTTTGTATGCAAGTATTTTTTTATGGAATTAAAAAAAGTCAAACTCAAAAATGACAACAACAACAAAAAAACCCCACCATAATGCACCATAAAAATGGTCTTGATTTGTGCGTTAGGTGATAGTTTTGTGTGAGAAACAAACCAACATTGTAGTTGTATTGACTGTTTATTTTTTTCTTTGGAATTTGACTTGGTATGGTCAGTATGGAAAGAGTTGCGTAAAATCAGTCAGAATGTTTTACTTTCACGTTCCACAGAAAACAAACTGTATATGTGTTTGTCACGACATGAGGGCGAGTAAATAATGACCAATTTTCAGGTGAACTATTCCTTTAAAGTCATGTATTAAATGCTGTTACATTCTGTGAAAAGCAGTTTAATGGACGGCCTCATGCCACACTGAGCGCAATACTCAATGGGATTGTCCTGAGAGAAAGCTTTGTCAGCAGCCCTTTTCCACATTGTGCATTGATCCATTTGGGTGAGTCTTAACAATCAATACTCACCACAGCCCCATCATTAATTAGACACAGGTAAATTTCCCCACCTCTGCTCTTTTTTTATTACTGCTACTTAACCCTCTCTCTCCCTCTTTCACTCACAGTCTTTTTCCTCTTCTCTTTACTATGAGATTACATTCATTGAAGGCAGAGAGCCCTGGGCAGCTCTTGGCAGTTCGAAAATGTAACCTTAGCTTTGAAGAACATGAAGGGAAGTAGTGGGAAACTCCCTGTATCATTTCCCATGATGCCTCCCCCTGAGGACAGCTCGCTGAGAGCAAATTTATAAACTGCTCTAGGATCATCCACACTTGTTCACTGAAAAACAAAAAAATTATTTTGTCATGATTTTCTTTTGGAAACATCTAAATATTCTTAAAAAAAGATAAATGTACTTATGAAGCATGTTTCCCATCTTCTTCTTTTTTCTTTTTTACCCAACAGGCCCAGGCTTTAATGTCCTAACCTTGAAAGGAAACTCATATGAGTTCCTTTTAACTCACATGAGAACTGTATTCTGAGAATGTGTTTTGATTTAAAGTAGTTTTTTCTTGTTTTAAGCATTATCCTCACTTATAGACCTTATGCACCAGAGAAACAAGCACACAGCCATCTTTAGAATTTTGTGTTTGAACTGCCGTTTTTGTGGTAGTGGATTTACTTATTGTAGAGTAAATGAAAGTTATCATAAGCAATGTAATGTTTGAAGCGGATGTCATAACAAATGTCAGTTAGACTGGAAAGATTTTAAAACAAACAAATTTACATTCATAAATGAATTACCTTCATGCTGTTCAAAAGTTTTGTGTCAGTACAATTTCTTTTAAAGTAAAGATTCTAATATTTTTGTTATTACTTTTCAATTAAAGCAGTATTCCATGTTAGAATAGAGACAATGCCTTTAAAATAACATTTTTGAAGGCAGATAAGTGCCATCTGGTAGGAGTAAAAAATAAAAATATATGTAATGCCGTGGTGTAACCAGATTCCTCTATAGCTCTATACGTTCTTTTTAGACATAAACACTAATTTGTATTAAGTTGTGGATTTTGATATAAATGTTAAGACATTCTCAAAGACTTATTTTTGTCAGGGTTTAGATTTTTTTTTTTTTTTAATGTTGATTTGAAGTGTTGTTTTTTGCATTAATTGTATTACAGCCAAACCTAAACACAAACGAGAAAGAAATTTTACACAAAACATCAAAATTAATAAAAAATGTAACAAAAATTAATAGAAGTGCTTTATCATTGCTTAATCACTTGTACACTTTTTTTCTGCGTTGCGGCTGATTTGTTGATTGGGTCCAAATAGCACCAGAGGTATAATATATTAACATAGAGTTATTTTACATTTTAATAACAGTTGACAGTATTACATTTCACAATTTATTCAAATAAATGCAGTTTTGCTTTTTATTATCTTGACATTTCAAAATTATTACTTGGAAATAAAATAAAAATAAGAAATAAAATAGCAAAATGTAAAAAAAAAATGTTCTGCACTTAGTTCCAACCTTAGTTCATCCTATGCCACATGTTCTGCAAAAAAAATAAAATAAAAAAAATAAAAAAAAAAATATATATATATATATATACATATACAGAGATAGTGTATGATTATGTAGTGTATGTGGTACCTCCATTAATGGCTCTGTCTCTGACATCCTCAATGCGGGGTGAGTCATTGCATGTGAGTGTGAACACGCGTGTGCAATCTCAGGATTGCTGTTGCTAGGAAAACTGCTGAAACACCACGTCTGCACTTTCTCACATCTCCAAGAAGTCAAATAGAGTTTAAAATAACCATGAGTGATTTAAATCAGTGTCATATCCTTATTATCCATTATTAATTTGGTCTATGATGTCGTTCTGTTTCTATGTGCATACATATTCTCTCTACAGACAACATTAGGATGCCATTCGCTCCATCTTTATTGTTGAAATAGACTCAGCGGAAATGTTGCTGTTGTGAGCTTCAGAAAACAGCCAGTGATCAAGTTTCTGCGCATCGCTTTGTGGTTTGCTGTGCGATACTGCCGCTGCAAGCTCATTGGCGGCAGCACTCAAGTGTAATTATTCATCCCCCATCCCTCCCTCCTTTCCTCCTATCATCCCTCCAACCCCCTCTCGTCTTTCTTCCCACTCATCCTCTGGCAAGCGGCGAGGATGTGGTCGCTGTGATGTGGCAATTGTGATGTTTCTCGCCGCCACCATCTTGGCGGTGCAGAGGTCAGAGGTTTGGTTTGCGATTGCATTACCTCGTAGCAATGACAGAAAGAATGAAAGCACACGTGCGCACATTTATATGCACAGGCATGTACACGCACATCCCATTCATCATGGTCCTCTGACTAATTAGCATCTTTTAAACAAGGCGCCTTAGAATGACATCACAGCTACATTTATCAGTGTAATTGTTCCTCCCTTTATGGTTTAATGAAAGTCCACAAGCCAGTGTGATTCCAGGCAGGTCTCTACACTCCTTCTTTTAAGCTTTTTTAGACTTGTCTGATGCTATGACAGGGAGATGTGAAGCTTAAGTCCGCTGTGCCATGCTTCTCGGTTCTCTCTATATGGCAGGGGAGCGAGAGACTGTCAGGTTTAATGCTGGATTTTGCTCTCAGCTGAAACCTGAAAGCCTGTCAGAGTGCTGAACACCAGTATTGCCAGAACACGGTGGTTCCTTTTACAGGAGCACAGTAGACCTGACATCATGAAATACTAGCAGAGTTGTTCATGGTTAACTTGTCAAACATGACAAATCTGAGTCTTCTATTTTGCCTGTTTTTAATTTGATGCAATGTTTTTCATTGCAAATTATATTATCAGTCAGACAATTTGAGTGAAAAGCTTTTTTTAGTATTTGGTTTGCCCCTTGTTTGCTTTAATGGTGTAAAATCTGCATGGCTTAAGATGCATCTTGTGCTTCAGTTAAACCAAGAGCATAGACTGTCAATGATCAATGTCACAAATTTGACCTAGAAATTGTAATGTGTAAGTGATTTTCACTTGAACGACTTGAAAAGTCGTTTTCACTCTGTTTCTAGTTCCTAGTTTCCCTGTTTGTTAATTAGTTTCCATAGTTCATAAATCTATCACACCTGTTCTGTTTCAAGCTAATTACTTCCCATGTCTTTAAGCCCTGAGTTTTCCTTAGTTCTTTGTCAGTTATCGTCACGGTTGTTGTGTTTTGTGTTTAAGTTTATCTCCTGCTATCTCCTGTGATTTTTCCATTGTGGATTTATTTTTTTTAAAAAGTTTTTGATCCTGTACCCTAGGCATGTGACGGTGAGGAAATTTTCCCACCAGTTAATCGACGTGTGCAGGGGCTGGGGCTTTTCAAATCGCTAATTTTAAACCGAAAGTAAAATGCGCATGGCCGCTCTGGCATTCATAACGGAGTGGAGCAAAGCTAGTGTTTTCAATGAATTCCTATGAAAATTAAGCTTCTATAGGCATGAACTGAAAACGCACCAGACTGGACACGCATCGTGAATGACTGTCCGGCCGTGAATGAATGACAGTGCGGCCATGCTCATTTTACTTTCGGTTTAGAATTAGCGCCATTCGGGGGCGGGTTGCCTGAATGGTGGGTTCATTAGCCTTTTATTCTTAATGAAAAACACAACAACAAAACAGAACAATGACAAACTCACTTAAATAGGCGCGTTTACATTTCGCTTTGAAACCATATCTTCCGCGATCATCTTGTCTGTCAGCTTTTTCGCTCTCGTGATGAATGAAATCTGACTCCTGCTGCGTTTGTGCTGCGACTTTCGTTCGGCTCACACTGTATTGAGCAGACACCGGTAACACCGACTATCGCAGCAAGCCTACTGTACTCTTTCGTCATGTGTGTTCTCTACACCCACACTTAACAGAAATAGCATAAAATTGTATATTTTTAGAGAATTATTTATGTACTGTATATAAAATTTTATATCCCACATTTTGAGTATTTGAAATATTATAATATTTTTGTATTCAGTTCAATGATAATAATAATATTTAAGTATTTTAAATTCAGTATTTAAAGGTGCACTGGTTATAGCGGCATCTAGTGGTGAGGTAGCGAGTTGCAACTGCCCATTGCTCACTCCTCCCTTTCGGAGCGCATAGAGAAGCTACGGTGGCCAACACAGGACAAAGATGTCGTTGTCTGAGACAGCAGAGAGTAACTAGCGCTCTGTAGAGTAGTTTTTCCGTTTAGGGCTACTGTAGAAACATGACGGCGCAAAATGGTGACTTCACTGTAAGGGGACTCGTGGTGTATGTAGATAGAAATGTCTCATTCTAAGGTAATAAAAACATAATGGTTCATTATGTAAGGTCTTTATACACCACTGAAAACATAGTTATGTATATAGATCCTCATAAATACTACACACTGCACCTTTAAGTATTTTAATGATTCTTCTTTATTCCTTTGTATTTTAAATTAGATTTTAAATTCTGTATTTTCATAAATTCCATATTCTCACCCCACAGTATTTTTTTTATTTTTTTTATTTACATTTTCAAACCTAAAAAAAATGTTAACTCCAAAGATTATGCTATGACTCATAATTGACAAAAATAACATACACACAAAAAGATTTCCATTTTGCCAATCTGGAAATAAGTAGACATTATCATTCTTAACTAATCATAATTCCACCCCTGCACAAAACATAAACCGCATATTGTCTGTGGTGTTCCCAGATGATCTCTGAGTGGGCGCTGTTAGTGGAGACCGCGCCATACAAACCATTTGTGTCCCGCAAGCGCAGATGACAAACTGGCTCTCTGGCTGACCTTCACTCTTTCACCGCAAGGTTGCTTTTAATTTGAGTGTGTAGCTCTCAATACTAAGCACAGCACTGAAGGACTTTTTTTACAGCACAAACGCAGCAGGTAAATTGTTAGCAAATGGATGTGCTGTTTAGAATCAGCATGCCACGTTTCATCCTGTACAGCAAAAACCAGACACATTACAGGCTTGTATGGTACATTCCATACCAGCTCTGTGACTTCGTGTTAAATGAATTCCTGCTCTTTATATCCAAGGTTTAAGGAGGGATAATGGCAGAGGAACGAATGCTGACGTCTTTCAAAACAGAATATGGATTAGCAGGAATGCAAATAATTAACAGGAATGCAAATAATCAACATGAGGTCTGTAGGCTTAGTTTAAATATTCAAGAGTTAAATTAAAACATTCATAACTCATGGTTTAAATAAAGCAAGAGATGGAGATTGGGTTGGAATTCAAGGGTGAGAAGAAGGTATCAATAATATGTAGGCAATTCCCTCAGAGGGGCAGGTAAACTGACGCCTTCTATCTGTACACAGCGGGGGACGTGGTATAAAGACCATCTGGTGAGACCACATATAATAGAAGATCACTGATAAAATAACTGGGACGACCGCCATGTGTTTTTAGCGGACTTGACAGCTCTGACATACCTTGGTGAGGTAAAGCATAAGACGGTGGATGCAATTAATGGATTGATCTAGTTTACATTTTATGTACACTATGTGATAGTGACTGTGGAAAGATTATTATGTAATATCTAAGGATTTAAAAAAAAAAACTAAACTGACTCAGCAAACAACTCCGAAACTGATACAGACAAGATTTTTACATTTTCTGAATGAAATTGCTTTCAAGTCTAGTCAAAGCTAGACTGTTGTGGATGCTTGCCAGGGCATTGCAAAGTGGTCACTAGGTTGTTCTTGATGGTTGCTAGGGTCTCCAGGGGGATGTTAGGGAGCTGCTACATGAAAGATTAGGGGGTTCTGAGTGATTGCTAGGGTTTTCTCTGTGATTGCTAGCTTTCCAGTGGGTTGCTATTGTGTTCTAGGGTGTTGCTAGGTAGTTACCATGGGGTAGGTGGCTGCTAGGGTGTTCTAAGTAATTGCTAGGGTCTCCAGGGGGTTTCTAGGGTGTTCAGTTTGACTCTTAGGTCTCTAGGGGAATGCTAAGGTGTTCTTGGGTTGCTGGGTGGTGGTTAGGGTGTTCTGGGTGATTGTTAAGGTCTTCAGGGGGTTGCTAGGGTATTCTTGGGGGTTGCTGGGTGGTGGTTAGGTGGCTGCTGCTAGGGAGATTTAGATGGTTGTAGGTCTCTAGAGGGATGCTAAGGTGTTTTAGGGTTGCTGGGTGGGTAGTCCCACCCTCACTGTAAGTCAGTGGGATTTTTTTAATCACCCACCATATGAAAAATATCTGATCACTTAGGAAAGTAAAGCGTCATTCATGATGAGATACAAGCCAAAATTTAATACTTGGGGTAAGGGTCTTGTAATAGTAATAGTGATACTTGCCTCATTTCCAATCAAATCTCTTTTCTGCAGTTACCCACGATTTACTCAGAGATAAATGATCATTTGAGTCATTTGAGTGGGGGAATGTGACCGGGTATATATCCGTAGACCCGATTATAGTTGATCTGATGTGAATATATATGACAAAGTGACATTTTAGTACGCCAGACTCTGGCTTAGTGCTTTTAATGTTGAGCTTGTGTCAGTGTGATATACAGATCTAATTATTTTGGTGTGGGGTGATGTGTGTGTCTCTGGGTAAGGCTCGGCAGGGGGCGGCTGCAGATGCAAAGCCGTCTACCTGAGTGGGTAACGTCTTTTATTTTTTGCCTCGGCCACTCCCCTTCACCACATCCAAGGCTGTCATGGGCGTCCCAGGGGAATTCTGGTCATGACTTCTCCTCGGGTAGGCTTGGGGGTAGCATCTACATCTCAATCTAATCTGTGATAGGAGGCCCCACGTGTGTGAGGGAGAGAGAGAGTCCGACAAAACCAGTAACCAAATAAGCTGAGCTGAGCAGATCTAGAAGGCAAGAGAGCCAGAATGAGATATAGAGGTTGAGCAAGTGTGTGAGAGAGAGAGAGAGAGAGAGAGAGAGAGAGAGAGAGAGTGAGAGAGAGTGAAGCTGGCTGGCAACAGCACACATGCTCAAGGAGAGAAAAGAGGACAGCAATTATTGTATCCAACACCCTACAGCTCCTGCAATAAAGGCTCGCTGTTGTCGGCATCACAAACCTGCTATTCTCTCCACCTGGCCTCATCCCACTGACTTATATGATTGATCCGGGGGAAAATGCTGAAGTTCCGCGCGGACCGGCGAGTGAGGTAGGTAAGGCAGGATGTTGGGAGAGAGTTTATAGCGACAGACAGCAGTGTGAGGGGAAACTCTGAGCTGGAGGTCAGGCAGGACTGCAATGCAGTGCTGGCTTTTTCGTGGACCATCTTTACAAGATATTGAGGTTTATTTGTGTAAAGTTTGCGTGTTACCGGTGCGTGCGTTGGCACCTCATTTGTGTCCTTACTGGATTCCAATGTGGTTCCGTTTACGTGCTCCGTTGCGATGCTGCTAAATCATTTCTTGTTTGCTAACGACTCAATCATTGATTAGCGACATTTATGTGCAGATGTATGTCTTGTGCCTCTATGTAGGTTTATAGGTTACACATGAGCGAGCGTGCTCAGTGGCAAGACCACATCGGAGCGCGCACACGTGCACTTGCACACCTCAACCTGATTTCAGTGGCTAGGCTGTTGTGCTAGATTCGTTTAAACGTTTGTGCTCTGGTGTTATATGGAGCGCAGAGCTCTGGTGTGTGTACCTTTTTGATGTCAAGGGGTAGATGCCTTCAGCATGAGTGTATTCTTGGCTTGTGCTTCTGGTCTCCGACCTATCAGGCCGCATGTGTTGTGTGTCAGTGTATACAGAGACTGCACAGACTTTGAGTTCTGCTTGTGTTATCCAAGTAGTTGAAATTGGCATGTTGTTCAAGTGCACTTAAACAACACTGAAGAGGTGAGTCTGCAGTATGTAGGAATAACATCAAACTGAAGAGATAGGATAAGAGCAAGATGAATATATGGGCCTTAAGTATAGTGTTTTTACATTAGATCCAAGAAACAGGCTTTTCACATCTGAAATTGTTAAACAAGGTTGATTTTTAGCCCGTGTTAAATGCTAAGTTATCTTGTACCATCTTAATGCATGGTTTTCATATTCCTCATTAAATATGAAATATGAAAACGTAAACGTAGGGGTTAAATTTCTTATATGCAAATTTACAAGGTTTATATCATTAGACAAGTGAAACATGTGACTTGTACACATGTGGAAATGCCACCACATAGATTCGCTAATACTGCTAATAACCTTTTTAACTTTTTCTCTCAGACAATGAAAATAAACAGAGGATGAACTCAGAAAAGGAAAATAAAGGACAGTTGTGGATCTTTATAGGAAAATAAGTAGAGATGCACCGATCGATCGGCCAGGGATCGGAATCGGCCGATTTCCCTCATGATCGGCCCGGATCGGTGATCGGCTGTTCAGTCTCACTTCTTACCGATTCCGAGCCGATCCGTTTCGTTACCAGCGGCACAGGCAATAACGTCAGCTGTGAGTTTTTACATTTAATTACTTTAATTTCTGTAGTATTTCTTACCTGAATAGAAACCCAGTTAACCTGAAAATCTTTCATAGTTTCATAGCTCTCTTTATTCTATTGCATTTATATTTTATTACTGACTTTTTACTTTTTTATGAAAATAAAACTTTGCATTGAAGAAAAGTAGATTTTTGTTTATATATGTTGTCAATTATAGTTCTTAGAAAGAAAATCGGTATCGGCAGATCATACTAACAAAAAAATCGGCATCGGCCAAGAAAATTGCAATCGGTGCATCTCTAAAAATAAGGGACACTCAAAATATTTGTACTGTACCACACAGTGTATGTCATTTCAGTGTCCGCAGTTAAGTGTGTGTGTATAAAAGGTTCTCAGAAATAAACATTCAATAAACAAGCATTTGTAACATTATACACTACCGTTCAAAAGTTTGCGGTCAGTAAGAATTAGTTTTAAAGAAATTAATAGTTTTATTCAGCAAGAATGCAATTTGTCAAAAGTGACAGTAAAGACATTCTGATGTTACAAAAGCTTTCTATTTCAGATTAATGCTGTTCTTTTGAACTTTCTATTCAGCAAAGAATCCTGAAAAAAATATACACAACTGTTTTCAACATGGATTTCTCATTACAGTATCGTGAGAATATCATAATCATTTGTTTGCAATATAATCTACAAATGCATACACAAACAGATGTTCCTATCACGTTTAAAGGCACTTGCATTGGCCTACACCTAGTTTGCAGAACAAATTAAACCAACACACTAAATGCTCCTGTCGTGTTTGCCATTGCTAAGCAATCATAAACCGCGTTCTCCATGATGATAAAGAAGTTTCAGCAAAGGATAAATGGATTTCCAGCCCTTGCATTAGTTGTACTGCTAGATATAATTATGGAAATGAGCAATAAAAACCTGCCCTGTACAGCTTTGATCATGTTTACATTTAAAATAACGAACTTGAGAGCAAAACATATGTGAACGGCCCTTAGTCAGTGGCTAAAACAACGTAGCAGTCAATAAACGAGACAATCGGGGGTCACGTACGGGACAAATCAATTAGGCCCAATATACGGGACGTCCCGGCTAATACGGGACAGTTGGCAACCCTAGTATGAACGTTTGTGAAACTATACTCAGAGCATGAATATTTCATGCAGCAAGAATTGTTTAGTTTAAGATTAGTTGTTGTTTGCTAACTCACACGGCATAACATGTTAGCAACTTAGCTTAAACAGTAGCTAGCAACTGCAAGAACTGATGTAAGGTTGTGTAAATGTAGACATTTAGCACTTTGAATCAAGTTAGCACAACATTTAGCAGGGCTTAATAATCTAGGGTTAAAAGCGGTGCCAGCACCCCTTCAAAGTGTAAAGCATTAACTCAAGGTTGAAAGTATTCTTAACCCTTAGTTAACTTCTTTTTAACCCCGGGTTAAAAAGCCTTGTAGAGGTCATTGGTTCATGTTAGCTTAGCAATCATGTCTAGTTTAAATCTTCATTTATCTTCATGTGAAACTCACTACACTTCACAAGCAAAACTATAAATGTGTTAAATGTATTGTCTTTACTTATTTATATTTACTATTGCAGCCTTTGGTGTCAAAGGCTGTGTATCCAATACTTCTAGCTTTAGCTAATTTAGCTAGCTAAATTAGATTGATTGATTGATTCAAGCTAAATTAGAATTTAGCTAGCTAAATTAGACGGATGCTAGCGTAACTACGTTGTATAACAGTTTTGGTACTGTGTTGGGTCACCACTTAATCAGTGTCAGAATTAGTATTTTTATATACTATTATTGTATTCATTTCAGCTTTTATTTTTATATTTTCAGTTTTCATTTTAGTTAAAGTTTAAGTAGCTAAATTTGCTATGTGGTTCCTGAAGCAAAACAAGTCTAAATTTCACCCTGACTGTAGCATGACTACAATTATATCTTATGGCCTGGATCTTTTCTAAATGCTAGTTTTGATTTGATGTCTCTGTATCCATGGTTCTCTGAGAGAAACAGGTTAACCAAACCCAGAGAAAATGTATTTGCTTGCTCCCTCTTCAGCAGTTGTAAAATCAATAGCCAGAAAAGTGACACGCAGCAATGAAAACACTTGTAGGATTTACACCAGAGAGACAAGTGTGCATCCACAGGGAGAACACATGAAGTGTGACAGAAGTTGAACTCCAGAATTCAGGGTTTTTATATGAACAAAAGACATGTCTTTTCTGAATATAGACTGAATATAATAGGTGTGTATGAACTCTGACATGTTTTTCTCCAAGAACTGTCTTGTTGATATTTTGGCATTGAGCGCCAACCTGTTCACACTTAACACGCTCTTTCACAAGCGCTGACAGCCATTAATTTCCACAGCAGTTGTCTCATGTGGACTTACAAAAGAAAGTGGCCTTGTATTGATCAGACATGATGTTGTAACGCTGAATTATTAATAAAGAAGGGATGTGCCTGCTGAAACAGGTTTGAAGCCACAAGAACGAGTTTTGGAGCATCTTAAACAATTGGAAAATCAGTTGCAGCTACTTTTGGCTTGATATTCTTCCAGACACAGTTTTTGAAAGATTGTTTTGGCTGGTTTATAATGCGTTTGTCAATCAGTCTGAAATCCTAAGTGTCTTTTTTTATCTTTTCAGTCAAAATGACCCTAACGGAACAGTTGGACACCAGCAAGTGATCCAGACGCACCTGGAAGACAACGGACCTTTGAAACCCTTGCTGTAAGTGATCTTTTGTTTATTTCTTTTGTAAATATGCTGCTAGTTTTATGCTGCCTTTGTTAAATCTGTTGAATAAGAGCTTGGAATCTATTGTGAAAAGCATTTCAGCTTGGATACATACCTAATTATTTCTGACAACAGTAACATAACGCACAGTGGTACCATCCCCATGATAGATTGTAAATGCAACTTCAAAATATATACAACACCATTCATAATTTTGGGGTCAGACATATTTATTTTCCTTAAAGAAATTAGTACTTTAGACACATTAAATTGATCAAAATTTGTTACAAAAAATGAATGCTGCTTTTTTAAACTTTCTATTCATCAAAAAAAATGTGATTTCCACAAAAATATTTGGCAGCAAAACTTTTCAAAATTGATAATAGTAAAACATGTTTCTTGATCATCAAATCATCATATTAGAATGATTTCTGAAGGATTATGTGACATTGAAGACTGCTGAAAATTCAGCTTTGCCATTACAGGAATAAAATACATTTACAATATATTCAAAAAGAAAACAGTTCTTTTAAATTGTATTTTTGATCAAATAAATCCAACCTCGATGAGACAACGGTACTTTTATGTTTTTACTTTTCAACAGTAGTGTATATTTTGATGATAAAGCTGCACAATTAAGTAGTTTTTTCCCGTTGAACACAAAAGGAAAGGAGATGTCAAAGCTGCACTTATCAATACAATGAACATGCATTGTGTGTATTCAAAATTATTTAAAAGGATAGGACACACATTTTTTAAAAATCTTAATTTGTCAAATGTCAAGCATGTAAAAATAACACATACTTTTACTTTGAGAAGGAGTCGGTTTACTTGCCGCTAAAAACATGGTGTTCCCAACAGTCGCTGTCACTCATGTCGATGGAAATCATCAACTCTCATTGAAAATGAATGACTTCCGGCTCGTTGTTGCTGCAAATGTCAGAGTGAATGCCCCTAAGCAGATGAAACAGAAAAACATTTACTTGTCAGACCAGCCCTGTTCTGTCTGCCTTTTTGTATAATATCTACTATACAATTGTACACATGCGGAAACGTAAATATATACAAACAAACGGCACTGTCAGGATAAATTACACTGAGAGCATTTTATTAATTAGTTTTGAGCTGCATCAGATAACAGGTGGCGGATAAACGTCAGAATTTCCTTACTCTATAAATTTAGTAAAACGTTTCTCCTAGACAAAGAGAATGCACTTACCTCTCTCAAGATCTTGCTGTCCTCCAGATCAATATAATATTGAGTTGAGAGCCAATAGCACAATAATAAGAGGCGATGCCATTAAAGCTGAAATCCATCCAGGATTTAATTGTATTAATTTCCTGTTACGACGCAGGAAGCTGCTGGAACATACCCTCTGTTTGCAGCGATAGCTAAATAAAGCCTAGATAATTAGCACAGAGATGTTTATGGTGTGGGTATCGTGCTCTAATGTAGTAATTGTTACTGTCGTGTGCGTGTTCTCACTTTGCACTAATGATTGTGTGTGTTTTTATGTCCTCATTTGATCTGTATGTGCATGTTCTGTTCCATATGTGTTTATGTGATGTTCTTTGCTTCAGAGACTCATAATGACTTGCGTATGGCTATAAACTGACTGCGGATGGTAGCGTGCACTACAGTAAGCTTTCCAAGATGGAAGCTTCAGCCACCGGGCGGCTCTAGGGGATTGTAAATTCATCTTGCTAGTCGGCGGATCGAAGGCTGTTGGAGAGGGCCTGGGCGGCCCAGCAAGGAGATCCATATGATTGACCTGGGACTGCAGGCCTGCATCCACCAACTCTTTCTCTCTTTCTTTCCTCTATTCGCTACTCCAATCACATTCTTTGTGAACCATCGCCTGTTTTTAAACTGCAACCTCAGGGGTGCGGCCTTACGACGGTGCCAGTTGGGAATAAAAATAGCTGCTCCCGAATGCCTGTGTGCTTCCTTCCCATAATCCCTCAGTTTTCCAGCAGTTCGAGTCAGTGTATTGGTTTGAAAATGATTTCTCTGCATTGGTGCGTTGAACGCAGGCAGATGAGAAGATTGGTGTGGGATCAAACGCTGGGATGGCTCAATGGCTTTGTGTGTGTGCTCACAGGAGCTCTGATTCGGAAATGAACGGCAAGGCGGGTGGCAGGGGGCCCGTGAACAAAGTCAGCGAAGCAAACAGCAACGCCAACAATCTCAGCATGGTTTCTGAGATGCCCCCGGACTCCCAGAACCACGCACGGGTCAGTACAGCTGCTATTGATGAACTTGTTTCTAGAAATAGAATTATTATTATTATTATTATTATTATTTGTATTATTAGTCTTTTTTATATCAATAGTTTTTTATTATTATTATTATTAATAAATATTACTTTTATTATTATTATATTATATATATTATATTATATTTATTATTATATTATATTATATTATATTATATATACAAAGTAAGATACAATTGAATTTATATTTGATATAACAAACAAGTCTTGTCCTACTTGGTTTTATTTGAATATTATGTATATACTATTATAGAATATTGAATTCTATATTAATTTGAATGAATATTTGAATTAGCTTTTGTTTTAATTTTATTTCCTTTTAGAATTTTTATCAGTTTTTTTTTTTATGTTTCTGTTTAGCTTTAATTAATTTTTATTTAAATTTTAGTTTTAGAAATTTTAGTACTTGAACTTAAAAAAACTACTGAAATGATTAATAAAAAGTTGATATTTATTTTATTTATTTATTTTTTATTTTTAATGGTTTTAATTTCTGTTAACAAAGCCAATTCATTGCCACTGTCATTCATTACCCAGATTGTGTGTGTTTGCTGTTGGTGTTATTGTGTAAACACTCTTCCGTGACTCTCTCACCAGGGCACGCGCACACCCAAGAGAGCCGCCACATTTGGAAAGCGTTCCAACTCTATGCGGCGCAACCCCAACGCTGAGGTGGCCCGGCAGGGTTGGCTTCACAAGCAGGTACTGTTGCTTATCCTTAAACCTCACCATCATCCACACAGACACACACACAAACAAATACACCCTCACAGCCTAAAGCCATAGCTCTATAATCCATACTTAAGCCACTCTCTTTCAAAATCGTCTATGCACTTAGATGTAGTTTCAAGGCCTTGACTTTTTTTCTTTTTTCTTTCTCATTTTCTGTAATGTAGGCAAGCAGTGGTGTGAAACAGTGGAACAAGCGCTGGTTTGTGCTGACAGATCGATGTCTTTTCTACTATAAAGGTAGGTTGTGTATGTAAATGCCGGTTTATGCATAAGTTCAGGCCTTGTGAATTCGGTTAAACATTTCAGTGAGTTCCCCAGAAGCTCAAAAGTTGTATGATTTGAATGTATTTTTTTAAAACCAGTTTTATAAAACAATATTTGAATTTATCCCATGGCATTATACAGACTGTTTTCTGCCAGTAGCGAAGAAGAGAAGTATAAAAGTAGATCTATAATGACAGTCTAGCACAAGCACACATCCTCTGTGAAGGCCTTAGGAAACTGTATTATCTATGTTGTGTCAACAGAAAAAGTACCATGGTATTTTGAAGCACTGTAAATCAACGGTATTTTTGAAGAACCATAAAATGCCATATAAATACTACAGTACTGTCCAAAAGTTTGAGGTCAATAAAATGAAATGAACACTTATTTAGCAAGGATGCATTAAATTGATCAAAAGTGACAATAAAGACAATGTTACAAAAGATTTCTATTTTAAATAAATTCTGTTCTTTTGAATGAGGTTGGGTTCCTATCCAACTGTCCATCCTATTAAAAGCGGCTAGTCTATAAGATCATTGTAAAAAAAAAAAAAAAAAAAAAAAGTTTTTATTTATTTTTTTATTTTTTTTATTTTTTTGTGACGGTGAGAAAATTGCTTGTGCACTGTGCGGCTGTGCGCGTTTTAGTTTCAGTTTGCCAATTCGGCTGCTGGTTGCTTGAATGGTGGGTTCATTAGCCTATTATTCTTAATGGAAAAACACAAAACAAAACAGTACAATAACAAACTCACTTAAATAGGCGCTTTTACATTTCGCTTTGAAACCAAATCTTCCGCGATCTTGTCATTCAGCTTCTCACTTTCGTGATGAATGAAATCTGACTCCTGCTGCTGATCTGTGCTGCCACACCAGTTCAGCTCACACTGCACGTTCAGTTTTTAATTGTAGTTAATCTGTTCTCTAACTGAACTAAAATTTTTACTACTATAAAATATCAAAACGACTGTGGGGGCGGTGTCGCGGTGGGCAAGTGATGTAACCGGTGTTATGCCTGAACACTGATAACACAACTATCGCAGCAAGCCTACCGTTATTATCAATCTAAATGAATCTACTGCGAAATATAGGAGCTTGTTACTGGGACGTAGAAGACCTGTGTGTTTTGTATCACTAGTGCAGTGTCCGTTCCTGCGTGAGGCGCGCCTCTGAGAATCTCGAGATTCCTGCCTTTATTAGAGAGAAGAATATATTCAGCCCCCTCCCTCCGAAGCTTCGAATATTCGGTGCTGATTACTACCGAAGCTTCAAAGCTCAAAAAATGGTATTTGGACCAGCACTAAATATCACAGTTTATTTGCTATAGTTTAGAAAATGGTAATAAAATATGACAAAAACTCAGAATTCAAGAACAAATTCACCTTGATAATGTCAGATAACTTTGATAGAAAGGTATGTAATGGATTACAATCAACCAATCAGCTGTAAGCTGTTAAATTTAAGTACACATTTAGATAATACCAATTTAGGTCAACCAGTTACCAAGCAATGCTTCATTTTGTCCAGTCTGTGGTGTAAAAGGTCGCATTAGCAATTATAGAAAAAACACTCAAGCAAAACATGGTCAAGTAAAAGTGACTGGCAGTCCACTGTATGAAGAATTTTTGGGTATAATATGTCACAGTTTACTTAGTGTCCTGCACCCACTAGTAAAAAAATATATCTGGTGTGAATAATTTTTGGTTTGACTGTATATGAATACAGTCAAAGTGATCAAAGTACCATGATACCGCCACTGAACTGAACTTAGGGTTATGCTGCACATCAGTAGTTTGTTTATATTCAGTGCTGGAAAAAGCACTGTTTTCATGTTTAGACATGTTTGTTTTGTTGTGTGTGTTATTTCGTATGATCTCTCATGATGTTGTCTTGACAGCCACGCTGGCTGATGTTGTCATGGTTGAACTCTGAGTTTTACATAAACCTAAAGCATCCAACTTGTGGTTGCCTTCCAACCACAGCATAGACAAGACATTAGTAATTATCTGATTTGCTTTGGGGTAATTACATGTTTTTAAATGACATTTCAATTTGCACATATATTTAGCTAGTTTTCCATATTGGAGAGAAATTAATGAAGTGTAGCTGGATTCCTAAAGAGTGTGTAATGTTGGAGATTAAGGAAATGGGTTATATGAAGGCTAAAAGTATTGAGATACAGTATTAGTTAAAGTAACATGAAAAAACCCTAAATTGTAAAATTACATTTGCTCAACCAGTTGTGTGAGTTTGGGATGGGATCTGTTTGTCTAGCCAATGGAAGACAATTTTGCAATTCAGTTTGGTGCAAGAATGACATATTTCAAATTGTGTGTGTAGTGAGTTGTTCTCACACTATTCACATACATCAATCACGCACTCTCAGAAAGCGCCGTCTGTGATCTGCGTGACAAGAATATATGACCACCTCCTTTAGACCAGCCGTGAAGGTCAGTCACAGCTCATGCGTGGAGAATCAACAACATCCAGAGGCATTGTGGGATAGAAGAGGGTGTTAAGATATTTGGTATGCAGCTTCATCCAGATGTTCCTATTTTCTCATTTCAGTTTTAGAGTTCTGTTTTGCTCCGTTCTTTAGACACTGGTCACATCTGGGGTTTTAACCCTCTCAGACCTGATTTGTATTACAGAGACACCAACATTATATCCATGCTTTATCTGTACTCTAAATTATAATAAATAAAATGTCATTTTTTTAAATAGTTACTTATTTTAAGAAAAATTATAGCTAACATAGTGAAATATCAACCTACTAATCATTTCAGAGGAAGATAAATTCCTTGACAAGAATGTCAAATATTCTATTTTGGGTTTGCAAGATCACTTCAAACCTCTCTGTCACCCAAGCCCCACCCACGTTCTAATGGTTAAATTTAGACACCATAGGCAGATAGTGTGCTCTTGAAAATGAGTGGGTTTGCATTGGACATGTCAGCATATGAGAGGTTGCCTGCAGGTGTGGATGATGCACATCAGCTGATGCACATCATGCATGTCCGGCATGTGTCCTTCCCACTTCCCTCCAGCCGCAGTCAGTATCATGTCAACAGCAACACACTAGTTCACTGGCTTTCCACCCTCCACTTTAATAAGAATACCCTTACAAAAAAGAAGTTTATTCAAGTGTGCTATTAGCATATAAATAGCTAAAAGCTAAAAAATAAGAAAGACTTCCAGTCTACTTTTTATGTATTTCTCAGAAATACTTAAAATTGCACTTATACTGGGATTATACTTGACTTATACTGACAGAAAGGAAGCATATTTGGCCTATTCTTGTTCTCAGTCTATTGATCAAGATATACTTAAAAGTATAAAAGTAGTTTTTTTGTAGGCTAGTCCACTCGTAGTGTACATATGAATTTACTTCTAATTAGGACTGGTCCGAATACCATTTTTTGAGCTTCGAAGCTTCGGTAGTAATCAACACCGAATATTCAAAGCTTCGGAGGTGTTACTACCAGAGAAAGCAGGCTGAGGCATGGATCTAAGTGCAGGGGTTTAATAAAGAAACAACTATACAAACAAAAGGAAACATGGAGAACAAGAAACAAAAGATGACAGAAAACAGGGACCATCACATTCAACAACTGACAGAGAGCAAATGAAACACAAGCTATTATACACATGGGCAAACAAGCTTTACAAAAATAATGAGGAAACAAGATACACCTGGGGAGACTAATGAACATGAAAAACTACAAAGAACTACAAAATAAAGCACAGGAAACACTTCAACATAAAAGTCCAAGGACAGACACAGAGCACATGTGACAGGAGGACACGGCTCACACGGGCAGGGCTTATATGCTCCGAGAACGGACACTGCACTAGTGATACAAAACACACAGGTCTGTCACGTCCCAGTAACAAGCTCCTATATTTCACAGTAGATTCATTTAGATTGATAATAACGGGTAATCGGCTTGCTGCGATAGTCGGTGTTACCGGTGTTCAGGCATAACATTTTTGATATTTTATAGTAGTAAAAATCATTTAGTTCAGTTAGAGAACAGATTAACTACAAATAAAACTGAATGTGCAGCGTGAGCCGAATGAGAGTGGCAGCACAGATCAGCAGCAGGAGTCAGATTTCATTCATCACGAGAGTGAGAAGCTGAATGACAAGATGATCGCGGAAGATTTGGTTTCAAACATAAAAGTGCCTATTTATATGAGTTTGTTATTATACTGTTTGGTTTTGTGTTTTTCATTAAGAATAATAGGCTAATGAACCCACCATTTTTACATACTAAAGCTGGCCAATTTAGTCCCAAGCAGTATTGAAATAAGTACACTTACAAGTTTACTAGTACATTGATATTTGTATACTTACTAAATAATGTATACTTAAAAATATACTTGAACATTACTTAAGTATACTTAATAAAATGAACTTGAAGTAATGTAATGGCATGGAAAAGAATGACCATATTCTTTCTACATTTGTGTTCTATGCAAAAAGGAAGTATTTCTCTTAGGTGTATATGACTTTCTTCTTTCAGCTGAAAGTTATTATATTAAATAATTATCCTGGCTCTTTCCAGATTTGTAATGGCATTGAATAATGCCTAGTTTTTGAAGCTTCATAAAGCGCCAGTTGCCGGAAGCAAGTGATTTAAGTTTTAAATATGGATATTTTTCCTCAAAAAAACACATCGCTTTACTTCAGAAGCCATTTATTAATCCACTAGAGTTGTATGGATTACTTTTATGATGGATGAATGCGCTTTTTGGAGCTTCAAAAACACTGGCACTATTCAACATTACAAAGCTGGGAAGAGTCAGGATATTATTTAATATAATAACTGATTGTTTTTGGCTGAAAGAAGAAAGTCATATAAACACAAGATGGCTTAAGGGATAGTAAATTATGGGATCATTTTCATTGTTGGGTGAACTAACCCTTTAATGGAATTTTTGTAGTAAGTTTATCTTCTGAATATTTAGACAATTTTATTTGAAAACAAGAAAGATACTGAAGAAAATGTATTTTGCAGTGTACTTTCCTCTGTGTCCCTCATTTTAGGAACTGCATTTGATTTAAAATCCACATATTTTACTGTCTGGGAATATCAGTCAGTGATTTGTCTTCATATTTGCTAAAGAAGGTGTAGTCTATAATTTAGAAGAATATAAATCAAAACATTAAGTTATGTAATTTTTTATCATTATGTAATCTTATGGCAACACTATTGTCAGTGATTCATTGTGCATTGTTTTAAAAGCAAACAACATTGATGATGCTACTATTAAGTCACATAGTTTTGGTTTTAGGTCCATTGATTGTTTTTGTGTGTTTATGTGTGTGCACCTGACCACAGTTGACAGTGATACTGTCTGAGGTAATGCAAATATGAGTCTCTCAACGTCTCCAAACATGTCAGACTTCTTGTAAAATTCACTCTTCACTTGCTGTCAGTGTTGTTCTTAGTTTGTTCTCAGTTTTCAGAAACTGGCTTCTTGTTCCTGTGTATCTGAACACTTGCGTGCCGTATCAGACACAAACTTGTTCCGTGAGATTATAACTGCCAATCATCCATGTAAAAACAGTGAGGTTTTCTTGGCACTGTGTGTTTGCTCAGAAGCATCATGCAAATTGAATGTGACGGGGCACGTGCCACTCCAGATGTTGAGCCAAAATGGATTTAAAATGCAACTTTGAAAAATTCTTTTAAATTATGTCATTACAATGTTTGTTTCCAGTGGAATGTGTTTTCAAATGTTCCAAACAATGAAAATGCATGATAATTGGCTAACAACTTTTGTGCATTATTTAAACATTTATATTAAAGGGATAGATTACCCAAACAATGAAAATGCCATGTTGAACACAAAATTCATAAATGTTTGAATGTTTTCTTTTACCATCCAAACAATGGGGGTTATTGGGGGTCCAATGTTGTTTTGGACCCCATTGACATTCATTGTATTGATGAAAACAATTAAAAACATTCTTCAAAATATTGTTTGTGGTCCACAGAAGAAAGTACGTCATACAGGTTTGGAACCACACGAGGCTGAGTAAATGTAGTAAACTCTCATTTTTGGATGTACTTTAATCTCTTTAAGTACGGTTTTGAACATATTCCATGCCAAACAAAACTGTACCACTAGACCAACACATCTTTCTCTTTTAAAACATGCTCTGAAGATCATTCCCCTCCTTGAAGACCTCCTCATCCCTTCATGCGGGAATTGCAGTGAGTCTTCCAGGCCCGTGTTATGGGCTGTGCTGTTTCCTTATTTGAACTACTACCTTACTGTCTTAATGCAAGCGTCTTCCTTTGGCAGGACTCCCATGCATTTGATCTCAGGTTTTCTGAAGGGAGTGTAGGCGCTAGACGGCCTCCCGGCTCTGCTTGGATAGGCATGTCATGGGGTTTGTTTGGGCTAGAATAAAAAAGCTATAAAGGCTGTTGTCTTCTTCCACAAAGCCTATGGAGGATAAAGCTGTCCACATTCCAACATCCAAGTTTGCATGCGGATACTGCACATTCAAACATGTGAATTCTGATCAGAGAAAGTGTTTGGTGATTGATTCAGCCCTGCTGATCATATGAGCAAATCCTGCTTGTCTCCTTAATGCCTATTTGTTGTGTAAATTTGAGACCCATTAGAGCTCCATTACCCTATCACATTAGATCATTAAAAATGTTTCCAGCTCAGGCTGTAATTTAATCATAAACTTGAGGAACATCTGTGTATGCATCTACCCTGAGGAGGAGGTCTACAGTAATGGTTCTTGGCTGGATCAAGCTTTCTGTGTGCAACAGGTTTAATTATATCGGTGAGTGCAGGCCTGTGGGGCTACGGCTGTATGATTCAACCCTGTTGACTTTGCCCATGTCTCTCTGTCTAATTACTTCACACTGCCTCTCCATTACCCTTATATACTGAAGGCAACATCAAAACACGTGCTCTGTTCCAAAACCTAGTGAGCTTCCTGTGGATGGTGTGTTTTAAGGCATTATATGAACACTCCTGACATCCTTCATAGAGAAGACGATCCCAAAATGCATTGCGGCAGCTCAATGAAAAACAAATCTAAGATGTAAGATGAGGTGGAGAAAGCAAGAGAAACAGATTATAAACAAACTTTCAGTACTGAAAAATGTCAATAAAATGTTCAGTGAATTTATTATATAAAATGATTTATTATACACCTCTCTTCAAAAGTTTGGAGTCAATAAGATTTCCTTTGTAAATACTTTTTTTTTTCAAATAATACTGTTCTTTTAAACTTTCTATTAATTAAAGAAAGAAAAATTTAAATATTAAAATTAAAATTACATTTTAACCCTCTGGGCCTCTTCGGTCAGAAATGACAGAATTTTAGGGTTAAATGCCATTTTAACATGGAATAATGCTTTAATTAAAAAATAATTAAAAAATATATTAGGGGAAAAAAGTGTATTATTTTCAACCGGAATTTTTTTTTTCATAAAATGTGTATGAATATTGCATAGTATCATAAAATCCCCTCAAAATTCTAAATAATAATCCAAAAATATTATTGAACAAAAATATATTAAATATATTTATATAAAAAATAAGTTTGATTTCAAGGCTTTAGTCACTTTTGACCACAAAGGAGCCAAGTGTTACCCTAAATGAAGAGGGATAAATATTTTAAAATAGATTACATTTCAATAAAATTTGACAGTATTACTGTTTTACTATATTTTTATTCGAATAAATGCAGCCTTGTTGATTATAAGAGACTTATTTCAGAAACATTAAGAAATCTTACTGACCCCAAACTTTTGTACGATAATGTTTATTTTTTACCCAATCTTAGTTTTCATTCCGTCATTTTATTATGCCATTCTGGGAATTGCGTTGTTAGCTTGTCAAAATCTAACTCCTATCAATTTCCTGAAAAAAAAAATCCAAGATGGCAGAGGAGCTGAGATAAACTGCGTTGATATATGAATAATCATTCAAAAGTATCAATAACAACAGTTCAGTGTAATTTCATTTAAATCTAATTAATGGGTTATTTTACCCACTGGTTTTAAGGTTTGTGTATTTTAATTATTAATGTATATTATAATTACATTATAGTGTGTCATGTTGTTAGCTTAGCAACATGCTAAAAGAATTTTTTTTTAAATCAATAGTAAGTCTTGCTTATGTAGTGAGCAAGGAAGTGCATTCCGTTTATTTTTTGGAATATAACTATTCCTACTTTTGACCTCAACGTCTGGAAATCAGAAACATATTAGGTGGTATTTGTGTTTCAGTATGCCAACAAACGTGTCATCCCACTTGCACTGTAATACATTTTGCAACTACTTTACACAAAAATCATTGTATATTCAAAAATGTAACACATAACAATATAACAATATTAATGAGAGTCACTGTCAGTGGCATAACAAACACACTCCAGGAACACCAGGAAGTTTCTTTCCTTCCTTGACTGGCTCACTGGGATGAGAGGGTCATTTATTTAAAAATCATAATCAGCAACACTCAGAAACTGGCTGTGTCCCATACGTCTCCACGGCTGCATTTAATATCTTGGCGACGGCGCTGTGTTTGGAGGCACAACACCATGCGTCCTCTTATCACCCCACATCCTTCTTCCCAACTGTGATTTAATGCAATTTAATGCCTTAATTAGTATTCTGAACATGGGGAGACGTCGAAAAATGGCTCGCTGTTGTTGTCACTGCAGATATCAGAGCTGTATGCCAAATAAGAGACTGTAACAGAGAAAAATAAACTTGAATGAAATGATTATTAAACTTGAAATAGATTCTGGGCGATGAGTAGCAGTGTATGTTTGCATAAATCAATGCTCGGTAACACAGATCTACTGTAGTTTCCCTCAGACACGTCTGATAGGTCAGCTGTCACCATGTACTAATACCAGTCTTAATGTCACCATGAAATCAAAATGGAGAATTCTTGTAAACAAATATTGCAGTATACTGTACACTCACCTAAAGGATTATTAGGAACACCATACTAATACTGTGTTTGACCCCCTTTCGCCTTCAGAACTGCCTTAATTCTACGTGGCATTGATTCAACAAGGTGCTGAAAGCATTCTTTAGAAATGTTGGCCCATATTGATAGGATACCATCTTGCAGTTGATGAGGATTTGTGGGATGCACATCCAGGGCACGAGGCTCCCGTTCCACCACATCCCAAAGATGCTCTATTGGGTTGAGATCTGGTGACTGTGGGGGCCATTTTAGTACAGTGAACTCATTGTCATGTTCAAGAAACCAATTTGAAATGATTCGAGCTTTGTGACATGGTGCATTATCCTGCTGGAAGTAGCCATCAGAGGATGGGTACATGGTGGTCATAAAGGGATGGACATGGTCAGAAACAATGCTCAGGTAGGCCGTGGCATTTAAACGATGCCCAATTGGCACTAAGGGGCCTAAAGTGTGCCAAGAAACCATCCCCCACACCATTACACCACCACCAGCCTGCACAGTGGTAACAAGGCATGATGGATCCATGTTCTCATTCTGTTTACGCCAAATTCTGACTCTACCATCTGAATGTCTCAACAGAAATCGAGACTCATCAGACCAGGCAACATTTTTCCAGTCTTCAACTGTCCAATTTTGGTGAGCTTGTGCAAATTGTAGCCTCTTTTTCCTCTTAGCCTCTTCTGCTGTTGTAGCCCATCCGCCTCAAGGTTGTGCGTGTTGTGGCTTCACAAATGCTTTGCTGCATACCTCGGTTGTAACGAGTGGTTATTTCAGTCAAAGTTGCTCTTCTATCAGCTTGAATCAGTCGGCCCATTCTCCTCTGACCTCTAGCATCAACAAGGCATTTTCGCCCACAGGACTGCCGCATACTGGATGTTTTTCCCTTTTCACACCATTCTTTGTAAACTCTAGAAATGGTTGTGCGTGAAAATCCCAGTAACTGAGCAGATTGTGAAATACTCAGACCGGCCCGTCTGGCACCAACAACCATGCCACGCTCAAAATTGCTTAAATTGAAGCAACTGCCATGTGATTGGTTGATTAGATAATTGCATTAATGAGAAATTGAACAGGTGTTCCTAATAATCCTTTAGGTGAGTGTATATTGCAGCAAAATTCATATGCCTTTGTAATCTTTAATCAAAATAACTTCCCCGCCCTTTTTGGAACGTCATCTCTTTTCTGATGATGTTTTTCGGTGTGAGGGCGAGACAACCTGTCACTCACATGAGATCACAGCGATAGCAAGCCACAGTCAATCCAATCAATTCCCGATAGACAACTACATTTTATCTTGTTTGAAAAGCCGTTTCACTCAGATACACAGTATGTCACAATAGGGAAGAAATACTTTTGCAACTTCACGCGTTTCATGCCAGATTTTAAGTGTGGTCATGTTAGAGAAATTTTCTGAGCAAAAAAGATCCGTTATCCATTGTCAATAGTGTAGCGATGTATGAAGCACAGCTTACAGAGAAGTCACTTTCAAACCAAGCAGCTTTCTGTTGGTTAACATAGCAAATTTGCGTGACTAACTTCAACCTGTTGCGAAAACCATGTGGGGAAATCTTTCGCCCTCAGGCAAAATTCCCAATTGTGGGGATTCCACAAAACAACAGTATACTGGACTGCATCTTTTGTCAAGGCTTTTACTATAATCTATTTGAAAATAGAAATAAGTATCTTCTCAAGCCTGTGATATCAAGAATCTTTTGAAAAGGCAAACAACAGATTCTGAGAGAATTTGTGAATTAGAATCGTTACATAACCAGTATCAAGACTCACCCCAAAATGTAAATATTGCCTCAGCTTTTGTATTGACACGTACCTGCCATTATGTAGTGAGTGATTTTGTGTGTCTAATGTTGTCTAATGTTTCGCCATGACACAGGAAGCTGTTGTAAGTCAGGCATACAATGTCCGATCTGCCCCAGACTTCACATGTTTTATTAGAGTCCTGGCCTGAAGACATCTACACACCAATATTCAGTTAGTCATAGCGCCACCTGCTGGCAACAGGAAATGGCACACTTTACACTGTGATTCACTCCTTGAAACACATTTAAATATGTCATGAAGTACCAAACATGCTAGAAACACATTAAATCATGCAACACTTGGCTAAGTGCTACTGTATGCGATTTACGCCACGAAACAGAAAGATGTTGTAACTCAGGCATACAATGTCCAATCAGCCCCAAACTTCACATGTTTGATAATAGTCCTGGCCTGAAGACATCTACATGGCAATATTTAGTTATAGTCAAAGCGCCACCTGCTGGCAGCAGGAAGTGTGGCACATCAAAATGGCTCCAAATTTTACATGCTTAAATGCATGTCACCCACTATTCACTGTGGTGGCGGTGGCCCTGGGTGCGAGGGCACTTTCATCGCTGCTTGCAGCTTTAATTAGGGGCCAAGCACCGAAGGTGCGAAGGCACCTATTGAAATCGTTGGCGTTCTTATTATTATTCTGCTTCTTCTTCTTCCGCTCTTGAGTCTATGGCAGCCCATAGAACCACTTGCGGGAAAGTTGTGAAATTTGGTACACTGATAGAGGTCAGTACCAATAGTAACCACACCAAATTTGGAGTCTCTAACTCATTCCCTCTAGCGCCACCACCTGTCCAAATTTTCACTCATATTTATGCTAATAACTTTTGAACCCTAAGGGCTAGAAACAAAATTATTTCCTCTGATACCTTGGCTCAAGCCGATTCGATTGCACCCTATGACGTCATTTTCCGCTATGTAAATTTTCCCGCCATTTTGAATTTTCCAAAAAAACTACTTTTTCGAACTCCTCCTAGGCCTTTGCTCCGATTTTCACGAAAATTGAACCAGATCATCTTCAGGCAGTGCCAACAAAAAGTTATGGAATTCAAGTTGATTTGTCAAACCGTTTTCGATAAACGCGCAAACAAATTTTACATTGCGCTTGCAAAAATGCACATAAGGCTGTATCTTGGCAACGCTTTATCGTATTCAAACCAAACTTGGTACATGTCATCACAAGCATGACCTCAGGTAACATGCAGCGTTTCAGCGCAGCGCCACCTACTGGTCCAAAAATCATAAAAGTGGTCTCGTTAGATTCGGGACGTCATGCCGTGTCAACTGATGTCCAATTTTGAATTATGTGCTAAAATGCTATATTTCATGTACACATGAACGGATTGTTACGAAACTTGGTATGGGTCATCACCACAATGCTCTGAAGGAGCCTGAGTAGTTTCGAAACAGCGCCACCTAGTGGAGATTTTTCCCCCCAAATGCTTATAACTTTGGGTGTGGTCGACTTATTTTCACGGGAGTAACTTTTTTTATCTCCTGAATTGTTGCCGAGTCCAACGATACCAAACATGCCAGGTTTTGCCTTATGGTTTGTGCAGCGTTATGATTTAGCGGCTATATTTTACCAATGCATTGGTGTATTATTACAAAACTTGGTATGTGTCATCAGCACCATGCCTTTAAGGTACTCAAAGGGTTTTGAGACAGCGCCACCATGTGGTCCATACTTATAATGATAAGGCCTCTTGAGGCTATATCTCTGCAATGACATATTGACACCAAACTTTGCATGTGTCATTGTTCTCTTATTCTGACACCACCACATCAATTTCGTAACTGTGCCACCTATTGGTCGAAAGTGATAAACTATTAAACATTTTTACTGGAAAATTAGACAAAATGCTACATGTAGGGGGCGAATAAGCATAGTAAGGCTAGAATTTATGCAGACAACTAGTCTGTAACCATGTTTTCAGGATTGGAGAGGGCTAAGCCTAATAAATTAAAGAATCAACCATTGAAAATCATATCTGAACTCATAACCATACAGACAATGACATTCCTTGTCTGTAGTGATTACAACCCTGACCGACAGGTTTAGATTGTGTTGTTGTGGTTGTTGTTGTTGTTTTATAACCCTTCTTTATATAGTGTTCATGTTTTTCATTGTTTTTAAGTTTGTTGTGGAGATCATGTTTTTCCATATCAGTATAGGTTTCTTATTCAGAATTGTTTTGCCTGGCTTTTTTGTTGACAGAATAATAGACTCTGATTGGTTGTTCAGTGCAGGTACAGCTGGTTGAGAGCCAGAATTCCTGCAGCACTGAGTCACTGAGAGATGATGGCTATCTTTTGCGCTCTCTCTCTCTCTCTCCCTCTCCCTCTCTGTCGCTGTCTCTCTCTGTCGCTTCCATACAGCACAAACACAACCTGCTCCACCCCTCCTTTCCCTCCGCCCCTCCCTGTTTCTCTCATTCACACACAAACACGCACACACAGTGCTGTCAGAACACACGCGCGGGTGGGTTCACTGCATTTCCCCGGCAGCTGCTCTCAGTACGGGAGATCGAGAGCGAGAACACTGGATCTCCGTTGCCCTCCTCGCGATTAAAATTTAACGATGTGCTCCATTATTTAACCAGCCAGAGCGCTTCTCTCCCAGGCTTTGCGTCGCTGCTTGCTTCAGTGTCATTAGCGTTGCTTTGCGCCGGGCTAAAAATGGATACCTATTATGGGATTCACCTGCAGTTTACCTGCTTTTCCATTACCGCTGCCTATCATCACCAGTGTAGCAGCTCACAACTGAAAGTTGGACTTTTCTGATTTAGTACCGAATTGTTTGTCACCAATTTTTTTTTATCCAGGTTGGAATGATATAATACAGATATTTTGTTTTGATTTTTCATTGTGTTTTTCTTTAGCATTAATGTTTTTTTTTTTTATGTTTATTCCATCCAGACGATAAAGAAGAAGGAGTCTTGGGCAGCCTTCCTCTTCTCAGCTTCAAGATTGGACCAGTCCAGGCATCGGACAACATCAGCCGCAAGTTTGCCTTTAAGGTTGGTGATCTCTGTGCATTTTTTAAATGCTGTCAGGACAAGGGATGGGAGGGGTGACAGGTAAACATGGTATTCGGTGTCAGTGTTGGTCATATGATGATAGGAAACTTTAAGCAATGTTTCTGAATTAATCATGATTTGATGACCACATATCTGTTTTTAGTCAACATCACTGACTCTATATTTACCCTGATTGCACACCCACACATGCAGTGGACTTTGCATCTTTGCATCCGTTCCCGAATGTGTTTGCACACCATGTGCCAGAAGGACAAAACATAATGTCAGATTATATTTTCATCAGGATCCCAGGTGACTAGGTTTGAGTACATAGACCTTTAGAGCATACATATATGACAGATCACAGAATTTCGGAGAGTATACGCCCCTGGTTGCACTGTGAGAGAACATTGTTGTGGTGAGTTATCATAATTTAGTAAATAAGATTATGGTTGGCCTGTTTGTGAGGCTGTATTAAATTAGACCGGGTGCATGCTGGGTAGCATGTGAAGATGTGTTTTGTGCTGTGTTTATAGTATTGTAGGTGTGCTCGTTCCACTTATGGAGAATGTGAGACCGTTATGTGTTTGGTAACTGTGTTTATGTCTTTTGCCTCTGGCTCCATGGGGCCCCTAAGGGCTGGGCTGGAGATGTTCAAGAATCTGATGTCGTGTCTCTGCAGGTCTTGTTAGGTTTCTAGTAAAACTGCTTTTTTATAGCACACCTGGCTTTTAAACTGACCAATAGGAAATAAGTAAGCAACAGAGGAGACACGTTGATGACCTTTGCCAATACTTTTTTGAAAATAATCAGTAAGGAGGAATAAGCTTTGCTTCTGTCAGAGATGTATTAAGAATAGTTTCTGATTTAAGCTTTTTAAATATTTAGTTATATTTGAGTGATGCTTTATGCAAAAATATTTACAATTAACTGTGAATATTTTATAGCACCATGAAAGTCTTTACTGTCACTTTTCATCATTTTAATGCATCCTTGATGATAAAATCGTACTGACCCCAAACTTTCAAATGGTAGTGTATATTTTATATGTACTTAATAAATAATAAATTATTTTCTAAATATAATGAGATATTTTATATTTGCCCCTTCTATTTGGATTAAATTATATAACCTTAGACAACTCCTGTCTGATGTATAGTGTAGCATGTGGCTTGTCTGTTGTATAATGTTGTTATCCATTAAATAATATTGTTTAAGAATTAGGTGGTTTAACAGTCATATGACTGTAAGATCATATTTACATTAAAGCATCTCAAATAGCTCTTTTTGTATTTTACTTTGGTTTGTGCATCACACTTATACTTCTAATGTTCATCCCCTGTGGAAATGGCGGGTTTAGACACACCGCCAATACAGCTTTACTAAAACCCATGTCTGCCTATCCACGTGTTTTTAAAAACATATCCAAAACTGTTCAATCTTCTACAAAAGAGAGACTATTATATACTCCAGAGATATATTTGTAGAACAAAGCAAACCATCAGTCAGAGGGATCCAGTAGCCTCTTGCATCTGCACCCTGAGGCAAAAGGTGTGCAGTGTTTCTTTTACATATCAGACCCCTATAGTGTAGTTTCGGTGTAGAGCCACGTCAGCGCAGATCAGGTTCATTTTTATGGCAGCCATCATAAAAATCATGACACCATCATATATGTCACACTATATCTCTAAAAATATATGTGTGCTGCATGTTTTGAACTTATAACCTAGCTTGGTGTTAATAATTAACCAGGAAATATTTAAATGTATTTGTTGTTGTGTGTGTGTGTGTGTGTGTGTGAGAGAGAGAGAGAGGAAGGTGTGTTTAATCAACCATTCATTATCGTGTTCTGAGACAGTGAATGGTTACATGTATCATGTTGCCTTTACAAAAGAACCTGAAACATGTCCTATGCAGTGCATCTTGCCCTGGGACTTTATAGTCAGACTCTTCTCCTGGAAGTGTTGCCAACTCTTTTATGAAATTCTTCTCCTGTGTGTAAGGATCAAAACTGGTGTTTGGCCTCTGGGCACGGGATATTCTCCAGTTTCACATAGGGGAGTCTAATACTCTCTTGCTCTTCATTGCTTTAGGCCTTACGCGCCCACACACGCACACACACGTACTGTAAATGTGTATAGTGTGTGTGTGGACACTTGGATACAATTTGTGGACAAAACTGTCCCCAGAAGTACACTAAATCTGACAAAATTCCAGTTGGGGTCCATTCACACCAAGAACAATAACTATAACTATATATAACTATACCGTCCATACCAACGGACAGTAATGTTCTGTTTGTTTTAAGCGCACACTGCAGTTATGTTGTCTGTTTCTGTAAATGCAGTAATTATTTATTCAAAATATGTACCTATTTAAGAGAGTATGTGATTTTGGATGCAGCCACTGGCTGTTAGTGCTTTTATTGTTTATCACCTGGAAAAAAATATATTCGAACAATATTGTTCTGCTGTCGTTATCGTTATAGCTGTGGTGTGGATGATTATTAAAACTTTATAGTTATAGATATCGTCCTTGGTGTGAACAGCCCTTTAGTGTGCAGTAAATATAATTGATTTTATATAAAATAATAAAACTGTTGATTTAATGTGTTCATTTAGTACGGTGAATAATTAAAAGAAATTTGATAAAGAAATAAAAATGTATTCTATCTGATCTATCCATAATTCACAATTCACAATAAAACAGCAATTCAAGTCCTGTTTTTCCAATATTTTTTGTTAAAGTATGTTTTAACAAAACAACAAACAATCTATTGGCTTCTAATGCCATTTTTTGTATTTTTGAAGAGTTAGTTCACCCGAAAATGAAAATTCTGTCATCATTTACTCACCCTCATGTCGTTCCAAACCCGTAAGACTTTCGTTCATCTTTGAAACAAAAGAGATTTCTGTCCCTCCATTGACAGCATTCTATTCACATTTAAACATTAATCATCATCAGCTGTGGACAAGCATGTACAGTTGAGCTTCTGTTTATGTTCACTGATCAATGTTTATGTGTGAATAAAAGCCTACATTCAGTTTGTTCATCATGTAAAGCGATCGAGTCTCTTCAGAAAATTTGGACTAAACCACTCAATTAATATGGATTTGTTTTACGATCTCTTTATGAACAAAGTAGTTGCGTGGACAGTCAGTGGAGGGAAAGAAATCTCTCAGATTTAATTTAAAATATCTTCATTTGATTTTCAAAGATGATTGTAAGTCTTTGGAACGACTTGGGTGAGTAATTGATGACAATTTTTTTTTTCTTTCATTTTTTGGGTGACCCTTTAATGCTTTTGTCTGCAACAGTAATATAATTTATTTCTAAGCCAAATCTATTTTAGATAGCTATGTAAATGTGAATATGTGTTTGTTGCCATGTTCTATTTGGTTATTTTTCTTTCACTCCCTTCATTCTTATGTCCCAGTATAGAGCCACTGCAATATTAATGAGTGCTGGTTGTGTAACTGCTGTGTGGTTGGAACATTTTTAGCCTAAGATTCATCTTTTCTCTGAGGGATGAACGGCAGAAACATGAAAGATCAGGAGGTGATTCTCCCGACTCACGCCATCAGACTTTGTGCTGAGAAATCTTTTCTGGAGGGAAAAGTTCTAAGCGGCTAAACCACTGCATGTGGGATGCACAGATACGGCCAGACAGCTTTCATATAGCTTGTATTGAAATCATGATAGACATATTTCCCTATAGTAGTGCGGACCATGAAAACAAGGTTTGCAGCCAATCTGGAAGAGCTATTGATGACAATTTGGATCAAACCTCCTGTTCTCACCTGTCTCTGCAGTTGGTGTTGTCTGTCCTGAGTTCACGTCATTCTTCTCAGCAGCCCTGAGCTGGTTACCTTGTTCTAGCGTGCAGGGCTGAGGTGTCTCCCTTATCAGACATGTGGACTCCGTCTGTTTGCTGTGTATGAAGTACACATCAGAGCATTCAGAACAGACACATGCCATCCAGAGTGTGTGTGCGTGTTTGTAAAGTACGGTGGTAGACAAAACACACACACACACACACGCATCCAGCCCTGTGTGACGCCTAGTCATTAAAGGTTGCTGCAATCATTCATTTTGCAGTTCTCCCCCATATTTTTGCTGTTGTTTGAGCTCGTGCTGTAAACTGCTTTGTCAACACGGAGAGCATCACGCTACAGCTGTGGCTCTAACCTTCCCGCAATGTGGCTGGTGCGTTTTTTCCAGCTGTTTGCCTTCGCCCAGCTGTGTTGCTGTGTACAGTATGGTTGATTATTATAATATTATTAACTTAAAGGAATGTAAACTTAATTGAGAAATATTTGAAAGGCTACTTATTAAATGTATTTATTTATAATAATTGTGTGTTTTTTTGTTATTTAATAAAAAAAAGAAATATTTTTTTAATTTATTAAAAACAAGTTATAATATAAATATAAATATTTTATAAATATTATTTCATTCATTTATTATTATTATTATTATTATTAATTAAAGGGCTGCTAACTTAATTGCAAAATACCTGAAAGGCTACATTACTTAAAAATATTGTATATAATAATATAAATATTAACTAATTATTAATTACTTATATTTATATTTACATCATGTTTATATTGTTGTTGTCGACTGACATTTTTGGTATTTTGACAACCCTATTTGGTATCATAGTTTTCTGAGAGCATGTTTGTCTACACTAGCATGTCCCTGCCCCCTGGACTCCAGGATCAGCAAACATACGGATCAAAAACAAGTGAGTTCAGTCTAGCTCTGCATGACTGAGGGTACACAACTACTTGTGTCAGAGGCTCAGAAAAAGAGAGCATGACAGGCAGAATGACAGAGGCAGGGAGACAGGAAAGCAGAGGGCTGTCTTTTCCATATCTGCTGAGGCTTGACTGTCTGCTTCCTCTTCCATCTGGCACTCCAAAAAATAAGGCACAGAATTGCCCTGCTCCTTTGTTTTTATATTAAGCTGCTCTGGGCATCAGCACCTGCTGTAGTTTGTGTAGACAGGTGAACTGCTCATTCTCTGAGCTTTTTTTTTTTTATTAGTTTATTTTGTTTGTTTGTTTGAGTTAGTTTATTTATTGTTTGATTTATTTTATGTTATTTATATTATTTTAATGTATGTATTTAATTTTGTTTTATTATGTTGTGTATTTAATTATTATTTATTAGTTTATTTTATTCTTTTATGTTATGTTGTTATTCATTTTATTTAATTTTATTATATTTATTGTATTTTTTGTATTGTATTCTATTTAATTCTATTTTATTCAGTTTTATTTTATTCTATTCTTTTCAAGATGCTACAGAATCACTATTCAGATGATGAGATGTACTGTACATTATTGTAAGATACAGACAGAAGAATACAGTTACACTATGGCTTTTAAGAGGCCATTAAGGGATTTAAGAGAGAAGAAAATGGTAAAGAAATCCTATCTAAAACTCAGCGACAGATTGTGTTGTGGTGTATAGCCGTGGGTCATAGCCAAGATGAGAAACTATGTTTAGTGGATATTGTACTCAAAGGAAATAACCTGCAGTGCCTTTCATTGTGGCCAGTTGAAATCGATGATATAGCATTACCAATAAATTGACTCTTTTGGACATTCAATTAAGTCTACAGTGTAAACATGGTTCTCTTTCCCAACTATGTGATGGATCATGTAGCTCATGTGGCCCGGGCCGCACCTCTCTGCCAGTGCCATAGGAGACGGAGAGCTCTTGGCACAGAGAGAGACAACAAAGCCCACTCAGATTACGACAAGACATGTAGCTTGACCTTCATCCATGTGCAATGAAAGGGTCAGATGAATGTCACTCTTATCAGATCATCTGCTAGTCTGGTGTATTGCCTTCACTTGCATCAGCAAATGCACGAAAAGAGGGCGTCGTTATAACATGAAATCCTACACAGATCAGGATACTAATACATACTTTCCGATTTTCACATGCGTAGGCTTATTTCCTCAGGCTAGCTACAATAAAAATTGATCTTGTGCTAGTTCTTGTCTGTGGTCTGACTGAGCCTGTGGAATTCCTGAGGATGATATTGAGCTCTCCTGTTCCTGAGAGAACTATGTGAGATATTTCTCTTCACAGACCAATGTTGACAAGCATTTTCAATTAGGACATAATTAAGCTTTGACTAAATATAGTCTTGATGGGAAGTTCTTCTTTCTGATTTGTGAAGAAGAAAAGAAGGCACCTGTGATTATTTGGGTAGACGAGTACCTGGTAGTTAAGAGGAGGTCTGTAAAGATAGATCAGTCTGACATGTGACGCCACTGTAAACTCAAATGTCTCCTTTAGAACATAAATATGTCTCCAGGATGCACTAGGACTAAGGCGATGATTTCAACCCACCTTTGAGGAAGTGATTCACAAGCAATGAAGCATCACTAAAACCTGTTTAGGTTTATAAAACGGCAGGTTCATTTAAAGTGATAGTTCTGTTATTATTTACAAACCCTTGTGTCATCCCAAACCTGTATTACTTTTTGCTTCTGTGGAACACAAAAGAAGACATTATTATTATTTGTAATTTTATTTTATTATGTTTATTAAGAACATATAACTTTTTTTGTACATACAATGAAAGTCAATGGGCTCCAAAACAGCATTGGATGCCATATGTGACCCTGGACCACAAAACCAGTCATAAGGGTACATTTTTTTAAATTGAGATGTATACATCATCTAAAAACTGAATAAATACGGTTTCCATTGATGTATGGTTTGTTAGAATATGACAATATTTGGCCGAGACACAACTATTTGAAAATCTGGAATCTGTAGGAAAAAAAATCTAAATATTAAGAAAATCGCCTTTAAAGTTGTCCAAATAATAATAATACATTTTTGATATATTTACGATGGGAAATTTACAAAATATCTTCATGGAACATGATCTTTACTTAATATCTTAATGATTTTTAGCATTAAAAAAGAAAATATAATTTTCAACCCATACAATGTATTGTTGGCTATTGCCACAAATATATCTGTGCGACTTATGACTGGTTTTGTGGTCCAGGGTCACATATTATTCAACACCATATTATAACTTACTGTGCATCTGGGAAACCTGTGAACTTCACGTTACCTCTTCACATTATAATATTACACTTTGAATCATTATATTAGCGACAACTTGACAAATTAGTAGCAGATAAATCATGTCACTTCAGTTTAACATGGTTCATTTGTCATGCGTCCTCACAAAGCAATGTCAAATATCTTTTACCTACTTACAAACTGCCAAACACCTCCTCTAGTTTTCCTTACATAATGATGTGCTAGAAAGTTGGTTATACTATAATGTAGGTTTAAACGAAGCCCAGCTACACACAGGAACAATGGCATTTCTATAAAATCAAATGCAAACAGTAAACACAGAATTTGCCAAGCCCTGAAATGAATCAATAGTGCAGGAGTGTTTGACGGTTTCCTCAGGGAGAGGTTCAATCAAAGGAAACCAGGCATTCTTTTGGCAGGTACAAAGGTAAGCGAAAGACTTGGGACAGCATGACTAGCTTTTGTGCCAGATTTCTAAGGTTGAGCAACCTCCGCAATGCGAATGGCGGAACTTAAGGCAAACCTTTGTTTTGATACTCCACTTCCTGTGATAAACAACTGTCTCAGTTTCAAGATAATTTTAAGCATGCAAACAACAGCTTATTGAGAGAATGGACAAGAAAATAAATGATTACTTTAGTTTAGTCCAGGTTTGTTATTCTGGTTAATTGGTCATTGTGACAGCATGATGAAGCTCAGGGGTTGGGCTTGGTTTTGACATTTCACATATGAACATTTTCATCTTTACAATACAGTATATGACTATAATTTTGTGTATTTGTACAACAAATCCTGTTTATCAGGTATATACAATTTGTTCCCTAATGATCTCTAGTGTCAATTAGCTAACAGTCATGTAGAGCAGTTAACTATTAGTTAACACACCCTCAGAGTTTTTTTGTGGTTGTTTTAAGCAAGACTAGAGGATTGGCAATGGTAGAGCTGCTGCATTACATCATTATATTTTTATGGTCAGATTATTGTAGCTTCCAGTGTTAACACACCCTCTCCATTCAGATCCTGCTGTGTGTTTCCTCAAACTGTCATGTCTTTTGTAGCTATCTGACGTTGTGTCAAAGACTTTGTGCATCGTAAATTGACCAAAAATGCCACTGAAAGTAACGAAAAGACCTAAGCTATTTAAAATCTGTGGACAAAAGAAACTTACTCCAAAGTAATCTATATTGCATTGTTATATTCTGTACATTTTACAGCTTGTTATTTATCAATGGATGGACTCAATGGACTAACACTGTACAAATATTGTCCCTTAATAAGAACTTAATTACAGAGACTAGACATAAGTTAAATCAGAAGCATTAGTTAGAATTTGCTTGTAGATTCTCAGGTTCTTTTGAGATATTATAGAAATAATAGCTACAGCATTTTTGGTTTTAGTTGTGTACTACATTTTAAATCAAATTAATTTATTCACTTATCTTTTCTTTATTTTATTTGCTGTTTGCCGCTTGAATGACTACAGAATGCATTGTCTATATTGCCCCCATGTGGTGAAGTTGTCTACTGCAGTGTTTTGGACAAGTTAAACTATGCAGCCTAATTTATGTTATTCTATCTAGCTTTACACATTCACACAAAGGTTTTACATTGTCAGGTGTCAATGTGCCTCGATGTGTTCATATAGCCGATGTTTTGTGCCACATTTCTACTAACTGCCATCTCTTTCAGGATATTAATGCACACTATATCCACTCTATTACGATAAATCTGGCCACATCTATCCCACATGTAATCTGCTCCAAAAGTTGATTGTATATTTGATCTAGTCATCCTTATGTAGTCTTTTCTCCTCTGTTCCCAATACCCACCCCCCTCCCCCCATCTCTGAGGACCCCTGACTGAGTTTTCTCCAATGTGTCGATGAGCCCCATTTAGTAGGTATTTCAGAACACCTGTTTTTGCTCCTATAACTGCATGACAAGTGACAAGATCAGACTCTTCTACTTGCGTTCCAAACTTGAGCTGACAGTAATGATAATGATGACAAAACTTAATAAGTATCTTCAAACTTCTATTTTCAGTATTCTAAATAAAATGTCATTAAATGGAATAATTAAACTGGACTAAATTGCTTTTTGTCCTGTCAGCCTTAAATTACTATATTTGTGAGCCTGATCTGCATGTCCTATGCACGATTTTCTCCTATGTTCTGCTGCATATTAAATATCAACAAATTTGGCCCCACTTAAATTTGAGGATATGACATTACGTGAAAATGTAAAGCCATTGCATGACTGATTTTTTTGTTTGCATGCACTGCAACCTCACCTACCCACATCTGTCCAGCTTCGAAAGGCCCTAAGCCAAATATTACTCTAAATAATAGTGCTGTATTTATGCTTATAACTTTAAAGGGATAGTTCTCCAAAAAATGAAAATACCCCATAATTTACTCACCCTAAAGCCATCCTAGGTTTTTAGACATTCTTCTTTCAGATGAATACAATCAGTTATATTAAAAAATGTCCTGGCTAATTCAAGCTTTATAATGGCAGCCAAAAATTATAGATATGGATATTTTACACAAACCTATCGATTCACTTCAGAAGCTCTTTATTAACCTCCTGGAGCCGTATGGATTACTTTTATAATGGTTGGATGGATGCACTTTTTTGGGCTTCAAATTTTGGACTGCCATTATAAAGCTTGGATTAGCCAGGATATGTTTTTAATATAACTCTGATTGTATTCGCCTGAAATAAGAATGTCATTATACACCTTGGGTGGCTTGAGGGTGAGTAAATTATGGGATCATTTAAATTTTTGGGTGAACTATCCCTTTAAGCATGTCCTTCATTTGCAGGCTGTTATTTATTCATTCATGTACATATGAGCAATTGAATGCACTGTTTAGCATGAGCTGTGTTGGGCCTTTTTTGCATGCTCTGTTGTTCCTGTGGTATCAGGTTTACAGTTAAGTTCTTACGCAATGGGAGTGGCTGTAGGACAGTGCAGTAATATTCTCTCTTTCTCTCTCTTTCTGTTGCAGGTGTGGTGCGAAACAGAGGAAGAGGAGGAGGAGGCGGAAAGTGAGAATTTAAAGGGAACTATTGCGTTCTGTTTGCAGGCTGAGCACGCAGGAACTCGTACATACTACTTCAGTGCAGATAGCCAGAAGGAGCAAGAGGAGTGGATCCAAGTCATGAGTGAGGCTGCCAGGGTCCACATCCCAGCCACACCCAGGTACACACACACACACACACACCTACCTATAATACACACTGATTCACACAGTATTTGGTCCTGCATTCAAAAACAGCTTGACAGAGTGAAAAACTGGTTTATAATAATTATTTTTGTCATTACAAAACCCGTATGACTTTCTTTCTTCTGTGTAACACAAAAGGAGAAATGCTGAAGAGTGCACTGGCCACTTTTTCCAATAAAGTGAATGAGGACTGTTGAGCTCCAAAAATGCACTAAATGGCCCTTTAAGATGCATTTTGGTCAATCAGATCACAAGTGGATGTCTCTAATACAAGTGTAAACAGGGGCTAAAACGTTTGTCCACGTTGACCACTTCCAGAGGTCGTCGAAAATGCATTCGACTGGATTGCTTTCGTAGTGTAAACACTTATGTGGTCAAATGAGTTTGAACAGCCACAAAAGACCGCCTACTCTACGCCTACTGACTTGTGTAAACATTATGGAAAGCGGGCTAGCCTTACAAAATTTTGTAAGCGGAAGCCACAGAAGCAGAACCAAATATAGAAAATATAGAAAATACCTTTAATTAAGTTCTTATCCTTTGCTATCTGCATCAATTAAAATATAACATCTTTAGTTAGGCTTGATGTCCGTGATATTGGACCAATCATCAACAATTGCGTGTCACATGACCAGTTTTGATGCGACAAATGAATATGCAAATATAAAAGTGCAAAGGCGATATGAGAGCTACTGTAAAGGGGACAATTATAAAATGTTGGCCTTTTTTTAATCAGGCAATGTAATGGTATGGCTTTAGTGTACTTGAAATTTGTAGACGACCGTTTTAGGTTTTTTTGATGACTGATCTTAGAGAGCAGAGTGACCAATATAAATCAAATATATGATATCACACTATTTTATTTAAAGATAATAAATAACACAAGCATAACAGTTGCTGCAATTGCCATTTATATTGGTCTTACAAAGTGAATATGACACAAGTAATATAACCACATAGTGGTCAACTGGATATATAGTGCACCATAGTTTAAAGTTTCTCATTTCGTGTATATCTACTGACAGCCAAAATCAATTCACATGGCTTGGATAATTTGCACGGACAGACCGTCACCCACAGTACATGCATTTTTCCTCTGCATCTGCACTCAGGCAGTATGATAACTAAAAAATTTCAAATATTGGCCGATATATCGGCCTTGATGTTATACCGGTCAACCACTACTTATATAAAGTACATGAGTCATATAGACTACGTTTATAAAACTTTTCTGCTGCTTTTGCTTTTTGGGTTTCACAGAAGATAAAAAGTCATATAAGTTTGGTCTTAAAAATATGATTCTTGTGGAGCAAGAACAGCAGATTGCAATAGCCAAAGACACGTCTGATGAAAGTGTACATAGAGCAACAACTAAAAAATAACAGAGATGGAATGCAAGAGTGCGTCCTTAGTACTGCTACCCTGATACTCTGGAACAAACAGTCATGTGCACTCATTATAAAACTCATTTATAAAATTTCATAAAAAAGATCAAAGGCATAACTCTGTTTTATGACAGTGTCTCACAGATGTTTTGTCTTTCTCTCTCCTGCTGTCCTGCAGAAATAAATCTGAGCCCATCCCTGCTGCAGATCAAAACGACATGGTAGCCAAACGACTGGAGCCCAACTCTCATGCTGAGAACAACGGGCAGAGGCTAGACTTTCATGATCCTGTCAAACATGAGCCAAATGGAGTAGAGAGCAGAGACACCACACCCAGCACCCCAGTGACCCCTAATATAGAGGGCAGGATGGGGGAGAAAGGAGGCCTGGCACCCCATCACCCCAACGGTTGGGGTAACTATGGTCCTCCCAATGGTTCAAGGTACCAGTCTCAAGAGAATGTGAGGGACTTGCGGGAGCCTCACGAGGAGAATGTGGTGATGCGGAGGGGCTTTGTGCCCAGGACGGCACCAGAGAGACTCGCCCAGAGGAAAAGCTCCATGACGCAGCTGCAGCAGTGGGTCAACCAGCGCCGGGCCATGGTGCCTCAGGACGACGGCCGCAGGTGAGGTCTAGAGTGGCTTCATAACCTCATCCCCTTTTCTTCTCAGCAGGGTTATTATAGTTTGAGATTTTAAGTGAGTTTTTTTTATTTTCATTGTATGATTTTGATTTTGTTTTCCTTTCAATCTATCTTTGTTAGATCTTCTATATAGTTTTAATATTTTCAGAGCAATTTTTTCTCCGACATTTTTTATTATTATGCAAATAGATTGCAAAAACTAGAATGTATGTGAATTTAAGTTCTTTTTGGAGTTATACAAAATTTATTTTCGTTTATATATAATATAATATATACACTACTATTTAAAAGTTTGGTGTCAATAAGATTTTTTTTTTTTTAAGAAATTAATACTTTTATTCAGCAAGGATGCATTAAAGAATGCATTGAATTGTTCATACTTTCGTAATTTTACAGAATATTTATATTTCCAATAAATGCTGTTCTTTTGAACTTTCTATTCATCAAAGAATCCTAAAAAAACCTATATCACAGTTTCCACAAACATATTAAGCAGTTTTCAACATTGATAATAATAAGAAATGTTCCCTTTCAGTCGGTCACGTTCGACGTACGTCGGACGTCACCGACGAATTGGGGATCACTTCAGGGAGCCCCTATCAGCTTCGAGATATTTGCATCTCGCGCTCCGCCCCGCAGCGCGGGTATAAAGCGGAAGCGAATGCAGCACACTGTTGTCATTCACTTCGGAGCCGAACGGCGTTGATGAAGCACAGACTGCCTGTATTCAGCGAGAGAGAGAGAGAGAAAAGGAGAATTGGCTGAGGATCGTTCTTGTCCTGGTCAAACGGCACAACACTGCGCGACCGCGGGCTCACCGCTGCTGGAAGCAGAGACCAACTGCTGTTTTCACAGCAACAGTTAAAAAAAAAAAAACTGTTGGTTCGTGAAGCGTTTCACTTGAAAGCAGATACAGGCTGCACTATCTCCTGTATTCTGCCGCGGTTTTCCCTGGGTGCTTCAGCACTAAAAGAGCGTTTCCTCACAAAAAGAGCAACACACTGCGTCAAGGTGAGACACTGCGTCTTTTTCAAGATGTCATTCCACCCGTGCGTTTCTGGATGCGGTCGTTCCCTGTCGCCCGCTGACGGTCACAATCGCTGTATCACGTGCCTGGGCATTCAGCACGCTGAGGCAGCTTTTGTGGATAGTTCATGTTCCCACTGCGATAACATGACTTAGGTCGAGACTCGCCTACCTTCAGGAAGGTGGAGTCCCCCTATCCATACCTCGATCTAGTGCTATTCCTGCGCAGCAGAATAGACCTACTTCGACGGATGGCCGGGGTGACCTAAGGATTACGTTCAGGGCAAACCCGCCGAGCCAGCCTCCGCAGGCCCCTGATCCCTCACAAGCGTCGTAGCCGGAAGGGCTTCCGGAGGAAATCGCTGGCCCCTCCCATGGGCGTCCAGTGGTGACCTTCGGGGCTCCAGTAGACGAACAGATGCATCGGAGGGGGAGTTCCGGTCCTCGGAGGATGAAGTTTCGGCTGTACTGCCTCTCTCTGGGAGAGTGGCAACGGCCGAGTCGGACCCCGAGTTGACGGCTATGCTTTTTATCAGTTCCTGGACTCCCCCGTTTCTTCGGCCGGGTTGTTCGGCGGTCGAGAGCTTTTCCCAGCAGTTCTCGGCCGCCCAAAAGCAGACGGAGGCGATCAAACACATCCTGCCTCCACCCAGCCGCCGGTCGCAGTGCCTCCACCTGCCCGTCGCCGAGGACGTCCACCCGCAGCCGCCCCCGCTCCCACCCCAGCCCAGCAGCAGCCTTCACCCGGGCGTAGGCGTGGAGCCGGCCGTGGGAAGGACGTCCAGCCCGCCAGGTGGCAAGCGCCGTCGTAAGAGACCCTGAGACGGGCCACCCAGAGATAGAGGAGACGGCTCTTCAGGAGATGGTTGCAGCACCACTTTTTTGTTTGACTCCTGTTCCCAAATTTTCAAAGAAAGAGCAGTTTCCAAAATCTCTGGGTGCCAAGAGAGCGCGCTTGGCGGTGTTCAACGCTCCCATGCCTTGTCACCCTCAGGCGCCTCTCCAATCACCAGCAGGGGGTGCCGGCTGTGGGGACGCACATAAGCTGCCTTCTCACACTCGCACACCCCCTCAGCGGAAGCAGGTAAGTGTTGCGCAGCTCACTCTGACCCCACTTCGGGTCCCTGCATGCCGCCTCGCTGCCCCGCTGCGGGTACGTCTGTGGTGCCGATGGTCCCGCTTGTACGGTCGCTGGGAGCCTGGCTAGCGCTCCCCAGCCCGTCTCGCTGGCTCATCCGTACCATCAGACTCGGCTATGCGATTCAGTTCGCCCGGCTTCCCCCCAAGTTTAGGGGCGTTCACTTCACCTCTGTGTCGAAGGAGAATGCCCCTGTGCTTCAGGCGGAGATCCTACTGGCGAAGGACGCGATAGAGCCGGCCCCTCCAGCCGATATGAAGACCGGCTTCTACAGCCCGTACTTCATTGTACCCAAGAAAGGCGGCGGGTTACGGCCGATCTTGGATCTGCGATTCCTGAACCGGTCCCTTCACAGGCTGCCGTTCAGAATGCTAACGCAGAAACGCATCTTCAGGTGCATCTGTCCCCAAGATTAGTTTGCAGCGATCAACCTGAAGGACGCATACTTTCATGTCTCGATTCTCCCTTGACACAGACCGTTTCTACGCTTTGCGTTCGACGGACGAGAATATCAGTACAAAGTCCTACCCTTCGGGCTGGCCCTGTCGCCCCGTGTCTTCACGAAAGTCGCGGAGGCGGCCATTGCTCCCATGAGAGAGCGTGGAGTTCGCATCCTCAACTATCTCGACGACTGGCTGATCCTTGCCCAGTCGCGAGAACAGTTGTGTGAACACAGGGACATGGTGCTCAGTCACATCAGCCGGTTGGGTCTTCGGGTCAACTGGGAAAAGAGCAAACTCTGCCCCACGCAGAGGATCTCTTTTCTCGGTATGGAGCTGGATTCGGTCGGCCTGACAGCGCGCCTCACCGAGGAGCGCGTCCAGTCAGTGTTGAACTGCTTGAATTCGTTCAAATGCAGGACAGCGGTACCACTGAAACATTTTCAGAGGCTCCTGGGGCATATGGCATCTGCAGCCGCAGTAACGCCGCTCGGGTTGCTTCATATGAGACCGCTTCAACACTGGCTACACGACCGAGTCCCGAGATGGGCGTGGCACAGCGGATCCCTCCGTGTCCCTGTGACTCCGAGGTGCCGCCAAACCTTCAGCCCGTGGTCGGACCCTTAATTTCTACAGGCAGGAGTTCCCCTAGAACAAGTGTCCAGGCATGCTGTTGTCTCCACGGATGCCTCATCTACCGGCTGGGGTGCCACGTACAAAGGGCTTGCAGTTTTGGGTCTGTGGACGGGGCCTTAACTGCAATGGCATATCAATTGCCTCGAGTTGTTAGCAGTTCGTCTTGCGCTGGGCCGCTTCAAAACGCCGCTACTAGGCAAGCACGTTCTGGTCCGTACGGACAACACTGCGGCCGTTGCGTACATCAACAAACAGGGTGGTCTATGCTCCGGTCGCATGTCACAACTCGCCCGCCATCTCCTCCTATGGAGTCAGAAGTATCTGAGATCGCTTCGTGCCATTCACATTCCGGGCCTGCTCAATCGTGCGGCCGACGAGCTCTCACAACAGCCAGTGCTCCCCGGAGAGTGGTGACTCCATCCCCAGGTGGTCCAGCTGATTTGGAGTCGCTTCGGGACCGCACAGGTAGACCTGTTTGCCGCCCCGGACACGACCCACTGCCAGTTGTTTTATTCCCTGACCGAGGGGACCCTCGGCTCGGATGCGCTGGCACACAGCTGGCCCCGGAGCCTACGCAAGTATGCGTTTCCCCCAGTGAGCCTTCTTGCACAGACTCTGTGCAAGGTCAGGGAGGACGAGGAGCAAGTCCTGTTGGTCGCTCCGTATTGGCCCAACCGGACTTGGTTCCCGGAACTAGTGCTTCTCGCGACAGCACCTCCCTGGCCCATTCCTCTGAGGAAGGACCTCCTGACTCAGAGACGGGGCACCCTATGGCACCCGCGTCCAGACCTCTGGAAACTCCATGTCTGGTCCCTGGATGGGACGCGGAGGTTCTAGGTGGCCTACCACAGGCTGTGGTAGACACCATCACTTCCGCTAGAGCTCCCTCTCTTCGTCTGTTATGGAGGCCAGCAGAAGGGAAAGGCTGTCTCCAAGCAGAGGATGGCCCACTGGATAGTGGATGCCATCGTCTTGGCATATCAAACCCAAGACGTGCCCTGCCCGCTCGGGTTAAGAGCCCACTCCACTAGGGGTGTAGCTTCTTCCTGGCCGTTGGCTCGTGGCGCGTCACTGACAGATATTTGTAGAGCTGCGGGCTGGGCGACACCTAACACGTTCGCTAGATTTTATAGCCTCCGTGTAGAACCGATATCTTCCTGTGTGCTCGCTTCCCATAGTCAGTAACACCGAAGTGCCCGTTCTAAGTGTCGGCTTGCTGCACCACTCCCTTCCCTATGGAACGGATACGTGCGCTTATATGCTCCAGTCGAGTTCCCCAGAACGGCGAACCCTGTTGAGTCCTCCGCAACCCGCGGCAGTCGGATGTGGCGGAGCGTCCGAAGCCAGGTCTAACACTTGTATGCATTGGTGGAACTTGTGTTAGGCTGGGTTCCATATGTTGTGACCCCCACGGCGGTCCCATATGTGTATTCTCCATGGTACGGCTCCCTACGGCGAGCCCGTGTCTTTCCCTCGGCAGAGCTCTCTGCCATCTTAGTTAGGTGTTGTTCCCCCGCCTGTTTGGCCGGGGCCACCCCTGGGATGTTGCACTGCCCACGGCCAGTCCATACGTGTATTCTCCACATGGGTACTCCCTTCGGGCATGATGTGGCTTCCGCAGCGTCCCTCTGGGCACGCTTTCCCAGCGTTATCCAATAGTCTGCTGAATGGGTCTTGCGGTACGGCAGTGTGACTCCCTGCATGAATTTCTCGCCCGCAACAGTTGGGGTCTGAGGGGCTCTCACTGGGCGCTGGAAGTGGTAGTAACTGTGGCGTTTTCCAAAGGGATCCCAATTTGTCTGTGACGTCCGACGTACGTCGAACGTGACCGACTGAAAGGGAACGTCTTGGTTACGTATGGTAACCCTCGTTCCCTGAAGGAGGGAACGGAGACGTACGTCCCGTCGCCACAGTTGCTGTACCATCACTGCATGGCCGAGTCACTAGTTCGGCTCCTCAGTGAAAAACAACAGTGCGCTGCATTCGCTTCCGCTTTATACCTGCGCTGCGGGGCGGAGCACGAGATGCAAATCTCGCACGCCAATAGTCATTGGCCGGTTCTCTATATCTCGAAGCTGATAGGGGCTCCCTGAAGTGATCCCCAATTCGTCGGTGACGTCCGACGTACGTCTCCGTTCCCTCCTTCAGGGAACGAGGGTTACCATACGTAACCGAGACGTTTCTTGAGCACCAAATGATTTCTGAAAGATCATGTGATTCTGAAGACTGGAGTAATGATGATACTGCTGAAAATCGCAGGAATAAATCACATATATTAACATAGAGACAGCTATTTTAATAGACTTTGACCCCAAACTTCAGAACTGTAGTATATTTTTATTTAAATCTTCATTTTTATTAATTATAATCACTGTACTTCTCAGTCCATCCAGGTACTACACAGTGAACCGCGGTATGCCAGCAGACTATTACAGCGTGTACGGCGGACCTCCGTATATGGATGAATATCCCCTCTACCCACCCGGTGTCCGACCCGAGAGCATTTGCTCAATGTCGGCAGCGTACAACCGACCATCTCCTCGCTGGACCGTGGAAGAGAGAAGGCGGTCATTACGAGATGGACCCATATACGGTCAAACTCGAGACCCTCAGTGGATGATGGGACCCCAGGGTCCTGCCTATTACCCCCAGCTGGACTCAGCACAGAACTCTATGAGACGGCTTTCCATACAGCCGCGCTCACGGTCAGTCCCTCGCTCACCTTCTTCCTCATCGGGAGGACCCTACTCTCCGCACAGCTTCGCCTCACCTGCCCGGTCGCCCAGCGTCAGGTTTGATCGGGGACCCAGCCGACTAAGAGAGGAGGGTATTTATGCTGATCCCTCTGTCTATGGACTCCGGAGGTCACTGAGCTCGCCTAAGGTAAAGCACCTGTCAACCAAATAAGCATCCATATAGTGACAACAATAACCAGAGCACCTCAACTGAACGATTGCTTACAAATTATTTCAGATTTTGACTGCTAACTTTCTTAAACTTTTTAATTCTTTATGTGAGTGTGCTGTCAAACTACTGTTAGTTTTCCATAGCCATACTTTGCAGCCTTTTCTGGCCACTTGCACTACAAAATATATTACTACCGAAATATATTTAATATGAAAATCCTGTCAAAATGCAGCAGGTATTTCAGTGTCACATGATCCTTCAGAAATTATCAATGTTGAAAACAGTTGGCTGCTTAATATTTTGGTGGAAACTGTGATGCAGTTTTTTCAGGATTCTTTGGTATAATATAAAAATAGAAATCTTTTATAACATTTATAAATGTTTTTACTGTCACTTTTGATCAATTTAATGCATCCTGAATAAAAGTATTTCTTTTAAATATAGTGTACATTAAGTATTATATACACTAAATTACCATATTTAATTCTTCTTTTAGTATGATTTCCCTGGTGATCGTCGCTCCTACAGCCAAGGGATGTACCAATATAACTACCCAGCATCCCCCTCGCTCCACAGTAAAATGGTAAGTCAACACTTTTAAGCGTTTGTGAATGTATTTTGCATGGTACAAGCCAATTACAGCCTTGACAATTGAGAATCAGCAAATTGTGTGATCATGTGATTGATAATTTGTATGTGCAATAGCTTGTAATTGAGAGCATGTGTAATTGTCTGTTCTTATGAGTATGAGCGCGATGCACTAAGCTGTGCTGTGATTAGCGATGCCGTGATCAGCATGTGTGTCCTCTCCTGTGTCTCGGTCTCCGTCTCTCCATCTGATGCTTTTGCGTGCTGTATGCTGCTGGGTTTGACACACTGGACTTTGCTGCTGCTTCACTGCACACATCAGGAGGACATTTTAGACGTGCAGCTTCAGAGGAACCTGGAGTACCTAGATCAGCAGGTAGGAAGCTTTACCCAACAACCACAACTGGGTTTCAATGCAGACAGCACACGCCATTTGGGACAGGGCCTTAATTTGGATGGTGCGTTTGTAGACGATAGACAGGGGAAGCTCACTAAGTTTTTAAACAGAGCTTTTGATTGTTGGATTCACATTAAGGAGTGTTCTGAACAGACTCACTGATGTTTGGATGTCCACTAAACAACATAAACAACCATGTCATAAATGTAGTCATGGTCCTTTCAAACATTTTGTAAAGCAGCACCTCCCGCTCTCACTCTCTTCTCCTCCCTATATCCTCTCTGTGTCAGTTCTCACACTGATCTGAAAGGGTTTCTAATTTTATAACAGTTGCATGTTAAGTTCACAGCAGCAGCTGCTATATATAGCTTCTTCGTTTTCACATTGGGAAGTTGTCACGGGGTTGTATCTGAGTCAAGAGTTCAACTATACAAATATGTGTTTACTCTAGCAGTGGTTTTTATTATATTTTGTTTTTTAATTGCCTTACATTTTTTTGTTAATTCTGGAAATGATTATTTTTAATGTCAGGTCGGGGAAGGATGCTACAGTTTTATTGAGGCATGTTGTCACACCTACTGCTTTCAACACTGATAAAAATAAGAAATGTTTCTTAAATGTTTCTTCGATAAATGCATTTCTTGCTATGTTGAGTACCACTGATTCATCTCCAAGAAGACGTGGAACTAAAGAACATTTCCAAATCTTTAATCTATTTTTAATCGAATTAATGCAGCCTTAGCTTATGAGACTTCTTTCAAAAACATTTTAAAAATTCTACCGACCTAAATGGTAGTGTGTACCTAATATAGAAAAGGGCTTAATAGAAAATAAACCCACCTTGAGAATATTCACTGCAGGACAAAAAATGTGACAACTAGCCCCGGTCTCTCCTCTACCTGCTGTGAAGTATAAGTTAGGTTCCATCATAGTCGGCCATATTCAAAGTCAGGCTTATAGCCAGATGAATGATGGTTTGTTCTGCCCTAGATGACAGATGGTGATCACCTAATCAGCATGGTCACCAGAATGGTTGAACGTTCCTCTCCTCGAACAAAGCTATTCTCACAAGTAAGAGAGTCGAGAGTCCTCTAGAGAGGCAGGCTGCTGATCTACCTAGGCTCAAACGAGGCTGTTCTGAGGCTGTGATGGAGCCTGCCTCTCTCTGTGCTTCCTGGTCGATGTGGCATGTTGGATGTCTTGATAGTGCTTTAGGTTGAAGTGATAGTTTTCAAGTTCAACTATAAAAGTTAAGCCACAATCTTCAGTTTCTCGTAGGCTTTCTATTGGTTTCAGACTTTTTTTTGCTTTATTTATGTATCAGAATCCCACCATTTCCAGTGCTTGTTTACCCAATATCACACCCTCCATTGTGTGGTCATTGTGTATTGTTTCGTCTTGCTGTTGTCCTCTGTCTATGTCTTATCCATTCACATCCATTCACGTCCAGCAAGGATTGTTCAGTGTATAGCCTTCACACAGTGGGCTTATCATTGACACAGCATTTGGGATGGTTTTTGTTGCTGAGTAATGCAAACAGCACGTTGCAATGGCCCAAAAAATTATTTATTTATTTAAAAAAGTGTTGGTATTTATTTATTTAAATTGATCATATTATTAATAATATTTAGTGCTGTCAAATCGATTAATCACGATTAATAGCATCCAAAATTACAAAATATGTGTGTGTACTGTGTATATAATTATGTGTATATAAATATACACACATGCATGTAGGCCTATATATTTAAGAAATTTTTTTATATTTATATATAAAATATTTGTATTTATATATAATATAAATTATATAAATATATATACAGTAAAAATATTTCTAAAAATATACATGAATGTGTGTGTATTCAAATACACATAATTATACACAGTACACACATAAACTTTTATTTTGGATGCGATTAATCGATTTGACAGCACTAATAATATTATATTATATAAAAATATTTAACATTATTTATATATATATATAATGTTAAATATTATTTTATTTAAAAAAAAACATTTTATTTATTCTCTCTGGTTATAGGTGCCTCCATTCCATGATGTGTACGGTGACCTACATCCCACACTGAAGATTAATGAGATTGAAACCAGTGTAAGCTGATTTGTATGATCAAAGACATCATTCTTAGCGCATACATTTATAACTTTATAAATCATTGTCATTCGCATAACAGGCCTGTGAACTTTCATTTTGTCTCTATACAGAAACTACTGGGCCGCTTGTGTGAGCAGAATCGTCTTGTGAAAGAGCAGGAGACAGTAGTTCATCGTTTGCGAATGGAAAAGGTACATATATTGCTTTTAAGAGCCTACCACATTATTTAATTCAAATTAAATTATATACTTAAACCATAAAATGTAAAAACATGAGTGTCTTCTGCACTCTCCAGGATAGTCTAGAGGGGGTGCTGGTGGCCACACATCAGGAGATGGAGCTGTACAGGAACCAGCCGCTGGCCATGGAGAAACTTCAGCTGAAGAAGGAGAGTCTACAAAACAAGCTGATTAACATCAGAGGAGAGCTATCTCAGGCCTCCAGTGTAAGAAACCAGACAATTTAACAGTTTTATGAAAGAAAAACATTAGCACATACAGTAATCAATGTTTAATTGTATGAATATTGTATGTTTTTTAATTCTTTGCATGTTTCTTCACAGGCCCTGACCACCACCCGAATGGAGTTTGAGGCACTAGAGGACGATGTGAACAGCATCCATGGTGACCTGTGGGAGCAGCTGAACGCTGGAGGGCAGGTATGTTGATTTCCACATTTGTCATCATCATCATCATCATGCTGTCAGCATTACTATTAGTTACTTGGAAACCTTGAACGTATAAAATACAAGCCCTTAATGACTTCTGCCGTCTTTCCATTTATACAAATCATTTATTCATGTGCACATGCAATTACCCATTTGCGTCATGCATTCAGCATGATAATTTTCACATGATTGATTTACCTTTATCCAATGATGTGGGCATTGTCATATTTTAAAAAAGGTGACCTTGATAATACAGAATTAATTGGAATACTAAATTAAGATCCATTGCAACTATCTATTTATTTGCTAGTAATGCAAATGCAAGGACTGCTCACATTCATTTGAATGGAGATGAATTATGCAATCAATAATTAAATGGCTTGTGATTCTCTTGTTAATTATTAATGAGAATAAAAAAATTTATAATGATCCTGGCAGCACTATTCAATAATGCATGTGTCTTTTCTGTTGCAATGAATAGCTTGTCTAACAGAATCTCCTCTCCTCCCAGAGTGAGCTGGTACACAGGCACATTCAGAAAGAGTTCTGGAGGGTTCAGGATGTATTGGAGGGGCTGCACAAAAACAACCCATCTCGTGGAACGGACACTGCCAAACACAGAGGTCAGATGATCTCCTTATTGCGTGGCATCACACATAAACTCTGTATATTTTTTCTGCACTCAGAAACATTAATATTCTATTATTAAAGTCAGCATGAGATCAAAATTCACCCTATTGTTTTTCTAAATGCAAGTTTCACTTATTGTGAATGATTCATCCATGCATATATTTCATTTTGTAAAACTAGTTTGTAATTTAATCAAAATGTCATAACTGGATCTTCCGGTGAAACGTCAGACTTCTCTCTGGTGATGTACGCTGGATTTCTTCAATAATTTAGTCAGCTTAAACCCTGCACCTTTCTTACAATCAGCTGAAAGCTCACATTCAGATCTGCCTCCATCCAATCAACAACCAATGGATAGAACCAAGTCCCTGCCCTCCATTTGTTTTCGACAATCTGTTTGTACTCTATTGTACATCACAATACGGAAGAAAAGATCTGTTGCTACTTGCGACAACTTGTGACCAGTGTTGGAGTTAGTTATTTTTAAAAGTAATGCATTAAAATATTGCATTACTTCCTATAAAATTAACTAATTGCGTTACTTAGTTACTTTTTAAGGAAAGTGTTACATTACTTTTGGGTTACTTTTTCTCACCTGGGCTGGGCTTGCTCGTTTGCTTCTTAATAACAAACAAAAAAGTTCTATTTTTGGCAAAACATTTTTTGACCCTTTACCACCAAAAGTCAAATAAATAAGCCTCAGGCTGAAGAAAATGCAAATTCACGCCTGTACAGTAGAGGGCGCAGCTCAAACAAACCTTTCAGCTGTGCTGCTATTCTGGACCGCAGAAGAATAGGATGCAGAAGAAAGTTAAACACTCTTACTTCAACAATAAAAAATGTAAAAAAAATAATATTATTATTATTTTTGCTTATTAGTATGGTTAAATTGGATCATCGAAGGTCAGCAGCAAAGACATTGGTTAATAAAGTGAGATTAAATACATAAAGTAAAATAAATAAAGTATATTTGTATTATTTAACATATTTAATTATTCCAGGTTTGTGTAATATTCTGAGTTTGCATTTCACTGTTTTTATTTAAAGAATACTGAATCTGTTTTTGTTGAGATGAGATGAGTAAATGCATGTTCAGATTTAGTCTAGAACTACAATAACCATCATGTTTACACAGGTGCACACAACGCCTCTACACCTTTACTCCCTATTTCTCCCAACATGGGGACAATCAGTCAATAAATGGGAAAACAAAGTAACTTGCGCTACTTATTTGAGTAAGTAACTCAAATACTCAAAAGTTACTTATAATGCGTTACCCCCAACACTGCCTGAGACACTGAGACAATCTGTCACTCACATGAGATCACAGCAATAGCAAACAATAACGATTCAATAAAGTCCCGTCCAACATTTTACTTGTTCGAGAAGCTGTTTTACTCGGATATACATCACAAAAGAGAAGAAAAAAATATTACTACTTCCATTTCATGTCGACTTTAAAGGAAATACTCAATACAATAAATCAGAAATCATTTTATTTTCTGTATAGAGCTGCAATTTTGTTATGTAGTTTTTAAAACATTGTGTGCCTGCTTTTGCAGCTATCCTGTGGTGCTTTCATACCACTTGTGTGTGCATTTTGAAACAGGCTTAGTAATTGTGAAACAGAGAGCAACATAATTTGTTTTATGATTTAATAATGTTTTATTGGAATACAAAAGCAGCTAAGTAGAGCACATTACAGGAAAGAATATTAGGCTAGTTTTGACGTCCTGATATAGGTTCTTAACTCCATTATCTGTCTCTGTCTCCAGTAGCCAGTGGGGCATCCGGGTCCTTCAGCACAAACAGTCCTGCAAGTCCTTTGAGTTCAGTGAGTCTGACGAGTCCTCTCAGCCCCTTCTCTCCTGTCCCTGGCTCTCAGACCTCTCCCACTAAACAGCTGGCCACAGAGGTATTTCACACACCATTATTCTTTAATGAAAGACACTGTTACTCATTACACTGTACAGAAAACAATACAGCAGGATATTCTGTAGAACCAAATCATTTCATTTAAATGAAGAAGGGGATATTCAATTATTCAGTTTCCCTTAATTAAATCAAGTCTGATCATAGGACTTTCAATGCATTCAATGCATCACTATTTTTGTTTATTAAGGACAGCATGATTTGTTCCTTATTCACAATAATTAATATTTGCTGTACCAGGCTCATTTAAAGAAAACCCCTAACCATAGTCCAATGCCATGGAGTTGTGGTAATAATTTCAAGATTCTAAAATAGAGTGCAACAGTGCGGTTACGGAAGTAAAAATCTCATTTATTTTGTCTATAGTGAAACAATATCTTATAAACCTTTAAAAAAACAAACATACAGTGAGCTACAAGTTTGTTTATCAATGGTATATGCTTTTGTTGGGTTTGCTGTTAAATACACAGTCTTGTACCTTTGTCATAGCTGGTTGTTTTGCCTCATGGCTTATAACTTCTAAACAAAAGTTTGAAAAATACTTCTGAAACCAAAGTCTGCTGAAAATGTGGACGGGCACTGATGCGCTCTATTAGCTTGTTAGCATAAGATAAAGCTTGATTATGAGCTTGATCAGGAATTGAATAAATGTAATTGATGATTAAATAACCTGAAATTAGATTTAAAAACTATTTCTGTGTCTAATACCTGTATGATTCTGTTTTTTGTTGTTACTTAGCTGTAGTCACTCATAAATGTTTGGTTGTGCGTGTTTGCTAGTATTCATAGGCGACCCACTCCTACAGTGATACGCTACCAAAATATACCCAGAGTTTAATGCCTTTTCTGACTTTTAGCATGTACCGTTTATTTAAGAAAAAAACAGTCCCTGACTGAACTGCACATCTTCAGACTTCAAATTTTAGGTCACAAAGGATTTCCATGTTAAAACAAATGGCCTAAGCCTTTTAAATTCATTCACAGTTGCCTTTGCTAGCAGTGATTTGTCGAAATCGCAAAGTACCTGTGTGGGTCGTGTGCAGGTCAGTGTTGCTTAGCGTTTGTGGTGTGGGATCCATGCCTATATGCTTCCCATGATTCTCTCCGCCCTCCACCTGGCTTAGTCGCCCCTGATGCACAGCTCTCTCTCTCTCTCCATTCCTTCCCTTCTCTCCTCCTCTCTGCCTTTCTTTCCCTTCTGCCTAATACCTTTTCTATCTGTATCTTTTACTTTCTTTTCCCCAACTTCCTTTGTTTTTGTTTTGTTTTTTACTCTCCTGCCTTTCCACCACAGGAGGTTGGTCCTCCGAGACCTCCACTTCCTAAATCTTACCAGCCCCTGGAGTCCTCCCAGTCCTTTCCCCCCTCCGTCCCTCCCCTGCCCTTAGACAGCAATGCCTGGCTGCGCAGTATGGGCCCACATTCAGGCATCCACCAGGAAGGCTACAAGGATGACGAACAATTCCACAGCAGAAAGGTACCTCAGGAAGGCGGTCACACTACGGGAACAAGGAATCATGCTTCCATGTGTCCTTTTCCATCATCATTATTGAAACGTCGACAACATCTAACTTTCACTCTCGCTCATTAACTTCCCTTTCTTTCCGCTTCACTATTTCACTTTATACCATCTCTGTTTGCTTTATATAATTTTGTCGTTTATCACTTTATCTCAAACCAAACGGCATCACAATATAACATCTGTTGTAAGATATAGAAAACATTGGAATAAATAAATCAGATAGAGTAGCTTGTCTTCCATTACAGTTCCCATTTTTCCCTCCAATATGTGTGTGTGTGGTGGCAGACAGCTCAAGTTCCCTCATATAAAGACTTGTGAAGTTGCACCATTTCTGTCCTTAGTACCCATTTTATTTGTGCTTGCTTGTGTCAGTGCTAGTGTTGCATTTATCAGTGCTGTGGTTTGTAAAAATGCTTCCAACGCTTTAACTCACAGCCATATTCGCCCAAACAGCCTCATGCTTTTACAGGCTGCTGTTCATCACGCTATTAAGCAACCTGTAGAAGCCCCCACTGTGCCCCATGCTGACTGTTTTTTTTCATATTTTTTCCTGTATGCTAAGAAAACATTTAGGATAATGAATTGCTAAAAGCTGTGGTAAATGGGGGGTGGTTCTGTGGGAAATTAGCAATCCCGGATATTCCTTTAGGATATTTTTACTAGGGTTTATATTTGCTATGTTCTGTTCCAGCACAACTACAACTCACAGGGAGAAAAGACCAGCGACTATGAGACAGAGCAAGACCGGCTATCCAACCAGAATAAAGGTAAGAAGAATGTCTGTCATTTTTAATTTTGACCTTTCTTGAGCATGTAAAGTTGGGGATAAATTTGGAATATTAATATTATTGTTTTATTGACTTCAGCATTATTAAAGTTTCCTACATACAATTGCCCTGAAAAACAATGAGTTATTTTGCTGTTACCATGAAATATCAATACTAAATAGACCATCAATTACAAAAAAAAATAGACCAATATTAAAAATATACAAATTACTAATCTAACATCTCATATTATAAAGCTAAATTCTTAATCAGTTCTAAAATGCTTATAGAATGGCCAACTGAAAAACCTAGAAACCAACAAAATATTATTGCCTTACAATGGCACCTGTCTAAAATACAGTTTATAATTAACTTTTTCCTCGCAGTTGGAGTTGTTCCACCCAGGACCAAGTCGCCGTCAGAAGAAAAGAAGAATTCTGATGCTGTCCAACGGAGAAATGGGAAGGTGTCCAACGGTCACAATTCCAGGGTAGGTTAAATTGTTTATGTTGTAAAAATGTAAAAATTCTTTAACAATAAATATACATTTTATGATAAAATATAATGAGCTATAAAATATAGCAGGTCCCATTAGTTTTATCAACATGAGTTACAGATCCAAATTATTCAGATTTAGTATGAATAGGAGGTGGCATTACAAGTACTCTTTTATAAATGCAGCCTGTAATGGTGTTGGATGTGTGTCCCAGGAGAGGCCAAAGAGTGCGGTGTTCCCTGCAGAAGTGAAGTCGAAAATGAGTGTGGAAGAACAGAACGAGAGGATACGAAGAAACCAGAGCAGCTCTGTCAGAGACAAGAGGCGCAGCCTCAACCTCTCTAGCAACCAGCACATCGATGGCTTCAAAACCTCAACTAATTACAGAGTGGTTAGCGTCATACTCTTAAACATCATGACTGAAAGAGTGATGAGTTAATGCAAGTCTAGCTGGCTACCAGTGCATCTTATTACCAGTAGCTCATGCTTTTGAGTTGAATTCTTAACCCTACTATTTATATGGGTCAGATTTATTACGTATTGAATTCATAAGTCTGTTTTGATCATTTATGCACTTCACGAATTTACTACACTCTTAAAAATAAAGGTTCCAAAAGGGTGTTTTTGCAGCAATGGCACCATTTTTGGTTCCCCAAAGAACCTTTGAGTGAACAGTTGTTAAAATAACTATTTTTTTTCTTAGTGTAAAGAACATTTTAAAAATCTGAAGAAACTTTTTGCACTATTATGAACCTTTTGTACAATCAGGGTGTGAATTACGGGGGGGTTTGGGGGGTCTGACCCCCTAAAGAAGGCTTGGGGGGGGGATACATTTCTAGCTCTGACTGATTTTAAATCATAATTTTGGTCACCCCTGAAATGGGTCATACCATTAACATTACTGTTAAATTATGCTATAAAACCGCGCTCATTCAGGGACGTGATTTTCTTGTATGGACGAAGAACATAATCTGTTTTTAATACATATAGCATGTACACAGTTCCGTTGAATGATAACATTTGCCCTCTTTAATGCTGTTAAAATGAATGTATGAAGCAAACTGTTTGCTGAAAATACCCTCAACTTAACACTGAAAAAGATCTCAATTCAAACACCCACATGATCTTATACCAAAATGACAACGATTCGTCCGTGTCTATTAAACCTTTGACAAAATCATACCAGGACATTCAAATCTGTGTTGGTGCTGAACCAGAGAGAGCAGTTGTCTTGTATGAGGCTTCACAGTTTTTTCACAGTCAGTATCATTATTCTGTGTTACAAATATTCAAATGATCACAGAAGTAATGAGATAAAAGTCTATAGTTCAGATATAAACACTGATGTCTATAGAAGCAATCAAAATAGAGCAAATCACCTTTTGAAAGTAACTTGACACTTCAAATACAGATTGTATCAATTACATTACGTGAGTTACTGTTAAAAAATATATGTCATTGAATCATTCATTCAAGAGGTTCAAAATGATTCATCCAGTAATGAAACAATTGAAGTATTTATAAATCATTCATTCAAAACGATTTTTTTAAAATAACGCATTCGATTTAAAAAAGTAGATCAAATTAAATTAAAGTTTATTATTATTATTAATAAATGATTTAAACATTTGTAAATAGGCTGCAGAAATTAATCATTTGTCAGAAACTGACAAATTCATGTTAAAATTCTTTATTTTGTTTAGTTTTCTGTTCAAAATCATGTGAGAATAGTGATCTCTGTTTGAAAAAAATTGTTGATCCTCAATTTATCATATGTAATCAGATGCATATGTAAAATAATGCGATCATCAACAGGGCAAACGATAGGACTGTGCAAGCATTAGGGGTGTTGATGAATCTACTCCATCTGTGTTTGATCGTTCTGAATCTGATCTGGATGTGGTCTTTTCAAGTGTTGATCAAAAAAGAATGCATGATAAAATAAAACATAACAAAATATATAGAATAAAACTAAATATTCTAGGGGCCATGAAACTTTTGTGAAATTATCAAAAAAGCTGGCTTAAAGCAAGAAGTGATGTGCCACTGGTGTAAGACACATAAAATTAATTCAAGATATGAAAACAATAGTTTTTTGCAGTGTACTTAAATCATGCTAAGTATTGAGCCACTTGTTCTTGCTGTTATCCAGGTGCGGAGGAGAGTAACAGCTGATGAGGTGGATATTAAGGATCTTGAGGCGGCCGTGAGGGGAGAAGGTGTGGAGTCACCCAGGCAGGAAATTGCTCGCCTACGACGACAGGTGGAGCCTGAACACTATGACCTGGATCTCAACAAAGAGGTTAGAGGTCACATGGCAACACTGCATTGCACTTGAACAACAATTTTTGTTACATTGTACAGCAATTTTACAGTATATGCAAGGACATTTGTGTCATTGTTTCTCCAGTTGTCCATGCCGGATAAAGTCTTGATCCCTGAGCGATACTTGGACATCGAGCCCAGTACACCGCTTAGCCCAGAAGAGCTGCAGGAAAAACAGAAGAAAGTTGAAAGAATTAAGACACTGATTGCCAAATCAAAGTATGACACACATCATTTCCTCATTCACTGCACACCAAGTAACCTTCGTTTTGTTTCGTTCTATCTGGTCCAAACCCCTTTGTTGTTATGCCATAAACCATATGCAGCACTTGCCGTACAACCTGAGACTGTCAAACTTTTAAAATGAGGTCAAGATGTGAAAATACAAGTATAAAAACACACCATACAAGTCCAAATTTTTACTTTTTTGTTCTTTGGAAAATGTAACCCGTTTGGAACAACATTGAGTAAATTATGATAGAATTTCCTCTTAAGTAAAATCTTGAAAAATGGCTTTAAATACATCTAAGGATATTTGTCTTCTTTATTGTATATTAATGACTGATCTGTCTTTGCTCCAGCCTGCAAAATGTGGTGCCAGTTTTGGACGGGCCAGTGGAGGGACCCAATAACCCGGAGCAGCAGCTTCATGAGCAGGAGAAACGCATCGAGATTTCCTGCGCGCTGGCCGCCGAGGCCTCCCGCCGTAGCCGGCTGCTCTCCGGTGAGGAAGTCTGCCGCCCTGAGGAGCCTGGCAAACTGTGACCCCAACTGTCTGATCACTGTCTGACCCTCATGCCCTTCTAATATCACATACTCCTCAATGTCCTCAATGCACACTTCACCACACTTCAGTGCTGAGGTTGCACTTTAATTATAAACACTTTATATATACTATTAGATGTATTATTTTGCAAAAGGAAATAATATGATTTATTTTTATTATCTCAATCTGCATTTGCAACATATTAATAAAGCTTTTAGATGACATCTAGATGTTAGCACACTGTCTAATTCCATTTAGATTCACTGGGAAACTGCTCTAGAGTTTAATGACTATGAATATATTCAGGTTTTCTATTTTTACTGAATCGTTAAACATAAGAACACATTAATTGACAAAGGCAGAGAGGACAACATTTTTTATATATATTCAATTTAACATGCCTTTGATCTCAGTTGCTAGATTAAGATTTTTAGCCAAAAAAAAAACATGCTAATTTTAGGATCATGCATGGGACGTTCCTTCATAGTTTTCTTTCATTTTATTCCATGTTTTTTAAGTCAGAAATACAATTAGCATGTATTCATTTTATCTTCTGTGTTGTGGCTCCTTGAGAGGACAGTATATGATCACCTCTCTGTCCCACAAATCCTTTTTCAGTTGCTTCATGGCATACATTTCTTTTGATATTTTCCCCCCCATGATTCCACTGCATTGCAGCAAAGTGCGTCCCCAGTCCCCCTGCCTCCCCAACCAGCCTGGTCCCTCCCCCTTCTGCTGACTACTCTGACTCCTCCCACATCATGAAGGTGTGAAGGTGAGTCCCGCCCACTGCACAACAATCCCCGCCCCTTCCTTTCACTCCCAGTTCCTTACACAAACTGTCTTCCTGGTCCTATTCATTACTGTCTTTGCTTTCTTTTACTTTCAGTAGAGCTAGAAATATAAAAGCACAGAATATTACATTTACACCTCCGTGTTTTGCTATTTTTCTAAAAGAAAGAAATTCAATTCTTGATCTTGATTACCGGCATACTTATTCCAGGATTTGTGGCTACTCTACAAAACCTCCTGCAATCGTGTTGACTGGCGTTCATTCTGTATATTTTGCATAATTTCCAATTAACAATTTTTGACACCAAGAGTAAACAGACTAACAGTAAACCTAAAAGCTGCAATCAGCTCATGACATTAATAGTCAGTGCTGATAAAAACCATGTGACAAGAATTTTTGAAAGGCCTGGTGTTTGAAATTGCACATTTGGACCATGTTGATCATATGATCTACAGTGGACTTTCGCAAACAATACATTTCTCCTTTGGTTCATTAACAGTTCATTAAGGAGCATTTTTTCAGGTATATATACCTGCTATAATCACATGCTAATCACAAACTGTTGTGAAATTTTATTAACTGCTAGGTCAGAAACAAACTCAACATAAGTATGCGAATGCAGATGCGAATGTTAAACCAGATGCATTGCAAAAGTGCAATCCCGTTGAATGTATTTGACTTGTGTTTCTCTGATGATGATGCAAACCTCAGAGCACATAGGACTCACATGGGCAATTATGTTTTGCCATTTAAGCCTTATTATTCAGGTAGCTATTAGCATAAACATAAGTCAACTTAAACTATATAGGCTCTGCCACAAACAGTGTGTTTAATGTAACTCAGTGGTTCTCAACCAAGGATCTGGGGCCCACTAGAGGGCCTCAGCAAACTTCAAGATGATTGTGATTTGAAAATATAAAACAAGTATTAAAATAAGGCAAAACAACTAAACATGTAAGATATTTATTTTAAACCACACCCTAAACAATTATTTTTTTCTCATGTGCATTCAATTAAAACATTAAAATCTTATAACTCACATGGGCATTTTTATAATGAATATACATTTTTCTAATTAAGCCAAGCTCCCATATTTTATTGGGTAGAAATTATAGCAATCCTTATCCTTAATCCTTAATCATGAAAAACTTTTCATGGGGCCTGCAGATATTGTTGTGGACAACAGGGGACATTTTTGCAGCCGCTATGCATCGTCAATATGCCCTTTTTCCCAAACCTACACTGTGGCCAAGTGTAGACAGCATTGGATGAGGTTGCCCTTTAAGACAGACTCATTCTTTTCTAATTGTTCCTCCGGCATGACAGTAAATGACATGAAAAATTGTCTGTATATGAAGAGAGTTTACACTCATGTACACTAATGTTGCCCCTAGTGACAACACATACTTCTGTTGCATTTTAAATTGCTGATACATTTTGGCAGAGTTCTAAGTATTTTCTATCATCATTTACTCTCATTGACACCCTGTATGACATTCTTCGGCATAACATAAAATTGTCCATACAATGAAAGCCAATGGGGTTTATTATTTTGGCTTTCGTTGTATGTTAAAACATTCTTCAAAATATCTTCTTTTTAGCTCTGCAGAAGAAAGTAAAGCCTTATTCAGACTGTCTGATTTTTGTGCATATCCGATTGAAATCCGATCCGATTTAGTGTGAATAACAAAAAACAATCAAATGAAGTGCGATTTTTACAAATCTGTTTCGAGCTACATTCATATGTGGTTTGAAGTCCTATTCAAATCATATTTCTGGAAATCCATTTCAGTCTGACCGCTCTGATCAGATTTCTCGTGGTTTATGTGACTTTCTCACACCACGTAAAATGTAAACATCAGACGTTATTATAGGAAACATGCTGAAAGTTGCTGCAGAAACAAGGTTGTGTTGTTGCAAAGCGCCAGACGAGCAGAAAATGACAATATAAGGAGATTCAAAATATGTTTTGAAACCGGCTGAGATGACACCATGCGTACCAGCCTCATACGTTTCTGCCGCTGCCTCATAGCAGTAGTCCAGTGCGGCGGCTATACATTGTCATGTTTTACATAAGACAACATCTGTATTGTAAACCCCTCTATGTTGCATGAAGGAAGGAAGTCATACAGGTTTGGACCAATGAGTAAATGATGATAGAATTTCCATATTTTTTTGGTGAACTATTTCTGTCAATGTATGCATTGACATATTTCCACAGAGTGCATTTCTGGCTTTACTATAATTTTTGTGTTTGTGTGTGAAAAACCAACAAAAGAAACATGACAGTCTCAGTCTCAATTTGTTCTCTTCTTCTCTTTTCTCTCTCTCTCATCTCACATGTTCCCAGCTCAAGCTCTTGCAGCTGTCAAATTTGACGGTGAGCCCTTCTGAGTGTCCAGCAGACAAAGAAAAGATGGAAAAAAACCCACTTTAACACCAAAAACATATGTTTTGCCTTCGTCAAACATAGTATTTCTTTTGATTACTTGCACAATATCACGCAGAGAAATATTTCAAAATTTTTGGACGTCTGCAGAGGGCTGTTCATGAGTTTATCTTCCTCCACATCTCCGCGCACTCCTCATTCAGAGTGCGTAACCCACGGCAGAACTACGTAATTGAATTAATCAAATGTTTTGACTTGGTTTCGGAGGATGGCAGTCGTATTACAAAAGCTACAAACTAGCCAGGAAGTGGACGATGTTTACAGATTCATATCTGCTCTTGGTCACATTACAGTGATTGGAGTACACACAGCAAATTCATGCTACAGCTGCTCAGGGCGGATTCTGCAGACACAAGCACGTTCGTGGCAGGAAAGAGCGCGATAGGAGACCGAGATGCGACCAGAGGAAAATAGCCATGCTTGAGAAAGTTGTAAAAACCAGACCAAGGACTACAGCAAAGTTGTCAAAGTTTATCTGCAAGTCATCACGAGAGAGATTTGGAACCGCTGGTATGATAATTTAATTTTTTTGATTGACCATGAGGATTATGAACAGAACCCAGCTGGAACTTGGAACAGTCGCGAACTGGGGATGAATCCGTTGTTGTTTTGATCCAAAGGATGTTGTTGATGCAAGAAGACTTGGCATTGGGCACTTCCCCTCCATCAATTTTAAGGCCAGACTCACTGTGACTCCTCCTGGCCTCCTTCTTTCCCACAATCCTCTCCGGTTTCACTATAGGGCTTGAGAAACCTCTTCCCGTCAGCATTGCAGTCTCTCAAACCATTGTCAGGCCTTTAAGTACCGTGTTTATCTATAAAGAAAGCATATATATTGATATGACTATTACTCTAATCTTTGCATCAAAGCCATGTGGACTCATCATAGTGCTTTTACTGCTAGGACAGTAGCTACCAAATAATGGTACCTAAATACTTGTGAGCGTGTTAGATTAATGAGAAAAGAAGCTGAAACATTGGAAGTGTCCTTAGAGTTGTAAGTCTGCTTGTTGAAACGATACGTGTTCATGCAGGGCCAGCAACTTGCATTACAGCTTGTATATACTGACGTTAAATTATGTAACCTGTTGCCCCAACAGAATATCAAAGCCCTTATTTGTGGATCATTGTGCCATTTAAAGATTCATTTGGCTTTTTTTTCTGCTGTGGCACAGTTATTTTGTAAATATAGATTGACATGGAATTAAATGGAACAATATTTTGGATTATTTTTCTATCACTGGTAATTACCTCTGTAATCAAGCAGTTTGATTATAATGTATCGTAAAGTAAAGAACAATTTGCCAAACAATATAAATCTCCTGTTTTGTACTTCGATCTTTCACCATATCGAAACCTCTGAAATGCCATGCAAGTTGTTAGCCCACACTGTGCTTTCTGCTTGTCTTGTCTTTTTTTTTTTTTTTTTTTTTTTTTTTTTACATGAAATCAGTCTTGTCTTGGTCTAACTCTTGACTAAGCACTAGCTTCCGCTTCTGTATGAGATATTTTGTGAGAAATTGTTTGACAAAACTGTTCTTATAAAAAAAAAAAAAGAAACCCTAAATCAAGCTAAAAACACAGTATGAGATCTGAAAAAAGATAGTCACGTTTCAGAGAAGCAGATTACTCATCCTCACTTTTAAGCAAAAACAGCCCTGAAGGGGGGAAGACAGAGATCTATTTTTATCATTTTTCAGAAAGAGAAAAAGAAGATCAATGCATTGCATATTTTTCTATGATGTATAAAATAAGGGTTTGATTGGTTACATTTATAAAATGATTAAAGAGAGTTTTGATCTGATATATTATGGGGAATCGAGGCTGATATATTTTTAATTTATAGACCGAAACTTTACAGCATCCTTTTGAAGGCCTTGTTTAAAGTGTTATTTTGTATGTAATTGGACAAAATGGTCAAAGTCGCAGTTGGACAGACAAAGCAGAGATATTTGATAAAATATGTAGCATTTAAAGTGGGAATAACTCATTCAAAATAAGCACATTGGTCTGTGTAAATATTTTTAAATCAAAACACTGTATGTCTCCATATTTATCGTAATTAATGCTATTTTAAGGAAAAAACGAGACTGCTTGAGCTATGCAAATCAAACAAAATAATACTTCATGTGCTTGCTTTAGAAGTACCCTCATGCAATAAAGTGAATGTATTTAAAACCTTCATTTGTAATTAAAACTCTTCATTTGTTCATATCACTTTTTGAACATTAAAGGTAAGATTTTTGGATTAAAATATCCAAAAACCATCAGAACAATGTTATATGTTTTGTTGACTTGTGTACTTGCATTATCCCAAATGTTTCCAAGAATGTTTAAATACAGAGAAATATGCAATTTTAACCAGGACACGGGCTGTGTCCATGCGTCGCCTATAAATGACATTTTACCCGCGTTACCCTCGATTTCTGGTTTTATTTTGTAGAAACCATGGAAATACAAAAGACGCTTTAATATATTATATGTTTTATTAGACAGGTGAGCAACTGTTTGGATACATTCATCGACAGAAAACGAATCCTGTTATACAGCTCAACACAGTTAGTCTTATAGTTTAAATTTCGTTTTCTTGATTTACTGCGTTTACCATGTTTTACCATGCCTAATATCGATCTAGCTTACTGCAGTGTGCAGCAGAGTGAACACAGAGAGTAGCATTATAACATAACTTTCAACACACTCAAATGTATATAATATGATAAAACAGCCCAGCGTTACCCCACATACGCATGAAGAGAAAGCAGTCGTCTGCAGCAAAATAAAAGCTCCACCGTTCTCGAGCCGTGTGTCTATAAATGAATATGAATCATGAATATGATTTCTGCCCGAATCCCGTCGGATTCTTTTCCTCCGGTTGTAGAGGTGAAGACAACAAATCCCATGATTCCACAAAATCAAGGCATCATCAAGCTACACCTTTGTATTGAATAAGCAACCTCTAGTGGTGAAAATTACATATTGTGCCTTTAAACATAGAGCAACCATCCCTTAAACATGATGCTTTCCTCCTAAAACAGAAAAAAGATTTAATTCATACTTTAGCAAACATGCTAATCTTTCTGGAGGTAGATACAATTACACTGTATTACAAAAGAAGTTACTACAGAAGTTTTTTTGCTGCAACTTGTGAGGTAAATTAATAGTTACAACTACATGAGTTTCAGCAAAACAGATATATTAAGCCTATTTATTATAAAGTTTGAAGTCTTCAAATGGAAATGGAGTACTCTGCAACAAACCCCATAGTGTTGAGCCAGATGTCAGTCAATGCAACATTCCAACATGTTTTTTTGTTTTTGTTTTTTTCTTTCTTTTTTTCTTCACAGAAATCCCAACCACTTATTTATGACCACAGTCATTCCTGGGCCACTTGTAACATTTGTAAGCAATGAAGCTTAGTGCTGAATATTTTACTTTTAAGGATGAGAATTTACTGGAAAGCAACTATAAATTCACTTTCAGTGTATTTTGACAGTAACAAAAACAAAAAGAGAAAGCCAAGAAAATGTGTCAGCAGTAAACATAACAAGTCAAGTCCCCTTTATTTATATAGCACTTTATACAATACAGATTGTTTCAAAGTAGCTTCACAGTGATAAACAGGAAAATAATGATCAATGATGCATCAAATGTAAGATAAATTCAAATTCTGCTGCAAAGGAAACAGTATGTTTATGATGGAATGTATTAAAGCTTTGACGTAATGTGTTGTAAAGATCAGTTGGTTATAGGACAGTTCATTTTGTTGCATTTGTTAAACAGAGGATAGGACAAATGATTGCGCAGACTGGTATTTGTGTAATGGAGAATAAAGAGCTTGTTGGAGATTGTTTCAATAGATACCAGGAGAGGAATGTTGGCATCTATGTAACACCATTGTCAGGACTGAAAGAGGAAAGAAGAGGAAGAAAGAGGTGCATGTGTAGATTTTAAGGAGATATTTTGCTACCAAGATCTTTACAATAAGGTTTCATTTGTTAACAATGAACAACACTTCTACAGCATTTATTAATATTACTCAATGTTCATTCTAACATGTAATACATTTTTACTTGATATACTTATTACTTATTGAAATACTTATTGTAGTTGTTAGCACTATTTAATGCACTGAACTAGCATGAACAAACAATGAACAATTGAACGTGACAAATTAATAAATGCTTTAAAAAGCTCATTGTTCATGTTAGCTAAAGAATTCACTATAATGTTAACAAACTGGACTTTGTAAAGTGTTAGCAAGATGCATTTTAGCATTTGTTCCCACTTCCACAAGTAAGGGATAGAGAGTCAATAGACAATGGAAACGTGACGTCAGCAACGCAATGCATTTTGGGACTTTAGGACACAGACACTACAGTAGAAACTGAGTAGTAGTGTAGGTAGACTATTAAATTTATCAAATTTCTATTAAACAGTTAAAAACCCATTAGAATGGTGAACGCTTGCTGCGTTATGACCTACCGTAGCCACTCTCACGACCGCCGTGGAAAACGTTATCTCAAATGAAGCAAAATTTTTAATTGAATTTTACTGTCACTTTCACCATTGAGTTGTTTCCAAGCTAGTAAAATGAAACTTTTTTATATATCATTGTTTGCCCCTGAGTGTGTCCTAAAACAATGGCGGCGACTACCCAGAAGGCAATGCGCAATGACGTAGTTTCCCAGGCTGAACCCGAAATGGCCCCCTAAATCCTCGATCACTTTTCCCTACGTAAATCCAGTAATACAGTTCACTTGAAGGAGCGAATGAAAACGAGTGAGCGAATTCGGCCAGACGTTGAACGTACATCGGTGCAATGTGGGATAGAATGCACTCAAAAATGTCCACTATAGTTTCGGACAACACTACAAATGGCTGTCCCCTCAAATAATGCCCTATATGAGGGTATAGGGGGTGATTTCATATTCAGCCCCAGAGGGCAACAGTTCCCGCCCCCTTTTTCAGCAGCGCTGGTTCCGGAAGTATTTTTTCCCATTGGGATTTTAAAAAAGTCTCAGTTAAAGAGTTACAAGTCATGAACTAAACCAGTCAGCTACAGGTGAATCACAACACTACACACTTTGATTTGAAGCAAAACATTTTTTGAAAATCAGACAAAAAGACAAAGGAACAAAACTGTGTACTTAGTGAGGGTAAGAACTACAATCCCATGAAGCATAGTGAAAAACAATACATTTTACACAAATATTTAAGTATTTTTAGAACTTAGAGAAATCGACTCATTTTTACATTCGCAGTGCTTCATGGGAGTGGGCGGAGCTAAAGAGCTATGCTTTTTTTAGACTCACTGGTGTCATTTTCTTTACAGCATCATGGGTAATGTAGTTTTTCACTAGGAATTCTGCTGTTATACGATTATTTTTTAAAAATAAGTTAAAATAACGAAGGCTGGCGGCAAATACCATGGATTGACAACATAGTAGCTCACAGTATGCCTGTCTTTAAAGGTTTAAAAGTTATAATTTTAAAATACATTTCCCTGTGAACAAAATGAATGTACTTATTTTGCACATTGCATTCTGGGTAGTCGCCACCATGTTTTAGGACACCCTCCATGGACAATGTGGAATATTAGTAAAATATCTGACCTTTGAATGCTGCTCTTGAAGTCAGAATCAAGTAGGCCTATTCTAGAAAGCTGTATAATAATTTTGTTTACCTAGTTACCAAAAGGGTCTCTGATAAAATTACTATTTTTATATATGTTGTTTTGCACTTTTCTTCTGAACACAGCTAATATGAATGTACAATTATTTGTCATGCCAATAAATTGCATCACATACTCCAGTTATTTAGATTGGATGGCAGGGGATATCAACAAATTGTGAAAGGATGTACTTCCATATAGTAGATTGATTTATTAGTGGGATGTGACGTAGGAAATAAGGGCAGAGGGTGAGTGGACACATGGATGAGTAAATGGACTGTGATAGTGTAAATGAGATAAAGTGATCATCATCCTAATACGTTGGGTTAATGTTCACCCATACGGTAGGGTTCAAAAGTCGAGTATTTATGTGAAACAATAAAAGACAAGCCAGTAAAAACTTAAGAACTAAAACCGGGGGAAACCATGATCACAATCACTGAGTTTCAGAGTGAGTGTCTTTCTTTCACTGAATAAAATAAACTGCTGTAGATGAGTTTCATTTCTATACAGTTACAACTAAACACACAGGCACTGGTATGTTTGTTCTGACTTTTAATGTAAATTGTTAAAGTAATTGACAGAATGTAAATCAGTACATTTAGAGAACATTTAAGACATATTTTGTTTGCAATAGCTATAAGATTTCTATGCAGTGTTATCCATTTTAAATGCCAACAGTAATAATTGCTTGATTAACTAACTAAAAATATAGCTATAAACAATCTGTTCTAACTGGATTCTAGAAATCGGTGTGGGTCTGTCAGGATTCGGCATGTTCTTTATGCTGTTTGGAATACTGCTGTACTTTGACTCGGTCCTGTTGGCGTTTGGTAATGTAAGTGTTATAATGAGCTGTTCAGACATCACACAACAAGCTAGATCTTTGGTCATGGGAAATGTTTCTTAAAGGGGCAGTTCATCTAAAAATTGGAGATTATGTAATCTGCCCAACCTTATGTCACTTTTAACAAATATTACTTTTTTTTGCTAAATATACAGTTAATCTATTCCACAAAATGACACTGTATTGTTCAAAAGTTAGTTTGTTTTAAAGAAATTAATACTTTTTAGTTTGCAAGAATAGTCTCTTTTAACTTTAAAAGAATTAACATTGTTACAAAAATTATATATTTCAAATAAAAGCTATATTACATACAATATATTGAGCAGCACAACTGTTTTCAACATTAGTAATACACTGTAAAAAAAAAAAAAAAAAAAAAAAAAATTAAACTTGTGTTCAGCTGCTTTAAAATGTTAGGTTTAGTCAACTCAAATATCCAAGTTGTCACTTAGTACAGTTTCACATATCAAGTTGACTAAAGGTACATTTTTAAGACAGCATGAACACTTTTTAAAGTTGAAAACGTTTTTTTTTTTCTTTTTTTGGAGTGAGTCAGCATATCAGAATGATTTAGACTGAAATAATGCTTGTATACAAATAATTCATATTCAAACAAAATAATCCATTCTCAAACAAAATAAATGTAAAATTGGCACTTTAAATGAGCTAGATCGAAACTTCCTGTTTAAAATGATATATGACACGGTGGTGATTGCTAGAATGGGTTAGAAAAACAAAGAAAAGTACAGGCGAGTCAGGTGCCCCAAAAATGTTCTAGGTATTTAAGGGTTAAAATAGAAAACATTTAAATTGTAATAACGTTTCGTAATTTTACAGTTTTTAGTGTACTGTAATAAATGCGATATTAATAAATGGAAATTTTGTGTACTTTCCAAACATTCTCTTTCTCTTGTATCAGATTCTGTTTCTGTCTGGTCTGGTGTTCATCATTGGCTTGAGGAGGACAGTGCACTTCTTTTTCCAGAGACAGAAGCTCAGAAGCTCCGCCTTCTTTCTAGGAGGTGTGGCTTTAGTTCTACTAAGATGGCCTCGTATTGGCATGCTAGTGGAGACCTATGGTTTTGTGCTTCTATTTAAGTGAGTAAACAGTTGAACCATATCCTGTCCTTGTGTGCGAGGCAAGCGCCTCCATTTGATTAAGATGTTCCTACTTCAAACCAACCAAGATGCATTTTGTCTAAACTAATTTTGAAACATTTATTTTTACTACATACATGCTATTTCTCTGCTTGATCATTTCTCTCCTAAACTGATAAATAACAAAACTCTGCATTGAATACAGGTCATTCTTCCCAATGGCTTTTGGATTTCTCGCAACAGTCTTGAACTTTCCCTTTTTAACTACGGTATGGAAAAAAAAAGCTGTTTTACGATGTTTGGATCACTACTTAAATCTAGCTATAAAATTTAAGCACACCCAAATCATTTATTTTTACAACAATACAATTAAACATTCCTCATTGTTTCTTTGCTCTCTTTTAGATTTTAAACAAGTTATCTGGAAGTAGTTCCTCAATGGTGTAAGAGCAGTTGTTGGAAATCTGGAGGTGCTACTGTTAAAATGTTAGATTTTTTTCATATATACTGTATACCTGTGTAGACTGAGGTATGGGTAGTTGTGTGGACTATATAATAACTTAAGAATGTTATTTTTGTGTTCATTTATTTTAAATACATATCTTTTTCTATTTAAAAATATATGCTGCAATATCAGGATTTGATGTACGCAAGACATACGTTGGTCTGTACTTTTTACATTTCCCTCCTGAGATGAACACAAGCAAAAATAAAATGTCCTGTGATCTTTTAAAGCTTGTTGAACTGCTCTCAATGCTACAAGTTATGAATATATATTTTAGAGGAGTGCTTTTCCAATCATCTCATTTCTATTCCATCTGTCTGCTCCCCCCAACTTCAATGAACTACCCTCAAATAGAAAATCAAATGATATTGAGTTCAAATATATAAAGGCTTTGTGGTTCCGGAATGTTCTGGCGAAAGGGATGGGTGGTGGACCCACCACGGGGCAAAAAGACAAGATCAGAGGGAAAGAGGGGATGGTTATGCAGGTCTGCGACCCACCGGGGAGGCTATGACGCAGGTAATGTGTATGAAAAAGGTAAATCGAGTTGGAAGATTGTATGAACCAAACACAACCTCCATACCTGCAAGTGTAAAGGTAAGCCTTTTACTTTATACTCCCACTGCCATGAAATCTTCATGTTTGCCTTGATAGTTGCATACGTGTTAGTGTACGTGTGTAAGCTCACATATACGCATTCTGTGTGATGGTCTATTTGAAGTCTTGGATGATTTGACTGACATATTTACAGTTATGCATTTGACAGATCATTTTCCAAAGTGATTTATAGTTTTTTTTTTTTTTTTTTTTTTTTTTTTATCAGTACGTGTGTTCACTAGAAATATGCATTTTTACAATGTTTTTGTATAGGTGCTTTGGTTAGCCAGGTAAAACTAACCCAAAGGGGTCTAAATGTGAAAAAAAAAATTTCAAAGAAGAATACACTTTTTTGCAGCTTCTATACTTTTTAAAATGTAAATAAATGTACATTTTGATATTGCCAATTCCAGTTCGGTTTTGAAGATTTTCATTATTGCTATTTTATCATTGCTCTTTAGATGATTAGTTGATGTTTATAATATTTTTGTATTATATATTTTTCATTTATATTTTTCATTTTTTTACACCTATAAACAGAATACAAGTAGGGGTGAAAGACTGATTTATGATGTTTTTGATAACTTAAATTCTCTTTGAAGTGTGTAAATGTCTGTTAGAATTTGCGTGTGTGTGTGCGTGTGTACATGTGTGTGTGTGAGTGTGAGTGTGCGTGTGCATGTGTGGTCCTGGTAAACCTATGTTATGGGGACAAAATATCCCAGGATGGCAATATCCAAATCCTTGTCCTTATGGGGACGTTTTTCCCCCATGAGGAAAACAGCTTATAAATCATACTAAATTATGTTTTTGAAAATGTAAAAATGCAGACATTTTTCTGTGATGGGTAGGTTTAGGGGATAGAATATACAGTTTGTACAGTATAAAAACCATTATGTCGATGGAAACTCCCCATAAAACATAAAAACACAATGTGTGTGTGTGTGTGTAGTTCAGGTATACCCTACATGGCAATCCTTGTCCTTGTGCGTACATTTTTTGGTACCCATGAGGAAAACGGCTTATAAATCATACTGAATTATGTTTTTTTGTCTTTATTTTATTTTATTTAAAAATGTGACGCGTGTCTGAGCTTATGAGTATGAAAAGATACAGATAAATGTCACTGAAACGTGATCTCATAAATGAGTCTTTAATAAGTACCCATGATTCAGAAAACCACGTGTGCTGGTTTCTAATTACATTTCTTTCTTACAGAAACTAATTTTGGTTCAAAACACATTAAAAATTATGCTACTTACCATCATTTTGATGTTGTCAGTGGCGATTGGAGACACATACTCTCTAGGGCATGTTCAATATTACTTAGAAGGTAAGTTCAATGCAAATAACTTCTAATAAATATATTTAAAATATAGAAAATATTAAAAGGTGTTATTAAAGTCTGAAGGCAACAAATGACAATGCAACTGAAAAGAAAATAAATATTTAAGATTTTGGATGCATTGTACAGGTTATCAAACCTGTGTGTCTTACAACATTGACTACTATTGTCGTAACAGATGTTATGTTTATAGTTTTATGGAAAAACTTCATAATGTCGTCACATTATAAAATATATCATAAGCCTGTATTGACATGAGATGAAATGTAATAACTGTAAAGCATAGTTTCACTTGTCTATGTGTCACATCCTTTGTTGTATCTCTAGATGAAACTCCTGAAGAAACATCACTCCGGGTTCTCAGGGGAACTGATGCTCGTCCCACAGCTGGATCTCCTTCTTCCAAGCTCTCAATGCACTTCTCCATGGGTGCAGGTCCTCAGCAGAGCACATGGTGGTGGTCTCCAGAAAGGCCTTACACAAAGAGAAGGCATAATGTTGCTTACTACAACCTCAATTCCTTCGGTCTCCGCTATGGGAAGAGAGAACAGAACATGCTTGCAGGACTTAAACAGAAGATACCTGTAAAGTGAGGTCCACTAGACCTTTCTTAATATTGAATATTGTTCTTTCATGTGTTCTTTGTGATCGTTTAATCACCTGATATGTGATTGATGTACTATATGGGGATTGATATGTGGACAGAACATTAGTGGGATAGTTCATAATCTTCACTATAAAGAGGTGAAGTGATAACTTTGAGGACACATTTTACTAGTAATTACAACAATATCAAACAACCTGACTTGATCTGGTGACATTTAAAATAAAAGGTAAAATGTTATTTAAAATGACATCGTGACCTTAATACATTAGGTTAAACCCTTGAAATTCATTTGAATTTTTTTGTGTGTGTATTTGTAATGTACTTCCTGTTCACACACTCAGATGATCACAAACCTAACATGCATTCTTTTTTGTTTGTTTGTTTTTTTACAAATAAACTGTGGTAATAATGTTGCCACATCAAGCAAAATCTGGAAGTTGTTAAGTATACATTTATTTTTATCTTGCAACCGATTCTAAAACTTCATCAGGTCAGTTTCTCTGATTATTTCTGTATTTATATTTTTAGTATGGTAAACAGTTGCACTTACAACCAAAATGAACTTTGGTTGTTCATAGTTTTATTTTTGATCATCAAAATGGCTCAAAGCTTGATTATCCTCAAAGACTGGGCTCAAATTTCTATTTCTTCTATACTAGGATTGTATATTATAATACAATTAGATTTATTTTGTTAAGTACAAATTTCTACATTCAAAGCATCTCTTTTACTGAGCAAGATATTTTGGTGCTGTATCTTCAGTGTTTTGCCTTATTTAAAACTGGTGACGTTCAACCACAACTTTCCACTGACTCTAGATGATAGTCATTGAGCGTTTCCGTGGTTGTGCTTTTGAGAGGGAACTTGATCAGCATTGATACAAACATTAAAGACCATTATAAGACGCAAATTTGGAAAAGTCATGATGTGGATTATACACCCTGTATTCATTATTACACTCTGCACATTTCTCCTCAATGTGCTGGCAGGTAAGACACATGGCACATTTATTTTATTTTTTCTGATATATTTTCTGATACATTATGCTCAGTAGGATGATTTTTCAAAACAGAAATGTAGGCTATATAGCTTAATATAAAATGGCATAATAATAAAGTACAATAAACAATTCTTAAAGAAAATTCTTAAAGAAATAATATTTCTTATGTGGCAGAGAGTGATTTTGTGTCAACAAATATATTTAATATATTGATGTAAATAAATATGTGATAAAACATTTGAAACTGAATACAGAATAATACAAAAACAGCACACATTGCCTAGTTGATCACCTGTATCAATTTGTTTTAATGCAAATCAAATGTACTGATTCCTGCAGATAAACCCAAAGAAGGGGATCAAACTTCAGCAGACAAATTTTGGTAATTCTCAACATTAAATATTTTTTTAATTACCAGTTGAATTTATCCTGTCTACAAACATTTTGGTAGATTTACAATGTAACACTGATACTTTTAGCCTTTGAGTTGTATTTTGACTTCAATGAGAAGTGATAAGTTGGTTCGGTACAAATCTGCTAATGACTTGAAACAATTTAATCTTGTGATGATTCCAGTTATCAACATTTATTTATGCATTGTTTTAGTAATGTTCTTCATCCGTTGTTGTACGGCATCATCTGCTTCCTCGTTTTCTTGGTTGTCATTCTCCTGATTCTTCTCTTTAACATGTTCATCGCGATGCAAAGTGGTGAGTGCATTACAGTTGCTATTATGTTTAATTGCTTTTCATAGTAAATACAAGTGCTTGATAGTATTATGAATTCATAAGATGTAGCTTTATTTAGTATGTGTGTGATTTTAGGCCTTAGAAGAGACACTATCCACATAGCCAGCGACACAGGAGAATCAACCGCTTTGCGTCAGAATAACACATTAAGTGTTTCCTCTCCTTCGGGCGATGGTAAAAACACGTTTTACAATTAGTCTGACTGTTCGTCCACTGAGGCTTTCACGCTAAACTTTGGCCTTGTCAACAATTAGGTGGAGATGATTCATCCTCTACTAGTTCTGGGACCCCTGAAGGCTTGGTAAGTCATTTGAAAACTAGGCTACTAACTTTCTTCCTCACGCACCTGAATGCCAGCCATTATGTATTCCAGATGCATTACAATTATTAACAATATTTGTTTCACATGGGATTTTGTTTTTGTTTGTATGTCAGCTGGCGGATCTTTCCAGTAGCTCTCAGCAGTATGCAAGCCTTTACGATCGTTCTAAGTCTTCGGACTACATAAATGTTTCAGAGAGTGCGTTACCTGGAAGAGTGGACTTTCATGATAAAAAAATGGATATAGACTATGTGAATGTTAAAGAGTCCCGATGGAAGAAGATCAACAGAAAAGGCCAAGTGAGCTGTGACGGCACTACAAGTGTTAGCAGCGATGAGTCTGTCAATTACTCCAAGGTTGTTTTTACTAAGACAGATAAGTAAGAGATGTCGGTTATAATTTACTCACCCTCATGCCCTTCAAAATCCGTATGACTTTCTTCTGCAGAACGATTATATTAATTATATTATATTATACATTATATTATATATATTTTTAAGAATGTTTCCGTAGTTTTTGCCCAAACATTTAAAAGTCAATGGGGTCCAAAGTAACACTGATTGACATTTCACTTTATGGACAAAAAAATAAAAATCTTCTTTTGTGTTTGATAGAAGAATAGAGCTTATGGTTAGGTTGTGAATAACTGCATGTACTAATATTATGAAGCATGTTGCTTTATTCAATGAGCAATAACTTTGCTATTGCCAGAGCAGTAACAAATTTGTTCCTACTTGTGCTGTGCTAGCAGCATACAGGCTTTTAATTGTACTCAAAGTAAAAAAAATGAAGTAAAAAAATAACTCCGTCAAATATAAACTGGTCATTTCCATTCACTGTAAATCACACACTTTTGAGTACTTTTGAATATTTCACTAAAGATTCCATATATAAAAAGTCATATATCATGTGTAATATTGTTACCATTTTTTTTTTTTTTTTAAAGTACATAGCACATATTTTTTACAGTGAAATGTTCATATTTTCAGAATGAAAACATGCAATTTTTTGAACATGGTTACATGAGCATAAGGGATGGGGGGCATTTTTTCCAGGCGCACTTTTTAATGCATTTTTCAGATTATAAAACACCACATCCTGACAGGAAGTAAGCAGACATGCATCTGTGAAAGTCTAGCAGTAATAAATAACTCATTAGACATCTTATAAACACCGACTGCATGTGGTTCTGTTTAGGGACTAAAATAAATACAGCTAATTTCATAACAGATGCTGAAGTTGAAGGGAGTTCCATCTTTAGTGGCAGGGCAACAAAGAAATGTAATTGCATTGCCCACAACCGACTAATAATGAACTTTGATCTGTCTGCTTCACAAAGCTGCAGGCACATCATTGTTGTTAGTCCAAGACTGATTGTTTTTAATGAATTCTTAATAAATTGAACCTTTTTTTCTTTATAAAAATTGTCATTGTCACATAATCAAACATTTAATTACAAAAAGTGCTTTTCCACAGGCAGTAAAAAGATATTGACTCTTGTGCAACGTAAACCGATGCAAGGAGGATTCCAATAATTTTTGGCACATCCACAGAGGTTTGGCGTGTGAAATTTGGTGGTTTGGTTAAATAACAGCGCTCTGTTTTCAGATATATCCCCCAGCACATGCTAGGTCTGTGTTGTAGACAAAAACAGCATTATTTAGTTGTGGCCCTAAATCTTTTTTAACTCAACTTAATGTCATTGCATTAAGTTGTGCAGTATACACAACCGATGAAAGAAAAGTAAAAACAAAGACCCAGATATAACATGTTATAAGCTGTCAGTGAAATGTCTTAATAGCTCTAATGTTTCATGCTAAAGGCTTCAGTGTCCACAGTGTCATAATGACTTCATGATCGAATTAAATCAAACTTGCTGGTATGTTTTTAATTTCTTGTGTGCAATGAATTTTGACTACCAAAACCTCACATCAAAAAACTTCTCTAGCCTTATTGCTACACCGTTTGAGACCTTTTATTAAAACCACAAGAACTGCATTTAAAATATCTAGGGCTGGAGAAATGGATTAGATTTTCTGTTTGTTTGCTTTTAACATGCTACATGCTCTTAATGACATATTAATTATTGTTTTCAGTCGCTTATCTATTCTTTTATGTCTGTATGTCCAGCTGCATAAATTATTTGTTTCAAACGCTGTCTTGAATGAGTACTTTTTGTGTGTGAATTATAGCTTCCATAGAACAGAGGCAAAGCAGATGCACACATTTTGTGGATCCATCATGCCTTGTTACCACTGTGCAGGCTGGTGGTGGTGATGTAATGGTGTGGGGGATGTTTTCTTGGCACACTTTAGGCCCCTTAGTGCCAATTGGGCATCGTTTAAATGCCACGGCCTACCTGAGCATTGTTTCTGACCATGTCCATCCCTTTATGACCACCATGTACCCATCCTCTGATGGCTCTTTCCAGCAGGATAATGCACCATGTCACAAAGCTCGAATCATTTCAAATTGGTTTCTTGAACATGACAATGAGTTCACTGTACTAAAATGGCCACCACAGTCATCAGATCTCAACCCAATAGAGCATCTTTGGGATGTGGTGGAACGGGAGCTTCGTGCCCTGGATGTGCATCCCACAAATCTCCATCAACTGCAAGATGCTATCCTATCAATATGGGCCAACATTTCTAGTTTCTACATTTCTATTAGTATGGTGTTCCTAATAATCCTTTAGGTGAGTGTATAAACTACAATGTACAGATTAGCCCTAGAAAAGCCCTAGTAAAGCCCTAGTAAGGCTCAAGTTCTCAATAAAGATTCCTACTGAAGACACACCCAAGTTTCCTACATGTGTCAGTTATTTACCATTTCTTTTCCCAGCATGACACATCTTTTGAAATGTCAGCCTTGATGCCTAAAAGGGATAGCTCACCCAAAATAAGAGTTCTGTCATCAATTACTCGCTCTCATGTCCTTCGAAACCTGTATGAGTTATTTTCTTCTGTGAACACAAAAGGAGAACTTGTCCCAGTTGCTCTTTTCCATGCAATTAGTCCACATGGGGATGCAAAAGCACCATAAAAGTATTATTAAATTGTTGATGGGATTGGAGACACGAGGGTGTGTAAATAATGACAGTATTTTCATTTTTGGGTCAACTAATTGCACATACTTCTGCCCTTACATCTATTATTAATTTATTAAAGTCATAAATTAGAGGAGAGAAGCAACATGTGACTCGAAAACAATACAGTAATGCACATCTGTGACAAAAAAAAAAAAAAAAGAAACAAACTAACCAGGTAACATGAGATTGCTTTATTATAAATGGGTAGTTTTAAGGACAAACACACTGCTAATGTTGACTGTTCCACGTTCTACAAAGCACCGGTGTCAACGGGTTCTTTAATCTGTTATACTCATTTGTTTTTTGGTACTGCACAAAATATATTTTTAGATTCCGTTTATCAATATGAGCCAAGCAAATCATTAGATTAATTATTTGCTTCTGACATAAAGATGTTTTCCACCTGCCCTGTATATACAGAATTTATTTATTTATATACACCATATATATATTTGTGTGTTTGAATATCAAAACAAGTGAAATCTTGAACTGACTCTCTGAAAATGAACTCTATTTTCTTTTTCTTTTTCTAAGAATTATTGATATATTCCATTCAAGATGTCATGGTCAGTTTGACATGGAAAAATGGGCAAAAAGAACAAGATTAATGCATCGTTTATATTGTGCAAGAATACTTACATATTTCATAGGCTATATCATGTCAATGGACCACCTGTAAGATCATTAATTTCCTGCTCTAGTACTATATCCTGATTGTAGACACCTTTTGAGCAGTTAAAATCCTTTGTATTATAATTCCATACTGAATGAGAAAAAGCAACCTGCTGATATTTTGTCTCTCAATATATAGTTTGTTTTGAATAAATAATTAACTCCATCACCTCTTGGTTTCTCTTCTTTTTGATGTTTCTTCATGTTGGAAACTTTAAAGAATGTTGATTTTTCTGTTTGACTAAGATCACTTGGGGAACACCCTGCTGAAAAGACCACCAGAGCTAATCACCAGCATATGTTTTGGCTACTAGTCCCAGCAGGCTTCTCAGGCTAGACCAACACCACACCAGCACTGACCAGGATGCCGGTCTAAGCAGGTCTTTTTAGAAGGGTAAAAATGCATTGTGGGTCACTTACTTTTTGCTGTCTATAAAATAGGAGAGTTATGAGCATAAGTCCACCGCACCCTAGTGTAATTATAAGCACGGTGCCAAAAGAGATGAATAAAACGCTGGATTGTTCTTTGGCAGAGTTCCTCTTTTTTTTGCTGTCTGGATGAGTCTGGTCCTTCATCTCCTGCCTGTCCTCCTGGGATCTGCTGTCTGTGGAAACCAATGGTATTTTTGGTGAATCATCACAGAATTGGTAACACATGACCTTGAACACATTCTTCTGCTTGGGATGCATGTTGACTGTTGACTGGGTATTCTGGGTTAATATTGTTAACTAAAACTAAAACTATTTTTGTTAATTGAAATTAAGTTGAAAAATAACCTAAAAATAAAAACCTAAAATAAACATACATACAAATATATATATTATATATATACACACACACATACTGTACATACATACAGTTGTAATCAAAATTATTCAATCCCCATTGCAAATCTGGGGCCAAGCTAAAAGTAACTCCTAACTTACCAATTTAGGAGAAACTAAACATTTTAGCACTAAAACAAGCTCTTTAATCTGTATTAAGTTAGGAGTCAAGAGGACTCCTAAGTCACTAAGACCAAATCACATACAATCCTAATGGCTTTCTCCCCTTTCTCTCTTCCATTTCGCTTATTGTCTACTCACTCATAAATAATGTCTGATTACCTGTGGCAGTTGTTTCAAGAGTTCACACTTACAAATGATCGGATAGAGTAAGAGAGTAAAATAAGCCTATTTGGCGTGCTGTCCGATGGGATCAAGGACTCTGAGCTCGGAAATTTAGGAGTGGAGTCGAGGTGGCGGAGGGATGCAGAAAACTGTCGATGTAACTTTGTGAGTTGGCTCTGTGTACTGTATATATGTCTCCTCTCGAGCTGATTAGATCCTCCCGAACTTTGTTTATAAAACATAATTTGTCGCTTGAATTTTGCAGAGGCTGACAATTAGCTAACATATGCATAATTAACATATACATAACTTAATTAGTGACAGCCTACTTTTTAAAACCTTTATTTGAATATGGCAACATGATACCCTGTTCTACAATATTTCTATCACTGACAGAAACTCCTCCCCCATCAGCCAATCACTGTGTGTATAGTTAGTAAGCGTGATGACGTCATCCCAAGCAATGAGGTCAACCCCGCCCTTACTCTTAACTTCTCTCTGTTCCTTAGTAAAAGTTGATCTCAGCAGCTTTATGAATAGGTTTTAAGAGAAAACTCTTAACTAAGAACTTTTTCTGCTATTTAGGAGAACTTTTAGTGCTAAGATCAAATGTTTTGTGAATACGGCCCCAGGTTTATTGGCAAAAGGCTATTTTTAGACTTTCAGCTGTTTGCAATGAACAATTCAAACAGTAAATTCAAAGTAATTGAAATAACTCAACACAACAAATGTTTCAAGTGATTTCCCCAAATTTTCCCCCTCACAACAGCACAAATCTGCAAAACAGGGCCTCAAGCCTCTGAGAATTACTCACAAGAACACTGCTAAGAATTGACTTAAGAGTAAAAAAATTCTTGGCTCAAAGTTAATTATCAAGCATCTCAGTCATACTTTAAGTGAAGAGTAGGACTAAATCTTAAGTGTCAGTCTTAGAGATGATTCATGACACTTTGCTGTGCCACAAACGGGATTTTGGATGACGATATAGGCATGGACTAATCACTGAATAGATTTCCTTATTTAAGAATATTCTCAGATAAATTCACATTGAATGGTGAAATTCCTAAGAGTTCAACACACATTTGACAATAAAGTATTTTCAAGAGAATACATTATGATATAAACATTGGAAATGAAAGATTAACACGTTCTCTGACAAATTAAACCGGTGTGCTATTAACTGACCTGCCTATATATAGGCTAGATTTTATGATATAATCCAAAAGAAAACCGAATTGGCGGGAGGAAGAAGCACTACTGCTTGCTGAAACAGTGGAAACATGTTATAAAAGGCAAGTTCAGCCCAACATTAACCAGCGCTGAAAAAGATGATGCATGCTCTGTCCAAACAATACCGTTTGATTATCTGCTCATCGTCAAACATTTCAAAAACTTTCTCCCTCTCCTGAAAGATTTGCGCATGTCTCTGTCTCCTCAGTGCCATCACAAGCCCCTACTGGCAACTCCTAACCACTTGAGAGACCTCTCGAGCTGTCTTAAATAACTGGGAGAGTAAGAGTGATTCTTAGCTTTAAGAAATTTGATAACTTGCTTTTATACTTAAGTTTGAAAGTAGGAGTAAATTTTATGAATTCTCAGCACTTAAGACTAAAATAGCACTTTGAGAAGCTTGATAAATACGGGCCCTGGTGTTGTCTCAAGCAAACCTGATGCAACTAATCAAGGGCTTCATTAGTTGCACCAGGTGTGCTTGAGCTAGAACACATGAAATATCTGAACTGGCTAGGTTTGTTGAGTGTCACGTTTGACTGCATGTTAGAAACATGGCTAAGTCAAAAGAATGGTCCAAAAAGTTAAGAGAAGCCCTTCACAAACAATGAACAGGATACAAAAAAAGTAGCGTAGGCACTAAATGTTCTTAGAGACACTGTTGGAAGCATGGTTTGCAAGTTCAAAGTTAAATGCAGTGATGCTCTGGGGCTGCTTTGCCTCCTCTGGCACTGGAAACCTGCAGCGTGTGGAAGGCAAGTTGGATTCATTTTTGTATATCAGGAAATAGGAGAAAACAAAGCTGAACCTTGGGTGTCATTGGACCTACCAACAGGACAATGCCCCCAAGCATACCTCAAATTCCACGAAGGCTTAGTTGCAGAAGAAGCCATCACAGTCACCTGACTTGAACCCCATAGAAAATCTCTGGTGGGTTTTGAAGAAGGTGGTTGTAGCATGCAAACACAAGAATATTACTAAACTGGAGGCCACCGCTCATGAGAAATGGGCTAAGATTCCTCAGAAACGCTGCCAGAAGCTTAATAACAGCAAAAGGTTGTTCTAATAAGTAAGATGTTTGCCATGAAGGGGTTAAATAATTTAATTGAAAGCTGCATTTTTAGTTGAATTTGGGGAAACCTTGAAACATTTGTTGTTTGAGCAATTTCAATTACTTTTGTTTGATTTGTTCATTGAAAACAAAGTTTGTAAATTATCCCAATCCTGATTTGAATCATTTTGATTACTACTATATAAATCCTTATAAAAATGACAAAAGCACATAGCAATAATTACTATTTAAACACAAATTAAAATTAACTGAAAAATTCAAAAAATAAAGAACATTAAAAATATGGATAACTATAATAGTGTATATAAAAAATAATATATATCGTCTATCTAACATCCTCACCCTTGCTGAGCTTTGTCTCATGGATGGTTCCCATGAAATTCCTTGGCACCCTCATCGGACTTTGGGTATGTGTTTGGAAATTTTCAGGAGGTCTGTTTAAATGACCTGGCTGTCCATTGAGGATGCTCAGACCTTCTGATGAATGTGCAGCTGCTTTCAAAGTAGACAGAGCTGTGGTTGTGACTGGTACAAAGTGTTCACTTATTTGAAGTATCTGGAAAGATTTGCTTTTTATCTGTGTGCTCTTCATATCGTTATATGTTGGCTCAGATGTTGTTTCAGATGTTGCAGTAACCCAGTTCTGGGATAATTTCACATAGGAACGGGGTGGTCCTTCCTGGCTTTTAGAATCTAAAGACCTCTTGGCAAGTAAAAGTGGTGTGCTCCTCTCCACACCATCCTGTGTGTTATCTCTTGTGCTTTTTTGATAGGGGCCAGATGCTGTCAACTGAACAGTTGAGTCAGTTCTGCTTGGAAATACATCCTTATAATTTGTAAATGAAGGGAAAAGATCAGATGATGGCTTATTCTCCATCTCTGAATTTGAAGTTTCTTCACGTAAAGCTGGAGTGCTACCAAAGAGGAAGTTGGATAAATCTCCTTGCATTAATCTCCATGTAGTCGGTGTCCCTGGAGCTAGAGTTTGGTGTTTGGTTACTGGGACAGCAGACTTGAATTGTTTAGTTCTCTCATTAACACCCTGCAAGGTTACCATTGGTGAAAAAGTTGATCTTTGTGGGGATTGAGAAGATTTCAAGTAAATATTCCAATAGCTTGTGGATGCAGATGTCCTAGATGATCCACTGCTCACTGTTGGACAGATGCAGGGGCATTCAGATGCACCTAAAGGAAATGTAATGCAAATGTAATGTAAATTATAATAAAAGCAACTTAAGTGAGACTAACTGGCTTTTTGCTAAGATTTTGCTCATTTCTATTATTTTCTTGAGCCTGTTATACTCTAAGCTTCTTTATCTTTTTTATTGAATTCATTTATATTTACATTTATGTCTGTGTTTGCATTTTACAGACAAACTGTCTGTGTGTATTACAGATAGAGATTTGTGACTCTTTCTGCAGGTTGCGTTGGTATACCAGTCAGTAGGTTTCAACAAGTGTCTTTATGAGTGAGTCATTTTGATTTGAATGATTCATTCAAAAACACTGATTCATTCAAAAATGAAACAAATTACTGTTAATGAACCTTTCAAAAGTTCTAAACAGACTAATTCAGGAACAAAACACCACTACTGTGTGTTGCTTGGAGTCGCTCAACGATTCTACTTCGGCTTCATTCAGAACTATTTATGTTGGCAGTGCAAAAGTAGACAAAGCAACTGCCAATATTGTGTCTAAAATGTAAATCACTCAGTAAACTGGTTATTCTCTGTTGGCAAAATAGGTTTTTATTAACTTGTCTGTCTAGGTGTTTTTAAAATCGATGCTACAGTACACGACAAAAGAAAATGGGCTATTGAGTTCCCTTTTGCACGAAAGGTACGGAAACTTCAACAGCCATAATGCACCGGCCATGAAAGTACAATCTGTAGTTTTAACAAAAGTACTGCGCTGTGAAATAAATGGGTAGATCTGGGTGCAGTTAACATGGTACATATTATTGATTTACTCATACTACTGACATTGTAGCAACACAAAGCTAGTTAAAAATTCAGCAAGTTATACTGTTGTATAAAAGTCCTAGCAATCTTGTGAGTGTGATATTGCTTAATTCTATGATTTTACTGGACTTTGCAGTTGTGCTACCTGCTGTTTGGCTTAGAGGTGCAATGGTGGATTCTGGGTAATCCTCTGTGTACTCCTCTTCACAGTTCCAGTCCACAGATTTGTCACTCTGAGTCATTAGACCCATATACATGCGAATCACTTCCTCAGCTTTCTCCAAAGCTGCCCTGGGCCAAGTCATGTGGATTCTTACAAACTTTGTTGGGCTATCCTGTAAGGTGTAAAACATGTTTTCCATCAGCATTTAGGTATTAGGCTCTGCAGTGTATTGAACCCCAGCGATTGGGAATGTATAGTAGGTGGTAGTCTTCACAGGTCTTTGTAAAGTTATTTTAATATACAATTTTAATTCCAGGAACCCATTCAATAACATATCTACTACCTTTATTTTCTGCCAAAGAAAATGAACTGTCTGACAAATTTTAAAAATAGAGTAGACAAAGTCATATAATGTATCATGGCATTCATCTTTAATTAAGACCGCAACTGGAAAAGTTTCCTCTGGACATGCTGTAGTAGAAAATATGTATGTGGCTGATACACATCACATTATAAGAATGTGGTCCAATAACTTAATGTTGGTACTGGGTAGAGGTTAAGTTTATAAGCATAATGTCTTAGTTACTGTTGTAACCTCCGGGAACGAGACATGGTGTCGATGACTGAGAGTCGAAGACACTAAGGGTCGCACTTAGGAGTCCCAAACACCTCTGATACTTTGAGAAAAGGTCAATGAGAATTGGTGAGTGGAAATTTGCATGCTACTCCCTCAGACATACGGGTATATCATTTAGGTTTGTGCTGAGGAACGGAGATAGTGTCCCGGCCATTTCCGAAGTTAGTTCAGCATTGGGGCTGGAGGGACACCACATCTCAATCCCTGCATCAGGGAACGGAGGTTACAACAGTAACCGAGACATGCCCTATCTGTCAGTCACTTTGACGTGACCAGAAAATGGTCACGATCGCAATGTTGACATATTCGCAATGAGGACATGAGCCATTCACAAACGCTTAGCTTGGGTGAGACCAAAATCCTATCGATTGTAAATGTCGAAGGTTGAAAGGTATCGACCGCATCCAGAAACACACAGGCGGACATCTTTGGGGGGGAAACGCTCTCATTTGCTTCCATGTATCGGCGACACTTGGCCCTGAAGAACAAATCTGAATGGGTCTCCCTTTTATACCTGTATGTCTAGGGGAGTGTCATGAAAATTCCACATTTGCCAATTCTCATTTGCCTTTTCTACAATTATCAGAGGTGTTTAGGGCTCCCAAGTGTGATCCCTGTCAGTCATCGACACCCCTTCGAAGTGACTGGTAGGGAACTCTGAATTTCTTATTACAAAAAACAAAAAAAGTAGCACTCATTTTAGTATGTACAGTCCAACACTACTGCAAGAAAAACTATTTTAACAAAGACAGCTGTTGCCAAACCACTGGCTACTGTCCAAGAGTCTTAGTTTCTTGACTTTTTCCCCTTGAAACATTGTACAATTCAATTTATGTACATATAAAACAATGCCTAATGTTTCCTCTTGCTTAATTCTAGCACTGTTTTTGCCGTTTTGTGATATTTGTCATTGAAAAAACGTTATACACCGATCAGGCATAAAATTATGACCACTGACAGGTGAAGTGAATAACACTGATTATCTCTTCATCACGGCACCTGTTAGTGGGTGGGATATATTAGGCAGCAAGTGAACATTTTGTTCTCAAAGTTGATGTGTTAGAAGCAGGAAAAATAGGCAAGCGTAACAAGGGCCAAATTGTGATGGCTAGACGACTTGGTCAGAGCATAAAGAAAACTGCAGCTCTTATGGGGTGTTCCCGGTCTGCAGTGGTCAGTATCTATCAAAAGTGGTCCAAGGAAGGAACAGTGGTGAACCGGTGACAGGGTCATGGGTGGCCAAGGCTCACTGATGCATGTGGGGAGCAAAGGCTGGCTCGTGTGGTCAGATCAAACAAATGAGCTGTAGCACAGATTGCTCAAGAAGTTAATGCTGGTTCTGACAGAAAGGTGTTAGAATACACAGTGCATCACAGTTTGTTGCGTAAGGGGCTGCATAGCCACCGACCAGTCAGGGTGCCCATGCTGACCCCTGTCCACCACCGAAAGTGCCAACAGTGGGCACGTGAGCATCAGAACATGGAGCAATGGAAGAAGGTGGCCTGGTCTGATGAATCACGATTTTCTTTTACAACACGTGGTTGGCCAGGTGCGTGTGCGTCTCTTACATGGGGAACACATTCACTATGGGAAGAAGGCAAGCCGGCGCATGCAGTGTGATGCTTTGGGCAATGTTCTGCTGGGAAACCTTGGGTCCTGCCATCCATGCGGATGTTACTTTGACACGTACCACCTACCTAAGCATTGTTGCAGACCATGTACACCCTTTCATGGAAACGGTATTCCCTGGTGGCTGTGGCCTCTTTCAGCAGGATAATGTGCCCTGCCACAAAACAAAAATGTTTCAGGAATGGTTTGAGGAGCACAACAACGAGTTTGAGGTGTTGACTTGGCCTCCAAATTCCCCACATCTCAATCCAATCGAGCATCTGTGATATGTGCTGAACAAACAATTCCGATCCATGGAGGCCCCACCTTACAAATCACAGGACTTAAAGGATCTGCTGCTAACATCTTGGTGCCAGATACCACAGCACACCTACACCGGTCTAGTGGAGTCCATGCCTCGATGGCTCAAGGCTGTTTTGGCAGCAAAAGGGGGACCAACACAATATTAGGTCATAATGTTATGCCTGATCGGTGTATATCCTTTTATCACTATTATTTGTTTGAGGTATTTCTAAGCAGCTCCACAAAATAATTACTCTTTCATTTCCATTTGTTCAGTTGTTTACTTGTTTCATTTGTAGACATTTAGGCTGTTAAACATAGTAAAGTATGAAACGGCAAACATTTTCTTCCATAACCCTATTTATAACTTATAATTGCAACACAGCTCTCCTAGAGAATAAAATTTGACTTCATTACCTCAATCTCCTCATTGATTGGAGGGATGCATCTCTGGGAGTAAATGTTGTATATCAAGTTCTTCAGTGAATTAGTATAACGATAATTGTCGGAGTCCTTAGCATATTTGAATTGGGTGTTGAGTAGCTCCAGTATGTGAGGGAATGCTGCTTTAACATAACACACAACACTCTGAAACACACAAACATATGACAACCACAATGAACATAACGCACACACTAATTTTGTACACACTATATTATTCAGACATGAATCACAAAACACACAAGACTATATTTTAACATTTAATCATATACCACATTTCTATAAGACTGCATTTTGTGAGTTTTTATTCCTATTGTATAACAGTATACAAGCTTTCCAAATGGCAGTGCTTGCAAATGTCATGCTTCATATCAAACACGCTCTATCGTCAAGCTTGTGCTCCATTTGAATGGTGATGGGGCATCTCAGATCACTACAGAATGGTAAATCTGGGCATCATCAGGACTTCCTCTTTCTTATAAATGAGAGGTAATGTTTACCACATTCCCTAAAAGAAATGGTTTTTGAACAGAATAAAAATATTTCTTAATTCATTTAATTCATCGGTTTTGTCACTAACATTTCCTGCAAAGGCTTCTCATCTAGAAAAATCTTTGAATTGTTAACTGTTATCACCACTCTCAAAGCCGTTTAGTCAAGATGCATTCTTCATATATAATGGACATCTGGACATATACACTCACCTAAAGGATTATTAGGAACACCTGTTCAATTTCTCATTAATGCAATTATCTAATCAACCAATCACATGGCAGTTGCTTCAATGCATTTAGGGGTGTGGTCCTGGTCAAGACAATCTCCTGAACTCCAAACTGAATGTCAGTATGGGAAAGAAAGGTGATTTAAGCAATTTTGAGCGTGGCATGGTTGTTGGTGCCAGGCGGGCCGGTCTGAGTATTTCACAATCTGCTCAGTTACTGGGATTTTCACGCACAACCATTTCTAGAGTTTACAAAGAAAGGTGTGAAAAGGGAAAAACATCCAGTATGCGGCAGTCCTGTGGGCGAAAATGCTTTGTTGATGCTAGAGGTCAGAGGAGAATGGGCCGACTGATTCAAGCTGATAGAAGAGCAACTTTGACTTACAACCGAGGTATGCAGCAAAGCATTTGTGAAGCCACAACACGCACAACCTTGAGGCGGATGGGCTACAACAGCAGAAGACCCCACCGGGTACCACTCATCTCCACTACAAATAGGAAAAAGAGGCTACAATTTGCACAAGCTCACCAAAATTGGACAGTTGAAGACTGGAAAAATGTTGCCTGGTCTGATGAGTCTCGATTTCTGTTGAGTCATTCAGATGGTAGAGTCAGAATTTGGCGTAAACAGAATGAGAACATGGATCCATCATGCCTTGTTACCACTGTGCAGGCTGGTGGTGGTGGTGTAATGGTGTGGGGGATGTTTTCTTGGCACACTTTAGGCCCCTTAGTGCCAATTGGGCATCGTTTAAATGCCACGGCCTACCTGAGCATTGTTTCTGACCATGTCCATCCCTTTATGACCACCATGTACCCATCCTCTGATAGCTACTTCCAGCAGGATAATGCACCATATCACAAAGCTCGAATCATTTTAAATTGGTTTCTTGAACATGACAATGAGTTCACTGTACTAAAATGGCCCCCACAGTCACCAGATCTCAACCCAATAGAGCATCTTTGGGATGTGGTGGAACGGGAGCTTCGTGCCCTGGATGTGCATCCCACAAATCTCCATCAACTGCAAGATGCTATCCTATCAATATGGGCCAACATTTCTAAAGAATGCTTTCAGCACCTTGTTGAATCAATGCCACGTAGAATTAAGGCAGTTCTGAAGGCGAAAGGGGGTCAAACACAGTATTAGTATGGTTTTCCTAATAATCCTTTAGGTGAGTGTATGTACAATTCCTGCTGAATAGCAGGGATCCCAAAACACATCTGTGTCCGGAGCAGTCTTCAAGCTGTGATCTTTCAAACTCTTAACATGACTGATGGCCTTGTACATTTCCAAAAGAATGTTGTGACTATTTCATTATTTTTGTTCTGCCAGTGGTCTCCTTCAGTAAACGCTTTCTCTTCACACTTCACACGCACCATGCTGACATTTTGAAAGCCTTTAAAAACAGATTCTCTTTACGCTCAACAATCAGTAAAAATAGCTTTATTTGATTGTTTAATAAAGAATGTGATGAACTTCAAACTTCATCATGTGAAAACAATGGCAGTGTAATTAAGGCATGACAAATTCACACTAATGTGAGAGTTGACACTTTTGTGTGTGATACTTTTCTTGTGTAACCCGAAAAAAAAAAAGAAAAAGGATTTTAAATTATAGTTGCTGGCTGACAGGCTGAAAAACAATTCTTGTCCACTTCCAAAGGTAATTTACTAAATCTAAACCACTTTGTCTGATTGACCAGATTAAATTGACCAGAATTCCTTTGTCCAAGGATGACTGTGGAAAACACTTGGAAGCTAAACAACAAACTTGCAGGAGACAACAACATCTTTACTCGTTATCATGTAAATATTTATTATGAGTGTGCAACCATGCATTCAAAACTATTTTGCAGCTCTGGACCAGGTCTATCCACACCAGACCCACAAAACAAGCCAACCAAATAATATAACAACAAACACAATATGCATATCACAGACACAACATAATGTGAACACTATAGTCAAGTATGGCTCCGCATGTGTGCAATCTGTCATTACAAACCAAATGAGTATATGGTGGGGGAAAAATGTCAAAACAAACAGTTGACCTACAGGACCCACATTCAAGTGAGAACGGCTAGACCTCAAGCACAAACATACAACAGTCACAGATGCCACAATTTGAGACAAACGTCTCGGTTACGTATGTAACCCTCGTTCCCTGAAGGAGGGAACGGAGACGTACATCGGAACTGACCGACGAATTGGGATCTATTTTCAGAGACCAATCTACTTCGAGTGTTTAAAAACAAGCCAATGAGGATTGGCATGCGGTAGACACGTCCCACGCTCCGCCCCGCAGCACGGGTATAAATACGGAAGTGGAAGTACCGCATATCGCTTTACAACTGAGGAGCCGACTAAGTGGCTCGGCCTACAGCTGAAGCACAGCACCTGGCGACGGGACGTCCGTCTCCGTTCCCTCCTTCAGGGAACGAGGGTTACATACGTAACCGAGACGTTCCCTTTCAGTCGAATTGGGATCCCTACTAACACGCCAGAGATGCTGGCCCTTCCAGCGCCCTGACCGAGCTCGCTGGACCACACCTAGGTTGGTGCGGAAGTCAGGGCTCCGGGCAGGGAGGCCAGTCACTGCTGTTCCTGCAAGACCCACTCAGCGTGACTATTGGATAACGCTGGGAAAGCGTGCCCGTCTGGGGAAGATGGTACGCTGCGGAGCCACGTCCTTCAGTGGAAGGAGAGGTGGAAATACTCATAAGGACTAACCTAGCAGGGTAGTGCTACCTATGGCAGTCTCTGGGGTGGATCCAACCTGGTCCCAGGGGGGAAAGAACACCACCAGAGACGACAGAGCGGGCTCTGTCAAGGGAAAGACATGGGGCTAGCCGAGTAGGGTAGCTGGTACCGTGGAAATATACATATGGGGTTGCCGTTAGGGAACCGCTACATATGGAACCCAGCCTAACACACACGTTCCACAAGTATACGGGTGTAGGCCTGGTGTCAACGGCCGCAAAGTCTGACACCGAAAGGGTGACGGAGGAGCTCGACAGGGTTAGCCGTTCCCGGGGAACACAACTGGAGACAATAGACGCACATATCCGGCCCGGAGGTGGGAGTGGCATATGCAAGCCGACACTAGAACGGGTACTTAGCGCTACTGGCCACTGGGGGCGAGGATGCTGGAAGATACCGGCTCTACACGGAGGCTATAAAATCTAGCGAACGTGTTAGGTGTCGCCCAGCCCGCAGCTCTACATATATCTGTCTGCGAGGCGCCTTGAGCCAGCGCCCAGGAGGAGGCTACACTCCTAGTGGAGTGAGCTCGCACCCCGAGCGGGCAAGGCACGTCTTGGGACTGGTAAGCCAAGACGATAGCATCCACTATCCAGTGGGCTAACCTCTGCTTGGAGACAGCCTTTCCCTTCTGCTGGCCTCCGTAACAGACGAAGAGCTGTTCTGAGGTTCTAAAGCTTTGAGTTCGGTCCACGTAGGCGCGAAGAGCGCGGACGGGACAGAGCAAAGCTATGGCTGGGTCTGCCTCCTCCGAAGGCAGCGCTTGCAGGTTCACCACCTGGTCCCGGAAGGGAGTGGTGGGAACCTTGGGCACGTATCCAGGCCGGGGTCTCAGGACAACGTGAGAGTTGGCCGGCCCGAATTCTAGGCACGATTCGTTGACCAAAAGTGCATGCAGGTCCCCTACCCTCTTGATTGAAGCCAATGCAGTCAGGAGCACTGTCTTCATGGACAGGATGTTTAGCTCGACTGACTGCAAAGGCTCGAAGGGAGGGCCCTGGAGCGCTCTGAGCACCAGGGCTAGGTCCCAAGAGGGTACCGAGGTTGGCCGAAGAGGATTTAGTCTCCTCGCACCTCTGAGGAACCTGACGATTAAGTCGTGCTTACCTAAGGACTTACCTTCAACTACATCGTGATATGCCGCTATTGCGGCGACGTACACTTTGAGGGTGGAGGGAGACAGCCTTCTCTCCAACCCATCTTGTAGGAAAGAAAGCACGACATTAATCGAACACCTTCGGGGGTCTTCCCGGCGGGAAGAACACCATTCAACGAACAGGTTCCACTTCAGCACATAGAGGCGCCTCGTAGAGGGGGCTCTAGCTGAAGCGATGGTGTCTGACACTGCCTGTGGCAGGCCACCTAGAACCTCCGCGTCCCATCCAGGGACCAGACATGGAGTCTCCAGAGGTCTGGACGCGGGTGCCATAGAGTGCCCCGCCCCTGAGAAAGCAGGTCCTTCCTCAGGGGGATCGGTCGCGAGGAGTGAGAGTTCGGAGAACCAGGTCCGGTTGGGCCAGTAGGGCGCAACTAGCAAGACCTGCTCCTCGTCCTCCCTGACCTTGCACAGAGTCTGTGCGAGAAGGCTCACTGGGGGAAACGCATACTTGCGTAGGTCCCGGGGCCAGCTGTGCGCCAGTGCATCTGTACCGAGGGTGCCCCCGGACAGGGAGTAATACAACTGGCAATGGGTCGAGTCCGGAGAGGCGAACAGGTCTACCTACGCGGCTCCGAAGAGGTCCCATATCAGCTGGACGCTCCGGGGGTGGAGTCGCCACTCTCCCGGAGGTGTCGGCTGACGAGAGAGCTTGTCAACTGTCTGGTTCAGCGCACCTGGGATGTGAATGGCCCGAAGCGACCTCAGACGCTTCTGACTCCACAGGAGGAGATGGCGGGCGAGCCGGAGCATGCAACGGGAGCGTAGACCACCCTGATGGTTGATGTACGCAACGGCCGCAGTGCTGTCCATACGGACCAGTATGTGTTTCCCCTGGAGCGGCTTCTTGAAGCGGCTCAGGGCGAGACGTACTGCCAGAAGCTCTAGGCAATTGATATGCCAACGCAGTTGGGGCCCCGTCCGCAGACCCGCAACTGACTGCCCGTTGTACGTGGCCCCCCAACCCGTGGAAGAGGCATCCGTGAAGACCACAGCATGCCTGGACACCTGTTCTAGGAACACTCCGGCCTGTAGAAAGGCAGGGTCCGCCCACCGATTGAAGGTTTGGCGACAGTAAGGAGTTACTGAGACCCGGTACTGGCCGCGCTGCCACGCCCATCTCGGGACTCGGTCGTGAAGCCAGCGTTGAAGCGGTCTCATATGAAGCAATCCGAGCGGCGTTACCGCGGCTGCAGATGCCATATGCCCCAGGAGCCTCTGAAAGAATTTCAGTGGGACCGCTGTCCTGCCTTTGAACGTATTCAAGCAGTTCAACACTGACCGGACTCGCTCCTCTGTGAGGCGCGCAGTCCGGTTGACCGAGTCCAGCTCCATACCGAGATAAGAGATCCTCTGTGTGGGACAGAGTTTGCTCTTCCCTCGGTTGACCCGAAGGCCCAACAGGCTGAGGTGACGTAGCACCAGGTCCCTGTGTTCGCACAACTGCTCCCGAGACTGGGCAAGAATGAGCCAGTCGTCGAGATAGTTGAGAATGCCAACGCCGCGTTCTCTGAGCGGAACAATGGCTGCCTCTGCGACTTTCGTGAAGACGCGAGGCGACAGGGACAGCCCGAAGGGCAGGACCTTGTACTGAAATGCCCTCCCCTCGAACGCAAAGTGTAGGAACGGTCTGTGCCGAGGGAGAATGGAGACATGAAAGTACGCGTCAAAGCGTCACTAGAGACGGCTTTAAATTACTTCATGTCTCAAAGCACATAGGATTACAATAATAATGAACATAAACAACTTACAGAGCTCGGACTTGTATCACCTGACTGCTGTAGATTAATTTTGGCGTTGATAGTGTTGACATAGAAACGCATAAATCCGAGTCTGAGGATGTGAATAGCTCCGGGTAGAACATCACGGGTTGCCATCTTGTAATTACGGTTACGACATGGCATGAGCACCGCATAAGCTTCTTGTTTTGTTCAGGAGGAACTGTAAAAGGTGCTGTTTGTTTGTGGTGCTCTGTGACTGTCTGTCTACAACTCTGCATAGCCTTATGGAACACACTGATGATGTGCACGGAGGTATGGAAATACATATGTTGACAGGCAGGTAGGACATCCTATCATTGAATTTGGACCAACTGCAATTATTAGACAAAAATGTTTTGGTCCTGAGACTTCCACAGAAGATACACTATATTGACAAAAGTTTTGGGACACCTGCCTTTACATGCACATGAACTTTAATGACATCCCATTCTTAATCTAATGGGTTTAATATGGAGTTGGCCCACCCTTTGCTGCTATAACAGCTTCAACTCTTCTGGGAAGGCTTTGAACAAGGTTTAGGAGTGTGTTTATGAGAATTTTTGACCATTCTTCTAGAAGTGCATTTGTGAAGTCAGGCACTGATGTTGGACGAGAAGGCCTGGCTCACAGCCTCCGCTCTAAGTCATCCCAAAGGTGTTCCATCGAGTTGAAGTCAGGACTCTGTGCAGGCCAGTCAAGTTCCTCCACACCAAACTTGCTCATCCATGTCTTTATGGACCTTGCTTTGTTCACTGGTGCGCAGTCATGTTGGAACAGGAAGGGGCCATCCCCAAACGTTTCCCACAAAGTTGGGAGCATAAAATTGTCCAAAATGTCTGGGTATGCTGAAGCATATTCCTTTCACTGGAACCTTTCGTGGCTGAGTTGCTGTTGTTCTCAATTGCTTCCACTTTGTTATAATACCACTAACAGTTGACCGTGGAATATTTAGCAGTGAGGAAATTTCACGAATGGACTTACTGCACAGGTGGCAACCTATCACGGTATCACGTTTAAATTCACTGAGCTCCTGAGAGCGACCCATTCTTTTACAAATGTTTGTAGAAGCAGTCTGCATGCCTAGGTGCTTGATTTTATACACCTGAATTCAATGATTTGTAGGGGTGTCCCAATACTTTTGGCAATATAGTGTACATGTTTAAATATTTAGATCACTTCTAGTATTGAATGCAATCAGGATGTGAAGAGAGTTCCAACCAGTATAACAAAACAATTGCCTACCCTACTTTTAAACATACATTCTTGAACTTCAGCTACTTCCTGGGTAATGGAGGAGGCCAACCCAGCCTTGGCACTGCTCTGTCCAGTACGCGCCCTCCGTGCTTACGTAGACAGAATGCAGTGTTTCAGGACCTCAGACCAGTTCTTTGTCTGTTATGGTGGGAAGCTGAAGGGAAAGGCTCTCTCCAAGTAAAGGTTGTCGCACTGGATAGTGGACGCCATTGTCTTGGCTTACCAGATGCAGGGTGATCCATGCCCCCTAGGGGTGAGGGCACACTCCACCAGGACTGTAACTGTAACCAGTAACTGGACAGGCTCCGATGTCATCGCTTGCTGTGCCATTCCACTCCACAGACTGAATGCATGCGCTATTTTACTCAGGTGAGTTTCTCAGTAGGCCCTGAGTTCCTCCAGCACTGTTGATGCCAACGCCAGAGTGCATGCCCAGTCGGTCAGCCCTCGTGTTAGGCTAGGTGCCTCTGTGCATTGTTCCCCCTCTGGGCAACCCCCACATGTGTATTTCCATTGTAAGCCTCTCTGAGCATGTGTCTTTCCCTTGGCAAGCCCCTTGCCACCCCTGGGGTTGACACATTCCACCCTTCGGAGTGGTGCATATTTCCATGTGGGATATGCTTCCCAGTGTACCTTGGTATTCCTGTGTTAAGTTGCATTCCTTCGTCTGTGGTAGTCTCACAACAGGGAGCTCAGACTTGCGCAGGGCACTGGAAGACAGCCGAGGTGGTGTGATTTTCACTGACGTAAATCGGAGTGCCTGAACGAAAGGAAACGTCTCGGTTACGTATGTAACCCTCGTTCCTTGAGGAGGGAATGGAGACGTTAGGTTCCTCTGCCACTTTCACTGTACCGCTGGAACGGCCGGGAGTTCAGTCTTGGCTCCTTAGCAGGTAACATAATGTGAGGTGGTGATAGGCTTCTAAGCGAAACCCCCATTCGTCAGTCACTGACGTAACGTCTCCATTCCCTCCTCAGGGAACGAGGGTTACATACGTAACCGAGACGTTTCAGTTTAATGTCTGATTTTGTGGCATGGTAAGGAGATCTATTATACCAGAATGTCAGGCTCTTTCAAATATCAGGCTCTTTCATATACTGTTCATATCTGCTGAAATACCCATATGTTGGGTAATCCATATCTGTCATTATATGAAAGAAGGGGATGTACATACCAGGCTCTGGCGCTCAGTGAAGGTGTAGGTTATTGAACAACCATTTTGCAGCTGGTTCTTAATCTGCAAAGGAAAACATTCAGGGAGAAAAGATGTTTTTGTATTTTTCCATACAGTATGTTTAGCATATATTTATCAACATCAAAATAAATCTTAATGGGGGCTTCAAAAGCAGCCACACACCGTTTTATGCACAAACTTTTTCTCATTAAATGGCATTTAGATTATCATGACTAGTGATCTGCTATTCAATCAGAAAGACTGAATGTCAAATTCAGTATTAACTTCCATTAACACTCAAACAATCCAAATAATTTATGCATGAGTGATCATTACAGACAGCTGTGTTTTTTTTGTGGGATTTTACAAATTAACTATAATAAATCATTTTCCATGTAATTAAATAATATAAGTACATTTTGGTCAGCCCCCAGGATGATTTACTGCCAGTAAAAGTAGCTCATCTTACCAGACGTTTTATATTCAGGAGATGGTCCTGTGTGACAGAGTGCTTACATGGACCTGGGACACCAGCACAGACCAAATTAAAGCACAGGATAAGGAAGAAGCACAGATGCCTTACCTATAATCACAAAATGAATGTTTTTATTTAGTTTTATTTACAGAATCACTAATGCATAGATACAGTAGAATATTTTTTTATTTTATATTTTATTTTATAGGTATTTATCGTTATTTTGGCAAACTTCTTTTGTTGTGAAATGTAGGGTAACATGACCACCCCACCCCCATCCCTACCCTCCTGACCATAGATGGCACAAAATTTCATCTGAGCTTGCGTTTGATAAATTTGGGAATTTGTAATTTCTATCCTATTTGTAATTTTGTCTCTTTTTTTTAAATCTGAATATCAACATTGGCCCACCCAGAATTGGCACAGAAGACCCTGTTCTAAATCCATAAGACCTTCGTTCCTCTTCTGAACACAAATTAAGATATTTTTGATGAAATCAGAGAGAGGTTTCTGAGCCATCCATAGGCAGCAACGTCATGGCGTTCTGATGTATAGGTGCTGGTTATATAATTAGAATATCATCAAAAAGTTGATTTATTTCACTAATTCCATTCAAAAAGTGAAACTTGTATATTATATTCATTCATTACACACAGACTAATATATATTTCAAATGTTTATTTCTTTTAATTTTGATGATTATAACTGACAACTAAGGAAAATCCCAAATTCATATCTCAGAAAATTTGAATATTGTGAAAAGGTTCAATATTAAAGCAATCTGGTGCCACACTCACACGCCAGCACAATCAGCTAATTAACTCAAAACACCTGCAAAGGCCTTTAAATGGTCTCTCAGTCTAGTTCTGTAGGCTACACAATCATGGGGAAGACTGCTGACTTGACAGTTGTCCAAAAGATGACCATTGACACCTTGCACAAGGCAAGACACAAAAGGTCATTGCAAAAGAGGCTGGCTGTTCACAGAGCTCTGTGTCCAAGCACGTTAATAGAGAGGCGAAGGGAAGGAAAAGATGTGGTAGAAAAAAAGTGTACAAGCAATAGGGATAACCGCACCCTGGGGAGGATTGTGAAACAAAACCCATTCAAAAATGTAAGAGAAAATCACAAAGAGTGGACTGCAGCTAGAGTCAGTGCTTCAAGAACCACTACGCACAGACGTATGCAAGACATGGGTTTCAGCTGTCGCATTCCTTGTGTCAAGCCACTCTTGAACAACAGACAGCATCAGAAGCGTCTCGCCTGGGCTAAAGACAAAAAGGACTGGACTAAATTTAGCATTTCCTTTGGAAATCAGGGTCCCAGAGTCTGGAGGAAGAGAGGAGAGGCACACAATCCACGTTGCTTGAGGTCCAGTGTAAAATTTCCACAGTCAGTGATGGTTTGGGGTGCCATGTCATCTGCTGGTGTTGGTCCACTGTGTTTTCTGAGGTCCAAGGTCAACGCAGCCGTATACCAGGAAGTTTTAGAGCACTTCATGCTTCCTGCTGCTGACCAACTTTATGGAGATGCAGATTTCATTTTCCAACAGGACTTTGTGTTTACAACGTGAACAGCGTCAGAGACTGACACGGAAGAGAAGAAATTGTTGAAAACATTTTCGTGGGTCTTTTTGCGCAAAAAAAGTATTCTTGTTGCTTCATAACATTGAACCACTGTAATCACATGTTCCAAAGATGAACAAAGATCTTACGGGTTTGGAACGACATGAGGGTGAGTAATTAATGATTTTTGGGTGAACTAACCCTTTAATATTCCCATGAATTAGATGAATTAGATAAATTACATATCTTCAATTAAAATATGGTGATATTCATATGCCTGTATAAAAGTCATAGAATAATTTACCTTTCAGATTAATCAGTTTTACTGGGTTTCTGCTTTTTTGATCATCTGTTATTCAATTATTCAACTGAATTTTCAAAATAATATTTTAAATAGAATAGTTGATTTTAGTATTTTACATTAATGACACCTTAAAAAAGAATTATATAAAAAGTAATTTATACCTTCTGTAAAACTTTATTCGGTTCTTACCCCTCCTTTAATATTTTACATTTTGTGCTAACTAAATTAGCAAATGTTTCTATTTATTTCCTATAATAACACATTTGCTGACGCATCATCATGCACGTTATCTTATTTAAGGGGGAATCTGCCCCCATGTTACCCTATTAGCAATTTCTGAGTAAAAATAATATAAGCCATCACTGTCAGGACTCGGTTTAATCATTGCTCTTCCTGCTTTTTCTCTCATTTATGTTTCCCTGTATTGTTCCACTGCACCACAGCTGTGCTGTATTCTTAATCAGCACTACTGTGCACCACTCTCTCACCTGTCCCTCCATTTAAATTTCACTTGATTTCTGCGGCAGCTGCGCTGCATCATAATCTGGGCTCTTGCACACCTCTCTCACCTGTTTCTCCTCTCATTTAATTTCTCACACTATTTAGCTTCCTTCCTTATCTTCCTTCTTTGCCAGAGGGTTTTGACTGTTTTTCTGTTATGCTCTAGTCTTTCAAATGTTAAACTTGACAAGGCAAAAACAGATTTGATCCTGTTCTGTTTTTCCTAGTCTGGTCCAGCCCTGCAGCTCAGGTTTCCCATCTCTTCTTTTTTGGATTTTGCCTTTTGTTATTGAGTGTGCCTGTGCTTGGATTATTCTCTGCCCTGCACCTTGGACTGTGTTGTTTGCTGGTCCTGAACCAATCTCCTGGCTTGCCCTCTTGCATTATTGCCTCACTGGACTATCCTGTTGCTGACTTTTGCCTGTCCTTGGATTATGTCATCAGCTATTTCCCCTTGCTTGGCAGCATAGCTGCCCAATTAAATATTGTTTCCTTTTACTTTGCTTTTGTCCTAATAAATATAGTTTGAACTGATCTGCTCTTCTCTGTTTTTCTGTCCAGCCCTTTACAATCACATAATCAAAACAACTAATGTGACTGGTCATAAGCAATGTTGTTGAACAGATAAACATTGTATGTGGTGCGCTGTGTATCTCATTAAGAAAATAAGACTAAAATGAATGTTTGAGCTGTTTCAACTGAAAGCAACTTACATTAACACATCTTAAAATGTGTCAATACCATTGGTTTGTCTCAAGATACACACCAGTAATGTTTTTTTTTTTTATATAGCACATTTATAAAAATTTAAATATCCTAATTGAACTAATGCCTAATCCTCGCTTTATCTAAGCCGTGTCTGTGAAACCAGGCCTATAACACAAACCGCTTGAGCTCATTCTTTTTTCTTTTTTTTTTAGCTTACAGGCAACTTCGAACAACCTGGGTTTAACCTGAAAACTTTGTTTATAATTCATATTCATAGATCTTCAGAATGTAGCCACTCATACAACACATCAGGAGTGTAGCACATAATGGTATATAACACAATATACTGTATTAAAACAATTGTATAACAATTAATTGCAATAAAGTGGGAATAAGTACTTATTAACCTCTCAGAACACAAAAGCAAATTCCACAAATCTCTGGAGTGCAAACACATTGAAACTATAATACTGTGTAAGGGAAAGTGTTTATGATGTTGGCCACATCAGTATACTAGTAAATCAGGAAACAGCAGATGACTCGGTCTTTGCTCATCTTCATCCAAGCCTATCTCCACAGGAGAGCTGAATGGACTCATAGTCGTGTGTGCAGCAGATGCAACCTCTTAGAATATGATAAAAGCCAGACAGCATATTAGCAAAATCTTACAAGCTTCGTCAGCACTGCGTTATCAGAGACAGAAGGAGTGCGTAACAAGGCACATTTATGGAAAGTAAGTAGTCCGTCTCAGATTAAATTTGATTATGGGTCAAAGAGAAGATGTCACAATTTTGGTGTCCGCAAATTAAGTTTACAAAAGTCATTTTATATACATAAAAAAACATGTTAAATGCAAGTAAAGTGTCTACTTTAATATTTCAAATAACTTTTGTCAAAATAAAATGTCAACATATGGGGGAAATAATGTTCCTTAGTGTAAAATTGTCATTCAGTGTAATGGTCCGCACTTTGATTTTGCCATTACATTTTTAAATAAGCATATAAAATACAGAGTTAAAAAATATTTTTGTTTTCTTGGCATTTTCAAATAAGTGTTGGCTGTGTTATATTAAAAGGACTATGTCTTATTTATTTTTTAAGTATTTAAATAACCAGGGGACTTTTGTCCCAAAAATGCAGTTTTTAAGAGATCATTCAGTGTAACAGGATCAAAAAGCCATTCTGAAATCATATAAAAAACAGATAGTCATTCAACAGTCTGTGACATCATCAAAAAGCACCCTGAAGACTGTGTGGTGCTGCAGAAAAGAGAATTCATTGCTCTTAAATATTTGATAATTCCACCTTTTCATGGTGTGGTAGCCTAAGTTACAAAAACGCATGCTAATATTGTTAGATTTTTTTGAAAAATAAGTAGATGTTGTCAAGCTCACTGATGTTGTCAAGACTGGTCAAGCTCACTGTTTGATATAGGCGGCCAGTTGATGGCCTGCAATATAAGCTGAAGTAGAAGTTTCGTCATTCAGTGTAATGCAAATTCTCTGTTACACCACAGTGTCATCCATTACACTGAATGACAGTATCACTGTATAAATAACAATTTTAGCATCATTTTTATATTACAGATAAATAAGGAATGTTTAACATGGACAAATATGTGTTAAACTTAATAAATATAATTTTTTTTAATGCACTTTTGTTTTGTTTAATTTGTGTTATTGATTCATTTCAGATGCCCATGAACAGAGAGAGTTGAAAGGCACTGTCAAATGGCAAAAAGCCAAAAAGTAAATGCAGAGCCAGTAGCTTGGGTGGCACTCTTAAAGCCCATTCACACCAAGAACAAAAACCATTATGATAATTATAATTGTAACTATATCAGCATCCACACGGTAACACCGTTCATTCTAAGCAGGTACTGTAGTTTTGTCGTATGCTGCTTTAAATGCTGGAGCTCTTTAAAGCGGAATGGATTCTGATTGGCTGTCAGAATGTTTTTATCATTCATAAGCTGGAAAAAATCGTTCTGAAAGTGATTCCACGATATCGTTTCTCTGTGCCATTATCGTTATAGATTCGGTGTGGATTCTACTATTCTTGGTGATTTGTTTTCAACTATACCGTAAAATGTTTATTTATTTTTTTTTTTTTACTATATCTCTATCATTATTATTATCATTATAGTTATCATGCTTGGTGTGAACAGACCTTTAGCAAGGAAAAGAGAAAGGTATTCAAGATAACGATTGTCAGAATAATAGCTTACCAATATTTCTGAACAAAGTTCCCCCTCACTACGGTATGTCCCAAGTTCAAAAGAGACAATTGAGGGGATTCTCCCCCCAAAATACCTATCCTGATAATAACAAAAAGTATTCATAAATATAGCTGCAAGGAGTAATTGTTGGAGCCGAGCAAGTCAGAAACAATGTGCCAAGCTAAGCAAGCATGGCAGAGACCATCAGAACAGTAGAATAAAATGCTTATTATTTTTCAATATCCGCTTCTGCTGTCATTTACTCAGGAATATTATTAAAACTAATTTAATGATTCAGACTAATACTAAAAACATTGCAATTATGGGAACAACGGCAATACTATCTCCCTTTTTGGCAAAATGTCATTCAGAGTAACAAACCATGGTCATTCAGCTTAACGGATATATTTATGTAAAAATGAAACAATATATTTATTCTAACCTGTAATTATTAAAATATATAAAAGAATATCTAAATATGCTAAATTTTATTATATTTTAAATGATTTTCACTTCCTTACAAAAACTTCTAGCTGACAAATTGGTAAAACCTAGTGGTTTGAAGGATAGTGGCAAAGTATAAATATTAAAAAAATTACAATTAATTAGTATTGAGGGCTGCGCTGTGATCCTTAAATATTTTAGTATTTAGGAGTATTTTAATACGTCATCAAATGATTCCTGTTTTGAATATGCCTAATAAGATTTTCTGAATTTCTAAATTACTAAATTTAAAACTGTATTATACATTTATTTTTTTGATGCTTGAAACCCCCAATTCATCTTTGACCCTTATATAAGTGACACATGTAGCTTAACTAGGTAATGAAATGCAAAAAAATGCAGTCTGTCACCATTTCATGCTACAACTCGATCAAAAAACAAATTAAATCAAATTCATATCGAACTAATAGATAAATAATCTATATTAAATCTAAAATAAATATGCTGTATCCTTCTTGAAAGCCCCTAATGAATATAATAATAAACAAATAAATCATTTAGGGTATAAAAATAACAACAACAACAACAACACACACACACACACACACACACACATACACACACAAAAAGATAATTATGAATATATTCTTCAGGGTCTTGAAAACCATAATCAATTAATAAATAAATTGAATTATATAATAACATCTTGAATGATATAATAAGTATTACATTTTATATAATGTGATCATTCAAGATGATAAAAATAAAAAAATAAACATACAATATTGTTCAGGGTGTTGAAAGCTCATAATAAGTCAGTATACTAATAAATATATCAGTCAGGGTATTAAAAATGAATAAACATAACATTCAGGGTGTTCAACATAAATAAATATCCTTATAAATATAACGTGTTTAAAGCCATAATTAGAAAATCTTATTAAACAAGACAAAAACTGTACGTAATATAACATTTACAAAACCTTTTTTTTTTCTTTCAAAGCAATAAAACAACTTTAATAACACAGCTGTACTTAAAATCCTCAGAAATAATGCTTCCTGCCATGTGTCTGTGAAGTGCTTGGGTATTTAGCCAATAAAGCATGTAGTGATAACAGGTCTGAGAAGCACTAAGACCCCAAAGCACAGGTTTCTACTACCCAATCTTAAATGGATGTGACCAAATAAAAAAACAAGGAATAAAAGTGGACATAGTAACTCATTCTTACATTGAAATAGCTTGATGGCCATAAATCAAGGAATAAAAGTCTATGGGAAAATGTTCAACAAGAAAGGAAAACAGTGTTCTGAAGTTTCACAAGAGGGAGATCAAATCAAGGCTCCTCAGAGATCGTATCTGACATTAAACAGACCTCATTTATATACATCAATCTAACGTTATCCATTAATCATGCAGAGGCAGAAATTGAAAGCTGGTTTGCACAAAAATATCAATTGAACTTCAATTCACTTCCAACAAGCATCAGAGGAAACCAGCAGTCTTACCTTGGCTTTGTGGGCTGTTATGTGTGTGTTCATCTGGCTGGACTGAGCAAGTAGAAAGCAATAAAGTTCACAAGTAGATTCATTGGATTAGTATTTTTGTTTTGCGTTTGATACTAATGAAGATATTGTCTTCCCCTCTGAAGATCTCTGTAGGCTTCAAGCATCCAGATATTGGTGGCTGTCTTGAAACAGATCTTCATGTGAAACGGTTGAGACGTGCCACCTTGAGAGGGTGAATGTTTCTGCCTGAGGACTATGGTGGACAAATAAAGTGAGCTTTTCATAAAGACCTCCTCCTCCTCTTCTCCCACTGTTGGGCTCATGAAAAGACCTCTCTCACTTTCTCTTCACTCAGACCATTCCAACTTCCTTCTATTTCATTGATGAAGGACATTTTAGCTCCCTCCAGACCAATATATGACATACATGTGTTTTTACCTCTCAGAAGTTAGATTTGTGGATGAGTAGAAAATCCCACCAGGATGCTGAATCATCTGCTCATACAAAATTTGATGATGTTTAAATGTAAGTTGATCTTCATCTTAAAGTCGGCATGAAACAGAAGTTTACAATAGCCTTTTCTTTCCTATTGTGATGTATATCCGAGTTAAAAAAAAATGTAGGTAGAGATGTCACTGCAAGAGGGAGAGGAAGTTTTTTTTCATTAAAGATTAAGATTTTTTTTACAAAAATAATAATGTTCATGGATAAACCATTTATAATAAATACTGCAATATTCCATTAAAAAAGAAAAATACTTAAAGTCACCCTGAAATTAAAAACGTCTCGGTTACGTATGTAACCCTCATTCCCTAAAAGAGGGAACCTCGCTCTACTTTGAGTGTAACTAAATGAGCCAATGCACATTGGCATGCAATGATTGCACCAGGTGCTCATGCCACGCAGCGTGGGTATAAATGAGGCACAGGTGCTTGGAGTGCAGGTGCAGATGCAGGTGGAGTCGCCACTCTCCCGGGAGTGCTGCTCGTGACAGCTCTTCGGCCACACGGTTGCACACACCAGGGACATGAATGGCAGTGAAACCGGACACTTCTGACTCCAGAGGAGGATATTGCGGGCGAGTTGCGACATGCGACGAGAGTGCAGACCACCTTGTCGGTTGATGTATGCAACGGTTGCAGTGTTGTCTGTGCGGACCAAGACATCTTTGCCCTGTAACAGCCTTTTGAGACAGCTCAGTGCAAGATGTACTGCTAGCAACTCGAGGCAGTTGATGTGCCAATGCAGGTGCGGGCCCGTCCAAACCCCTGACACTGCATGCCTGCTGTCCATTTCAAGGAGGTTTTCGGAAAGCCAACCTGGAATTCAGTGATCGGTGAGCAACTTTACCACCTTAAACAAGGAAAAGTCTGTTAATGAGTATGCCCTTTTAGAACCCTTGCTACTGCCAGTGGATGGAATGAACTGTCCCTGCTGATGACTTACCGTCAGGGTTTGGATCCTCGAGTGCGGTTGCATCTTGCTGCAAACGAGGATACCATCGGCCTTGAACGCTTTATCCAGCTGTCCATCCATTTCACCACTCCTTAGCAGTCGTGTCTCGATGAACACTGGAGCCAGCTGATACCTTCTCCTGTCCTCCGCCGACCAGAGCCTGTCAGCCCTCCAGAACCAGCCCACGAACCAATGCAAGTGGAAAATTCTCGGTTGACGCTGAGCGGCAGAGGTGGCTGACCCTGAATTTGTTTATATTGTGGATCTGCAGGGCACTTCATTACTGAATGCCCCATTCATCCACCTCGTCCTCTGGTGAGTGCCATTATCCCTTCTCTGAAGAAAATGCAACCACTCACAATAATAGACCTTACTGCTGCCGGTGTTTCTCTTCCAGTCAATTCTCTCCTCGACTCTGGGTCAGCCGGTAACTTCATCTCGGGCCAGCTCAAGCTCCGGACGTCAGCCACTCTGTCGACCTACCAAATCCACTTCATAACTGGGAAACCTCTAAGTCGTTGTCAAGTCTGCTCCTCGGTGGGTCCTGTCCAGATTCAAGTGGGTCTCCTGCATGTGGAACATCAACATCTGCTGATTCTGGGAGAATCCACCGCTGACATCTTAGGGCGCCCATGGTTGGAGCAGCACAATCCCATCATCTCGTGGAAGACCGGCGAGGTCCTGAAGTGGGGCGTTAGCTGTTTTCTGCATTGTTTCTCTGCTCTTCCTGTTCCACAGTGTTCCCAAGATCTGTCTGTCTGTACCACCTCCATTGAAAGTCCTGTAGAGAGATGCTCAGTGGAGGTCGTATTCTGCCCCAAACGAGCCTCCAAGCTGCCTCCACACCGGCCATGGGACTGTGCCATCGATCTCCTTTCGGGTGAGCCAGTGCCCCATGGTAAGATCTACCCTCTGTCACTTCCGGTGGAGAAGGCCATGAAGGATTACATCAAGGAGTCCCTGGAGCAAGGTTATATCCGCCTGTCTACTTCCCCTGCTGCCTCAAGCTTCTTCGTGGCTTCTTCAAGTCTCTGTCTCCTGTGTCTGCTGTTTCCGCTGTCTCCTCCGGTTGAGTTTCCAGCACCATCTGCACACGAGTACAGTATCATCCAGTTATCTGCTACATCCATCTGCTAACCTCTTCCTTTCACTTACCTGACCCACTCATTCCTGGTTTTTCAATGAAAGACTCTGATCACTTACCATCTGTTCTCCGTGTCAAGCCTGTTTGTAACAGCAACGACACTGGTTAATAAAGTGAGATTAAATGCTTAAAGTATGTGTTGACCCATTTAATTGCAGGTTTGTGTAATATTCTGAGTTTGCATTACTGTTTTCATTCATTAAGGAATACTGAATCTGTTTGTGCAAGTGAGATGAGTAAATGCATGTTCACATTTAGTCTAGAACTATAATAAGCATCATGTTTACAAAGTGCACACAACACTTTGTGTTACTTGAAAAAGTAATCTTTTGTTAATTGCAAAACTTGTACCCCAGTTTCACAGATAAGGCTTAAGATAGTCCCAGACTAAAATGCATGTTTGAACTGTTTTAATTGAAAGCAACTTGCACCCACATATCTTAAAATGTGTCAGTGCCATTGTTTTGACTTAAGATGCACACCAGTAATGTTTCTAAGGCACGTTAAAGCTACTTAAAGGTGCACTATGTAACTTTTCCGTCTGCTAGAAGTTGCCTATTCAAAACAAAGGCGTAGTTTGAGCACAGAATCTTGGGACATGTGGTCTTCACCTCACAGCCAGTGGAAAATAATCAGGATAGGACTTGGGAAGAAATCATGTTCATGGAAGCGATTATTAACGTTACTGTAGTATGAAGCAGAGCAGGACCGCTGAAGCGATTTAAGATGAATGCAACACACGCCTCGTGAGCTGCTGAGCTTTTATTATGCCACAGTCACCGGTGACATTTCCACTTTTCCGGTCTTGAGTATGAGGTAACGCAGCTCTGTTTATCACATTAGATGCATTCGAGTGTGTACTTGGCGGCTGCTATGACACTTGTTGCACGCTGCCGTAAGAGTAAAGCGTTTCTGCTAAATAAAACCGGAAACCGAGGGTAACGCAGATATGACCCAATTGACAGGCGACTCCCGCAAACGTCCCGGTTTTTTTCTCACAATTTACAAATAGTTGGAAACATTTGGGATATAGTAAGTATTGAGTTGAACAAAATATATAACACTGGCCTAGTGGTTTTTGGACATTTTACTGAAATTGTTACATAGTGCACCTTTAAATGCCCTAATTGAATTGAGGTCTAATCCTGGTTTAAATTAAGCCCTGTGTGTGGAACCGTGCCCCAACACTGATCCCATGACAGATCATGACCAATTGTGGATAAGCAAAAGCACAAATGAACACTTTAAGGAGCTAAGCCATGTCATGTCATTTTTAACCTTGACAACATGTGTCCCCATTCACTTTTATGTATTGTGTTTTATGACTATGTTGATTTTATTCAAAAAAAAAATCTTCATTGGACTACATGTCTTCACTCCCTCTGAAGGTGATGGGAGATGATACCTTATAGATACTGTTTTTACAAAGTTTAAACAACATTCTCCCCAGCTGTGCATGTCTGTGAGAACTGGAACACATATTTGTCCCAGATATTTGAGTTAGAATTTTTTTTTTATTCATTATACAACACATTGAATTATCATCCAAAAATAAAGGTTCACCTTAATCCTGATCATGCACAATTAATATACAGCATGTCATTAGCTATTATAACCCAAGCTGTGCAGAGAGGAAGGATAACCTTTGACTTGTTCCTTCAGACAAAAATACCTCAAATAGCCAAGACTTTACTTTAACTTAATTAAACTGCTTCTAAACATCAATTCTGTCTCTGCTAGATATTGGTGTCATTGGTCATGAAATAAGCGGATCCATGCCAATTATATATCAATTAGGTGATCAATGACACGTTGTTCTGTTCAGACATCCAGTCTGAAGCACACACAATTGCATGAAGGATGGGAAAGTGTGTGGTGATATAAACAAGCTGAGATGCTGGTACAAATTAAGATTGGAGCAGTCCACATTTTTATGTTTTCTATTTAACATTTAACTGCCTGCCATTGAGATCTGCGTCGTGAAGAAAACCTGAATTATATTAGTAATTACAGCCACACATTTTAAATTATTTTAACAAAGAAATCAGCCTTACATAAACACCTTACATACACTTTCTTGTACAAGCCAACTATGACTTACATGTTAACTATTCTTGTGTAAGCCATTCAGAACTGAATTTGTCATTTTCATTTCTGATAGATAGATAGATAGATGATAGATAGGCCAGCACAATGTTTATCACTACCGATTTAACATCTGTAGTATCTAATCTATCTTGACCTTGTCTTCTACCAGCTTCAACATGGAGTCAAAGCAGAATTATAAGTCACATTCTGTGGGAGAGTAAAATATGTATATCTCCCACATGAATATCTTTACACCCCAGTAACCATATGCACATGGGTTACACATGTGCCATCTCTTTCAAGAATCCATTACAGGCCCAAAGCATGTGTGCTGTCAGTAGATCACTGTTCTGTGCTTCCTTTGGGACACTGAGTGTGGAAATTTACCCTCAAAACTGGATCAGTTATACAGTATAATTTTTTTCATATGCAAGTAGCAGTTCTAAGTAGACAATGTAGAGCACATGCTTTTAAAATTGAGTGATAATTCTGACAAAACCTAAATACATTTTTGTGGACAAGCATTGGCAATGTAATCAAACTTTTTAATGCTTGTACATTACCATGTCACAGATGTCAGTTTCTCTAGTTATGACATTTTGAGATTACTTGTTATGTGATCATTATCATATGATAAAACATTATTTGGCATTACATGTAGAATGCTAACAAAATACAAAAGCCTTAAACTATGCACATAATTAACGTGTGGATTTAAATGTTTTCAAGCTGCCTTGGTAGTAACTGTCCAACATTACAAGTTAAGTTCACTCAAACTCATTAAAGGAACAGCCAACTTCAAAATTAATTTAGTTTTGTCCAAGTATCTGAAACATCACAACATAGATGTAGCCACTGGATCTTCTGCAATAAACAGCACCATGAAATGTATTTGGCAAAAGATCTTTCCAGGCACCACCATCCTCTTTTATCTACTAGTTGGATGATGTTTTCCCTTTGGAGGCTTGAATGGATTCATTATTTTACTACATTAAAATGTAGACATTTCACATATGGCTTTCAAAATCTTAGTGCCTTTCAATTTAGTGATTTGAATGCTTTCCCAGCTAACAGCGAACACTCTGAGAACTTTCTTCTTTGAGTATTCTTCCAGTAATGTTTATGAAACGTTCGTTCAAAGTTATCTGCTGTTTAATAATGTTCTCTAAAAATGTTTAAACGTTTAAAAAAACTGGACGTTTTAAACGTTCATAGAACTTAATGGAAATGTTGGCAAAACGTTCTTAGAACGTATTTTTGTTAGCTGGGTTTAGTCATTCCGGCTCTCTGACACACTCTTGCCCCTATAACCTTATATACCATCTGATATTCTTTTGGCTTATTACATTTCTGAAGCAGAGGCACAGTCACATGACTTCCCAACATTGGACGTTTCAGAGATTGTAGCATGTTAATGTCCTTTGGAACACAACATGTCCTGTTTTATTAAGCAGTTTTCAGGGATTTAATTACCACACTGATATGTGTTTGGTGGTTGTGGTAACTGGCCAGGTTAATGGTTTGGGCTGCTAGCCGCAAGTTTTATGCCCCCCTCTCAGCAGCCCTGGGCATCTGGGACTATGTGTCCAAAAATATTTTCTCTAACCTCAAACCCTTTCCCCCCACATTGTATGTAGTAGCAACAACCACGTGTGGCCCACGTCAGTCTTCTATCGAATAGCAGCATTCATTGGTCCTATGAGAGTGGGGCCAACCCATAAAAATATTGTAAATTTTAATGTCTAGTCAGTCAACAGTTTAGTTCTGCCCCTTTTGGTTTTCAGCTATTGTTTTTGTCTGGCTTTTATTATGAAGTATTGTGTGGTTCATAATTTGTCATTTACTTTGCAATTTCTTCTGAGATGCCTCTAAAATCGGTCACTAGTTCACTCGTTCTTTTCTTACATAGTGAATGGCACATATTGCACTATAGGGGGAAAAGAGAAATGAAAATGAGTGAGCGACTTAAGATGCTGATGTAATCACTGTGTGCCAGAGAGCAGAAATAACTATTTTACACCTTGAAAATAATAATGACGATAATAATAACTTTATTTAGAAAATACATACACACATTGATAAAAAAAATTAAAAAATAACTTGTTTACATGTTCTCATATTCATGTATTTAATAGATAGTTCATTCATTATAATAGAATAATAATACAAAAACTACCAACAAGAATTAACACATTAATATAATTTTTTCTTACAAATTTGTGAAGTCATAAATAGAGCAAATACATAATACAGGAAAGCTTTATACTATAAAACTATTAGACATCACAGAATGGCCAGCACCCGATTTAGAGCACTATATAAGGAATAGGGAACGATTTCAGCTGCGTCTGTCACCTCATGTAATTGTGCCCTGGTGTTGTTTGATCATGAGTTAATGTACATACACTATATTGCCAAAAGTACTGTGACACCCCTCCAAATCATTGAATTCAGGTGTTCCAATCACTTTTCAATGGCCACAGGTGTATAAAATCAAGCACCTAGGCATGCAGACTGCTTCTACAAACATTTGTGAAAGATTGGGTTGCTCTCAGGAGCTCAGTGAATTCAAGCATGTTACTGTGATAGGTTGCCACCTGTGCAGTAAGTCCATACGTGAAATTTCCTCACTACTAAATATTCCATGGTCAACTGTTAGTGGTATTATAACAAAGTGGAAGCAATTGGGAACAACAGCAACTCAGCCACAAAATGGTAGGCCATGTAAAACCCTATGGATTAAGAATGGGATGTCATTAAAGTTCATGTGCATGTAAAGGCAGGGGTCCCAAAACTTTTGGCAATATACAGTATAATATAGTGTGTGTGTGTGTGTGTATATATATATATATATATATATATATATATATATATATACTGTATATATATATATATATATATATATACTGTATATATATATATATATATATATATATATATACTGTATATATATATATATATATATATATATATATATATATACTGTATATATATATATATATATATATATATATATACTGTATATATATATATATATATATATATATATATATATATATATATATACTGTATATATATATATATATATATATATATATATATATATATATATATATATATACTGTATATATATATATATATATATATATATATATATACTGTATATATATATACATATATATACTGTATATATATATACATATATATACTGTATATATATATACATATATATATATATATATATATATATATATATATATATATATATATATATATATATATATATATATATATATACTGTATATATATATACATATATATATATATATATATATATATATATATATATATATATATATATATATATATATATATATACTGTATATATATATACATATATATATATATATATATATATATATATATATACTGTATATATATATATATATATATATATATATATATATATATATATATATACTGTATATATATATACATATATATATATATATATATATATATATATATATATATATACTGTATATATATATATATACATACAGTAATTAATAGCCTAATTCACTCAGCACCATATTTCTTACACTGTGTCCGCTGAAGTGAGATAACTGCGATCAATACAACACTCAAAAACAGAGCCTCATTGAGCGGGATTCTCTCTCTGCAGCGCGAACACGCACTGTCGATGATGGGCGGGAAAAGGAAGAAAGATAGAAGTGCTAATGCATCATTTACAACAAAGAATCATGAGTTTACACAACAGCATTGGACACACAGTTAAAGGGGAAGCTATAGATTATGGACTTTCAATGCAGCAAAACTAGTGGGTATACGCAAATATTGATCCTTAGAAGTCACAATATGCAAACAGCCCTGGGCAAAAAGTAAGTATACAACGTATGCGTGCATATGGCCCCGATGACACCACTGATTTAGATCCTTTCAACCTTCCTGTGTGAGACCCCGGTGAGTGGGGGGTACAACCAGGTCTAACGTCATTCCTGTGAAGCAGGGAGCCCATTAAATGGGTCTTTACCTTACTGAGAGTATGGGGTCTGGGGCCCACCCTTATAATTTTCTCTGAGGCTCTGTGAATTCAGGATAACTCATAAATATTTAGCCCCGGGCCCCACCGAATTCAAGCAAGCTATACTCCAATCTGGCAGCAGCTACATCTGTGTAATGGATTCCACTGAAGGTAAGCGTAGTTGAACCCAAGCATGAACAGATACAAAATAAAAGACTTGCCAAAGCTTGACTTGATACTACATGAACAAAACTTGAACTAGGGATGGCTGACGCGAAACTGACGCTTTGTCGAGATCCCGAAGCGCAGATGTTTCGAAACACTGCTCCGAACTGTGATTCAAAACACCCATGTCACGTGATTACGGCTAAATGAAGCTTCAACTGCGTTTGATTGAAAGGGGCGGGAACAAACCACACAGTCACACATCTGTATGAACCTAATTCCCCACAGTTTAAAAGTGAAGTTAATAACATCTTCACTCGTGGGTTTTTGTGAGAGGAGAGAGATTTTGTGATATAAGTGAGATTTATAGTGCGCTTTGGTTAGTTATATTTAGGCTAGATTTAAATTAGATACATTGACTGATAGATATAGTGACACATCAAAGTTTTGTCAAGATCATTGTCAAGGTTATTTCAGATTAACACATGCAAGTGACCACTAGGTGTCACCACGGAGACGGGTGTCGGATTGTTCCGACGCTTCGACACAATACACCACATTTGCTTTAGCTGTTTCAGTGCTTCACGAAGCCTCGGTCTGCCCATCACTAACTACAAGAACTCAGGTTACACGGACAATACTAGACAAAGATGCAGGGCCGACATGAGGGCTTAAATACACAAGGACTAATGACTAAACAAGACACACTTGAGAACAATCAAACAATGAACTAATGACAAAACAGAACTGATGAACACATGACAAAAACAACCAATGAGAACTTAACACATGAGGACAAGGGAATCACATGACAATGGAGCACATGGCAGGATCACATGACAAACAGGAACACATGACAAAACCAGGAACAGGAAGGAGGAAATAGTATACTCAAGATTAAGAATGGGACATACAGGATTGAATGCAACATTGAAGCTGGTAGGAAAAGGAAACGGTTTATGCACAGAATGTCAAACACAGGAAGATGTGAAACATGTTTTATTTAGATGTAGGAGGTACAGTGAGCAGGGACAAAGATGGCAAGAAATGGGTGATAACATTGAGGATATTCTTGGGGAACAAGGAATGCAAAGCGAAAGAATTAGAACCTTATTTTTTTACCTTAAAGACAGTGATTTAATAAGAAGAATTTAATAATCCTTTTTTTTTTGCCCCCTTTTGATTGAATAACCAAAGGTTTACTGCAACTCTCTACACACTCCTGTACAGTAGGTGGTGGTATGACACAAATGAACGATGCAATCTGCCAAGAAACTAAAAGAAGAAGAAAAAAACCAGGAACATGACATGAACACAAACAAAACCCAAAACCGTAACAATCTGCTACATCTGGTCATCCATCTTTCCTGTCTCTTCCTTTGAAAAGTACATAGTCTAAAGATTTCTCTGCCATTTCCTCACACCTTAATGTACTTTAAAGCAGAAACTCAACCACAGAGTAAAGGTCATTTTTGTGAAGGACGAATAAAGAAAACCTACTCATGTTTCTCTCATGATTTTGCGTGAGGAATCCTTAAGCCATGCATGCCAAATATGGTCCATCATCTTTGGTCATTTTGTCCCTGAAATACATTTTTAACACAGTGAAAAATCATGTTATTATTATCAAGTTTCTACTCAAAACCGTTGTCAAAATATAATTATTTAAATGGTGGTTGTCATAAAAACATTTTGACAAAATGGCCTCTAAGTAAATGATGTGGACACTGAATGACCTTACCTGAGGTACAGTTCTGTTCGTAAGTTTACTTTCCCCCTTAGCAGAATATGCAATTTTTTTTATAATATTAACAAAATAATAACAAAATAATTGCACATCATTTCTTATTTAGCACTCTCCTGAATAAGTGGTTTTACATACTGTAAGAGATGTATTCCACTCCACAAGACAAAATAATAACTGAATTTACACTAGTCAACTAGTTCAACCAGTTACATACCACCCTTGAATCTTAATACCGTGTGCTGCTACCTGATCAGCGACTGTTTTTATGTTTTCTGATAGTTTTAAATGTGTCCCTTGTTTGTCCTTAACAGTTAAGTTCTTCAGGTCCAGCTCCACATTCTTTGGCTTTCTAGTATCTTCTGCATATCTGAACCATTTCCAACAGGACAATTACAAAAGGGGAAAACATTCACTAATTCGCAAAAAGGCAACACAATGCATTAAAGGTGCAGTAAGTAATTTCTGAGAAAAGCCGTTGATATTTTAAATCACCAAAACAAGCACGCCCCTACCCACAAGGAACACACTCCTATCTTGATAGCTCCGCCCTCAAATTCACCAACATGTTATGCAACCCAGGCACCTCCCCCCTCATGAGTGTATACCCTTACTCCTGATTGGCTACAAGTGTGTTTTGGTGCTTGGTCCGATCCACTTTCAACAGCGTTTATCAGAAATCGCTTACTTACCTTTTTTCTTCGTTTTTTTTTTACTTAAAAACATTTTTTTACTTTTTGTTTAACATTGATCAGAATGTTTTAGTACTGCCCTTCAGAAGCTACATAAAATATTTATATATTTTCCAGAAGGCTGCAGAAGGGAGAAGTTACTAAGTTTATTGGATTTATTAACTTATTTATGAAATTATTCAAAATGTATTAAAATGCCTACATTTTAATGCATATTTACTTTTGAGTTGAAAGTATCATTTATTTGGAAAAAATGGCAAGCTTGATCGATGAAAGCAAAACAAAATAAAACACAAAGTAAAATTTCACAGTAAAACTGATATCATTTGAAGGCTGAAATTTTGTTTTTTCTAAAACTATAGAAAACCCAAACCAACAAGTTTTTTTTTCTTTCAATAAACTGCCTCATTCATATAATAATGGTGGGATGAAAGGAATTTGTGTTATAAAACAGGTCAAAGAGGTCAAAGTCATTTGGACATGATTAAATAACCAGGTCTGTCTTCACATAACTGATTACGCACTGACTGCAGAGCATCTGTAGGGGTGAATGGAATATCATTGAAATAGTATTAGGTTTCAGATGATCCCAGTTTTCTTCCCACTGTGCAAGGACGAAATGCTGAAACAAAATCGTCTGAGAATCGTTTTTTTATAATGTCCCTCTGTGTGAGACAACAGGAATGGAATTTTGAATTGATTTACCTGAACATTAGGAGACAAATAAAATCATCTTTTCATGCAGTTCAGTTTTTTCCCACTAAACTAACTGAGATTTATGAGACAAGAAAGAAAGACATAAAAAAAATCCCCATATGTTTTGGGATTACTCTAGTCTTCCGGACATCCTTCATGATCAGATCAACTTGGTTTTGTTGACTAAAGCCCTATTTGGACAGTAATCGTTTCTCACATGAAAGTCCGTAAAAACACATTTGCATGCCACCTACCTCAGTGATAAAACTCGTGCATTCGGATGGCAATTTATTCACGGTGGAGGAGCGAGTTTTGTGATCCTGCACACCTGGGAAACGTGCTGCTCACATGGTCAATAACATGATTGTATGCTGTAAATAAAATGTCATATGCTTGGTATAATAAGAATAAATGCATATTTAATTTAATAATAGGAAAATAATATCCTAATTATTATTTCATTATTTAAATCTGTTATATATAGACGCACATTATAGTTAAAATGGTTTCCTGTCTTGTATTTTATCTCAAAATAAAGGATGTAATTTTATTCCACAAGGAAATGAGCGGAAATAGGTCAATACAGCCTCTTATTTACACAATGCTGTTATTAGGTTATTATTATTGATTGAATATAAAAAAATAAATAAATAAATAAAAGTAAATAAAAGTACAAACACGCCAACTCCCGTCTTAATTAAATTCTGGCAATAAATTGGGCTCACATAACATTAACATTAACAATTAATATTCATGACCAAAGCCTTTGCCATAGTTTTTGTAAATTATAGCATATATACAGACATTTCCAATAAAAAAAATGTGAATGCAATATTAAAGCAGTTATGAATAGCTAGTGGGCAAATATTCCACCACATAATATACATTTCTGATAGGCTTATAATATATATAATAATAAATTGAATATGTGGTTGTGATTAGTTCTAAGCAGAATAACTGCAGTGACTGTCAGCAATAATATTGCACACTGAGTTGGCACAATCATTTACTCTGCAGGGAGTTGAGTCACCATTCTGTGGTCATAAGCGATGTGTAGCCACTGAAAGATGTGGCCGCATACATCTACTTATATAAATAAAGCTTACAACTGACAATCAGCTGAAAAATAATCAGCTAGTGGGGTGCCAGCCTAGCCTTCAAGCTTAGCATATAGCGCTAAATGATGAACCTGCAAGCTTACTCTAATTTCATGCAATCAGTGTTTGATGCATAACAGTATTTTCTTGATGAACAAAAAGATTAAAATGATGTAGACGCTTTTGATCAGTCATTAATGGCTAACTCTTGGAGTCCATATGGATGAGATTCTGTGGGAGGATATTGCATGACACCGGTCCCTAATTTGGAGGAACATGTGCATGTGGTCAAAAAATGTGGAGCTTCAGTTATGCAAAATTAAAGTTTCTTGGAACATATGTCAACCAGAATCACAAATTAAACAATATTGTGGTATAAAAACAATGTGCAGCAGAGTGAAAGAAAAGAAGGAACTGTTTAAAGTTTATTCCTGTGTACTGATGAATTCATAGTTAAAGTAATATGCTGGTTATTTATAGCTAAACATCTATGGATGACATCTGTGGTATGCCACATTGCTGTTGAGTACCACAGAAAATTATTTTGACAAGTTTTTGTAAAAACACATGTACAGTAATGCACTTACACTGGAAGTCTAGCTCATACAAACAGTTTTGAATGGGAGGAGAAATGTTTAAGAAGGTTTTAAGAAATTCATAGATTATGAAAAAGCAATAGTGTCCATCTTAAAAAAGTTAAGTAACAAGTTAATAGTAATGCATTACAATTAGGGATGTAACGATTACAGGTTTCACGATAAACCACGATAAAATGTACTGACGGTTACTAATATCGTTTAAAATTTAATTATCAGTAAAACCGTGTTTGATTATCACGAATTTGAAGACTAGCCAACGTGCGTCAGCCTGGTGCAGCCGCAGCGCGCAATGTTGTTTGGGGCAGTGACAGCGCCAGGAGATTTTTCAGCCTTCTAAAAGGACTAAATCTGAGGTGTGGTCATATTTTGGATTTTACAAAAGTCCTGAGGGAAACTTAATATAGTATGGTCACCCTGTCTGCAGAACATGCAAAAAGAAAGTCGCTGCAATAGGGGCAAACACTTCAAACCTTCAAACCGACCAGACAAGATGATCACAAGAAGTTATAGTAATAATTATAGTAGTATTAATAGTAAAGTCCTCTGATTTCATTTTCAATACAATCAAAAACAGAGACACAAGAGGCAAGTAAGCATTTGAGTTAAATGAAAGCATGGATGTGCACTGTGTTATAATGCGTTGCTATTGACGACGGTCATTATAAGGAAGGAAACGCCACAGAATAGAATCTTGCTTAAAAAAGTGCACAGAGCTGCTTATTTTATGTGTTGTTTGTTGATTTTCAAATATAAAACTTGTTGAAATGTTTTCAGTGTGTGCATCAGTTCTTTTTGAACACTTTAATCTCATTTGAACAAAACGTGATAATATTGATAATCGTGATAATTTGGGTCACTATAATTGTGATATGAAAATTTCATACCGTTTCATCCGTAGTTACAATACTGCATTACTCCCTAAAAAATGTTTAAAGTAATTAATTGTGTGATTTATTTACTTTTATAGAAAGTAATTTGTTATGTTACTTTTTCTCACCTGGGCTGGGCTTGCTTGTTTGTTTTTTAATAACAAAAAAAGTAATATTTTGGCAAATGTAAAGGACCTTTCACATCAAAGGCCCTATTTTAACGATCTGAGAGCATGGTCTGAAGCGCATGGTGCAGGTGCACTTAGTCCGAATCTACTTTTGCTAGTTTAATGAAGGAAAAAATGGTTGGAGCGTATTACTAACACGCCCTTTAAATAACACAAAAAATACTGCCCTATTCACTTTAGACCAGGCTTTTGTCAATGGCAAAGTCGTTTTCAGTTGCCTCAATATAGCAACGCGCCAACAATGTGCCTGAACACCACGAGTGCATTTGCCATTTAAACATCATGGCGCTGGGTGTATGATAGGGCCCCAAAAGTGAAATGTATAAGCCTTGGTCAGAAGAAAATGCTAATTCACTCCTGTACAGTAGAGAGTGCAGCTCAAACAAACCTATTCTGGACCGCAGAAGAATAGGATGCAGAAGAAGACAAAAACAAAAATGAAACACAAATGTAATGTTTATCTATATGGTATAACTAAATCATTGAAGGTCAGCAGCAAAGGCATTGGTTAATAAAGTGAGATTAAATACAGAAAGTATATTTGTGTTAACCTAATTAATATTGCATGTGTGTGTAATAATATAGAACCACAATAACCATACTGTGGTTACTGATGGAATGGGGGACGTAACGTCTCCGTTCCCTTCCTTCAGGGAACGAGGGTTACATACGTAACCGAGACGTTCCCTTTCAGTCAGTAAACTACGAGTTCCGTCAGTTACTGACGGAATGGGGGTTTCGCCTAGAAGCCAATCGCCTTTGAGCTCTACAAAACGAGCCAATGGCATGAAAATGCCATGGGTCTGCGGAATTTGCATGCCGCAACCCCGCCCCACGGCGTGGGTATAAAGGGCGTTGCGTGGCACTCTCGCATTATGTTTACCTGCTGAAGAGCCGAGGCATGAGCGCCCGGCCAGTTCCAGCGGTACAGCGGTCATGGCAGGGGGACGTAACGTCTCCGTTCCCTTCCTTCAGGGAACGAGGGTTACATACGTAACCGAGACGTTCCCTTTCAGTCAGTACACTACGAGTTACGTCAGTTGCTGACGGAATGGGGGTCCCAATACAATCTCGCCATGACGGCTGTCTTCCAGCGTCCTGCGCTGACCCGGGCTCCCTGCCGTGAGTGTGGCACGAACGAGGGGCTAGGCTCAACGCTACCAAGGTACACTGGGAAGCATATCCCACGTGGAGAATGCAACACAATGCCAACCCAAAGGGGGGGACTTGAAGAATACACCTATGACCCGAAGGAGCTGCATAGGGAACACTCTGGGGTATCCAGCCGAAGGTGGAATATTTCAACCCCAGGCGTGGCAAGGTGTCTTGCCAAGGGAAGACACGAGCTACAAGAGACTTACCGTGGAAATACACATGTGGGGGTTACCCAGCGGGGGAACCATGCACACGGAGGCACCTAGCCGAACACGAGGGGTGGCCTGAAAAGGGCACTCGCTCTGGTGACGACATCGACAGTGCTGGAGGAGCTCAGGGCTTACTGGGGAAGCTCACCTGAGAGGAATAGCGCACGCATCCAGTCCGCGGAGTGGAATGGCGCAGCAAGCGAAGACACCTGAGCCTGTCCGGTTACTGGCCAGTAGGGGCGAGTACACGAGAGGATACAGGCTCCACTCGGAGATTATAAAATCTTGCGAAAGTGTTGGGTGTCGCCCAGCCTGCAGCTCTACAAACGTCTGTTAGCGAGGCGCCATGCGCTAGAGCCCAAGAGGAGGCAACACTCCTGGTGGAGTGTGCTCTTACATGGCATGCCCTGGACTTGATATGCCAGGACAATGGCGTCCACTATCCAGTGGGACAACCTCTGCTTGGAGAGAGCCTTCCCTTTCTGCTGCCCTCCGTAACAGACAAAGAGCTGGTCTGAGGTCCTGAAACACTGCGTCCGGTCTACGTAAGCGCGAAGGGCGCGTACTGGACAGAGCAGTGCCAAGGCTGGGTCTGCCTCCTCCAAGGGCAGCGCTTGCAGGTTCACCACCTGGTCCCTGAAGGGAGTGGTGGGAACCTTGGGCACGTATCCAGGCCGGGGTCTCAGGATGACGTGAGAATTGGCCGGCCCGAATTCCAGGCACGCTTCGTCAACTGAAAATGCCTGCAGGTCCCCTACCCTCTTGATGGAGGCCAAAGCAGTCAGGAGCGCCACTTTCAATGAAAGGAACTTCAGCTCGACTGACTGCAATGGCTCAAAGGGAGCCTTTTGCAGGGCAGCTAAGACCACTGCTAGGTCCCAAGAGGGTACCTGAGGTGGGCGAGGAGGATTTAACCTCTGAGGAACCTGCTGACCAGGTCGTGCTGTCCAACCGTTTTAGAATCCACCAGGTCATGATGGGCTGAAATAGCAGCCACATAGACCTTCAGGGTGGAGGGAGACAGCCTTCGCTCCAACCCTTCCTGGAGGAAGGAGAGCACGGACCCGATCGAGCATCTTCTGGGGTCCTCTCGCCGAGAGGAGCACCAGGTGACGAAGAGGTTCCACTTCAACGCATAGGCCTGTCTGGTAGACAGGGCTCTAGCGGAAGTGATGGTAGCCGCCACCTGAGGTGGCAGGGTACTCAAACCTGCCGCGTCCCGTCCAGGTTCCACACGTGGAGGTTCCACAGGTCGGGACACGGGTGCCATATGGTGCCCCGTCTCTGAGACAGGAGGTCCTGTCTCAGAGGGATCGACCAGGGAGGTGCTGTCGCAAGGAGTACAAGTTCTGAGAACCAGGTCCGGCCGGGCCAATATGGGGCGACCAAAAGGACCTGCTCCCTGTCCTCCCTGATCTTGCACAGAACCTGTGCGAGAAGGCTCACTGGGGGAAACGCATATTTGCGTGGGCCCCGCGGCCAGCTGTGCGCTAGTGCATCCGTGCCGAGGGTCCCCTCGGTCAGGGAATAGTACCAGCGGCAATGGGAAGAGTCGCGGGAGGCAAACAGATCTATCTGTGCGTCGCCAAACTGTTCCCAAATCAGCTGAACCGTCTGGGGATGGAGTCTCCATTCCCCCGGGAGCGGCTGGAACCGCGACAGCTCGTCGGCTGCGCAGTTCAGGTCTCCCGGGATGTGAACGGCACGAAGCGACCTCAGATGCTTCTGACTCCATAGGAGGAGATGGCGGGCGAATTGCGACATCCGGCGGGAGCGTAGACCACCTTGTCGGTTGATGTACGCTACTGTCGCCGTGCTGTCTGAACGGACCAGAACGTGTTTGTCCTTGAGCAGGGCTCGAAAGCGGTGCAGGGCAAGACGTACGGCCAGCAACTCGAGGCAATTGACATGCCATAGGCGCTGGGGTCCTATCCAGGAGCCCGCGGCAGCATGTCCCTTGCACATGGCGCCCCAGCCCGTGGAAGAGGCATCTGTTGTGACAACAACATGCCTGGAAACTCGTTCTAGGGGAACACCTGGCCGTAGAAAGCTGAGGTTCGACCACGGGGTGAAGGTCTGACGGCAGGCTCGGGTCACTGGGACCTGGAGGGTGCCGTGTTGCCATGCCCATCTCGGGACTCGATCGCAGAGCCAGTGCTGAAGCGGTCTCATATGGAGCAGACCAAGCGGGGTCACCGCGGCTGCTGACGCCATATGCCCCAGGAGCCTCTGAAAAAGTTTCAGTGGAACCGCACTCTTGCCCTCGAACTGGCGAAGACAAGTCAGCAGAGACTGCGCGCGCTCGCTCATAAGCTGCGCGAACATGGCGACCGAGTCGATTTCCATACCGAGAAAAGAGATCCTCTGCGCTGGGGAGAGTTTGCTCTTTTCCCAGTTGACCCGAAGGCCCAGACGGACGAGGTGCTGAAGCACCAGATCCCTGTGTTCGCAGACCTGATCCCGAGAGTGGCCTAGAATCAGCCAGTCGTCGAGATAGTTCAGGATGCGAACCCCATGTTGCCTGAGCGGCACAAGGGCTGCCTCGACAATCTTCGTAAAGACGCGAGGGGACAGGGCTAGCCCGAAGGGGAGAACCGTGTACTGATATGCCTGCCCCTCGAAGGCAAACCGTAGAAACGGTCTGTGTCGAGGAAGAATGGAGACATGAAAGTATGCGTCCTTCAGGTCGATCGCTGCAAACCAATCCGAGGGACGAACGCACTCGAAAATGCGTTTGGCTGTCAACATCTTGAATGGAAGCCTGTGCAGGGTTCGGTTCAAGACGCGCAGGTCCAGGATTGGCCGTAACCCACCGGTTTTCTTGGGTACAATGAAGTAAGGGCTGTAGAAGCCGGACTTCATCTCGGCTGGAGGGACGATCTCGATCGCACCCTTCGCCAGTAGGGTGTCGACCTCCGCACGCATGACAGGGGCATTGCCACCCACCACGGTGTAGCGGACTCCCCGAAAGCGGGGAGGAGACCGAGCGAACTGAATCGCATAGCCGAACCGGATGGTGCGAGCGAGCCAACTGGACAGGTTGGGAAGCGCTAGCCAGGCTCCCAAGAACTGAACCAGCGGGGTCATGCGAACCACCGGCGTACCCCCGATGGGGCAGTGAGGCGGAATGACCGGCCCAGACAAGGGAGGCATAGGAGCATCCCGGGGTGTGGGCGGGGTCGAATTCCGCGCCCTGACAGAGGAGACCAGGGAAGGACCAGCGTTCCACGGGGGTCTCGTCTGCCAGGGGGCTGGCGACAGAGGGGGCCGAGAGAGGCGAGGCCATGGGGCGTCGCGCACTGCCAGCCGCGCCCTCTTGAGGCTCGGAGGTGAGAATGTCAGTTCTTTCTTTAACCATTGATAGGGTACCGCCGGCCGTGAGGCCAGCGGCGGAAGGGGAAAACAAAAGATTCTCCCCCGGCCCTCCACCGGGGGAAGGAGTGGTCCTGCCACCATCTCCTGGGAAAGAACCGAGGTCACCTCCGAGCCGCCCGTCTCAGGACCGCCGCTTAGACTGCCGTTTGGCAGGCTGGGGGGCTGGGACGGGCGGGGCCGCCTTTCTGCGACGTCCTCCACGCCTTGGCCCGGGTGAAGGCTGCTGCTGGGGCCGGGCAGGAGGGGCGGGAGTCGCAGGGGGGCGGCCTCGGCGGGGAGCAGACTGAGGCATCTGAGCCGGCGGCTGGGTGGAGGCAGCAGCTGGGCGCCGGGGCAGAATGTGTTTAATTGCCTCAGTCTGCTTCTGAGCGGTCGAGAACTGTTGGCCGAAGTCCTCGACCGCCCCGCCGAATAGCCCATCCTGGGAAATGGGAGAATTGAGGAAACGTGTCCGCTCAGATTCTCTCATATCAGCCAGGTTGAGCCATAGATGTCGCTCCTGGACCACCGAAGTGGACATCACCTGACCAAGAGAGCGAGCGGTCACCTTCGTCGCTCGTAGAGCGAGGTCGGTGGCCGTCCGCAACTCCTGCATTAATGCAGGGTCAGCATTGCCCTCGTGCATGTCCATGAGCACCTTGGCCTGATAGACCTGTAGGGTGGCCATGGCATGCAGGGCGGACGCGGCATGGCCCGCAGCTCTGTAGGTCTTCGCCGTCAACGTGGACGTGAATCTACAGGCTTTGGACGGGTGCTTTGGGTCACCGCGCCATGTCGAAGCACTCTGAGGACACAGTTGCATCGCAACAGAGCGCTCAACAGGGGGAACCCCAGTGTACCCTTTCACCGCGCCGCCATCGAGGGCAGTGAAGGCGGAAGTGGTTGCCGAGCGATCGCAAAAAGTCAGGGGAGACTTCCACGATTTCGACACCTCTTCATGCACTTCCGGGAAGAAAGGCACTGGGGGCTGACGGGCGCCTTCGGCACGGGCCGCCCCCAGATACCAATCATCTAGCCGGGAACGCTCGGGACATGGCGGAGGTTTCCACACAAGCCCAATCGTCTCGGCCGCCCGGGCAAGCATGGCTGTGAGTTCCGGATCGGACTCGGGCAATGCTGGGACTCCCGAAGGAGGCAACATAGCCGAATCGTCATCTCCGGAGGAGTCCAGCCCACCTTGTGAAGCGGCGATCGACATAGCATCCTCCGCGGGTGCGCCAAATGAAACGCAGGGCCCCGAACGGGAAGCCCCGGCGCCCTCATCAGGCAACACCACGGGTTGCAGTGTGCAGGAGGGGGGTGTGGCCCGAGGAGGATTCGTCGGGTTGTTCCACACCGTAACCCTCAGATCACCCTGACCACCAGCCAAAGTACCCCCTCCAGTGGAGGAAGTAGATTGGGGTGTGGTAAAGGGACTCTCCCCCCATTACGGAGATCATGGAGTCTCGATCGCAACACTGAGATGGTCATGTTCCCGCAGTGAGAACATGACTCATCCATGAACGCGCGTTCAGCGTGCACGAGGCCCAAGCACGGCAAACAGCGATCATGACCATTGAACGGAGGTACCAGTCGACCGCACCCAGAAACGGAGCACGGGCGAGCCATCTTTAAAAAGACGTGCCACGTGCAGCTCTTTTAGAGAGGAGTGAAAACTCTGCAGAATGCCGAAGCACCCAGGGAGAACGCGCACGCTGTGCTCGATCACTGCACAGATCAGACAGGAAATGCGGAACTCGCTGGAACGTGCCGTAACACCAACACTCTGGAGAGAAACTCGTCTTGAAGAGGAAAGCGCTCAGGCAGTAAACTCGGCTCTGAAGCAGAAACATAATGCGAGATTGCCACGCAACGCCCTTTATACCCACGCCGTGGGGCGGGGTTGCGGCATGCAAATTCCGCAGACCCATGGCATTTTCATGCCATTGGCTCGTTTTGTAGAGCTCAAAGGTGATTGGCTTCTAGGCGAAACCCCCATTCCGTCAGTAACTGACGTAACTCGTAGTGTACTGACTGAAAGGGAACGTCTCGGTTACGTATGTAACCCTCGTTCCCTGAAGGAAGGGAACGGAGACGTTACGTCCCCCATTCCGTCAGTAACTGACGTAACTCGTAGTGTACTGACTGAAAGGGAACTATAATGATATCTGCTGACCTCCTGGCTATTTTAGAGACAAAGTTTAGAGACAGAAAAGCCATTCTCATAAGCTATATGTGTATGAAAATCAAGTGAACTGTTAACATTGTCATGCTGGGTAAAGAACAACAGACACCCTATTGTGTGCTCATGAAAATAAACATGAGGTTAGTCAGGAAAAAAGTGTAGATACTACATTGTGTTTGTAAAAGCCCATACCATGATAACAGTATACATGGTACATTTTGAGGCTGACCAGTCTTTGCTCTTTATCACCACTGAACATTAGAAAGTTGTCATGCTTTTTCTCTAAACTTGTGTTCTGGATGCACGGCCATTTAGCCCATTGGGTTCGAGGGCAGCTTGATTTTATCATCACTATCTGCATCACAAGAACATTTAAAGTGAGCAATTATTCAGGCTCTCAAAAACTCTGCTTATTTAATAAGCCTACCTACAAACAAAGCACAGTTTGCCACACTTCCACTTGCTTAGCTTAGAGATGATGTCATTTTTTAATTTTTGAAAGGAAAGAATGTAGTCTTAGCCTAGTCAGTACATCATCAGTTAGACCTTGTGAACAAATACAGAATATGATGAGTAAATGATTCACTGCAAAACCCCCCCACTGGTCGCCACCAACTATACCAAATAACAGTGTAACCTAGAGAAAACATTAAAAAAATTAAAACATTAATCATTTTAGTGAACAGAATCAAAAGATTTCAGTCCTGAATCACAATCACCACCATTAGGGGCCAGTTGTTAAAAAAGTTGAATCTGGATCAGAATGATCAGAAGAACTTTTGACTGGGTCATCTCTTATGATTGTGCCAATGTAGTTTACAAACAGTGATAAAAAAAAACTTTTTTTTTTTAAATTTACTTTACTGTAGGCTACCAAAAGGCTAAATAGGAAACCTATGTCTACTTCTAATTTATTACTTTAACAGTTAATCTAATCAAGAAAAAATATGTGTGTGTATATTACATTATACAAATGTTGTATTTTTTTACCACTTTTTTAAGTTTTATAAGATCTGAGGACTGTTATTATCTCTAGGAAGGCTTCGGCAAAGAAGTGCTGATGCCAGAGGCAGTCCCCTCCGGGGAGAGTCAAACACCAGAGGCCAGCCTCAAGAGGCTGGTTCCCTTAGTAGATTTTCTGGCAGCGTGGAAACTTCTGCCAAATATCTCCAATTGGGTCCTGCAGACAGTAGAGAAAGGGTACAGAATTCAACGGTGGTCACCGTACCCACGGTGGTCAACCCCGAGCAGGCTCTGGTTATGGAACAAGAGGTACAGACTCTCTTGCAAAAAGAGGCTATAGAGAGGGTCCCTCCCCACAACAGAGAGTCAGGGTTTTACAGACGGTACTTTATATTTCCATGTCTCCATCCTCCCTCAACACAGGATGTTCCTCAGGTTTGCTTTCGGGGGCAAAGCATACCAATACCATGTTCTTCCGCTCGGCCTAGCATTATCTCTCCGCACATTCACAAAGTGCGTGGATGCAGCTCTGGCTTATCTGAGACTCCAAGGCATTTTGGCACACTCAGAACAACTGTCCTCGCTCATATGAAAGTGTTGGGGCTAAGGCTAAATGCAAAGAAAAGTGTGTTATCGCCACTTCAGAGTGCCACCTTTCTAGGCGTAGTGTGGTATTCAAAAACCATGAGGGCTCATCTAGCGCCCGCTCGGGTAAAATTGATCATCGAAGCAGTAAGCAAGGTGAAGCTAGGCCAGTCACTCACTGTAAAACAGTTTTAGAGACTACTGGGTTTGATGGCAGCAGCGTCAAATGTGATACCATTTGGCCTGCTGTACATGAGACCCCTGCAGTGGTGGCTCAAAACCAAGGGATTCTCCCCGAGGGGAAATCCGTTTTGCATGATTAAGGTCACGCGGCGATGCCTTCGTGCCTTGGTTATGTGTTGAAGGATCCTTGGTTCCTGTCCCAGGGACCGGTGTTGGGAGCTCCTTGTCGTCGCTTAATGCTAACGACGGATGTATCCCTCAACGCCTCGGGGGCGATCATGAGTGGTCGCTCGATCCGGGGTCTGTGGAGCGGCCATCAGCTTTCCTGGCAGATAAACTAGCTGGAGCTGATGGCCGTGTTCCTGGCGCTCAGGCACTTTCTTCCAGACCTCATCATGTGTTGATCCACACAGACAACACGACGGTGGTCTCCTACATAAATCGCCACGGGGGTTTGCGCTCACGCCGATTATGGAGACATCGAGAGACATTATTAGTACATCGAATCCTGATATGGGCTCAAGAGAAGTTATTGTCAGTTCGAGCAATATATATTCCAGGGCGTCTGAACAAGAGGGCCGACTTCCTGTCGAGGCAGGGAGTGGTGCCCGGGGAATGGAGACTCCACACCGAGGTGGTGGAGCTCCTCTGGAATCACTTCGGGCGAGCTCAGGTGGATCTGTTCGCGTCTCGAGAGACTACGCACTGTCCACTATATTATTCCCTCACACATCCAGCCCCTCTGGGGTTGGATGCCATGGTGCAGATGTGGCCAAGGCTGCGTCTGTACGCCTATCCCCCTGTGGCATTGCTACCAGGAGTTCTGAAGAGAGTACGCTGGGTCGGGGCGAGTATGGCTCTTGGATATTGTGCCTCTCCTCGAGGGCCCTCCATGGGAAATTCCAGTCAAGAGGGACCCTCTCTCCCAGACGAGAGGGTCAATTTTTCACCCACACCCGGAGCTGTGGAAGCTGTGGGCTTGGCCTCTGAGGGGGCCCAGCTCATAGATTCTGGTCTCTCTACTGAAGTAGTAGAGACCATACTACACTCCAGAGCTCCTTCCACGAGGAGGCTTTATGCCCTTAAATGGAGAATCTTCATCTCATGGTGTACAAGCCATTCATTGAATCCAGTCAAAGCAAGGCGCCTCAGGTGAATAGGGTAAAAAAAAAACGAATAGACATAACAGTACATTAAGAATAGCAAACAATTTTTGTATTACAAATGTTTGAAATGATATGTTTAAATATGCAAAGTATGCATTATCTAATTAAATATGCACACATTTACATATATTTCCAAAACAAAAATCTGAGCACTGAATAAAGCCAGATTCAAAATTTTTGTTTCATTGTAATTTGTAAGAGTCCAAGGTTTTTACAGAGGTGGATTTTTGATGTCTCTTTTTATCACTCATACATATATCAGAAAATACTGTCATGCAGAAAAAAGTTTCTGGTGAATGCTATATGAACAACCCCCTCTGTAAAACCCTTTAGAATGTAGGAACAAAACTGTAAAGTTTGACTCATGCAAGTGCTACTAAAGTTAAGATTTCTGTCTCGGTGCATGATAATATATATATATATATATATATATATATATATATATATATATATTTTTTTTTTTTTAAACGGGCCTTAAAGATATGCATTGTAATTTAAATCTACAGATGCAAATAGATAAAAGTACACATAAAAGTGTATTTAGGATGTTTTTTTTCTACTAGTCTGAAATAACACATTATGAAAAGCCAAGCTAAAATCTCAGCTTCCTAAATGCATCTTAGAAAAGTGAGCTTTCTGCAATTTTATACATCCTCCATGGCTTGACTAATGTTATTCAGGTGGCTGATGGAAAACATTTCCTGAAATGCTGTACAATATGACAAACAGCTCAGCACTCTTGCTCCCCCAGCAGGTGGATATCAAAACATAACAACTGTCATTATAGAGGAAATTAGCCAGCTTAACAGGCAAAAACACTGTACTGGTAAAATGTATCAATTATCATACCTAAAAAGGTTTTTCATAACTATCACATCTCATAACATCTCGGTTACGTATGTAACCCTCGTTCCCTGAGGAGGGAACGGAGACGTAACGTCAGTAACTGACGAATGGGGGTTTCACCTAGAAGCCTATCATCTTCGAGATCTTAGAAAACGCCCCACAGCGTGGGTATATAAGGAAGTACGCTGGCAACATCGCATTATGTTTACCTGCTGAGGAGCCAAGACTGAACTCCCGGCCGTTTCAGCGGTACAGCGGAAGTGGCAGAGGGACGTTACGTCTCTGTTCCCTCCTCAGGGAACGAGGGTTACATACGTAACCGATACGTTCCCTTTCGTTCAGTCACTCCGATTAACGTCAGTGACTGACAAATGGGGGTCCCAATATAATCACGCCACTTGGCTGTCGTCCAGTGCCCTGCGTAAGTGAGAGCTCCCTGCCTTAAGCTAGTACGGACAAAGGACTCCAACTTAGCACAGGAATACCAAGGTACACTGGGAAGCATATTATATATATTGGCGCATACTTACACTGGGAAGTATGCGCCAAGTGCCTACCCGTAGGGAGGACTTAAGGAGACACATATGACCCGCGAGGGGCTGCATATGGAAGAACTCTGGGGTAACCAGCCGAAGGTGGAAAAAATTTTACCCCCAGGGAAGGCAAGGGCTTGCCGAGGGAAATACACATGCTCGAAGAGGCTTACAGTGGAAATACACATGTGGGGGTCGCTCATAGGGGGAACCATGCACACGGTGGCACCTAGCCTGACACGAGGGCCTGAGCGAGTGGGCAGACACACAGGTGTCGGCATCGACAGTGCTGGAGGAACTCAGGGTTTCGGGGAAACTACCTGAGGAAAATATTGCACGTATCCTCTCCGTGGAGAGGAATGGCGAGCAAGCGAAGACACCTGAGCCTAGTCCGAAGGGAGCCCTCTGCAGAGCATCTAAGACTACTGAGAGGTCCCAAGAGGGTACGAGGGGAGAGCGAGGAGGATTCAGTCTCCTCGCTCCCCTCAGGAACCTGATGATCAGGTCGTGCTGACTTACCTGTTTAGTCTCCACAAGGTCGTGGTAGGCGGATATCGCGGCCACATACACCTTGAGGGTGGAAGGAGACAGCCTTCGTTCCAACCCTTCTTGGAGGAATGAAAGCACGGACCCGATCAGGCATTTCCAGGGGTCTTCTTGGCGAGAAGAACACCAGGTGACGAAGAGGTTCTACTTCAACGCATAGGCGTGTCTGGTAGACAAGGCCCTAGCGGAAGTGATGGTAGCCACCACCTGAGGTGGTAGGGTACTCAAACCTACCACGTCCCGTCCAGGAGCCACACGTGGAGTTCCAAAGATCGGGACGCGGGTGCCAGAGGGTGCCCCGTCTCTGAGAAAGGAGGTCCTTCCTGAGAGGTATGGGCCAGGGAGGGGCTGTCGCAAGGAGTATGAGTTCGGAGAACCAGGTCCGGCCGGGCCAGTACGGGGCGACCAAAAGGACCTGCTCCTTGTCCTCCCTGATCTTGCACAGAACCTGTGCGAGAAGGCTCACTGGGGGAAACGCATATTTGCGGAGGCCCCGCAGCCAGCTGTGCGCCAGAGCATCCGTGCCGAGGGGGCCCTCGGTCAGGAAATAAAACAGGTGGCAATGGGAAGAGTCGTGGGAGTCAAACAGATCTACCTGTGCGTCGCCGAACTGTTCCCAAATCAGCTGAACCATCTGGGGATGGAGTCTCTATTCTCCCGGAAGTGGCTAAAGCCGTGAGAGCTCGTCGGCTGCATGGTTCAGGGTTCCTAGGATATGGACAGCACGAAGGGACGAGAACGAGATGGCAGGCGAGTTGAGACATGCGGCGGGAACGTAGACCACCTTGATGGTTGATGTACGCTACTGTGGCTGTGTTGTCTGACCGGACTAGTACATGTTGACCCTTGAGCAATGCTCGGAAGCGGTGCAGGGTGAACCGTACTGCCAGCAACTCGAGGCAATTGACATGCAGAAGGTGCTGGGGTCCTGTCCAGGAGCCCGCGGCAACATGTCCATTGCACATGGCACCCCAGCCCGTGGTGGAGGCATCTGTTGATACAACAATATGCCTGGAAACTCGTTCTAAGGACACTCCGGTCCGTAGAAAGCTGAGGTTCGACCACGGGGTGAGGGTCTACAGGCAGGCCAGAGTCACTGGGACCCGGAGCGTGCCCGACTGCCATGCCCATCTCGGGACTTGATCGCAAAGCCAGTACTGAAGCGGTCTCATATGAAGCAATCCGAGCGGCGTTACCATAGCTGCAGATGCCATATGCCCCAGGAGCCTCTGAAATAACTTCAGTGGAACCGCACTCTTGCTCTCGATTTGACGGAGCCAAGTCAGCAGTGACTGCACACGCTCGCTTGTAAGCTGCGCGCACATGGCGACCGAGTCGATATCCATACCGAGAAAAGAGATCCTCTGCACGGGGCAGAGTTTGCTGTTCTCCCAGTTGACCCGAAGGCCCAGACGGGCTAAGAGCTGGAGCACTAGGTCTCTGTGTTCGCACACCTGCTCTCGAGAGTGACTCAGTATGAGTATAGTTCAGGATGCGAACCCCGTGTTGCCTGAGTGGCACAAGGGCTGCCTCGACAATCTTCGTAAAGACGCGAGGGGACAGAGCTGGCCCGAATGGGAGGACCGCGTACTGATATGCCCGCCCCTCGAAAGCAAACCGTAGGAACGGTCTGTGTCGAGGAAGGATGGAGACATGGAAGTAGGCGTCCTTCAGGTCGATCGCTGCAAAACCAATAGGCTGGACGAACGCATTCGAAAAGGCGTTTCGCTGTCAACATCCTGAACGGAAGCCTGTGAAGGGATCGGTTCAGGACGCGCAGGTCCAGGATCGGTCGTAACCCATCGGTTTACAACGAAGTAGGGGCTGTAAAAGCTGGACTTCATTTCGGCTGGAGGGACAGGCTCGATCGCACCCTTCGCCAGCAGGGTAGCAACCTCAGCACTCATGACTGGGGCATTGGGCCCCACCACGGTATAGCGGACTCCCCGGAAGCGGGGAGTAGCCTGAGAGAACTGAATCGCATAGCCGAACATGATGGTCTTCGCGACCCAGCGGAACAGCCCCGGGAGCTCTAGCCAGGCTCCCAAGAACTGCACCAGCGGGGACAAGCGAACCACAGGCGTACCCCGGGTGGGGCAGCGAGGCGGCGTGACCGGCCCGGACGTGGGAGGCGTAGCGTCCCGGTGTGGGGGCACGGTCAGCAGCCGTGTCCTGACAGAGGAGACCAGGGAAGGACGCGCGTTCCACTGGGGTCTGCTCTGAGAGGAGACTGGCGTCAGAGAGGGACGAGAGTGGCGTGGCCCAGGGGCGGTGCACACTGCCATCGGTCTCTGGGTGCTCAGGGACGGGCAAGTTAATTCTTTAGTTCTTTTTTTGACCAAAATAGGGTGCTGCTGACCCAGGGGCCAGCAGCGGAACAAAAGATTCTCCCCCGGCCCTCCACTGAGGGAAGGAGAGGTCCTGCTACCATCTCCTGGAAAGCCTTTATCCTAAGTGTTTCATACAACACTTACAGTAAAGCAATCATGTGTTTTAAAGAATAAACTTAACTAGTCTATGTGTATCTAGTAGCACAAACAACTATAATGTGTGTTCAATGCGCACAGTGTGTTTAGTACAATTACACATTTGGAAATACAAACAGGATCATTGCAATTTGGATGTTTAACTATTAAACTATTGGCCTATTTTCTGACAGGAACTGTTCTCTTTGCCATAGGGTTGTCTGCTATGTTCTCCTGGAGTTTGAGGATATTCATGACTCTTTAATGCTTGTACACCATGCGTTCTGGTACATGACTCTGCGCTATCATGATGCTGCATCACCTTGAGAAATGAAATAGGCACACTTTCTTGAGTTGCACATGCATTTTCTAAACTAAACGTTTCAGATTCATTAGAGCAAGTCACCTCATCTAAGAATCTAAGAAGCTTTTTAGTCCCATCGCTGTTAAGCGTTTTGGGAGGCATGAACTTTTTAGCCATTAGCTTAGCCTTGAGATCTGCAATGGTCTCCTTGTGATTTTTACACTTTTCAGTCAGGGCTAACTGCTCAGCTAGTAATTTATCTAGCTGTGTTTGAAGATCTTGAATCTTTGCTTCAGACTTTTATGCTTCTGCATTTTTAGAATGCACTTCTTTACATTTAACATCTAGACTTGATAATAGAAATGGTGTCACATTATGTAGCCTTTTACAACTTATGAAGTTTAAAGCCTCAATTATTTCACCATGTTTTGATTTCTTTTGGTGTTTGCCAATTATGTCCCACCATTCAAGCATTTCATCATCTGAACTTTTAATTCCAATATACTCTTTCTTCAGTTTGGACAAGGTAGGCTCAACTTTTTCACTCCATAATGCAAACAATACGTCACTGTTATCAGAAATTTTCCCTTCCATCCCTGAGGAGATAATCTGAATATTCTCGGATTGTACAGTAATAAGACTATTGAAGCTGTTTAAAACTTTCTACGTTCTGATTTATGCAATTCATAAACAATGAAAACAGACTTACCCATTCCTTGGTCAGAAGGTGAGCTTTAATCCATTCACAAGATCAACTGTGAAAAAATGTCCTCATTCTAAAGACCGATCAAAATAAATTTCAGAAAATTCACTGCAAGGGATCCCGGGGTTCGGCACCATCTGTAAGGGTGGGTTGCCTACAGTGGTTCAGGCTGCAGGGTTGCCGAAAGACTAAAGAAACGTTATGAGCAAGATGGTAGAAAACGTCTCGGTTACGTTTGTAACCCTCATTCCCTGAAGGAAGGCAACGGAGACGTTACGTCAGTTACTGACGAAATGGGGGTTTCGCTTAGAAGCCAATCGCCTTTGAGCTCTACAAAACGAGCCAATGGCATAAAAATGCCATGGGTCTGCGGAATTTGCATGCCCCAACCCCGCCCCACCGTGTGGGTATAAAGGGCGTTGCGTGGCAATCTCGCATTATGTTACCTGCTGAAGAGCCGAGGCATGAGCGCCTGGCCTGTTCCAGCGGTACAGCGGAAGTGGCATAGGGACGTAACGTCTCCGTTCCCTTCCTTCAGGGAACGAGGGTTACAAACGTAACCGAGACGTCAGTTACTGACGAAATGGGGGTCCCAATACAATCTCGCCACGACGGCTGTCTTCCAGCGTCCTGCGCTGACCAGGGCTCCCTGCCGTGAGTGTGAGCACGGACGAGGGGCTAGGCTCAACGCTACCAAGGTACACTGGGAAGCATATCCCACGTGGAGAAATGCAACACAATGCCTGCCCGAAGGGAGGACTCAAGAATACACCTATGACCCCCGAAGGGACTGCATAGGGAGCACTCTGGGGTATCCAGCCGCAGGTGGAATATTTCAACCCCAGGCGTGGCAAGGTGTCTTGCCAAGGGAAGACACGTGCTCAGAGAGACTTACCGTGGAATACACATGTGGGGGTTACCCAACGGGGGAACCATGCACACGGCGGCACCTAGCCGAACACGAGGGCTGACCAGGCGGGCATGCACTCTGGTGTCGACATCAAAAGTGCTAGAGGAGCTCAGGGCTTACTGAGAAGCTACCTGAAAAGTAATGCGCACGTATCCAGTCTGTCGAGTGGAATGGCGCAGCAAGCGAAGACACCTGAGCCTGTCCAGTTACTGGCCACTTGGGGCGAGTACACGAGAGGACACAGGCTCCACTCGGAGATTGTAGAATCTTGCGAATGTGTTGGGTGTCGCCCAGCTCTACAAATGTCTGACAGCGAGGCGCCATGCGCTAAAGCCCAAGAGGAAGCAACACTCTTGGTGGAGTGTGCTCTTACCCCAAGGGGGCATGGCATGCCCTGAGCCTGATATGCCAGGACAATGGCATCCACTATCCAGTGGGACAACCTTTGCTTGGAGAGAGCCTTCCCTTTCTGCTGCCCTCCGTAACAGACAAAGAGCTGGTCTGAGGTCCTGAAACACTGCATGCGGTCTACGTAAGCGCGAAGGGCATGTACTGGACAAAGCAGTGCCAAGGCTGGGTCTGCCTCCTCCACGGGCAGCGCTTGCAGGTTCACCACCTGGTCCCTGAAGGGAGTGGTGGGAACCTTGGGCACGTATCTCAGGATCACGTGAGAATTAGCCGGCCCGAATTCCAGGCATGCTTCGTCAACCGAAAATGCCTGCAGGTCCCCTACCCTCTTGATGGAGGCCAGAGCAGTCAAGAGCGCCACTTTCAAAGAAAGGAACTTCAGCTCCACAGACTGCAGTGGCTCAAAGGGAGCTTTCTGCAGGGCAGATAAAACCACTGCAAGATCCCAAGAGGGTACTTGAGGTGGGCGAGGAGGATTTAATCTCCTCGCGCCTCTAAGGAACCTGGAAGTGATGGTAGCCGCCACCTGAGGTGGCAGGGTACTCAAACCTACCGCGTCCCGTCCAGGTTCCACACGTGGAGGTTCCAAAGGTCGAGACGTGGGTGCCATATGGTGCCCCGTCTCTGAGTCAGGAGGTCCTTCCTCAGAGGGATCGACCAGGGAGGGGCTGTCGCAAGGAGTACGGGTTCTGAGAACCAGGTCCGGCCGGGCCAATATGGGGCGACCAAAAGGACCTGCTCCCTGTCCTCCCTGATCTTGCACAGAACCTCTGCGAGAAGGCTCACTGGGGGAAACGCATAATTGCGTGGGCCCCGCGGCCAGCTGTGCGCTAGTGCGTCCGTGCAGAGGGTCCCCTCGGTCAGGGAGTAGTACCAGCGGCAATGGGAAGACTCGTGGGAGGCAAACAGATCTATCTGTGCGTCGCCAAACTGTTCCCAAATCAGCTGAACCGTCTGGGGATGGAGTCTCCATTCCCCCGGAAGTGGCTGAAAGCGTGACAGCTCCTCGGCTGCACGATTCAGGTCTCCCGGGATGTAAACGGCACGAAGCGACCTCAGATGCTTCTGACTCCATAGGAGGAGATGGCGGGCGAGTTGCGACATCCGGCGGGAGCGTAGACCACCTTGTCGGTTGATGTACGCTACTGTCGCCGTACTGTCTGACCGGACCAGTACATGCTTGTCCTTGAGCAGGGCTCGGAAGCGGTGCAGGGCAAGACGTACGGCCAGCAACTCGAGGCAATTGACATGCCAAAGGCGCTGGGGTCTTCTCCAGGAGCCCGCGGCAGCATGTCCATTGCACATGGCGCCCCAGCCCGTGGCAGAGGCATCTGTTGTTACAACAACATGCCTGGAAACTCGTTCTAGGGGAACACCTGCCCGTAGAAAACTGAGGTTCGACCACGGGGTGAAGGTCTGATGGCAGGCCCGAGTCACTGGGACCCGGAGCGTGCCGTGTTGCCATGCCCATCTCGGGACTCGGTTCCATACCACGAAAAGAGATCCTCTACACTGGGGAGAGTTTGCTCTTTTCCCAGTTGACCCGAAGGCCCAGACGGGTAAGGTGCTAAAGCACCAGGTCCCTGTGTTCGCAAACCTGATCCCGAGAGTGGCCTAGAATCAGCCAGTCGTCGAGGTAATTTAGGATACGAACCCCGTGTTGCCTGAGCGGCACAAGGGCTGCCTCGGCGATCTTCGTGAAGACGCGAGGAGACAGGGCTAGCCCGAAAGGGAGAACCGTGTACGGATATGCCTGCCCCTCGAAGGCAAACCGTAGAAACGGTCTGTGTCGAGGAAGAATGGAGACATGAAAGTACGCGTCCTTCAGGTCGATCGCTGCAAACCAATCCAAAGGACGAACGCACTCGAAGATGCGTTTGGCTGTCAACATCTTGAATGGAAGCCTGTGAAGGGTTCGTTCAAGACACGCAGGTCCAGGATTGGCCGTAACCCACCGGTTTTCTTGGGTACAATGAAGTAAGACATGGGAGGCGTGGGAGCGTCCCATGGTTTGGGCGGGGTCGAATTCCGCGCCCTGACCAGCGTTCCATGGGGGTCTCGTCTGCCAGGGGGCTGGCGACAGAGGGGGCCGAGAGTGGCGAGGCTGTTGGGCGTCGCACACTGCCAGCCGCGCCCTCTTGAGGCTCGGAGGTGAGAATGTCAGTTCTTTCTTTAACCATGGATAAGGTACTGCCGGCCGTGAGGCCAGCGGCGGAAGGGGAAAACAAAAGATTCTCCCCCGGCCCTCCACCGGGGGAAGGAGTGGTCCTGCTACCATCTCCTGGGAAAGAACCGAGGTCACCTCCGAGCCGCCCGTCTCAGGACCGCCGCTTAGACTGCTGGGGCTGGGATGGGCGGGGCTGCCTTCCTGCGCCGTCCTCCGCGCCTCGGCCCGGGTGAAGGCTGCTGCTGGGACCGGGCGGGAGGGGCGGGAGCCGCAGGAGGGCGGCCTTGGCGGGGAGGAGACTGAGGCTTCTGAGCCGCCGGCTGGGTGGAAGCAGCAGCTGGCCACCGGGGCAGAATATGTTAGATTGCCTCAGTCTGTTTCTGAGCGGTCGAGAACTGTTGGGCAAAGTCCTGGACTGCCCCGCCGAATAGCCCATCCTGGGAAATGGGAGAATTGAGGAAACGGGTTCGCTCAGATTCTCGCATATCAGCCAGGTTGAGCCATAAGTGCCGCTCCTGGCCCACCGAAGTGGACATCACCTGACCGAGAGAGCGAGCGGTCACCTTCGTCGCTCGTAGAGCGAGGTCGGTGGCCGCCCGCAACTCCTGCATTAATGCGGGGTCAGCATTACCCTCGTGCATGTCTCTGAGCACCTTGGCCTGATAGACCTGTAGGGTGGCCATAGCATGCAGGGCGGACGCGGCCTGGCCCGCAGCTCTGTAGGTCTTCGCCACCAAAGTAGACATAAACCTACAAGCCTTGGACGGGTGCTTTGGGTCACCACGCCATGTTGCAGCGCTCTGCGGACACAGCTGCATCGCAACAGAGCGCTCAACAGGGGGTACCCCAGTGTACCCTTTCACCGCGCCACCATCGAGGGCAGTGAAGGCGGAAGTGGCTGCCGATCGCGAAAAGTCAAGGGAGACTTCCACGATTTCGACACCTCTTCATGCACTTCCGGGAAGAATGGCACTGGGGGCTGACGGGCGCCTTCGGCACGGGCCGCCCCCAGATACCAATCATCCAACCGAGAACGCTCGGGACATGGCGGAGGGTTCCACACAAGCCCAAGAGCCTCGGCCGCCCGGGAAAGCATGGCTGTGAGCTCTGGATCAGACTCGGGCAATGCTGGAACTCCCGAAGGAGGCAACACAGCCGAATCATCATCTCCGGAGGAATCCAGCCCACCTTGTGATGCGGCGATCGACATAGCGTCCTCCGCTGGTGCGCCAAATGAAACGCAGGGCCCTGGACAGGAAGCCCCAGTGCCCTCATCAGGCAACACCACAGGTTGCAGTGTGCTAGAGGGGGGTGTGGCCCGAGGAGGATTCGTCGGGTTGGCCCACACCGTCACCCTCAGATCACCCTGACCACCAGCCAAAGTATTCCCTCTCGTGGAGGAAATAGATTGGGGTGTGGTAGAGGGGACTCTCCCTCCACTACGGAGATCACTGAGTCTTGATCGCAACACTGCGATGGCCATGTTCCCGCAGTGGGAACATGACTCATCCATGAACGCGCGTTCGGCGTGCACGAGGCCCAAGCACGCCAAACAACGATCATGCCCGTCAAACGGAGCCACCAGCCGACCGCACCCAGAAACGGAGCACGGGCGAGACATCTTTAGAAAGACGTGCCACGTGCAGCTCTTTTAGAGAAGAGTGTTTACCCTGCAGAAATGCTGAAGCGCCCAGGGAGAACGCGCACGCTGTGCTAGATCACTGCACAGATCAGACAGGAATGCGGAACTCGCTTGAACGCGCCATAACACCAACACTCTGGAGAGATACTCGTCTTGAAGAGAAAAAACGCGGTAACTGACGTAACTCGTAGTGTACTGACTGAAAGGGAACTGTACATTTCTCGTCTATATCCACCCACTGTGCTTATACCAACGACGGAAATAAGCGCAGTTACAATAGCTAAATATGTGGGAGAGCGTTGCTATACTGTGACTATATTGTATTGCAATAGAGGTAGCACTTCAAAGTCAATACCAAATCAAAACTAGTTAGCAAATCATTTATAATTGAAAGAATTTAAAGACAAAATCTAGTTATGGTTACACTTAAAACAGATGTATGAGATGATAAAAACTTATACCATTAATCGTACCCAGCATGAATAGAATGTTGCCTGAGGGATAGAAAGAGAGAGAGAGAGAGAGAGAGAGAAAGAGAAGAAGAGAGCAAAGAAGAGAAGAGCCAAAGAGAAGGCCCCCAAGTAGAGAGAGAGCCAGAGAATAAAAAAGAAGAGCGAGAGCAACAGTTACAATTTTCTTTTATACCTCCTTGACCACGTAACTCAAACCCTATTGTGAGTCATTCAAACTGACCAATCAGACCAAACTTCCCCCACTGTACTTAAGGGGTGACACACCTTTGGCCTACAGGCCTTCAGAATCTCTTTGTCTTTAGGAATTCCAAATGGCCCTTCTGATAAGAAAGATGGGGGTTGAAAACAGTAAAGCAGTATGTCTTTGTTCAATTGCAAATATCAAATATCTTTGATTATTTTCAATCCTACAAAGACGTGCCACGTGTGAGCTCTTTTATGAGAGGAAGCTTCGCAGTGATGCCGAAGTGCCCAGGGACTGAATACCAGCTGAATGCAGACCACTGCACACATCAGCAGGCAGGCAGTAAGCGATCGCTGGAACGCGCCGTAACACCAAGAGAGAGATACTCTTGGCTCCGAAGCAGAAACATAATGCGATGTTGCCAGCGTACTTCCTTATATACCCACGCTGTGAGGCGGAGCTACGCTATGCAAATTCCGCATGCCCATGGCATTGGCCTGCCATTGGGTGTTTTCTAAGATCTCGAAGATGATAGGCTTCTAGGCGAAACCCCCATTCGTCAGTCACTGACGTTATGTGAACTATATTTTACTTTTTTATATAAGATTTCAATTATTCCACATTGATGTTGCACTGTATTGTGGCAACAAATATATCTGCATCCTATAATAAAAGTAATTTTGATTTATGAATATTATTAATTTTATAAATAGTTATTGAAGAGTTTCTGAATATATGCTGATTGAAAAAGGTTTTACAGCTTTCCCTAGCCTCATAAAACATGCCACGTGCACATTCACACAGTGGCTAAATAAAATTCAGGCTTTGTTTTCCTTTAGGCACTGTATCTTAGAACAAATGTTATTCATTGAAAAGCACCTTTGAAACCCTTACTGCACATTTTCCTCTTGCAGCAATATGTATTTCATTATTAGACATGAGAACGGAGAACATTTCAGTGAGAAGAAAAAAATAAACAGACACCTCAGGATTGTGCTTTTTAGCCTGGTTAAATAAAAATTACATAAAAAGAGACACCAGACACAATTCTATTTTGTATTTTTACTCTATGTAATGTTCTACTTATTAAAACCAAGTTAGTGTTTTTACACATTTTTACATTTAATCCAAAATAATAACTACAGGCACATATTACTTGTGAACTAATGTTCAGCTTTTCTTATAGTCAACTTATTTTCAGCAATCAAGCTTGTACACAACCCCACAGTCAACATGTTTTTAGGCCATTTCAAGTTTGATTTTGACGTGACATAAAGCAGTGAAATCTAAGTGGCTGAGTTGTTCACTTACTTTTTAATTAGTCTTCCCATTAACGCAATCATTGTTATCATTCAGGCCAATTTGAGAATGAGAACGAAATTCGAGAATGAAAACAAGAGGTGGGATTTATCGCACAAATAATTTGTTACATTTAATAATAATTCATTACATTTATATAGCGCTTTTCTCTGCACTCAAAGTGCTTTACATGGAAGGGGGGAATCTCCTCAACCACCACCAATGTGCAGCATCCAACTGGATGATGCTACGGCAGCCATATTGTGCCAGAACGCCCACCACACACCTTATTGGTGGAGAGAAGACCAAGTGATGAAGCCAATCAGTAGGCCTATATGGGGATGATTAGGAGGCCATGATGATGGACAGAGACCAATAGGCAAATTTGGCCAGGTAGCCGTGGTTAAACCTCTTCTCTTTTTTGAAGAACATCCTGGGATTTTTTGTGACCACAGAGAGTCAGGACCTCGGTTTAAAATCTCATCCGAAGGACGGAGCGGTAGGACCCACACAGACTACAGGGTGAGCATCCCCTGCTTTCCTTACTAACACCTCTTCCAGCAGCAACCTATTTTTCCCAGGAGGTCCCTCATCCAGGTACTCCAGTAAACCCTACATTTGTGAAATTTCCTCACTACTAAATATTCCACAGTCAACTGTTAGTGTTATTATAACAAAGTGGAAGCAATTGAGAACAACAGCAACTCAGCCACGAAGTCGTAGGCCACGTAAAATTACAGAGCGGGGTCAGTGCATGCTGAGGCGCACAGTTTTTGCAGAGTCAATAGCTACAGACCTCCAAACTTTGTGTGGAGAGAGCTTCATGGAATAGGTTTCCATGGCCGAGCAGCAACCAAGCCTTACATCACCAAGGGCAATGCAAAGCATCAGATACAGTGGTGTAAAGCACGCCGCCACTGGAATCTAGAGCAGTGGAGACTTGTTCTCTGGAGTGACGAATCACGCTTCTCTATCTGGCAATCCGATGGACGAGTCTGGGTTTGGTGGTTGCCAGGAGAACAGTACTTGCCTGACTGCATTGTGCCAAGTTTAAAGTTTGGATTATGGTGTGGTATTGTTTTTCAGGGGTTGGGCGTGGCCCCTTAGTCCTAGTGAAAGGACCTCTTAATGCTTCAGCATACCAAGATATTTTGGACAATTTCATACTCCCAACTTTGTAGGAAAAGTTTGGGGATGGCCCCTTCCTGTTCCAACATGACTGCGCACCAGTACACAAAGCAAGGCTCATAAAGACATGGATGAGCGTGTTTGGTGTGGAGGAACTTGTCTGACCTCAACCCAATAGAACACCTTTGGGATGAATTAGAGAGGAGGCTGTGAGCCAGGCCTTCTCGTCCAATATCAGTGCTTAACTTCACAAATGCGCTTTTCTTTGCGACTATCAAAAATTCACATAAACACACTCCTAAACCTTGTGGAAAGCCTTCCCAGAAGAATTGAAGCTGTTATAGCTGCAAAGGGTCGGCCAACTCCATATTAAACCCTACAGATTAAGAATGGGACGTCATTAAAGTTCATGTGTATGTAAAGGCAGGTGTCCCAAAACTTTTGCCAATATAGTGTATATATAGGTGACAGATATTATACACATTCAAATGTTTGGAACATTAAGATTTTTGAAAGAAATGAATACTTCCATCAAAAAAAAAATTTCAGGTTTCAAGGTTTCCAAAGAAATGTTGAGCAGCACAACTGTTTTGCAACATTGATAATAAGAAATGTAATAATAAGAATACAAAAATGTAATAATAAGAAATGTTTCTTGAGCATCAAATCTGCATGTTAGAATTAGTTAACACTTCAGTTTAAGGTCCAACTCTCACTATTAACTAGTTGCTTACTAGCATACACATGATATTGGCTGTTTATTAGTACTTATAAAGCACATATTGATTGTTTAAGGGTTAAAGCAAAATCATATCCTAAGATACCTGATTTGACATGTATTGAGCAACTCTGCTATTCTGATAAACCACTTTATAAAACAATCTCTAGAATATATGAAGCTCTGATCTCAAATCAGCCTCTAGATGATCCAGATAAATCCAGAAGTAGATGGGAGCTGAATTTGAGAGTAAGAATAGATGGGGACCTGTGAGGTCAATTATGTAAAGATGGGGTCACCTCAACCTTGATTTGTAGGTATAGATTAATTCAGTTGAATTTTTTACACCAGCTTTACTACACTAAAAAATGTATTGCTTTGAAATGGAAAGCAGACACTGATGTGCTAATTGGATTGTGGTTGTCGGAGGTCTGCAGCTTTGTACTTTTAGAGATCACATATTCAATGAGGGGTGAATTATTTTATAAGATCTGGAAACCCTTTTTGAATTATGTAAATATAGTGCCACATAGCTTGATTTGATAAAGTTGATTTAACCATTTTACAATGTATCTCCATTTTCCTCTTTTTATTTATTTTATTATTATTATTATTGTATGTTGTTCTTTTTCTTTGTGTTTTGTATTCGTTGTTGTTATATGTGGAAAAAAGCTAAATAAAAATTTCAACCAAAAAAAATTAATAAAGCACATTATTATTCTTTTTAAATGTTAATTATATTTCACAATATTGCTGTTTTTATTGTATTTTGCATCAAATAAACAGCCTTGGTGAGCATAGGAGACTCAAAAGCATAGGTCAGTGTGAAAATTAAAATAAATACTTGTCCCTATACTTAACTTGTCCACATTAGGAGAGAGAAAAAGTTTACATACACCTCCTCTCTGGTTAATCAGTGCTTCCTTCTGAGCTAGTCATCATCTGTACAAAGTATTTAGCAATGGAATTTTGATATGTGAAACATAGTTGCTAATTGAGAAGTGACGCAAGATCTCTTACGAAAAAAGAATGAAGCAGGAGTGTTGTTTGCGTCTCGTCAGACAGACGCCAGAAAAAAATCAGGATGTCAAAAGGTCATCCACTGGGTTTGCTATTGGACGTCAATCTGACTCAAATCACAAACAGCTGACCTCACTGACCTGCTTAATACACCATGAAATAACATTAAGTCCATTAGTTTAAGACTTCAGACTTTAAAGTGTGTTCAGTCAGAAACAGTTCTGAGGCTTTAGCAAATTGAGTCAAACAATTATGACACAGATTTATTTCTCACTATATTATAAGAAGTATAATGGTTGAATGGACTGGAAACCACAAGGGGTGAACTGACCGCTATAAAACAAGATGCTTCCTGGAAATCCAAAATTGTCTTCTGGAACACCAAAGCAACATAAAATGTAGTGGAAAGCTTGCATCTCACTAGGACACGTGTCTGAAAACCACATTAAGTTTACAGCCTGCCGGCAGGGAGTGGTAAATTACCAAACCAGGTCAGGTCTGAGGCAACGACTAGGGTTGCCACCCGTCCCGTGAAATACGTAATTGTCCGTATTTACAGGCAAAATGACGTAGATTTGTCCCGTATTTTACATAGGTCCACACCTATGTTCAATAATATAAACACCTTATGTGTTTATAGTTCAATAAACACATAAGGTTTTTTGCAGTGTGGAGAATACTAATAGCAAATATAAAGAAATCAATTTCACAATAAATAGTACAGATGCTAATTTGCGCATTTGGCTTTGTTGCCATATGCGCTGTAAACAAGAACATACGCTGTAAACTTGCACGTTTTTTAAAAACATGTTGAAGATCTCCAGATATAGGGCTGAATAGAAAAAAGGTATCAATGAGTCTGTCCAGTAACTCATGATTAACATAAGGCGAACTGCACACTTTGCAGAGAAGCATTTCAAATGCTCAGACAGTCTTACTTAAAGCAGCATGCGGTGACAGACACATCCGTGCTTCTAAAGGTATAGGCCTATTTTTTTTATGGATAATATATTAATATAATATTCCATACATTGAGATGAGATGATATAGGCCTACTTAGAGCTAAACCGGGTCGAACTTCTAAGCCAGTGGTTCCCAACCTTTTTCACTCGAAGGCCCCCCTCCTCTCAAAATCAATACTGCAAGGCCCACCGACAACCCCCAATTCCAATAATATGAATGCATGGATGAACTTTATTTTTAATGAATATCCAGCTCACGTGGGTAAGACATTGTGCTTTTGTTCCTTCATTTCACCACGGATTCGTTTATAAATAAGAGACTGGATTTGCAGACAGGATGAGATTACATGAATGAATGAATGAAGCAACACACTTATGTGAGTAAAAAATGTTTTTTATATGTGATAGTATTGCATTGTTACAGATCGTTTGATATCTATTGATTATGTGTACGTGTCTAACAGAACATACCTTAGCACGCTGTCAAAGGCTGAAGAATCCTTTATTTGAGGTGTTGTTGGTTCATTGCGATTCGAGATCAGACTCGGACATTTAAATGAACCATGGTTTTACTACAAATTATAGTTAAACCATGGTAACCACAAATTAACCATGGCTTTGCTACTCTAACCATAGTTTAACCATGATATTTGTGGTAAAACTGTGGTTTTATAAATGGTAATCAATTAGCCAAAAACCATGGTTAATTTTCGTAAGGGTGGGCAAGGACTCGCAAAGCCCAACGTCCAGGGGCTATGTGTTTTCCAGTCGGGCTACCAAAACATAAGCCCAGCCTGCCAACGGGCTATCTTAAATAATGAAATAACATTCCTTTTTGATGTGTGTTGTTCACTCTCTTGACTTGATATTTGAAGGACTTGTGCGAGCGCACGTGTTATATGTTATATCCACCGATTGGTGTGGGCCAAGTAATAAAAAAAATAACATTCCAATTAATTGCGGGTGGATGAGAGATAAATCATTGTGTTTGTTTGATAAAGATATTTTGCGAGCCCTGTGGGCGATTAATTCCCGTTGCCGTTTTCCCACATGCTTTCAAAACAATTCCCACATGTACTGACAGGGGAGCAGAAGCTCATTAAATATGCAAATTTTATCCAATCCTAGCCGTGGGCGTTTACTTCCAAGTCTTCAGTGTGGCACGCCCATAAAAACCAAGCGTTCCAGGAGAGAGGCTCAAAACCAGGGTAGAAAATAGCCTATTACTTATTCATTATGATGTTTTTGAATGTAAAAACCATGCAAACATCATAAGTTGACTTCAGACAACAGTATACATTTTTTTTAAAAAGCCAGTTCATGACCCCTTTAATGTATCATTTAGCTAGGCTGTCATTGTTTACTCACCCTCAAGTTGTTCCAAACCTGTATACATTTCTTTGTTATGTTGAACACATAGGAAGATACATTCCTACTATGGAAGTCGATGGTGCCCCCAAAGCAACCTGGTTACAAAATATCTTCTTTTGTGTTCAGCAGAACAAAGAAACTCATACAGGTTTGGAACATCATGAGGGTGAGTGAATAATAAGAGAATTTTCATGTTTGGGTGAACTATCCCTTTAAAGTGCACCAAATACGCTACTAAAGAGTTCTTTAGAAATAAATACAATAATCAAATGTAAAATAGTATATGTGTTCTGTTGCAAGTTCACATACTTGATATTATGTTTTCTCATGGTTTATTGTTGAGCTGTCAAGTTGCCATTGTTGAAATAAATAGTTCACAACTTATTTTTTGTGTCCTTGATGCAATTGTTTTTTGTTTTTTCTTGTTTTTTGGGGGGGGGATGGGGTTGTCTGGGTGTCGTGAACGGGTGTTCCTTATTTTGCAACCCTTTGGCAACCCTGGCAACGACAGCGCTGTAAAATTAGTGACAGCTGAGCAAACTGACCTGGCCATCCCCCAGCTGAGCTCCCAACTCCCCCACTCACCTAACCTGCTAGTGTCCTCAATCCTGGGTCAGCTATTCATTGCTCAAATCTCAGGAGAACACAGGCCAGCTTCCATACCACTGTTCCCCTAAGATCTGCTCTCAGGCCATGGCTGTTCGCAGACAAACATCAAAGGTAGGTCTCTTTTTCCCCCTTCCTGCTGTATGAAGACTCCTTGGTAATTAGTCGTATTCCAAATACTTACAGAACAGGGTTACGTGAATAACTGAATAGGCCCAGGAGAGCTCTGAATACTGATCTGTCAGGCTGAAGCTGTTAGGAGTTTATGGGAATGCAAGTTTGGTGTGGTCCCGATTGCCCAGCATTGAGAAACACTACATGACGACCATGTAGATGCGCATTATGGAAACCATCTGTGTTGATTTAGTATTGCGGAAGACGCGTTATTTGGATTTATTATGTTATATTTGGTAGGTCCTTTTTTCCAAGCGACTCCAGAGGATTATATATGTATGTATATATATATATATATATATATATATATATATATATATATATATATATATATATACATATGGAAAACCCATACTATAGATCGCACACCCCTGCCAGCCTTCTTCACAAAACTCTTCAGGTTCGGCCATATAAAACCGGATGATAGATTACCATCGCAAAACATGCAACTGTATTATTTATGTTTTCAAATGCGTGGGTCTAAAGTGTATGAACTTGCACACTGTCATTATGCGTGATGTTTCTGGCTATTAAGAGTTTACGTGTCTGGGCTGCCGGAAAGAAATACTCTTAAAGGTTAAACAAATAACTGGTGTGACAGGCATCTGGGGCTGTAGACAAATAACTCCTGCAGACAGTTATAAAATCCCTTGGGGAAAAAAATAGAGAATATTTCCAAAAACCCCAACAATTTTTCAGCTCATAAGAAAGAGTATAGATCGCAGAATGTTGATTACCTTGACACTGATGTTGAATTCATAACAAGTCCTCAAAACATCAATACAATCCACAATGACAAAGTACATACACACATTTAATTCACTTTGTCTACTATAGATGGCGCTGTATCTTGTTTGGACCCTGTTGGGCTTCAGTCTCAGTGCCCCTCCAACCCATCTGGACTCTGAAGCATTTGGCAATGAGAATTTTGGTGATTTAAACACATGGGATCTGAAACCATTCATCAAGATCTATGATTATTACCTGGATGAGGAGGTAAGAGGAGGTTTTTTTCTTCTTCCATGGAACACAAAAGGAGAACGTTTGGATGTTAGGCAGGACATCAAGCTATATTCTTTTCTATATAATGAAAGTGAATGGGGATATAAGTGCTATTCAGCTCCAAAAATCACAAAGAAGCACCATGCGACTGATACACTATATTGCTAGAAGCAATAATAATAAAATAAAAATGCAATGTTTTGTTGTAAATTAATTGTCATTTTAAAAGATCAATCAATTTTTATGAATTAATTTCATTAGACATCATTTTTGATGTTACATTTGTATTACATAAAGCATAGAATGCAGAAATTTGTTTTAAAGAAGGTTGGGAACCAGATAACATTTGAGCCCACTGACTTCCATTGTATGGACAAATAAAGCAGAGACATTTCTCAAAAAAGCCTTCTTATGTGTTCTGCTAAAGAAAGAAAGCAATAGAGGTTTGTAACGACATGACGGTGAGTTAATGATGACAGATTTAAATTTTTCATGGATGAACTATCCCTTTAAGAACAGAGTCAATATGAACATGTTTATGTAAATTACGTTCTGAAAAGTAATTTTGTCTAACCTTTCTTTCTTACTGACTGAGGTTGGGACACTGGCTCCTCCTTCAGAGGCCACTCAGCCACCTGCTGTAGTCCCTCCTGAGAACTATGTGGAAGAAGTGACACTGCCACCCCGTCCAACAAAGTCACCTGTCCCATCCACTCTAGACTTCCGTGCTCCGGGCCTGTTTGGGCCTGACACAGGTTTAGGTAGATGGATAAATGGTTTGAAAGTGATAAAAATGTTTTGTTTTCTATTTTAGTCACGAATCTTGCGGCCTCTAGTTGTATTAAAGTCATAGCACAGTCATCTCTCCCTCTCTACTGTAGGGATGCCCTCCTGCCTGCTGTGTGTGTGTATCAGCGGCAGTGTTTACTGTGATGACTCAGAACTGACTCAGATTCCCCCTCTTCCCAAAGAAACCACACACTTCTACGCTCGCTTCAACAAGATCACTGAGGTCAAGGCCACAGACTTCATCAATCTCAGTAAGACTCAAACAGACTTCCCTCTTTCTTGAAGATACAAATGTGGTTTTTCAAACATATACTTTATTACACAGTTTACACAAGGCCTGAAATGCATAAAAGACTAGATTTAAGATTTTATACATTTAATTATGAATCAAACTGAGAAAACTGCACTTAATGGTGTTCTCAGATCAGCTGAAACGGATCGACCTGAGTGGAAACCAGATAGGTAAAGTGAACGAGGATGCTTTTCGTTCACTGCTTCAGCTTCAGGATCTCATGTTAGCTAACAACAACATCCAGACACTCCCAGAACTCCCAGCTTCCCTGAAGCACATTGATGTTCGCAATAACCAGCTAAGGAGTTCAGGCATGCACGCAGAGGCCTTTAAGGTATGTACAGAACCATCCAAAAGTTTGGGTCTCTAAGATTTTTTAATAGTAAAAACAATAACAATATTGTGAATTATTACAATTATAAAAAAAAAAAAATATATATATATATATATATATATATATATATATATATATATATATATATATATATATATATATATATATTTATATATATATATACTGTATATATTCTATTTTAATATACTGCATTTTAAAAGCAGAATTTTCAGCATCATTACTCCAGTCATCAGTGTCACATGATCCTTTAGAATCATTCTAATATGCTCATTTGGTGCTCAAGAAATGTTTCATTCTGCTTTAACTGCAAAATATGGATAATTGGATGGATGAAAGGATGGATGGATGGATTAACCCCTGATTCCTGATTATCCCCTGCATATTTACTCCCTGTTTTGTACTTTGTCGGTTATTGTTTGTGTTTAACGTGGTTGTTATTCTCCTAGGTTTGGTATTGTATTAAAGACTGTATATTTCGAATCATCTCCTTCGTCGAGCGCATCATTATATCAGCCATGTGTTACAATAATAGATAGATAGATAGACAGACAGACAGACAGACAAACAGACAGACAGATAGATAGATAGATAGATAGATAGATAGATCAAGTTGTTCCAAACATGTATGAGCTTCTTCTGTTGAACACAAACAGAAGCTCATACATGTTTGAAACCACTTGAGGGTGAGTAAATGATGACGAAATTTTCATTTTTGAGTATTCCATTTAAAACAAGTGAGACAGTGGAGTAAGACAATTCACTCATATAACCATTTTTCTATTTCAGAGTGTATTCTCGTGAAATGGTTACATTTTCACTGAAAAATAATAAACTGAACATAATAATGTTATCTTGTTTGTGTTCATTTTCTCTCATGAGTAGGAGATGAAAGAGCTTCAGTTCCTGTACCTATCAAACAACAAGTTAATCTACATTCCCATACCCCTACCAGATAGCCTACGAGTGCTCCACCTGCAGGTAAAAACAGCTCCCGCTACTGTCCGTACTAGTGGGCAAGAATGTCCTCAGAATTAATGCTATCTCTCCCTCTCTTCTACATTTTCTCCAGAATAACAATATACAGAGCATAAGCCAAGATACTTTCTGCAACATTCATGACAAAAGCTACATACGGAAAGCCCTGGAGGACATCAGGCTTGATGGCAACCCAGTGGACATCAATTTATACCCCCAGGCTTATATCTGCTTACCACGACTACCTATAGGAACTCCATAGGACTACCTATAGGAACTCCATTTTTTCCATAGTTTGAGTGTGTATGTGTGTATTTTCTGAACTTCTAAACTCCTCTGTGACCACAGCGAAATAATATAAAGCGAGAAGGTCAAATAATTTAAAATGTCACATAATCAATATCTAGGAGGAAGTTTTTATTTCCAAGCTTTGTTCTCTTTTAGCCAGTCATGCTAGGCATGCACTCATTACAATATATGTAAAAAATGTATCTGTTGCCAAACCTAGTGAGCTCCCTCATCTACATAGGCAGTAAGGCTTGATCCCAACTGAAATCCCACCATAAGATTCCAAAATTGCAAAATTGTGACTCGCAGTTGATTTCAACAGTGTTTGTGGCATTAGCATGTTGCTAAGCTAATGAACCCATAGCTGAATAAGCATAAAAATACACAGCATACACATATATATGGTAAATTGGTCAATTCAATCATGTATAATTATAATTAACTATTAACTACCAACTGGAAAAACATGCCTCTACCTACATTTAGCAAAAACTCCACAAATGTACATATACAATACATACAATTCACTGCAATTTCTGTGCGGTTCCTAATAGCACATGACTTGTAAACTAATACAATTTGATATTTGCAACACACCAGCTCCATATGTATGGCTTTTCTTGCATTGTAAACTTGCTTGGTAGCTCACCTGGTACATTTCACTTTAAATTTGAAATGTCACGGCAGACTCTCTACAAGCACGTTTTTCCAATGAGCCTAGGATGATTTTAACCAATGTTCTAGTTATTTAAATGAATTCAAAGTATTTATAAATGATAACTCTTTCGATTCATGCACCATTTTGGATGTACTTTTTTTTATACATGCCATTGTAAAATATTAAAGGGATAGTTCACCCCAAAATGAAAATTACCCCATGGTTTACTCACCCTCAAGCCATCCTAGGGGTATATGACATTCTTCTTTCAGACGAATATTTAAAAAAAAAAAAGTCCTGGCTCTTCCAAGCTTTATAATGGCAGTGAATGGCAGCCCAAAATGTGAAACCCAAAAAAGTGCATCCATCCATTATAAAAATCCCGTAACTGGGATTTTCAGACGTAGCGTAAGCATTTTGAACGACGAGAGGCATTACACTTTCTTCGTAAGTTGAATAACTCGGAAGGCAGTCCGCCGGAAGTTAGATATTTTACTTTTATAATGGATGGATGCACTTTTTTGGGTTTAAAATTTTGTGCTGCCATTTACTGGCATTATAAAGCTTGGAAGAGCCAGGACATTTTTTTTTATAACTCCAATTGTATTCATCTGAAAGAAGAATGTCATATACACCTAGGATGGCTTGAGGGTAAGTTAATCATTGGGTAATTTTCATTTTTGGGTGAACTATCCCTGTAAGAGATTGCCTTCTCCCATATCGGGTGCTGCTGCCTTACAATTTGTCCATAAGAATTTGTCCAGTGTAAACATGCTAACTACCTTTTGGAACACTCTTCGTGTTGAGAGCATGCCTATGCCTATTTTGTAGGCAGCTCACTTGTTTGGAATAGAGCTAGTGACATTGATCAGTCATGACAAATTTGCAGAATAAGTCAGAGCAAGAGTATAGTGTATACAACTGCACTTGAATGTAGTGCCCATTTTCACCACAATGTGACGCCCTTCTCCAGTACATTCTGTCTGCTGTAACATACTTATGCATTTCTATAGACACCTCAGCTCCATCTGTCAGGTGTTTGTCATTTTATCTCTGATTGATGCTAATGGTCTTTGAGGATGCACTGTTCTTTATTAATGATGCTTTGAGTTTGCTTGATTTATCTGTTTCCCATTCAACATTTTTCATGACGTATATACAGTGACAACTCAGCTGCATCTATTTTTAAATCAATTTGTTCATGTACCACTGCAGGTGGTTTCTGAGGTTACTTAGCAACTGTCAAATATTTATAGTTTGACATTTACCTGTGTGCACAATGTAAAGATACTCCTAGATTATTTGCCCTGGATGTTAAGCACCTGTAAAGACACAACAAATGTAATCCCATGAGCATGAACAGGTTTTCTCACACCAAAACGTGTGTGCTCATTATTTCACGGCTTTGAGGCTGTCATAAGCGCGATGTCCAATTGGACAAAGTGCCTGGACACAGGTCTTCACTGCAAACATCCCACACAGATCCATTTAACGACACATTTTGAATGAAGCCAGATTTCTGTCCAAACACTAAATTAAACACAACAACAGAAAATTTAAGTTTGTCTCTCTTTCACTGTGGTGAGATCAACAGCAGTGGCAACCCGGCACAATAACACAATTGTTTATCATACAAAAGTAAAGAAAAATGTCCTTAACATCAAGCACTGAAATTCATTTAAGGAATATTCCAGGTTCCTGTGGCATTATTTTGGAAAAAAATTAATTAAATAATCTGGGGTTCTTACAATGGAAGTGAAAAGGACCAAACCATAGATTTTTTAAATACTATTTGAAAAAAAGTATGTGTGTGTTTACATGATTTTTTAAAGTTATATTAATTTTACTAGTTATATTATTTAACTTCATATGCACAACAACATAATGCCTGAAACACTAAAACAAACGTACATTTGGCAAGAACATGTTTATGCTTCATATATTGCTCAAGTTTTAACTGAAGAATTATTGTGATTTTTATAAAATTATAAGCTTTGCATTTCTGCTTTTAAACCCTCCAAAACTGGCCCCATTCACTGTATGCTGGATGTTTGAGTCAAAATGATTGTGATAATCAGAATTATGCCACAAATGCTGTTGACTGAGCCTAACTTGTATTGAACTCAAATTATTCCTTGAATATTAAAATGACCTACATACTCAAGACTATGCAATATTATTAACATGACTAAATAGTTAATGGGATAGTTCACCCAAAAATGTAAATTCCTGTAATTCCCTTCTAGTTGCTCCGAACCTGTATGACTGTGGAATCTGTTGTACATGAAAGAAGATGTTTTGAGAAATGACTCACTTTTCATACAATGAAATGGTTACCAACATTCTTAAAAATACCTTCTTTTCTGTTCCACAAAAGAAAGTGTGAGAGGGTGAGTATTTACATTTTTGGAGGTGAACTTTAAATTCACAATTTTGTACATGCATAAAAAAACATTTACATTTTCATTTTTTTATTTTTTTTATTGCAATATTATTATCAATAACTGCAATTACTGAAAGATTGCCCAATTGTTTGTCCAGTCCTGTCCAGTCTTCTTAAAGTGCCTCTATTATGGTTTTTCAAATATTCCCTTTCATGCAGCATGTAATATAGCTGTTTGTGAATGTAAATGTTCTGCAAAGTTGTAGTCGAAAGTGCTCGATAAAGTTATTGTCTCCCAAAAGAAGGAATCATCTCTGAACCGCCTAAACAAGTCATCAGGAATTCGAATCCCCTGCGTGATGGTTCTACATCACTAGAAAATACATCTGCATATGCCCGCCTATGTTGTACGCAGAATCTCAGTGAGCCCTATGTTAAAGTTTACAGCCTGGTACAAATTGTGGTTTTGGTCTATACGACAAATTTTGCCCTTCATGACAACTATGAGGGGGGTGATTTTTTTTTATAACTCATTCGTTTACATTATATAAAGCCTTGAAGTTCTGCATAATTAAGGGCGTGGCCACTTTCAGGTGGAAAGCCATTTATCTGCTGTCTGTTAGTCATCGCGTCACCTCAGCTCCGCCCACGTGCCGCCGCTTTGCCCATTTTCTGTTATCCGGGAGTGACATGCGATGACGCGCTGCCAAGATGGCAACGGCCAGCTCGACCCTACTTTACACTTCAAAACTGCTTTTCAGAATCCTATGGGTGACGTCACGGACACTGCGTCCATATTTTTTTATAGTCTATGGTCAGTACCCAGTTTATTTGGACCAGCTTGCTCCTCAGAATCACAGCCTGTAAGTATGAATAATTTATGTATATATTTTCTACCGGGTGTTCAAAATACGTAGTTTTGTGTTTTATATTGTGTAAGTTTCCAGCTAACTCATGTTATTACTGTCTTACTGAAATACTTCTGCTAAGCAGCTGTTTGCCACTATTACCTAAAACTGTCTATTAATGCAGATTGTCTGTCATTCTTACTACTTTGAGTAAAGATAAAGGATGGAGCAAGATTTGTTTTACTTTAATGTTACATCAGTCATTCACATTAGTGCTCTCAGCTAACGTGCTGTTATTGATACATTTAATAATAAAGTTCCCACATGTGCACCACAATAAATTAGAAATACACATTGGTTTGTTGATGGACATATACTCTTGTTAATGCTGATGGTGAGGAATTGCAACATCTCATAATGTACCTCAAAATGAGTAGCGTATCAATGAGAAACGTCCTGCTCAAGTCGTCCTTGTGATGGAGGTTCGGGTTGAATAACTAGTTCTTCCAATGTTATATCATCGATTCGGACTCAACGTCAACGTAAATGTGAACGATTCAATGTCATTGTTACTGTTTTTACAGTGTGCACAATCGCTGAGCTTTAGGAAGCCTTCAGAGCTGAAGTTATGGTAATGGGAATTTAGCTGTACAATTACAGCAATACGCGCTGTAATCATTGAAAAATGTGGTGGTACAATGTATATTATGAGAAATAAAAAGTCTTTTTTGATCTTTGATGCATGTAAACGTGTTGTAGGAGACCTCCAAAACAAAATTAGGAAACTTTAAAATAGCATAATAGGGGCATTTTAATGTCATTTTGTTCACGGTTTGAGGATGAAGGCATCACAAAACCTGTTCATCTTGGTATCTGCCTAATTTGGGTAACTTCTACCAAGTGAGAGATAAATTTGTGCATAAATTTGACTCACTGGCTTTTAAGTCAACAACAGAAGATATGGAAACCGTTTCCATTGCAGTTAATTTTGCAAAATGGGTCATGGATTTGTTCTGAAGCAGAGCAGGGAATGCTATTCACAACTATGTCAGAACAAACTCACAACCCATTTATGGTTTGCAACCCACCAGTTGAGAACCACTGATCTGCAGTCCATCAATGAACAGAGGCACTGCTAATCTCCCAGTACGGTCAATCTTTATGATCGGTACCATTCCTCCTCCTCCTCTCTTTTTCTTTGGGCTCCATTCTCCTCGCCTGAATGATCCTCCCATTGTTATTTGCTTTCACAGGGGCTTATATCATCCCTCCTCTCCTCTGTCGCATATGACTCTTTTTTAACCTCTCCCAGGCAGCCATTGCCAGTGACTCACTTGATGAATAAAGACGAGAGAAAACTCAATCCTTTTCCCTGCAACTGCAGGAGCGTTTACAGTAAGGGAGGGAAGGGGTGTTTGAAGCCTGAGCACTACCAGCGGCTAATTGGTACATGAAAATCGAATTGAGTGTATGAGATGAGAAAGCAAAGAAATAAAGTGCTTTTATAAACAATGATTTTGAAAACATGTCGCGTTGCAGCAACGAAGGCTAAGCGTGCACCTGCGTTAATGCCATGAATTTTACATTCCCGTCTCTGTTTCTTTCCTGCTCTTCACTGGGTCCATGAAGGTGACCTTGCATTCTGCCTGAGCTCATCCATTGATCTCATAACTGAAAGGACTTGCGGGCTTCCCTCCCACATGATTTAGGAGAGGGAGGGGCCGTAGATGGGTGCAGATGCTGTGGGGGTGTATTTCAGCAGTCAGCGTGTGTGTGTAGGTAGTAGGTGAGGAGAGGGGCTAAGGCAAGAGGAATGTTTAAAACACACATACATCCTCTTTTCAGGCGCCCAGAGCCATTGAATAATTCTGTTGAGCCCCCGCCTGAACACACACACACACAATACACACACACACACAAGACAAACATACAAATGCTCTCTCTAGCCTCCTACATGCAAACAAACTCAATCAATTGCTGTCATAGCTGAATCTTAGGAGGGACTCGTTAGCATTTTGTTAAGCAGGGTCGCTCCTCTGCATTAAATATAAGGAAGAGTGGAGTAAGATGTGCCACTTTGTGAAATGAGACACATATAGAGATAAAACTACTTATATTTCAGCATGTTTGCTGTCAAACCAAATTGAAAAGAGAGAATTTATGACATCACAGAAACATAACCTCACAAGTGTATGGCACAGCTTACCCCAAAGACAAAGTACCATTTAATAATTAGCTAAATAATTTGTGTTTATACATTGGAAATTCAGCACTGACTTGGTATATTTTTTAGACAAGAATAAATTTGATTTAGCGTAAAATCTACTTGTAATGTAAAATGTAAATGTTAGGGGAAAGCTGAATCATATGGGAATATTCTTGTCGCACTTGGGACTTTTGTCGCACTTGAACTACAAATGCACAATAAAACTGACTGGATTCAAGGAGTTTATTTGGTTGTAATAAAAAAGGTAACAAATCCTTCAAAGGTAACAAATGCTTCAGAAACCTAAAAAAGTGCTCAAAATTAAAACTAAAAACGCTATATATACACTCACCTAAAGGATTATTAGGAACACCTGTTCAATTTCTCATTAATGCAATTATCTAATCAACCAATCACATGGCAGTTGCTTCAATGCATTTAGAGGTGTGGTCCTGGTCAAGACAATCTCCTGAACTCCAAACTGAATGTCAGAATGGGAAAGAAAGGTGATTTAAGCAATTTTGAGCGTGGCATGGTTGTTGGTGCCAGACGGGCCGGTCTGAGTATTTCACAATCTGCTCAGTTACTGGGATTTTCACGCACAACCATTTCTAGAGTTTACAAAGAATGGTGTGACAAGGGAAAAACATCCAGTATGCGGCAGTCCTGTGGGCGAAAATGCCTTGTTGATGCTAGAGGTCAGAGGAGAATGGGCCGACTGATTCAAGCTGATAGAAGAGCAACTTTGACTGAAATAACCACTCGTTACAACCGAGGTATGCAGCAAAGCTTTTGTGAAGCCACAACACGCACAACCTTGAGGCGGATGGGCTACAACAGCAGAAGACCCCACCGGGTACCACTCATCTCCACTACAAATAGGAAAAAGGGGCTACAATTTGCACAAGCTCCCCAAAATTGGACAGTTGAAGACTGGAAAAATGTTGCCTGGTCTGATGAGTCTCGATTTCTGTTGAGACATTCAGATGGTAGAGTCAGAATTTGGCGTAAACAGAATGAGAACATGGATCCATCATGCCTTGTTACCACTGTGCAGGCTGGTGGTGGTGGTGTAATGGTGTGGGGGATGTTTTCTTGGCACACTTTAGGCCCCTTAGTGCCAATTGGGCATCGTTTAAATGCCACGGCCTACCTGAGCATTGTTTCTGACCATGTCCATCCCTTTATGACCACCATGTACCCATCCTCTGATGGCTACTTCCAGCAGGATAATGCACCATGTCACAAAGCTCGATATATATACACTCACCTAAAGGATCATTAGGAACACCATACTAATACTGTGTTTGACCCCCTTTCGCCTTCAGAACTGCCTTAATTCTACGTGGCATTGATTCAACAAGGTGCTGAAAGCATTCTTTAGAAATGTTGGCCCATATTGATAGGATAGCATCTTGCAGTTGATGGAGATTTGTGGGATGCACATCCAGGGCACGAAGCTCCCGTTCTACCACATCCCAAAGATGCTCTATTGGGTTGAGATCTGGTGACTGTGGGGGCCATTTTAATACAGTGAACTCATTGTCATGTTCAAGAAACCAATTTGAAATGATTCGAGCTTTGTGACATGGTGCATTATCCTGCTGGAAGTAGCCATCAGAGGATGGGTACATGGTGGTCATAAAGGGATGGACATGGTCAGAAACAATGCTCAGGTAGGCCGTGGCATTTAAACGATGCCCAATTGGCACTAAGGGGCCTAAAGTGTGCCAAGAAAACATCCCCCACACCATTACACCACCACCACCAGCCTGCACAGTGGTAACAAGGCATGATGGATCCATGTTCTCATTCTGTTTACGCCAAATTCTGACTCTACCATCTGAATGTCTCAACAGAAATCGAGACTCATCAGACCAGGCAACATTTTTCCAGTCTTCAACTGTCCAATTTTCGTGAGCTCGTGCAAATTGTAGCCTCTTTTTCCTATTTGTAGTGGAGATGAGTGGTACCCGGTGGGGTCTTCTGCTGTTGTAGCCCATCCGCCTCAAGGTTGTGCGTGTTGTGGCTTCACAAATGCTTTGCTGCATACCTCGGTTGTAACGAGTGGTTATTTCAGTCAAAGTTGCTCTTCTATCAGCTTGAATCAGTCGGCCCATTCTCCTCTGACCTCTAGCATCAACAAGGCATTTTCGCCCACAAGACTGCCGCATACTGGATGTTTTTCCCTTTTCACACCATTCTTTGTAAACTCTAGAAATGGTTGTGCGTGAAAATCCCAGTAACTGAGCAGATTGTGAAATACTCAGACCGGCCCGTCTGGCACCAACAACCATGCCACGCTCAAAATTGCTTAAATCACCTTTCTTTCCCATTCTGACATTCAGTTTGGAGTTCAGGAGATTGTCTTGACCAGGACCACACCCCTAAATGCATTGAAGCAACTGCCATGTGATTGGTTGATTAGATAATTGCATTAATGAGAAATTGAACAGGTGTTCCTAATAATCCTTTAGGTGAGTGTATATATATATATTTTTTTTTTTATGTCTACATTTGTATCTGAATGCAGAAGAGATAAAATCGAGAACTGACTTTAGGACCCAGCGGAACAGTTTATTTGCTCCATATAGAGCTATAAGGCCATCTAGTGGCAAGAGTCATGAAATATTATGTTATATTATTTTTTGCAGAGACACCCAACTTGACCCAATGTGAGATATTTTACGCTGATTTGAGCTGGTTATTGCATGTATTGGAGAGTTATTTTAAATTTAAGTTAAAAGAATGTAAAGAATGTGCTTAAATTATATTATTTATTGGTAAAATCTAGTAATTCAAAGAAAAATATTATAAAAATTAAATTATATAATCTTTCTGGACAAAGGATTTGTTACAGGATGCGAGGGAAGGGTGAAGGTTAATGAAAAATATGAACATACTATAAATATGGGGGTAAAACAGTTCAATCTTAATTGACTCGCATTATTGGCATTTTCATAAACAAGATAGGAAAAGGTTTAATATTCAGCACACTTGAATATAGTGAAATCATTGTGATTATTATTATTTTTTTTTAAAGATCACTAATGCATTGCATAGCTTACCTCGACCACATGCTTTACTCCACACTACTTCATTTAATAATTAATGATAAATATTTAGATAAATAATTTCCATGTTTTTGGAAATTCATCAGTAGGTATGATATATTTTTTTAGACCTGGATAAATTTGCTTCTACATAAAACTTACCTGTCAAGTAGAAAATGTACGTTGACATGCAAAAACTTTTTGTTGTTGTTTTTGCATAACAATACTTATTGCTTTTCTTGTGTGCATATATACAGCTAACAATCTAAAAGAATGTTCTGGCAATGTTAGTTTTTGGATATATATAAAAAAAAAAATTAAAAAAAATATTCCTATAACATTAGAAATTTGTTCCCAAAGAAATATTTAAACAAGAATACAATAACATAACTGAGTTTGGTGGTGAGAGGTTTTAGAATTACCCCATTCTCCCTACTTCTGAATGATCAAATTATAGATGCACACACCATCCCTCAAACTCAAATTCAAAATGTCTGAATAATAGGCAGCTGGGTTCTAATCAGCGTAAAGACAAAAGAGAGGAGAAGCCATTGAAACTTCAAAGCATTGTTTCTACTGCAGGGTAGAGTGACGGTTGTGCTGTAGCAGAATGGGGGGAGGAGGAGAAAGAAACAGGTGAAAAGTAGAAGTATAAGAAATATTAAAAGAGAAAGAGAGTGAACAGAGAGAAATAGCTGTACGGCAGGCAAGAACACTGGGGGGCTGGAGTGGGCGTGCGATCAATAACTAAATGTTCTGCTGACAGAGAGAGTCGAAAGAAAAAAAAGAAAGAAAGAAAGAAAGAAAGAAAGAAAAGAGTAATGAATTAAAGCACACTATAGCAGTAGTTCACTTTAATGTGAACAAGGAAATAAATTCAGAGGCCATTTTTTTTTTACACCACTCTGCGTTTTATGAGTGCACTGTGGTAAATGAAAACACTCATCATTTGTATCTGTGTCACTGTACATCCATTATGAATCTGAATCCGAGCCAAAATGGGTAGACACTTGATCTGATTTGGTTTGCATAAATTCAAACTGGTGTAATGCCTCACACTCCTATGAAAATAAAATGCTGCCCACCACCCTGCCAAACACAAAAAGCATAACATTTCACTGACTAAAAAAGGGTCAAGTCTGGGGCGATAAATACAAACCACATTTGTGTGGAGACAGCTGTCTCAGAAGTATGGAAACATACGAACGAATGCTGGATCCTGCAACTCTTCCTTTTGTGGTAGAGGTATGCAGTGAGCAGAGGCCAACCTTTGAAAAGATAGTCACTCCCCCAAAGAGTAGTGGGACGGGAAGAGTAGAAATGGAGGGAGATAGAGTGAGCCAGACCTAAAAACATGCTGCCCCCTCACCCATTTATAGCCAAGTAACTAGCCATTCTCCTCCTTCTGAGGAGACATCTGTTTTTAAAGTCACACTGATAGTTGTGAGGACTGGAGTAAGCATGTTGCTTAGCCATTTAAGGGAAGGTTTTACTCTGCATTTAGCCACTGAAAGAGCTGCTTACCATTATACTTTACTTAGATGATTAACAATGATCCCAACCTGAAACCTGACAACATCTTAAAAGTGACTGCATGCACAAGAATATTCCAATATTAATTGGAATTTGGTCATATTCCAATTGTAAATTGCCTCAACTTGATTCCTAGATTTGCTCTGTACATTTTAAAGGCACAATATGTAAGATTTTTGGATTAAAATATAAAAAAATCACCAGAACAATGTTACATATACACATATACACAGAATTATAGTTCATTATATTATATATTGATATATTTCAAAATATCTGTCATGAATTGGTGTGTGTCAAATTTGGTGTTATTACCAGAGATTTTAAGGTATGGTTGCTTTGTTTTGGAACTTTAACTACATTTTTCTCAAAATTGACTTTGCTGACTTGTGCTCATTTAGGCCCAATCCCATTTCTACATCTTAGCCCTTCCCTTTCCCCTACCCCTTCACGTGAACGCGCAAAATATCTGGTCATCCTTAATAACTCAGTCGATATTTATATCATGTATTGATATCATGTATATATATCAAACTCTTGCGTCTCCAAGGCAACAACTAACTTGTTTGTATTACATTGCAAAGAGCTCCGTTATCGCAACACCACAGTAGAAAACAAAACCATATCTGTACTGGCTGGCTTGGATCGGCGTGGAATGGAACGGTTAACAAACAAAGAGAACAGTTTGGCCCATTGGAAAAGCGGCTTCACCAGTCTTGTATGTTCTGTATCGTTTTGTATCGTCTTAGGAAACTTGATAGCTTATACGTTTTTGAACTGAAAAGGAGCGCTGTTTTAGTCCAAATACAATGCAAAACAGTAATTTGTTATGTTCTCGCGCCTGATTTCTGTTAGATATAGCCTGTGCACTTCACTGCTGTTCATTACTGAACACTAATAAAAGAAATGGGTATGATGACGTATGATGACGTGTAATGGTGTAGTAGTGGTGTCCCATTTCTTAGAGGAATATTTTCACCCCTACGCCTTGCCGCTCTGTTTTAAAGGCCAGTGGGAAGGGATAGGCATAGGGGTAGGGGTAGGTGAAGGGATATAAAATAGAATTGGGTCTGGGCCTTAGTCTTATAGTTTAAATCTTGTTTTCTTGATTTAAAGTGAGTACCATGTTTTTACCATGCCTAATATCGATCTAGTTTACTGCAGTATGCAACAAGTGTCTCATAGTAAAATATAAAAGCTCCACCACTCTCGAGCCGTGTGTCGCCCTTGTCTCTCATTAGCAAACGGTCCAACGGCCTCGTTCCGCTCCAAAAGCTTTCAGCCCCACCCTGCTTCATACTACAGTAACATAAATAAATCTTTAATACATTAGCTCATCTATGAATATGATTTCTCCCCGTCGGATTCTTTTCCACCAGCTGTAGGAAAATCCAGGCATCATCAAGCTACGCCTTTGTTTTGAATAAGCAAATTACACATTGTTATAATAAAGATAAATACAGTTCCCACACTAAATACAGTACTGTGCAAAAGTCTTAGGCTCGCTAGTATTTTTACACACAAAAAATGGGTTTAAGCCAGTTATTTATATCTTTTGCTGTAGTGTGTCAGTAGGAAATATCAGTTTACATTTATAAATTCATTTTAATAATCCAGTGAGATTTTTGTATGTCTGACAATAGTCTCTATGCTCCACATGAAGATCTGATCTCATCTTTATTGATTCTGTCTGTGATTACATGAAGAACCATAAAAAACTGAGATGGACTAAATCCAGAAGAACTGTGGCAACGTCTCCAAGACACCTGAAGAAACCTTCCTGCAAAACTACATGAATAGGTGTAGAAGTTAATAGAAGTTAATTCATAAATAAAAGCTATTTATGTTATTATTTTTGACAGCATTCTCACTTTAAAGCATTCTGACAAGTGCCTAAACTTTTCACAGTACTGTAGTTTTGCAGGAAGGTTTCCTCAAGTGTCTGGGAGACGTTGCCTTAGTTTTTCTGGATTTAGTCTGTCTCAGTTTTTTCTGTTTCTTCATGTAATCACAGACAGACTCGATGATGGTGAGATCAGATCATACCGGCTGCTATCAGACTTCTTGTGCATAAAAAAAAAAAAAAAAATCTCACTGGATTATTACAATTAATTGCAAAAGGAATGTTTGGAAATGTAAACTGATATTATTTCCTACTGACACACTACAGTAAAAGATATAAATAATCTTAGTAAAATTACATTTCAATTTTTAATTGATTTAATTATTAAATTATTTATTTATTTTTATTGTGCTGGGCTTAAAATTGTGACTAAAATATAGTTTTCTATAAATATAGTTTCTCTATAAAGAATTTTCTTAAATTCACTACATATAATTAATTTTTTATGTATCTATAACAATAAAGTTATTCTTGCCATTGCTTTCTTATTTCTTAATTATGTTTTATTAACAAGGTTCGGGAGGAGCACGATCAGATAATGGACACAGGTGGAGAGCACTCAGCTAATCAACAACAAGAGGTATATACAGTATACGCAGCAGTCTTACCTCTGTTTCGTTGACAGTTTATCAGCATCCCTCCACCACCCTTTCTCCACTTTGTTCCTTTCTAGTTCTAACCATTTACATACACCGGGGGGTATTCTGGGTTCGGGCCAAATTCCGAGCTCAAAGCCCTCCCCCCAGACAGCACGCCAAATACGCATTTAAATCTATTCTCCACACATTATATGTAAGTGTGAACTCATGAATCTGGTTTTATAGGGTTAAGCCAATATTTTTAAAATGCCTGAAATGAACTGAATTCTGGCATAAGGCTGTATTCAGAATATCCACCATAACAGAACATTTATATCGGTGTATGTACAAAACTAAGGTAATTCTGGGTGATATTACATACAGAATATTGTGAAAAGTCTAATTATTTAGATGTTTAAAATTGTACATTTGTAAGAGTCTCATGAGTTATACACTCACCTAAAGGATTATTAGGAACACCATACTAATACTGTGTTTGACCCCCTTTCGCCTTCAGAACTGCCTTAATTCTACGTGCCATTGATTCAACAAGGTGCTGAAAGCATTCTTTAGAAATGTTGGCCCATATTGATAGGATAGCATCTTGCAGTTAATGGAGATTTGTGGGATGCACATCCAGGGCACGAAGCTCCCGTTCCACCACATCCCAAAGATGCTCTATTGGGTTGAGATCTGGTGACTGTGGGGGCCATTTTAGTACAGTGAACTCATTGTCATGTTCAAGAAACCAATTTGAAGTGATTCGAGCTTTGTGACATGGTGCATTATCCTGCTGGAAGTAGCCATCAGAGGATGGGTACATGGTGGTCATAAAGGGATGGACATGGTCAGAAACAATGCTTAGGTAGGCCGTGGCATTTAAACGATGGCCAATTGGCACTAAGGGGCCTAAAGTGTGCCAAGAAAACATCCCCCACACCATTACACCACCACCACCAGCCTGCACAGTGGTAACAAGGCATGATGGATCCATGTTTTCATTCTGTTTACGCCAAATTCTGACTCTACCATCTGAATGTCTCAACAGAAATCGAGACTCATCAGATCAGGCAACATTTTTCCAGTCTTCAACTGTCCAATTTTGGTGAGCTCGTGCAAATTGTAGCCTCTTTTTCCTATTTGTAGTGGAGATGAGTGGTACCCGGTGGGGTCTTCTGCTGTTGTAGCCCATCCGCCTCAAGGTGGTGCGTGTTGTGGCTTCACAAATGGTTGTGCGTGAAAATCGTCTTGGTTACGTATGTAACCCTCGTTCCCTGAAGGAAGGAACGGAGACGCCACGTTGGAGTACCGACGAATAGGAATCTCGCTAGCGAGAGCCAATCTACTTCGAGTGTAACTAAACGAGCCAATGCACATTGGCATACAATGATTGCACCAGCTGCTCATGCCACTCAGTGTGGGTATAAATGAGGCACAGGTGCTTGCATCAAATTAGTTTTTTGCTGAGGAGCCGAGTAGGTGAACTGGCACCCTAGCAGGGTACAGAGGACATGGCGACGGGACGTGGCATCTCCGTTCCCTCCTTCAGGGAACGAGGGTTACATACGTAACCGAGACGTTCCCATTCAGTCGGTCACTCTCGAACCCACGTCGGAGTACCGTAGAATAGGAATCGCTACCAAAGCGCCATGGCCTCTGCCCCCATCCAGTGCCCTATGTGAGCCTCCTAAGCTCTCTTACCTGATGAGACGGGGCTCACACAGAGAAGTCCATCACTGCTGTTCCGCATGACCCGCTCAGTGACTTATTGGATAACACTGGGAAAGCGTGCCCTAGTGGAAGGGAACGCTGCGGAACCCACATCATATCCCGAAGGAGTTATGTGGAGTAAAATGCTGAGCCGTAGCCCGCAACTGAGAGGGGGCTCCAGCCCCACCAAGGGGAGGGCTCTCCCAAGGGAAAGGTCCCCACAGGGTCACTCATATAACCCCAGCCCATTACTGGTTCTCAAGGATTCAGCGGCAAGGGACCTGATGCCAGACGCTCTGCCACGTCCGGCACCGAGGGTGATGGAGGACTCGACAGAGTTTGCTTCTGGAGAAAATAAGCGCCGTGGCGCAGCAAGCCGACAAGAGCCAGGGCCTCTCAGTGCTTCTACCCGTTTGAGGCGAGAACACAGGAGGACACTGGCTCTACACGTAGACTATAGAATCTAGCGAACATGTTGGGTGTCGCCCAGCCCGCAGCTCTAAGATGTCTGACAGCGAGGCGCCACGTGCCAGCGCCCAGGAGGATGCAACACTTCTAGTAAAGTGTGCTCGCACCCTGAGCGGACAGGGCACACCTTGTGCATGGTAAGCCAAGGTGATGGCATCCACTATCCAGTGGGCCATCCTCTGCTTGGAGACAGCCTTTCCCTTCTGCTGGCCTCCGTGACAGACAAGAGCTGAACTGAGGTCCTGAAGCTTTGCGTTCTATCCACGTAGATCCGCAGAGCGCGGACGGGACAGAGCAAAGCTAGGGCTGGGTCTGCCTCCTCCAGGGGCAGCACTTGCAGGTTCACCACCTGGTCCCTGAAGGGAGTGGTAGGAACCTTGGGCACATAGCCAGGCCGGGGTCTCAGTACCACGTGGGTGTCACCCGGCCCGAACTCTAGGCACAATTTGTCGACCGAAAATGCCTGCAGGTCCCTTACCCTCTTGATGGAGGCAAATGCAGCCAACAGCAAAGTCTTCAGAGACAGAATCTTTAGCTCTGCTGACTGTAAAGGCTCAAATGGGGCATTCTGAAGTGCTCGGAGCACCAGAGCAAAATCCCAAGAGGGTATGGAGGGGGGGTCGAGGAGGATTTAACCGTCTCGCCCCCCCAAGGAACCTGACGATCAGGTCGTGCTTCCCCACCGACTTACCTTCTACAAGATGGCGGATATCTCAGCAACATAAACTTTGAGGGTGAAGAGCGACAGCCTACGCTCCAACCCATGTTGCAGGAAGGAAAGCACAGACGCGATCGAACATCTTCGGGGGTCTTCTCGGCGAGAAGAACACCACTCGACTAACAGGTTCCACTTTAAGCATAAGCCTGTCTTGTGCTGAAGTGATGGTGTTAACTACCTCTTGGGGTAAGTCACCTAGAACCTCCGCGTCCTGTCAAGGGGCCAGACATGAAGCTTCCACAGGTCTGGACGCGGGTGCCACAGGGTGCCCCGTCTCTGAGTCAGAAGGTCCTTCCTCAGAGGAACCAGCCAGGGAGGGGCCGTCGTGAGGAGTATGAGTTTTGGGAACCAAGTCCGGTTGGGCCAATACGGCACCACCAACAGGACCTGCTCCTCGTCCTCCCTGACCTTGCACAGAGTCTGTGCAAGTAGGCTCACTGGGGGAAACGCATATTTGCGCAGCCCCTGGGGCCAGCTGTGTGCAAGTTCATCCGTGCCGAGTGTACCCTCGGTCAGCGAATAGAACCACTGGCAGTGGGACGTTTCTGGGGAGGCAAACAGGTCGACCTGTGCCACCCTGAACTGTCTCGAAATCAGCTGAACCACCTGGGGGTGGAGTCGCCATTCCCCTGGGAGCGCAGCTCGTGAAAGCTCATCGGCCACACGGTTGCTTACACCAGGGACATGAATGGCCCGAAGCGACCTGAAACACTTCTGACTCCAGAGGAGGAGATGGCGAGCAAGTTGCGACATGCGACGGGAGCGCAGACCACCCTGTCGGTTGATATATGCAACGGTCGCAGTGTTGTCCGTGCGGACCAGTACATCTTTGCCCCGTAACAGCCTTTTGAGGCGGCTCAGAGCAAGATACACTGCTAGCAACTCGAGGCAGTTGATGTGCCCCATGCAGGTGCGGGCCGGTCCAAACCCCTGCACTGCATGCCCGTTGTACGTGGCTCCCCATCCCATGGCAGAGGCAACCGTGAAGACCACAGCATGCCTGGACACCTGTTCCAGGGGCACTCCAGCCCGAAGGAATGAGGGGTCTGACCATGGGCTGAAGGATTGGCGGCATGCCGGTAAGTGCCGCGTGGCCACGCCCATCTCGGGACTCGGCTGTGTAGCCAATGCTGAAGCAGTCTCATATGAAGCATATGCCCCAGGAGCCTCTGAAACTGTTTCAGTGGGAACGCCATCCTGCCTTGAAACGCGTTCAGGCAGTTCAGCATCGACTGGACACGCTCCTCTGTGAGGCGTGCTGTCCGTTCGACCGAATCTAACTCCATACTGAGAAAAGAGATCCTCTGCACGGGGGCGAGTTTGCTCTTTTCCCAGTTGACCCGAAGACCCAACTGGCTGAGGTGTCGGAGCACCAGTTCCCTGTGTTCACACAACTGATCCCTGGACTGTGCTAGAATGAGCCAGTCATCGAGATAGTTGAGGATGCGAACGCACTGTTTTCTCATGGGTACAAGGGCCCCCTTCGTGACTTTCGTGAAGACACGGGGGGACAGGGACAGCCCGAAGGGCAGGACTTTGTACTGATATGCTCGACCTTCAAACGACATGTGTCGAGGAAAAATCGAGACATGAAAGTATGCGTCCTTCAGGTCGATCGCTGCAAACCAATCTTGGGGATGGATGCATTTGAAAATGCGTTTCTGCGTGAGCATCTTAAACGGTAGCTTGTGGAGGCTCCGATTCAGGACTCGCAGGTCCAAGATTGGCCGTAACCCACCGGAATTATTGGGTACAATGAAGTATGGGCTGTAGAAGCCTGTCTTCATATCGGCTGGAGGGACCGGCTCTATCTCTGCACGCAGGACATGGGCATCTGCGGCATTCCCCGAAGTGAAGTGGACGCCCTTGAACCTGGGAGGGCAAACTGAATCGCATAGCCGAGCCTGATGGTCCGGATGAGCCAGCGAGACGGACTGGGGAGCGCTAACCAAGCTCACACAGACCGTGCAAGCGGGACCAAAGGGACCACCGGCGTACCCACCGTGGGGCAGCGAGGTGGAATGCAGGTACCGGGCTGGGGCGGCTGTCTCGTGGAGGCGGCCCGCAGCGGGGTGTGAGTGTGCTGTGCAACACTTACCTGATTCCACGAGTGGGCAGAGGGTACGTGAGAAGGCTTGGTTGCGTCCTCGAACCGTCCACTGCTGCCCACTGGCGAAGGAGGGTGATAAGTGTGGTCCGGCGTTGGACCGTCCACAGCTCTCCGAACCCCCTTGGGACCCAGAGATAGAGGAACTGCTCTTTTTTTTTTTTTTTTGAGAATTTGGGTACTACTGGTTGTGACACCAGCGGCAGAACAGATTTTTGACTCAAAAGATTCTCTGCCCGGCCCTCCTCCGGGGAAGAGCAGCCCCGCCCATCTCCAGGTCACCCGTCTCAGAGGTGATGTTTCACCGACTGCTTAAACAGCAGCAGAGACGGGTGGCGTCGCCTTCCTGTGGCGGACACAGTAGAGCAGGCTGTGCCGAAATTTTTTTTTTTTTGCAGGGGACGACGCCTTTGGCAACGAGCAGACTGAGGGGCGGCCCACGAGGCACTCTTGTGGTGCGTTGGGGGAAGCTCTTGATTGCCTTAGCCTGCTACCGACTGCGAAGAACTGCTGGGCCCAGTTCTCAACAGTGTCGCCGAAAATGCCACCTTGTGAGATGGGAGCATCGAGAAAGTGCACTTTGATGACCACTCACACCTCAGCAAGGCAAGCCGGGGGGTGTTTCTGGACCACCGAGGTGGACATCGTCTGGCCGAGGGCCTGCGCCGTGACTTTGATCACGGGTAGTCAACATGCGCAGCTCAACCCCGACTCAGAACTACCCTTGTGCATTAAAGTGCAGGGCGGAGGTGGTCTGCGCACAGCCACCCCACCGTTGAGGGTAGTGAGAGAGGAAAAACTTATGCAGTTTTGGCCCCCCTGGCGTTCCATATCTATGGCGCCAAAGTAGTTCCATACTGCCAAGTTTTCCATGCACATCTGGGAAAGATCCCGGGAAAGCATGGCTATTAACTCTGAATCTGATTCAGCAATGCACACACCATTACAGTGGGCTCAGCATAATTCTCATTCCCAGAGCACAACAGCCCTCTCTCCGATGCAGCGATTGACATCTGATCCTCAGCTGGAGCCCCGAATGAAATGCTAGGTTCCTCCATAAGAAGGACCAGCAGTTCCATCCAGAAGCTGCACAGCTTGCAGTGCGCTAGAGGGGAAGGGGCCCTAGGGGGTTGGTTCCCCGAAGGAGAAGCCCTCCACTCCTCAGGTCACCCCAGCAATTTCACTGAAGTAGACCTCTCCTGTTGGCCACCAGGGAGGGCGCTACAACGGGAAATAGGCAAGGGGACAGCGCACCTAGAGTGGCGAGTGAGCGCTGGGTTGCCGTGACAACCCGCGCTGCAGCCCGGCCCTCGACGGCACACGACACGTAGAGAAGCGTAAGGTCCCACCGGGTTTCCCCGGCGGGCAGCTCTCGCTGATCTCCGCAGTCTCCCAGAGTGTCGAGCAGACCCGCGGCTGTGCTTTTACACACGAGCGGTGGCTGGCCAACAACAAAGGGGACTCAAGGTTCCCGGAGAAAAAAAGAGTCGCGACCGGCGTGCTGACGTGGTCATGTTCTCATTAGAAAACGTGAACCACCCACGAACACCGTGTCAGCATGCATACGCCCAGACATGTGAAACAGTGCTTGTGGCCGTCAGTGAGGACAGGAAACAACCGCAACCAGAAACACACAGGTAGAATGTCATCTTTAAAAAGACGGAATCTCTATCTGTGTAGCTCTTCTAGGGAAACTGCACTCCGCGGTGCTGAAGCACACGGGGATAGTCGTGGCGACACAGACAGGGCAAAAGTGCAGCCTGTCATGCGCGCTCTCTCTTTCATAGAAGGCGATCTCTTACCAGCCGTGAAAACGGCTTTTCAGCGCTCTTTACAGCGCACCGAACCAGCTGTGAGAACAGCCTTTTGTTTTTGCTCAATAAAACAAAATAGAAAAAGAGAGAAAATCGACCCCGCTGCAGTGCCGTCACTCCAACACCAAACGAGGAGAGGTCCATCCGAAGAGCTTGACTCGTTAAAATGTTAACACATGCTTTGTAGAGAGTGATTTCAGGACAAACCATCCACCACTCGGCTCCTCAGCAAAAAGCTAATTTGATGCAAGCACCTGTGCCTCATTTATACCCACACTGAGTGGCATGAGCAGCTGGTGCAATCATTGCATGCCAATGTGCATTGGCTCGTTTAGTTACACTCGAAGTAGATTGGCTCTCGCTAGCGAGATTCCTATTCGTCGGTACTCCGACGTGGCGTCGAGAGTGACCGACTGAATGGGAACCCAGTAACTGAGCAGACTGTGAAATACTCAGACCGGCCCGTCTGGCACCAACAACCATGCCACGCTCAAAATTGCTTAAATCACCTTTCTTTCCCATTCTGACATTCAGTTTGGAGTTCAGGAGATTCTCTTGACCAGGACCACACCCCTAAATGCATTGAAGCAACTGCCATGTGATTGGTTGATTAGATAATTGCATTAATGAGAAATTGAACAGGTGTTCCTAATAATCCTTCAGGTGAGTGTATATTCAGGGCTTCATTGGGTATTATTATTAAAGACATGAATGTGAATTGATTTATTTAAATGTCTGTACAAAATTACTAGCAAATGGATAGTGCATGTATTTCCAGAATAGCAGGAAAAGAAAATCAATGTTTATTCTGATACATTTTCTAAGAAAATCAATGTTTATTCTGATACTTGTATACAGAAATATTCAAGTAGCTGTGGAGCATAAATGTCCTTTTCAGAAAGGCTTGATCGGAAATTGTTGTGCATGCAAATGTGATTTGAATTTACATTGAATAAATATAATAGCCAAATCCCTTCATGACGTGCTCTTGAACATCCCCTACATATGTCCAGAAACACAATAAATCATACTGTATTTTGAGGACCCAAGTGGGTGGCTTATGTCTATGCATGCAATCAAAATGATTTCTTTAAAAGCATATGTTTTATGTGCTATGGGTCAGTTATCATCAGACATCATGATGACATAAAAGGTTTTCATCAAGCTGTTGAAGGACTGCCTCCTCCCCACCACTCTCCCTCCTTTAATGTGAGTTTCTCAGAGAATGACATGATCCTCTTTAAACTGTCTTACCTTCAGAAAGGAAAGGTTTATCTTTTCATCGACTCCAGCCAGAGATCTTATCTGTGGCTGGACCAAAAAAATCAATGTCATACTATTGGGAAATGTCTTTCTTTTGCTCCTTCTCCTCCTCCTCTCGCTTTCGTTTGTTCTCATTTAAAAAGAACAACAAAAGGAAGTCAGGTAATTAGACATGATTAACAAGTTTTCTAATCAAAAGAACATTAAATATGCCTAGGTAACACTAAATCGGAATTAGATCATAGCTTAGACAGCTTAGACATGGAGATAATTTATTTGATTGTGCTGATTAATGCAATTGGATTTCGAATGATTGACACATTTGCATTTAGCAGATGCCTTTATGCAAAGTGCCTTCAAGACTTTGACATGCCAAACACCAATTCAGAGGCTGCATCCTTCAAAAGCTATTGCGTCACGGCACGCAAGGAAGGCTCCTTAAGATGCAGCCTCTAAATGCTTCCTTCATTTCCCGTGCAATGAAGAATACACCAGATTGATCCTTTGAGGCCTTGCCTACCCCAGAATTCATTGCACACCAAGGATGACAGGATTTTTTGAGAGACAGAAATTGCCGAATTACACTATTAAATGTAAGTATTGGCTTCCAGCTTTCTCAAATATCTAATGACACAAATGTAAAAAATTATATCTTGCTAAGATGTGATTATATATAATTTATATTTTACTATATTTTTACTGGGACCCAGGAATAGATGTTACGGTGTGTAGTGCAGCAGGGAAGAGAAGATCCAGGGCTTCCACAAAGACGGGTTTTTATTTATAAATGGAAACAGAACACGACACACATAAGCATAACACATAAGAACGGACAAGGAGTGCAGGGAAGTGAGATCAATATAAAGGGAGTGCTAATGATGACGACCAGGTGCAGGGAATCCACGGCGGATCAGGAGCCAGGAGACTCGGAGCGGGAACAGGGGCGGCAGGATCGCTCCAAAAGTCTATGAACCAGAGGTCCTGTGGCTCTGGCGTGGCGGTGGCTTCTCTGAGGGGCCCGGACGAGGAAGACACTCATTCTCTTGAACCTCTTCAATTTCGAAATTGGAACAATTTAAACAGAGAATCAGATTCATCGACTCGACTAGGGAAAAGGAACAGGCAGGTTCAATATATCGAATAGTGTCCTCGTCCAGCCCCATCAAAAAACACGTTTAAAGGAGCATCTGGCCAGTTCACCAAACAAGACAGTTCCGCAAATTCCTCCACGTACCTCTCCAGCGGGCGACTGTCCTGCCTAAGGCCCCACAGACGGTCCACTGCTGTCATGTCTTTAAGGGGGGACACGGGAGAGATCGGGGTCAGGAAGATACCCATCCTAGCTTAGAAGTCCTTCTGTTGGGTCCATTCTTCTGTTACGGTGTGTAGTGAAGCAGGGAAGAGAAGATCCACATCTTAACATCCACATCCATTAATAAATGGAAACAGAACACGACACACATAAGCATAACACATAAGAACAGACAAGGAGTGCAGGGAAGTGAGATCAATATAAAGGGAGTGCTAATGACGACGACCCGGTGCAGGGAATCCAGGGAGAGTGGAAGAGATGAGGAGTGAGTGATTTCAGGTGTGAGACAGGGAGGATCATGGGAAATGGAGTCCAGGACAGGCGTGGATTGTAACAATAGACTTTTGTCCTCTGTAGTGGACATTATATTTTTGTGAATTTCTCTGACATCATACATGTCAAAATCTGAATGTCCTTTAAAGAGCACATTCAGGGCTGTTCAGAGATACTAAATGTTTGGAAGTTTTACAGTGACAACTGCCTCTACTTGGACTTTAAATATGAGTAACATTAATTTAGTAAGTAAGTAAGTGTTTTTGTGTTGTAATGATGTAAATGTAATGTAAATGTAATGTAATGTAAATGATAATATTTTGTTTTATCATTTAAATCTGACAATTTTTTTTTATTGTTTGTCATAAATCAACATCTCAGGAAAATGTTATGTGGTTTCAAATCAAAATATGCCTTTCTGTTACTAAACAGGACATCAATTTCATACATGTCCACTGTAGAAGACACCACTTAAATCATGTTTATCAGGCATTTTGGGAGAAACAACAAGTTAATAGAGAAAGAAATTTCAATATTCCAATGAGAAATTAGATATTATTATGAAAATCTTGCCAATTACTACTCCCATTAGTACACTTCTTTCTCATTACACATTAATATGCAAATTAGATACAATGTTTATTGTATATAATGGGAAAACCCGCTTATAGCCATTTTACACACACATATTGCATAAAGCAAAAAGTTTGGTATAAAAAATCCTGAAATCTAAAAATGTATTGGTGATATTAAAAAAAATTTGTTTTTGCCTATTCATGTCTATTCACGTCTTTTTATTGAAAAAAAAATTGAGTCCTGGTGTCCTCTACAGAGGACATAGCATAACATATGAATAAAATATCATTTTTCAAAAATAGTTTTTTCAAATTTTTTCTTATGCTGTAAACAATGTAATGACACGAAAAAATTGAAAAAATGCAAAAAAAAAAATTTCCTGGTTCTCAGGAGGATATAAAGAAATGGACCATGGTGAACATATTTAGACAGTTTGTAAATCCTGTTTTGTTTTCAGACAGTTTAATATAACTTTCAAAAAAGTCCAGTATAGACATTACTACCACTCATCAACAGCAGCTGTCAGTTGCTAGGCGACAAGAACAATCCTCCGTAGGCTAGACCGTCCCATTTAACAATGCCTTTGCAGCCTTCGAAGGATGCAGCCTCTGAAGTCCGAGTCCTTTGAATGATGCTGCCTCTGAATTGAGACACAGCTAATTTCTCCCTCATTGAATCAATCAATTCGAAAACTTGAATCATTATTTTAACCAATTTGTTCAGTGACTGATTCAAACAGACAGTTGTCACCACATTTTGGAATCCTGATGTATATTGCAGAAAGAGTCATAGAAAATTACTCAACAAATGTATTCCACTATGGGGTTTTTCTATTGTTTTTCTATGTAAACATGCCGAAGACAAATGTGTTTGGTTGCCGTGCTTGTGCCTAACATCATTTACAGCATCTTGCATGACACAGCATTTAAAAGTAGTCTAACTTTTTAAAAAGTTCTGTCTAGACCTTGTATTTTACTGCCCTGCATCTCTCATTTTTAAGCAAAAAAAATGTGAATTCTAGGAGCGCCATTCAGCCAGTCAAATTCAAGGACTAAAACTGTTACATAGCAAAAATAAGGCTGGCAGATATTGTGCTTGACTAAATAGCTAAAGTTGAGGTTTAAAGCTTGAAAGCTTAAAGTGTGTGTGTGTGTGTGTGTGTGTGTGTGTGTGTGTGTGTGTGTGTGTGTGTGTGTGTGTGTGTGTGTGTGTGTGTGTGTGTGTGTGTGTGTGTGAGCATCCATGGTGTGCATACACTGTCTGAAGTTACAATAGTTTCCCAGCAGGTGCATGACTAAGCAGGTGAGAGATTGTGATCAAAACAGATTTCTTTAGCACCGGTTTTCGCTCCGTCTGGTTTGTTTATGAACTTTCACCAACTGCTAAACAAAGACAACAAAATGAGACACTGATACTTACAGATACATACTCATGCTTACTAATTACACAATTATGTAGAATCTTTCATTCAGTAAAAAAACGCAATGTGGTTAAATTCTTAATTTGTTGTTTTTGTGCAGACCTGAGATGCGCGCTATCTCATAAGATTGCAAACAGACTTTATAAATTTTCTTTTATCAAGGGTAGTTAAACATAAAACGCACACATCTCAATTCTATCGTTACAGAATATTATAGCATTCATTATGAATCCACCCCGCGCTGTGAGCTTTGAACACTTTTATCTTTTAGTAGTCAGCATAGCAGACGCTTCACCACTGTGAGATGCATTTAATTGAATTCATTTATCCTTTAGCATGGCCACTGAGGAGATGAATTTATTGGTCACTGCAGATGGAGAGCTGCTAGCTGCTAAAGGGGTTAGCTGTTGTATTTACAGAACAAGCGATCCAACAGATATGACTTCTGGAGGGCTGACTAGGAGGGAGACGATCACTTCTAATACACTGTTTTCAGTCACACCAACAGCACACAGATCTAAAGTGGAAAATGGCTGTGGGTTTTTAGTAATGGGTGTGCCTGCGCTGGGTTTAACATGAGTGCTTGATAATGACGGTAGAATCATTGCGGCTACATTTCTGTGTTCCATAATTCAATGTTTAACCAAATATTCCAAGCATGCCGTTTCAAATTGTATCTAATGTACTACATCTAAGAATTCCAGTTTAAACAAGTAGAAAAATGTGCATTTCCTGCAGCTCAAACGTACTGAGCAGGTTTTAAGCCCAAATATGAGGACCCCCTTTTTAAAATATAGAAGCAGCTATACATTTTCATACTTTTTATATTTTACTATTTATACTGTGTCCGAGAAATATTAAGCATGACCATTTAAAGACAACAAAATAATATTTTTTGTATTGTCACCTTACAATAAAGTGTAAGCAAATTAATTTTTTGGGGGTGAACTATCCCTTTAAATAGGGTTAACAAAATTATATTAAAAAAATATTATAAATCTCTTTTTCCCCTCAAATGTTCTACCAAAACTAGTTTATATCTGACAAATGTATTTTTTATTGCATGTACACTATGTAATTTTTATGTCATTTTAAACATGCAGATGTTTTTGTATTAGCTATATAAATTCTCAATCTTCATAGCACACAACAAGACACTGTACCACTCTTTTTAACCATAATCATTAATGGGCTGGTACCATTGGTTTATTAGCGCAGCAGTGGCTGGCCTGTAATCCAGTAATTACAGTCAGAGGACCTGACAAGGCCATCACTCAGCCTTAACAGATCTGACCCATCCATTCCACTCCCCTGCTTTCCCAGTTTGCATTCCCACTCCAACATGTTCAGTCTCACTTTTTACCTCTACAGTTTCAGCTATTCTTTTGAGAGCCATATACACCTGTCAGTCCAAGGGTGATAAAGTGGCAAACCAGATAGTTCATGGTTTTCTGACCCAGTACTCCCCTGGCATTTGAGCTGCAAGTTTCCCAGTAACTGTACTAAGGTTGCTTACATCATCTCACTGACAGTACTGCAGCAAATTGAGTGTTTTTCTAACCTTCTGTCCTTTTGTTGCAAAAGCTAAAGTCTCTCAGAAATGTTAGAAAGTAGCTATCTACAAGTAGCGACAAAATATGTAGACACATATCAGATGACCTACAGTATTAATCTCCAAATGAAAGTTACTGAATTATTTTCACAGTCTATATTGTAATCAACAGTTTTGTCTCCACAACATCCTTCTGTCTCCCATTCTGTTATAGCCTGATGTCGTCATACTCAGATTCTAGTTAGAATATGAGTCTGATACTGCTCCATTGGGCTGTGATTATGGGGTGTGTTTCAACCGAACCAGAAAAAGAAAACACCTCTGCACTCAATTGGATAGATCTACAACCACTCAGAGCGACGGAGTAAGTAACGTATGTTGAGCAATGCATAGCTGTCAACAGAACTGAACTGCACACACACTGGAAGAAGAAGAAGATGAGTGTAAGCGATCTTTGCCGGTGTTGTGAAAAGAATTTAAGGATACATGGAGTACTTACCAACATGATCATCATTTTTGAAAGAAATAGTAAAGGTGAATGCATATACGAACAAGTTCTCTGTGAAAATGCACTCTAAGAAAAGTCTGTAAAAACGAGGCATAATGTATTTGTCACAGTCACGTTTAGTTTCAGTTTGTTTGTATCTGTCACATGTTCCTTTGTTCTGTTTCCTGCCACTGGTCTGTCTCCCTGGTTACCATCGCAGACGGAGAGAAGACATCGGCCGCGACGTCGAAGCCCTCGCCAGAAGGAGTGATCGAGCATAAACTCTCACCCAAGCCTGAGGGGAAACCATCTGACCTAGTGTGTGAGCCAGCTGACCCTTCCATCACTGAGGGAGTCCTCGTGGAGTTTGAGGGAATGGAAGCGAGCCCCGCCCATCCACCCGCCACTGAGAGTAAGTACAGCCTGGACATTATAGACAGTTGGTGTATGTGTGGAGAGACAAATTTCCTGTGCCCCTTCATCTCGTCAGAATCTGAATCGTCTTGTTAACCCCACCCAGCCTCCCTCTCCCACCAACTTTCCAAACTGCCATCATTGACCAAATTCCTGTCATCAGTCTCTGTGTTCGTCAGTCTCCTCTTCAGCCCTCAGCCACTCTTACCATCCAGTCATCACTACCTCCCATCAGTCTCTCAGCTTCACCTCAGCCTCCTCTCAGTGGCGTGGCTACCCCTTGGACCCGCTGGGACCCGTGGCTCCGCCTCCAGCCTCTGAGTGCTCCGCTTCACCTTGACCTGTCACCCTGGCTCCTGCACCTTCACTCTTTCCTCCCTCGGCTCCAGCGTGGACCATCAGCCATTCGGCATCACAGGGCTCCCTCGGTACGTCGACTCCTCCTGGGTCAGACGTCGCCATGCCTCCATTGCAGACTTGCAGGCCATTCGCTACTCTCCAGCCATCCACCCCTTCGGCTTCGGCAAGCTCCGCCTTCCCTCAGGCTTCCCCTCCACCCTCCAGAACCTCCTCCTCCTACATGTCTGTGCCATCCCCTCATCATCCTCGTCTCTACGGCACGAGGGGGTGTTATGTCACAGTCACGTTTAGTTTCAGTTTGTTTGTTTGTTTGTATCTGTCACATGTTCCTTTGTTCTGTTTCCTGCCACTCATCTGTCTCCCTGGTTACCATCATCAGTTAATTTGTGTCAGCTGTGATCTGTTAATTATCCTCATTGTGTTCACTATAATAGTTCCTCCCGTTCCTTCAGTCTCTATCCGATCTCAGTTATGTTTAGTGTATTGTGCTGTTGCCTGTCTGCCTGTCTTGCCTTTATTTGAGATTAAATCACGTTTGGAATTGTATCAAGTGTCTTTGTCTTCCTGCCTGCACACACCTGTGACCGTATCGTGTTATGATGGAATTTTCTGTATAGATTTTTCGCAAGTGTTTAACCCATATTTTGAATCACATTTAATTGTTTTAGGGTTAAAGGACATGTCTGTTTCTAATGTCTGTAAAAAAAAAAAATTCTAATATTTGTGTTGTCTTGTGCTTCTTAATGTAACTGCATTAACAATGGTAGATTCTGTAAGCAGATTTATTGGACGTTTGGTTGTCACTACACAAGAGCTGTACCCTAAGTTATTAAACTATACATTTACATAAAGGGATAAGCAATCAGAAGAAGGCTGACAACCATATTTAAAATGCAATATGTGTGTGGCCTCGGTTTTGTTTTTCTTCGAACATTAAATTATTTTGCATCTTGAGGTAAAGAGCTTCATCCAAACTGACTCTTTCTCTGTAACTCTTCAGGGGAAATAAATGTCTTTGTTCTTTCAAATAATTGTTTTTGATTAGATGTTGACACATTCACAGAATCTTTCTTTTTATAAGCAGTGCATTTATAAATGTGCTTTTTTTTTTGACAAATAAAGGGATATTTCAGCCAAAAAATAAAAATGCGGTCAACATTTACTCACCCTCATGTCATTACAAACCCAAATTACTTTCTTTCATCCATATAATGCAAAAGGTGAAATTTGGCTAAATCTCTTAGAATTTAGAACAAAATGAGGGTGAGTAATTAACAGAATTTAAATGTACAATCTTTCTTTTTTTAAATTATCCTGTTCATGAATTTATAGCAATATATTTCTTTGCAGTTTCTATATACACGATCAGGCATAATATTATGACCACCTTCCTAATATTGTGTTGGTCCCCCTTTTACTGCCAAAACAGCCCTGACCCGTCGAGGTATGGACTCCACTAGACCCCTGTGGTATCTGGCACCAAGATCCTTTAAGTCCTGTAAGTTGCGAGGTGGGGCCTCCATGGATCGGAATTGTTTGCACATCCCACAGATGCTCGATTAGATTGAGATCTGGGGAATTTGGAGACTAAGTCAACACCAGTGGTGGACAGGGGTCAGCATAGGCACCCTGACTGGTCTGCGACTATGCAGCCCCATATGCAACAAACTGTGATACACTGTGTATTCTGACACCTTTCTATCAGCATTGACTTCTTGAGCAATTTGAGCTACAGAGCAATTGGACCACACGAGCCATACTTCACTCCCCATGTGCATCAATGAACCTTGGTCACCCATGACCCTGTTCACCACTGTTCCTTCCTTGGACCACTTTTAATAGATACTGACCACTGCAGACCAGGAACACCCCACAAGATCTGCAGTTTTGGAGATGCTCTGACCCAGTCGTCTAGCCATCACAATTTGGCCCTTGTTAAACTCGCTCAAATCCTTACGCTTGCCCATTTTTCCTGCTTCTAACACATCAGCTTTGAGGACAAAATGTTCACTTGCTGCCTAATATATCCCACCCACTAACAGGTGCCGTGATGAAGAGATAATCAGTGTTATTTCACTTCACCTGTATATAGTGCTGTCGGTAACACTTTAGTATGGACAACACATATTCACTATTAAATATGACTTTTGCCTCAATAAACTAATTTAATGCTTATTAGTTAGTAAGGTAGTTTTTGTAGTGTTCAAGTTTAAGTATTGGGTAGGATTAAGGGATGTAGAATAAGGAATTAATATGTGCTTTATAAGTACTAATAAACAGCCAATATCCTAGAAATATGCATATTAATAAGCAACTATTTAATAGCGAGAATTAAACCCTAAAATAAAGTGTTACGGTGCCGTCAAATCAATTCATCACTATTGCATCTCATAAAAGTTTGTGTTTACATAATATATGCATAATACAGTTGCAATCAAAATTATTCAACTCCCGGAGACTGTAATAATTTTTTTTATATTGCATCTATAACAGTTTAGTGGCAAATTAAAAGTGATAATGTCAATATATAATGTAATGCTTTTGAGCTACAGGATTTTTTTGTAATACAGCTATGTCATAATTATTCAACGCTGCTGTTTTTAAGTCACTTATTTGTATGGTATGGTACAAAATTATGTTAAAACACAGTTAAGCCTTTGGAAACTCTGTAACAAAACTGAATTAGCTTGTGCTGTTACACATACATACATTTAGCCTATGCATGTGCTAAAGTTCAGTAGCAAATACGGCCAAGTCAAAAGAGTTCTCTATAGTTCTCAAAAGCTATAGAGAACAATTTTTTAAATTACATTAGAAAATCTATGGATACAAGAAGATTTCCAAAACATTAAAAGTTCCTAGAGACTTAGCTGGCAGCCTTATTCATACGTTTAAAATTTGTTGTACCAGAAAACCATTGATGGTTTTGAGAGGAAAAGCACAATATCATTCAGGGGAATCAAATGTTTGATCAGAGCAACTGAGGAAAACCCTCAATTTACTGTCAAAGACTTGCAAGATGATCTGATGAAAGGAGGAAAAAAAACATTTCAATGCAGAGTATAAGAAGAACACTAGACAAGTATGGCCTTCATGTTGGGACATCTTGCCAAATGCCACTCTTGACCAAGAAGAACATAAAAGGGCCGACCTGAATATGCTAAAAATTCATTTGGATAGACCTGTGGAGTTCTGGAAGAATGTTTTATGGAGTGATATGACCACACTGGAACTTTTTGGACAAATTGATCAGCGGTATGTCTGATGCAAAAAAGGCAAAGCTTATGAGCAGAAGAGCACAATTTCCATGGTCAAACACAGAGAGAGTCCAGTCTTGTTATGGGGGTGCTTTGCAGTTGCATGAAGTGAAAATCTTGACTACATGAAGGACATCATGAATCCTAGTATCAAGCCATTTTGGCAAAGATGGTGATGCCTTCGGTGCAGAGACTGAAGCTTGATGATCAGTGGACTTTCCTGAAGGACGGTCATCCCAAAGTATACATCCAAATCTACTGAAGATTGGTTCAAGGATCAGAATGTTCTTGAGTGGCCTGTACAGTCTTCAGATCTAAATCTCATTGAAAATATTTGGTGTAATTTAATGAAAGCTTCACTACAAATTGGAAAAAGAGGCTACAATTTACACAAGCTCACCAAAATTGGACAGTTGAAGACTGGAAAAATGTTGCCTGGTCTGATGAGTCTCGATTTCTGTTGAGACATTCAGATGGTAGAGTCAGAATTTGGCGTAAACAGAATGAGAAAATGGATCCATCATGCCTTGTTACCACTGTGCAGGCTGGTGGGGGTGGTGTAATGGTGTGGGGGATGTTTTCTTGGCACACTTTAGGCCCCTTAGTGCCAACTGGGCATCGTTTAAATGCCACGGCCTACCTGAGCATTGTTTCTAAACATGTCCATCCCTTTATGACCACCATGTACCCATCCTCTGATGGCTACTTCCAGCAGGATAATGCACCATGTCACAAAGCTTGAATCATTTCAAATTGGTTTCTTGAACATGACAATGAGTTCACTGTACTAAAATGGCCCCCACAGTCACCAGATCTCAACCCAATGGAGCATCTTTGGGATGTGGTGGAACGGGAGCTTCGTGCACTGGATGTGCATCCCACAAATCTCCATCAACATCCACCAGCGCTCGCGGCTGGACGATTGGTTTTTGGGGGGCGCTGCGCTCTGACACCCGTCAGACCCCGCCCCCAATACCTTTTTTCCCGGAGGTGCATGAGGAGGTCACGCGGTCCTGGAAGACCCCGCTGTCTTCCCACGACCGTTCGGCAGCCTCCTCCGCCTTCTCTGCCCTCGATGGGGCCGCGGCCAAAGGGTACACTGGGGTTCCCCCGGTTGAACGCTCTGTTGCGATGCAACTGTGTCCTCAGAGTGCTTCAACCTGGCGTGGCGACCCTAAGCACCCCTCCAAAGCCTGTAGATTCACATCAACATTGGTGTCGAAGACCTACAGAGCTGCGGGGCAGGCTGCCGCCTCTCTGCATGCCATGGCTATCTTGCAGGCCTACCAGGCCCGGATACTATGCGACATGCACGAGGGTAGAGCTGACCCAGGGCTCAGAAATGAGCTGCGTGCCACCACCAACCTCGCCCTCCGGGCGACGAAGGTGACCGCACGCTCCCTGGGCCAGGTGATGTCCACAGCTGTGGTCCAGGAGAGACACTTATGGCTCAACCTGGCCGATATGCGGGACGCCGAGTGGATCCGGTTCCTCGACGCTCTCATATCCCAGGCTGGACTATTCGGCGGCACGGTTGATAGCTTCGCCCAACAGTTCTCAACCGCCCAAAAGCAGACTGAGGCTATTAAACATATACTGCCCCGGCGGCCAGCTGCTGCTTCCACCCAGCCGCCGGCACAGTCGCCTCAGCCTGCTCACCGCCGAGGGCGCCCTCCCGCCCGGCCCCAGCAGCAGCCTTCACCTGGGCCGCGCCGTGGAGGACGCCGCAGGAAGGCGCCCCAGTCCGCGTCGGGCCCGCAGCCCGCCAAGCGCCAGGCTAAGCGCCAGGCTAAGCGGCGCTCCTGACACGGACAGCTCAGGGATGGGCAGTTCTTTCCAGGAGATGGTAGCAGGACCACTCCTTCCCCCAGTGGAGGGCCGGGGGAGAATCCTTTGTTCCGCTGCTGGCCCCCGGGTCAGCAGCACCCTATTTTTGTTAAAGAAAGAACTAACCCGCCCATCCCTGAGCCCCCAGAGACCGATGGCAGAGTGCGCCGCCCCCGGGCCACGCCACTCTCGTCCCTCTCTGGCGCCAGTCTCCTCTCAGAGCAGACCCCAGTGGAACGCACGTCCTTCCCTGGTCTCCTCTGTCAGGACGCGGCTGTTGACCGTGCCCCCACACCGGGACGCTATGCCTCCCACGTCTGGGCCGGTCACGCCGCCTCGCTGCCCCACCCGGGGTAAGCCTGTGGTTCGTTTGTCCCCGCTGGTGCAGTTCCTGGGAGCCTGGCTAGAGCTTCCGGGGCTGTCCCGCTGGGTCGCGAAGACCATCAGGTTCGGCTACGCGATTCAGTTCGCTCAGGCTCCTCCCCGCTTCCGGGGAGTCCGTTTTACCATGGTGGGGCCCAATGCCCCAGTCATGCGTGCGGAGGTTGCTACCTTGCTGGCAAAGGGTGCGATCAAGCCTGTCCCTCCAGCCGAAATGAAGTCCGGCTTTTACAGCCCCTACTTCATTGTACCCAAGAAAACCGGTGGGTTACGACCAGTCCTGGACCTGCGTGTCTTGAACCCGATCCCACAGGCTTCCGTTCAGGATGTTGACAGCGAGACGCCTTTTCGAATGCGTTCATCCAGCCGATTGGTTTGCAGCGATCGACCTGAAGGACGCCTACTTCCATGTCTCCATCCTTCCTCGACACAGACCGTTCCTACGGTTTGCTTTCGAGGGGCGGGCATATCAGTACGCGGTCCTCCCATTCGGGCTAGCTCTGTCCCCTCGCGTCTTTACGAAGATCGTCGAGGCAACCCTTGTGCCACTCAGGCAACACGGGGTTCGCATTCTGAACTACCTTGACGACTGGCTCATACTGAGTCACTCTCGAGAGCAGGTGTGCGAACACAGAGACCTAGTGCTCCGGCACTTAGCCCGACTGGGCCTTTGGGTCAACTGGGAGAAGAGCAAACTCTGCCCCGTGCAGAGGATCTCTTTTCTCAGTATGGATATCGACTCGGTCGCCATGTGCGCGCAGCTTACGAGCGAGCGCGCGCAGTCACTGCTGACTTGCCTCCGTCAAATCGAGAGCAAGAGTGCGGTTCCACTGAAATTATTTCAGAGGCTCCTGGGGCATATGGCATCTGCAGCCGCGGTAACGCAGCTCGGATTGCTTCATATGAGACCGCTTCAGCACTGGCATCGCGATCGAGTCCCGAGATGGGCATGGCAGTCGGGCACGCTCCGGGTCCTGCAGACCCTCACCCCGTGGTCGAACCTCTGCTTTCTACGGGCCGGAGTGTCCTTAGAATGAGTTTCCAGGCATATTGTTGTATCAACAGATGCCTCCACCACGGGCTGGGGTGCCATGTGCAATAGACATGCTGCCGCGGGCTCCTGGACAGGACCCCAGCGCCTCCTGCATGTCAATTGCCTCGAGTTGCTGGCAGTACGGTTCGCCCTGCACCGCTTCATAGCGTTGCTCAAGGGTCAACACGTACTAGTCCGGTCAGACAACACGGCCACAGTAGCGTACATCAACCGCCAAGGTGGTCTACATTCCCGCCGTCTGTCTCAACTCGCCCGCCATCTCGTTTTATGGAGTCAGAAGCATCTGAGGTCCCTTCGTGCTGTCCATATCCCAGGAACCCTGGACCGTGCAGCCGACGAGCTCTCACGGCTTCAGCCACTCCTGGGAGAATAGAGACTCCATCCCCAGATGGTCCAGCTGATTTGGGAACAGTTCGGCGACGCACAGGTAGATCTGTTTGCCTCCCACGACTCTTCCCATTGCCGCCTGTTTTATTCCCTGACCGAGAGCCCCCTCGGCACGGATGCTCTGGCGCACAGCTGGCTGCGGGGCCTCCGCAAATATGCGTTCCCCCCAGTGAGCCTTCTCGCACAGGTTCTGTGCAAGATCAGGGAGGACAAGGAGCAGGTCCTTTTGGTCGCCCCATATTGGCCCGGCCGGACCTGGTTCTCCGAACTCTTACTCCTTGCGACCGCCCCTCCCTGGTCCATACCTCTGAGGAAGGACCTCCTTTCTCAGAGACGGGGCACCCTCTGGCACCCGCGGTAGGTTTGAGTACCCTACCACCTCAGGTGGTGGCTACCATCACTTCCGCTAGGGCCTTGTCTACCAGACACGCCTATGCGTTGAAGTGGAACCTCTTCGTCACCTGGTGTTCTTCTCGCCAAGAAGACCCCTGGAAATGATTCTATAATCTCCGAGTGGAGCCAGTGTCCTCTCATGTACTCGCCTCTACAAGTGGCCAGTAATGGGCTAGGCTCAGGTGTTTTCGCTTGCTCGCCATTCCTCTCCACGGACGGGATACGTGCGATATTTCCTCAGGTAGTTTCCCCGAAACCCTGAGTTCCTCCAGCACTGTCGATGCCGACACCAGTGCGTCTGCCCTCTCGCTCAGGCCCTCGTGTCAGGCTAGGTGCCACCGTGTGCATGGTTCCCCCTATGGGCGACCCCCACATGTGTATTTCCACTGTAAGCCTCTCCGAGCATGTGTATTTCCCTCGGCAAGCCCTAGCCTCCCCTGGGGGTAAAATTTCCACCTTCGGCTGGTTACCCCAGAGTTCCTCCATATGCAACCCCTCGCGGGTCATATGTGTCTCCTTAAGTCCTCCCTACGGGTAGGCACTTTGGCGCATACTTCCACCTGGAATATGCTTCCCAGTGTACCTTGGTATTCCTGTGCTAAGTTGGAGTCCTTCGTCCGTACTAGCTTACGACAGGGAGCTCTCACTTACGCAGGGCACTGGACGACAGCCGAGTGGCATGATTAAATTGGGACCCCCATTTCGTCAGTCACTGACGTTACTCGGAGTGACTGAACGAAAGGGAACGTCTCGGTTACGTATGTAACCCTCATTCCCTGAGGAGGGGACGGAGACGTAACGTCCCTCTGCCACATCCGCTGTACCGCTGAAACGGCCGGGAGTTCAGTCTTGGCTCCTCAGCAGGTAAACATAATGCGAGGTTGCCAGTGTACTTCCTTATATACCCACGCTGTGGGGCGGAGCTACGCTATGCAAATTCCGCATGCCCATGGCATTGGCCTGCCATTGGGCGTTTTCTAAGATCTCGAAGATGATAGGCTTCTAGGCGAAACCCCCATTTCGTCAGTCACTGACGTTACGTCTCCATTCCCTCCTCAGGGAACGAGGGTTACATACGTAACCGAGACGTTACCAGCCGCAGATTGAGTGTATGTTGTGCTACTGTGCGTCTTTTAAGAGTGAGTACAGGAATACTGCTACGTTTGCTGATCAAGGCTCGTTGTTATGTTATGACGCAATTATCATCAGTGTACTGTTATGGCACAATGTTATTTCATCTGCGCCGTATTTCATAACTTAAATGTCGCTCTACATTGTTCAGAGATAATGTTATAATATTTGATTTAAATATAATATGTTGATAATAGTAAATTTATGGAAGATGTAATTACGAGGCATATGAGTATCATAATGCTGGTCAATATTAAGTTATATCTTGTGTTTATGTTTTATGTTCATGTATGAGGGAAGGAGTCAATAGTTTGTATATCAATGTTTGTGATATGCATCATATGCAAGAATGCTAACATAGTCAGGTGTAATAGTGCTACTGTTATTAGAGTGCTGTCTCTTACAGGGAAACCACACGAAACACCAGCACAATTCATATGTTACACTCCCATCTGACCAAGACTCAGCACAAACTCACTTTAGCAAAGACATTACTCCATATCTTTGACCACACAGGCCTCTTGTGCTTCCGCATCTTAATAATTGCGTACTCGCTCGACATTATTTCAAGGGGCTCATACTTAGGCCTACTACTATTTCCTGTGAACTCTTTGAACCTGCGCTGTCACTCACAACTCTCCTAAAAGCCCATTGCAGTCCACAAGCCTCTTTCACCGTCCCTGGAGTTATTTATTAAGGTGCATGTTAGTGAATGGCTCCCCCCTCCGATGTTCATCTCACATATACTTGCCAAAATAAACCAGTTCAAGTTGATTACTTCTCTCTGTCGTGTTCTGACCGACACACCTGGCACACTGTTATACACATCCGTAACCAGCCCTTGTTATCTTTAAGGTAGCCTTTGCTACACATATGCTAAAAACATTAGACCTACCACAATCTCCAATCTTTCCCATCATGTCAATCGTCAGAAAAAAAATGTCCCCACTTTACTATTAACCTCACCCACTGTGCAACAGGGGTCAGTAGTGAGCAGAAGTGAAAGTGCGTTGTTCATCAACATTCTAACAGGGTGTTTTGTAAATAAGCAATCCGCTGAGAGCGCAGCACTGGCTGTCGGCGCTGTCTGGCCACGTCCCCTGGAGTAAAACTGACATGGTGTCTGGAAGCAGTCCCACATGAGCCCCTTCCTAGAGGCCTGATTCCTTACTGCTGAATGAGACAAAGAGATACAAAGTGACAAACTAGCCTGTCAGGTTCCACAGTCAGCTCTAGCTTCATATTGCAGCAGTTACGTCTAATGAATACATTAGCGTGACATACATGGCACTGCATCACTACACATGCGCAAGACATTGACTTTCTTAAGCGCTGTCCGGACAGGATTAGTGTTCTAAATGACATTTGATGTCAATTCATTTTGCAGATCATGCTTGATGCTGCAACTAAAGCTTCAAGTACTATATCAACTCTCCTAGTTGATGTAATTTCTTTTTATGTCTGATGAGATGGCAGCAGTAGGAAAACTTGAACCACAATTGTTTTTTAAGTGGGCAAAAAAAAGTATAAATCCATAATAAAGGTGTACCAGGGAGCACAAAGAGAAATGTAGTTTTAGTTTTAGACAAAGAAAAATACATAGAATGATGCAAGAAAGGAATAATGATGGGTCATCTGGTTTGCTTTTCACTGTAAATTATTGTCTACTCGACAAATAAAAACATAGACAATAAATATTGATTTAAGTTGAGATTGTTTTGTAATTTTACTTGTATATCATTTTAAAACTTTCGCAATGTACAAAACAATCTGCCTCTTACGAACATGGCACCAATATTACATATATTTTACATACTACATTTAATATTATATATTATATTACAGTAGGTGCAGATGATCAAACAACTATTTTGAAAGATGGAGTAAGTTGTTTCTGTGGAGAGCGATGCGATACGACAGACATGAAAGTAGCAAAATGTTTCTGTTACCGGAATGAAGGGACTGATATAGTGTAGCCAAGAACAACAGGGAAACTTCCAACTGCTGGATGGCGCGACTGGCCAATCAGAATAGAGTATTCCAGAAAGCATTTTAAACCAGTGAAAACCAGTAGGTAATATGCTCTGCAATTTTTACTGATGTTGTGTGAGAAAAACACAGACATGTTTGATTCCGTTGTACTTAAAATAACAAAACATCACTGTAAAAAATGCTTTGTCATATAAAATAAAAAATGCTTCATGGTAACATCTAAAATAACCAGTTTGATTTAAATAATTTATTGTATTTAATAAGCCTAAATATAGGTTACCCAACAAAAGTAATTTTTAAAGGCCAGATCAGGTAAACTAGATCATTTTCTAACCTCCTCAGTGATTTCTCCTGTTTCTCTCTTGAGTGCTTTAATCTAATAATAATCTAAATATATTCCCCAGTCTAGTCCCACACACACCTTACAATGCCTAAAAATGGATTTCTTCTCTTTCTCTCTCTCTCTGTCTCTCTCTCTCTCTCTCTCTACCCCTCATCATACACACACTGCTATCAATGGGAAATCATTTACAGCACTCCAGCCAATCCAGCCTGGCTGGGGAAACCCTAGAAGAGAATAAGAGCCTAATGGAGTGGACTCTTTAAAAAGCAAAGCATCATCATTTGGGGAAAAAAATGAATAATATCATTCTGGCCTTTGAGTTGTGTGCCCTTCAGACTCACTAGGCTTCCTATGGTGCTGATAATCTATGTGTGTGTGGCGTTGTGCCCATATCCAACAAAGCGTGTGAAACGTGTCAGTGTTGATTAAAACTATGCACTCAATACTCACCTTCGTCTTTCCCTCTCCTCCTATTTCACAGCCCTTATTTATTTCAGACACCTTTTCCCCAGCACATTGGTTCCTGCTTGATCTCATTATAGCAGCAACACTCATTCATTGATCTGCTCTCTGGGCTGGTTATGCAAAGGTCAGTGTGGAGGCTACATGGACAGACCCTTCTCTGACCTGTGATCTCTATCTACAGTTATTCTCAGCTCTCAGAAAAGTGTTAAGATTTACTGGCAAAGAATCTCATTAAATAGACTCCACAAATAATATATATGTATATCATGTATATATTGTAAAACAGTAACTGAAAAAGGTGCTTGGGCTTAAGAAATGTTGCCGTAAACTTCTTAATGTATTACCTTATGTTTGTTGGAAATGGGTTTCATCCGTCTTGTATTTGTAATGTTTTACAACAGCTTGACCTTTCTAAAATGGCAAGTAGTTGAATAGTTGATACTGAGCCTTTGAATGGAAAAATGTGAGAAAAAGTTGAGAAAGTTGTGAAAGGTAAATTGCAACAGGGTCATTCCAGTCATGAAAACAATTTAAATATCCAGGAAACACCATAAAGGATACACTTCATATAAATCATATAAATAGTTTGTCTCTAAATGTTCTGCACATTCTTCACACAGCATAAAAATGCAAAATAGCATAATATACCACTAATATTCATACCTTTATTAAGATTTGTAAGATATAAATCTCAACAAATTAATCATATATATTTTATAAAATGGTTAGTTCCAGTCCTTGATTCTTATTCACAATATAACACGGATATGACCGCAGTTCTGTGTATCACTACACAACACCCTTAGCAACCACTAGCAAGGTAAACATATGTTTGTTTTTATTGATATTGATCATTGAAGATTACTATATTATGTAGAGTAGAGAATTGTGAGAAAGAGAGATTGAGTGAGCAGTTGTATTACCTGCATTTAGATATAGCATTTTCCTTCAGGTCATATGTTCATAATAAAAAAAATCAGTTTGAATGTCCACTGCAATATCTTGTCCTTTTAACAGTTAAGGGGTTTTCCTCTGCGCTGACACTGACAGCGCTAGTCAAAGCATTTGTCAGTTGCGTCTTGCTCCATGTTCACAAGTTTCCGTCCTTTCAATATAAAAGTATTCGCTACTGACTGACTCACTCATAAAGACAGTGTTTGCCACAAACTAATGGCGTAATAATGTTTTCTGTTGTTGTTCACGGTCAGGGAATTTAAAGGTGCAGTGTGTGAATTTTAGCGGCATCTAACACTAAGGTTGTGAATTGCATCACCCACCGATCACCCCTCCCTTTCGAGAGCGCATAGAGAAGCTACGGGGGCCAACACAGAACAAAAATGCCGTCGTCAGAGAGAGCAGAGAGTGACTAGCGCTCTGCAGAGAAGTTTGTCTGTTTAAGGCTACTGTAGAAACATGACGACGCAAAATGGCGATTTCACTGTAAGGGCCCCCGCGGTGTATGTAGATGGCCCATTCTAAGGTAATAAAAACATAACGGTACATTATGTAAGGTCTTTATTCTCCACTGAAAACATAGTTATGTATATTATATTGCATTTCTGTCAATAGATCCTCATAAATACTACACACTGAACCTTTAACTTCGTGAAAGTTGCATTGATACATATTTGTTGGCTTTAATATTTGTATTGTGTGGTAACCATTTTATAAAAGCAATAAAGGTATTCAAGGCTAGTGCTGTATCGTGTATAAGTCACGGCTGAAGGAGTTGCAACACTCTTCAGCCATGACTTATTCACAATACAGAACAGCCTCTCGTACCTTATTTGATAGAAATACAGTAAAAATACCAATATTGTGGTATATTATTATAATTTAAACTCTTAATATGTTTTAAAATGTTTTCAATTTCTGTGATGGTCATTACACTAGTCTTCAGTGTCACATGATCCATCAGAAATCATTCTAAAATGCTGATCTGGTGCTTAAGAAGCACTTCTTAATTTTATCAATGGTGAAAACAGTTGTGCCGCTTAATGTTTTGTGTATCTCTTTACTGTCACGGTTGATCAGTGTAATGTGTTCTTGCTGAATAATAGTAAAGTATTAATATAGAAACTGTTGTGTACATTATATACAGGTATAAAGTTCTGTCATGAAACTATATGGCACAGGCCTTAACGCAACTGATGATATTTACATTGTTAACTACATGGCACAAGCTTAATGGTTCATGTTGCATCTGCAGCCAATAAGCTTGCTGTTCAACATTTAAACAGCTGGTTAGTGTTCACCATAGCAGATTGCAGTGCGCTTTCAGAGTTCCTCTGAAACTCTCCACCTTCCCCAGCTCCACCTGTATAGATCTGCTATGAGTAGTTTTATTGAGGCTGTTTGTGCTGAAGCAGTATGTCTTACATGCTCACAGCAACGTATTGGTGCAGCGTAACAGGAATATTTCAAAACCACATACATTAACATTGTCATATCCATTATCATGCTCAAAATCTTAAGAGTTATATATATATATATATATATATATATATATGCAGAGAGAGTGATAGAGAGAGAGAAACAGAGAGATAGACAGAGACAGAGACAGAGAGAATTCAAACTAGATACGGACTATTTAAATTGCAGGACATTTTTCAGGATCTGCCCTTGTTTTGCCTTGAGGTACAATTGACAGATTGAACTGCAAGCCCATTACATATTTACATTTTCAACGGTTGTCATGCAAACCCTACATTACCATTGCTAGAGTAATGCAATTATCTGAGACAGCATGTATGGAAGCGATGGTGGGATTCAACTTCCCAGATGAAGTCAATAAGGAAACTCCACAAAGGTAAACACAAACTCCATTCTATGAAGGACATCAAAGCACAATGGATAACCGTTCTCTTGGTCCACTTCGACCATTCAACAGCCAATGACATTAAATTACACATCAGACTCCTTTTTGCAACATCAAGGGATGTAATTCTGCCCTGTGGTCTTTCCTATTTTATGGGGAGCTGTTTATTATCTATATGGCAGCCACCCAGACCTTGATGGAAGAGAGATTAAATTTTTCCCATTGTCTTCCTTTGTGTTTGATCATATTGCAGTGTTTTGTGAGAATAATAGCGTGACAGCACATGTTCATTAGGGCAGAAGGGTCTACTGGACAGAACATGAAAGTTCAGACCCTCTGGTTCCCATGGAGACCATGTTCTCTACCTTGAAAGAGACGATGAACCAAGAAAGAATTCCATGGTGCCATAAAATGAGCCAGGCCCTTGTGTGCGCTTTCATTTTCCTCAGCTACTCTTAAAAAAAAGTGTGTGTCAATTACAATTTTATAGGCTGTCCACCGTTAGCTAAAGCAGCCTGACGAAATTGCCAGTGGGATAGGGATGCAGGGCAGACGGTACTCTGTTTTATTACAGGTATATGTGTGTGTGTTTCTTTATGTCGAAAAGGAAAAAGGTCACTCTTGTAAGGGGTAAATGGCAAATATCCTTTATAAATCACAGCTTTGCTCAGGGGGTCAGAGAGATGCCAAGTAGGCTGTAGTTGTGTAGATTTTCTTATTCCAACTTGATTTGTGGCTCTGCAGTGTAATAATGTCCACAGTGTTTTCTATTCTAGTCACTTGCCTGGCTCTGTTGTGCATTTACATAGAAATTGCATTGGCCGATTTTTTTTTTTTCTATTTAATGGCACACAGTGTTTAGTGCTGCTGCAGGAGTTTAAAGGCATCTGGGATGATGGCGGTTGGAGTGCACTTTAAGAAAAGTCTGTAAAAATAAGGCACAATGTACTGTGTTATTATATAAAGGAATTTTCCGTATTGATTATTCATAAGTGTTTCACCCATATTTTGAATTCTCATTGCAGTAAACTTAATGGATAAGGTCCTGGCAGGGGCTCACAGGTCTAATGCCTATAATAGTAGCATACATTAAAATTACATTTCTAATGCATATAATTAATAATTCCTTCTATTACAGTATGTTGATATTTATATTTACATAGAGCAATTACAGTTAATTATTTTAATCTAACTAATTATGCAAAGTACTATAACATTGCAGAAAAAAGAAGTACATTTTGTTCACAATTTTTTCTATATATCTATCTATATAAGCCTATACAGATGTTTTGATTCTGATTTTAATTCAATTTTGATTGATTTGGGTAGGCTGTATTTCATTCTTCTTAAGTTCTCTGTCTGCTAATGCAAACTGACACACCTTCAACTCTGTAACTTATTGAAAGAACCAACTTATAAGAGACATTAATTTTCAAATTGTCCTGTTTTGACTGGCTCTGGCTCATGAGAGTCATTTATTTTGGAAATCATACTACATTAGTGCCGCTGCATGTTTTAAACTGGCTCATGAGAGTCATTTGCTTATGAATCTGTATGTTTCAGTCATCTGTTCATGAATCGGAGTACACTGAGTCATGCTATGTATTTTTAATTAAATCAAAAGAATCGTCTCTTAGGAGTAATTCTTTCAGAAATAAGAATATTGTTACATGTCTAGTCTGTTTTGCTTGTCTTTGAGTTTGTTCCTTTGTTCAGTTTTCCTGCCTTTGACTTTATGAGTTCATTCCATCACCTGTGTCCAGTTAATTAGTAATGTCTAGCACCTGTGTCTTGTCAATTACCTCATTTGCCTCTGTGTATTTAGCTCTCAGTGTTTATTCAGTGTTTGTCCGTCGACGTTCATGTATACTGGTGTTTCTGATTGTTCCCTGTGAGCAGGAAGACCGTTCACTGGAAGCGCATACACGGGACTTCCTCGACCTTGCGTGGCAGACGCACTTCCCAGACCGGTCGAAGGCATGCGTTCCAGCGAACGGTCCCAAGGAGGATTTCGCCGCCTTCGTGGAGTGGGTACTGGTAAACAACAATTTGCCATTTACCATCGGCCTTGCTGAGGAGGACAGCATTACCAGTCCCACTCCACCACCGCCAGAGACCAGCCATCCACCACCGACCACAACCCGCACGAGGGAGTTGCCTGTGCCTGCCGCAGACCCTGGAGACCGTCCTGCCACGATCGACGAGCCCAAACCCAGGCAGAGGTTGAGAGGAGTCATCGCCCCGGAGCCCAGACCCCGGACCACAGCGAGGGTCTGACCAAGTGCGTGAGTCGGCAACATCATGCGTCGTGGAGGGAGTCCTCGTGGAGCTGGAGGGCTGGGAAAGGAGACCCGCCCAACACCCGTCATACTTTTAATTTCGCAGTTTTTATTTCATCGCATTCAATACAAACTGCAAACCAACATTCATAACTCTATATGTTGTGAAAAAATATTTAATTTGCTTTGGTGCTGAAGATTTAGCATTTTTTGAAAAATGGTGTAGAAAAACACTGATACAAAAGGAACCTTCTAATTTGGTTTATATCAAAAAACATTAATTAAAAAATAAAAAAAAAACACAGGGCCCAAACAGGGAGAGTCACTGCTGCTGTTCCGCAAGACCCACTCAGCAGAGTATTGGATAACGCTGGGTAAGCGTGCCCAGGGGGGGCGCTGCGGAAGCCACATCCTACCCGTAGGGAGGTATCATGTGGAATATGCACGTACGGACTGGCCGTGGGCAGTACAACATACGGAAGTCCCAGGGGTGGCCCTTGCCAATGCAGGCGGGGGACTACACCGCACAGAGACAGAAAAATACCCGTACCATGGAAAAATACACATATGGGACCGCCGTATGCACAATTTCCACCAATGCATACGAGTGTTAGACCTGGCGGGTTGTGGAGGACTCAACAGGGTTCGCTGTTCTGAGCGGGCAGGGCACGTCCTTCCCACGGCCGGCTCCACGCCGTTGCCCTGGTGGAGGCTGCTGCTGGGCTTTGGCGGAAGCGAGGGCGGGAAGACCTCCTGCACCTCCGGGAAGACCTGCCTGAGAAACCAGTCATCCAACCTATAAGGCTCGGGACACGGTGGAGGGTTCCATAGCATAGGAGGGTTCCATAGCATAGCATAGCCGTCAACTCTGGGTCCGACTCGGCCGTCGCGACTCTCCCAGAGGGAGGCAGCGCAGCCGGGTCTTCATCCTCTGAGGACTGAAACTCCCCCTCCGATGCAGCGATCGACTGTTCTGTTCGTCAGCTGGAGCCCCGAAGGTCACCACTGGACGTCCCTCTACAGCTCTACCGGCTGCTGTGCTTCAGAGGGAATAGGGGCCTGCGGAGGCTGGCTCGGCGGGTTTGCCCTAAACGTGATCCTCAGGTCACCCTGGCTATTCGTCGAAGTAGGTCTATTCTGCTGGGCAGGAATAGCACTAGATCGAGGCATAGGTAAGGGGACTCCACCCTCCCGAAGGTAGGTGAGTCTCGACCTAAGCGCATAGATCGTTGCGGGAACATGAACTATCCACAAAAGCTGCCTCAGCGTGCTGAATGCCCAGGCACGTGAGACAACGATTGTGACCGTCAGCTGGAGACAGGGAACGACCACATCCAGAAACGCACGGGTGGAATGACATCTTGAAAAAGATGCAGTGTCACACCCATGTTGCTCTTTTAGAGAAAACCGCTCTTTTAATAGTGCTGAAGCACCCTGGGACAACCGCGACAGAATCACAGGAAATAGTGCAGCCTGTGTCTGCTCTCACTGTGTGGAACGCCCTCACCTAACCAACAGGAAATGCTGTGAAAACAGCAATTTTTCAGAACGCGGAAGTGAGCACGTGGTCGCACTGCAGTGTGCCTTTTCCCCCAGCACAAGGCAATCTTTCTCGAACTCTGCTGATAGACGCAGGAACAGTCTGTCTTCATCAATGCCGTTCGGCTCCAAAGTGAATGACAAAGGTGCACTGCATCTCCTCTCGCTTTATACCTGCGGTGTGGGGCGAACCGCGAGATGCAAATCTCGCACGCAATGGCCATTGGCCCGTTCTCTTTATTTCGAAGCTGATAGGGGCTCCCAGAAGTGATCCCAATTCATCTATGACGTCTGACGTACGTCGAACGTGACCGACTGAAAGGGAACATAGTGACACCTGGAAGGACGGAAAATGCTGTACAAAAAAGCTACTGAAAATAGCTAGATTTAAAGATGGTAACCAAACAGTTGTGGGGCAACATTGACTTCCATAGTATTTTTTTTCCATGAAAGTCAATGGTGCCCCACTGTTTGGTTACCCATAATCTTCAAAATATCTTCTTTTGTGTTCAGCAGAAGAAAGAAACTCATACAGGTTTGGAACAACTTGAGGATAAGTAAATTATGTCAGAATTTTCCTTTTTGGGTGAACTATCATTTTAAAGATCGATCTTGGGATTTTAAGAATCTTTTTTTTTTTTTTTATGAAGTTTTCATAATGTAAACACATTCACTACAGTTTTTGTAAGTGATATCAAAACTTCTAAAGGCTTCTGAGAGTATGTGAAGCGTTTCATTATAGCATAATGTTGTCATCCCCACGGATGTTCCACCTGTTACAAAATGCAAAAAGCCACATATTGATTGGAGCGACTCCCGGTTTGCCTGGTGTGCTCACTAGCACAAAATAATCACAGGGCGGGACCGATGTGTCCTCGCCAGCTCTGCTGTCCTTCTGGAGGCACAGACACACATATGCACAAACGAACATACTCTCTCAGGGCCGGCAGGAGTCTCTCAGGATAGGCATACGATGCCAGGGGAGTTGCTGAAAGGTCATAGCGGATAATTGTGTTAGTTCCTACTGTGCACCTCAATGCCACTGAGGACAAATGAAGAACAGAACTCTGCTAGAGCATGCATACTTATAGAGCCCGGAGTGTGCCCAGTCCTCATTAGCTTTGCGCATAAAAAGAGAGAGAGGGGGAAAGATACAGACAGAAAAGAAGGGAATTACATAATCTTTATGTAATTCTCTTCTTTTCTGTCTGTATCTGATTATTCATCTACAAAACAGCATGAAGGTGAAAGTAAAGAAATAGTTCACCCAAAAATTTAAATTCCATCATGACTGTTTTTCTTACAGGTAATACAAAATGAGAAATCTAGATTAAGGTATCTAGATTTATATTCTGCAAATTTGACTTGTTTTCTCAGAATTGTAAAATATAAACTTGCAATTGAGAGTTATAAAGTCCAATTCTGAGGAAAGAAGTCAGCTCACAAATCTGACATTGTCTTACAATTGCAAGTTTAAACCTCACAATTCTGACTTTATAACTTGCAATTGCAAAGATATATACACAAAATGTGCAGGGCTGGGGTGCCTCCAGGACAGGTTTGAAAACCACTGCCATAGAGCACTGCTCTAGACCTGCTTGGCCCTGTCCCAAATGGCACACTTCATATGCACTTACACTCTTGTGGACTTACAATGGCTGCCGTGTGCGCCTACACCCTGCCACAAGACTGTAGGGTGTCCCATTTGTCATTTTAGGTTTCAGAAGAGTGCTCGCGATGCGCACTTTTTAGGGTGCGCGCATGATGCGCGAGTGTTTAGGGTGCAGTATAAAGTCGCAGTTGTGAGTTATAATGTCCAATTCTGAGGAAAAAAAGACTGACTTTTTTTCTCAGAATTGAGTTTATATCTTGCAATTCAGAATTTTTAGTCAGAATTGTGAGATAAAAAAGTCGCAATTACCTTTTTTATTTTTTATTCTGTGGCGGAAACAAGCTTCCATATAAAACACCTCAATCTCAATACCTCAATAAGTCCAGATATTACTTCCACATTACTTTTTTATGTTGTCATCTCAGGACTTAAAGTTGTTACAGTGAAGAAGACATTAAACCGTTAACAAGAGTTGCAAAATAAAACACTTACCGTTGTGAATCGTTCTGCTCAAGTCGTGCTTGCAAAATTGTTTCCAGTCTATCTACCTGATCGTCCACATTTTCAGAATCTGACACTGGCTCGAACTGATACAGTAAAACGGACGACATTTAACTGTTTACGTTTAGAAGCCTTGGAAGCTGGGCTGCCTTCAGTTCCGACAAAACGGTGGTGGTGCGTTGAACACCCTGTTCTGATGAAAAAGGAGTTGCAACTATGGCAGCTGAGAAAGCCATTCTTTGTGTTCTTTTTGAATAATTTTCGGAGCCTGATAATATTGGTATAAATACATGTTTAATACTGTAAAACATGCTCGATGTTACAGTCACTGCCCTTGCCGTCCAAAATAAAAAAGTGAAGGGATTTGTGGAAACTGTGGTTCCTAATTATTGTGGGCCAACATTTGACCTGCATTTCAGGATGAAAAGACAAACATGTCTTCTAATATCTTCAATTGTTGCGTATACCTTGCTGCAGCGGACAAATTTGTAAATGACTTTACTTGGATCCATTGTGCGAGCTGTCACCTTTAATACCGCGCGGTTTATATACATGTTGCTGCTGATTGGGCTGACATTTTTGACACACCCACCAAACAAGAGAAAACGTATCTCAAATGCTTTTGCACACCGTTTCCAGGAAACATGTCGTTCAACCCGGAAACCGTAGCAAAACGTTGCGTACCGGTTTGAGCTTGAACGTGCCCCTGAAGTTCGCAATAATGGTAAGGGGCGTTCGATTTCCGACTCATACTTGAGGTGCTTGGCCAATCACACCTGCCAAAGAGAGTCGAAGAACGAGTCATTTAGACCAATTTTGTGATATATTGAAAATTCAGTGGTTTGTTCAAATATCAGTCCATTGTTGTTATTAACTAAAATTATTAAAAATACTTTTTAATGGGTTGCAATAAATCTGAAATAAAATAACATTAATATTAGATGAAAACAATAGAAATGTTGCCTTGGCAACTAACTAAAATAAGTGAAGTACAAAAATGACTAAAACAGAAATAAAAATAAAATTGGTCTAATAATGACAAAAGCACATAACAAAAGTAATAAAACTTAAAATTAAAAACTGGAAATATAAATATAAAAGCCAATTCAAAATATGAATGCATACTATAACACCGTGTCCTAACTACACGTGACACGACGCCGCGATTGGCGATAAAAAAAAAAAAGTCCATGTTAATTGGAGTTTTTGTCCTAAACAGCCGCGTCACGCGATTATTCTATTTTAGAAACGGTTTCTATTTCTGTGATGTTGCCGCTGAAACACAAAACATGGCAATGATAGTCTCAGGTAGTGTTTATGTGCTTTATTTAATGTTAAAAGCGTGTAATGTGACTTTGAATATAATTTAGTGCTCCCAGCTTTGTAACTTAGTCATACTAAAAACAACAATGAATAATTCACCTCAGACCTTGAAATTAAACATTCAAACTGTGAATAAGTATATTCTATGACAAAGATTGTTTTAGTAACTCGGTATGTAATTTTAGTAATGTTTAAATGTAATATTTGTGAATTTGATTATGTACTTATCCATTTCCTTGCGAATGCCGTCAAGATTAATCTCTGGTACAGTACACTTACTGCGAGAGCCCGCCCACACGCTGTTCTGATTGGCTGTGATTTTTGATTGATTTGTCCCATCTCCTAGTCGCGTCGCGTCTGGTGTGGACAGACAAGTTGCTTGTCGCTGGAATCGTATCACGTTGCATGTAGTTAGGACACGGTGTAATACTATAGAAATAATACTAAAATAACAGAATCAAACATTGCTACAGCTGGTCCAGGTATGACATCACTTTGTAGACCAAAACTCAGAAAATTAGTTAGCATTTAGCACTTCCGCTTTCATCTTCCCGAAGTCAATGTGTTTTTTAAATGGGATTTTGGTTAAATGGCTGAAATAAGCTCTATAATGAACACAAGCTCAAGACACTTTAATGTTTTATTCTACAATGTAAAATACATAAGTATTACCCCAGAACGTTATTTTTTGAAGCTGTTGCATGTCTTGGAAAAAGGCGGTTGTTAACAAGTGGCTAAATAGGACTAGACTGTCAGAGGCTGTCAATGAGATTAAATGTCATCACGCCGAACAGGTAAACTCACTCTACTTTTACAGCCTCATTATGCTTATAAGTGTGCTCTTATAAACGAACTCAAACGTTCTGGGAAAATGTCTTCAGGTAAAAAAAGAGTTGTTGAAAGCTTTGTGATGGTGATGTTAAATTCGTGGGACCGTGATGCAGTTGGTTTATAGCCTACCTTTAGATTTATACGTGGCGACTGCATTTAGGCTTCAAAATTCATAAAAGTTGTGTTTATCTGTAAAAATGATCTTGATGGACAAAACGTGTGTAAGTTTCATAAACTTTTGTTAATCACAGAGCTTGTTAATCCAAAAGCCTATAGAAAAATCCTATTGGGTTTTTGTCGAGGGAACCAGTGTGATGGTAACTGCAATTGGCCTATAAAGTGACGTCATGGCTGCACCACTCTATACAATTCATAATATGAAAAAGATACTCTTAACAATATATTACATAGATATTTATCAATATAAATTCACCTTTTGTGCTCTGCAGGTTTGGAACGGCATGGGTGAGTAAATGTTGACAGAATTGTAATTTTTTAAATAGCTGAGCTCTTGCACATGTGAGCCTACATCTCGCATCCTCTCTCCCTGCTTCTTGTTGTTCTCACTCTCCTTTATCTCACCCCTTCTCTCTCTCCTTTTGTCTGTCTCCCTCCCTTTCTTGTGCTGCTGCAGTCAGTGTTAGAGCGTACAGTAACTTAGCCTTAGTCACAACCAGCCTCCTCTCACCCCACCCCTTCTCACTAACATGTTCTATTTATGTGATTTGCGTGCAAGCTTGTGTCTGAGTGTGTGAAATGTGATATAATTTTAATCATACTAATTACAAACTACACCAACTTATCTCATATTAATTCATTCTCTCAATCTAAACTACAACATGGTGGGGGCTTGGGGGGGGGGGTCTAGCGCCTTAAAAGCAGGCTGAGAAAATACGCCTTAAATGGCTTCATTTCAGGAACATTGTGGGAAAATTTTACTTCACAGACTGCACATTTGTGCTTGTGCCTGATGAATAACTCCAAACAAAAACAAAAGGCAAGGGGGAAATCCTAGAGAAAATGCCCAGAATGCTAGAGTGAGCACTTTTCATTGTTTTGGTCCTATCAGTTTGTCCTGAGGGTGGAATCAGGTGTCAGACCGATGACTGTGTGAACTCTGCAGAGGCGTAAACTTCAAATTTTTGTTGACACCTCAGGAAATGGTATTTTAAATGATCTTCATGTTGTTAAACCCAGGGGTCAAGGTTTGTCTGGCTAGTACGGGGCCAATTAGCCCCTGTTGGTAGATGTTAATACATCTTACGTCAAGTCAAGTCACCTTTATTTATATAGTGCTTTCTACAATACGGATTGTTTAAAAGCAGCTTTACTGTGATAAACACTGTGTTGAAGCTTTACTGTGTTGAAAAAATTATTCAATTCTGATGTAAAGCAGCTCTAAGAACACAATAGTGTATTTTTCAGCCGAGTCAGTTCATTGTTGATTCAGTTTGGTTTGTAAAGTTCATCAATTATGAAATGAGTGCAATTTAGCTATAAAGCATCCAGCTCAGTTCAAAGGGACAACATTTTTCTTGTGGTGAAAAAGTAGTTTGTTGGTCGACTGATTGATTGATTGATTGATGGGTTTGTTTTTGTTTTTTAGTTATTTGCAACTGTGCCAGTGACGTGATTTTTATGTCCTATAATGACTTGAATACACTTCCTCCTATGAGCATGTTTTTCATTTCTGAATTAAAATAAATTATAATATATATATATATATATATATATATATATATATATATATATATATATATATATATATATATATATATACTGTGTGTGTGTGTGTGTGTATGTGTGTGTGTAAGAGTGTCCAGGTAAACCCTATGTTATAAGTGTGTGTTGTTTTACCAGTGCCATTTTGAGGGCTCTTAAAAATGTGAAGTGTGAAATGGGTTATTCTCTTATTGAGCAACTGCCATTGAGATGAATGGGAATGCTAACGAATAGCTTTCTCCCATGGTGTTATATACCTCCTTTTATTAAATCATAATGCAGTGAGGTTTTTGCAGTTGGAAGAGCTTTGTACACAGTCATATACATACCAACTGCTGCTGGTGGACAAGATGACACATTGAGTTGTGGTCGCCTAGCCTGAATTATGGCAGCACATGAGCAGGAGATGTCAACAAGAGCAGGCTAGATTGTCCATCAGACTTTGCCCCTCACCAGCGGAAGCATCTCGTCCCAAGAGCTCATGGAAGGATTTATATCTGCTATGGTGTTGGAGGAGATTATGGAGAGGCTTTTCTAATTCCCAATCCTTCATCTCAAGCTCAGGCTTCCATCAAAAATGAGCAGAAACCAGCCGTTCACAGAGCAAGCAATGGCTCCGCTAATAGATTTCTCTGCTCTTTTTTGTATTTAGCAAATCATTTTCCTTTTTCACTTGGGTGCTATATTCATCCAAAGTTCCCCATTGTGTACTAAAATAGAAAAATCAGACAGTTTTAAAGGCCACAGCTTCCACTACTGTAATGTATAGGGTAACTGCTCTGTTCCTTCAGCAATATTAAAAGAAACAGACTTTGATCACAAACAGCTGGATATGGCCGCTCTGTTCCAAAACCTTCTGAGCTGTCTCTAGGCAGGATTTTAAAACACTATTTCTACAAAAGGGTTTTAAAACGTACCTTAATTGTGCATTTTTAAATACTTGTTTATGGCAGCATCACATATTCATAGAGAAAGTATTCTCATAATGAATCGCTACAAATTTATCTAAAATGACAGAGAGGGACAGATATCACAAATATATGTATAATTCAATCAGTATTGAAAAGAGTTTGAAATAATTAAAATCCAATCATATTACCCAAAATGTGTGTGTGCTATGTTTATGCATATTGGAGTATAACATTTTCCCTCTGTTTCCTGCGCATTTAGAACTGAATTAAGAATGTCTTTTAAATTGCATTTAAATTTCCAAATTTGAATTGATGTAGCTGTAGATAAATTCATATAACTAGAAAAGTAAAGTTTGTCAAGACAGACTTTGAAGGTTGATTTACCTTTTTACAAGTTAAAAGGACTTGAAGTTTGAAGCTTTGTGTGCCAGACGCAATTATCATTTTCACATCCAGCGCCACGTTGTTTAAATGCACTCGCATTGTAGCAAATGCACTCGCACCCATCTGTTCGCCCATGGGTGTGCTGGTCTGAAAACGAGATGTGTTCAGGTGCATTGTTGGTGTGTTGCTATTTTGAGGCAACTGAAAACGACTGTGCCATTGACCAACAAAAACCTGATCTAAAGTCAATAGCGCAGTTTGATTTGTGTTATTTAAAGGGCGCGTTAGTAATATGTGCCTATAGATAGGTGCACAACGCACATACACTCTGCTTATTACACACACAGGGATGCACAGCAGCACACAAACATTTTTAAATATAAAAAATAACAGGATTCCTCTCTGGAGAAGAATTCAGTCTTTCCACCATGTAAATAGTGAATCTGCCATGGTACAAGCGCAACTGGCTTTTAAAGGGAATGCGAAATGAGACTCTGATTGGTTCATTGCACGTTACGCCCAAAACACACCCATGACTCATTAAGAGACTAGGTACAACCCTTTTGGACCATGCGCCTGGTGTGCCAACTGTTTTTTCTGTCGTTAAACTAGCAAAATTGGATTTGCACATGCCCTAATGCACCTGCACCATGCGTATCAGACCACGCGCTCAAGCTCCTTTTTCAATGTATGTGTCAAACTGGAAAGATAAAGTGTTTTCCTTGTATCTGTATATGTACATGTCAGCTTTGGTATGTGCTTGTGTGTGTTTGTGAGCACACTAACATATTGTAAATACTAGACATACACTCACCTAAAGGATTATTAGGAACACCTGTTCAATTTCTCATTAATGCAATTATGTAATCAACCAATCACATGGCAGTTGCTTCAATGCATTTAAAGGGTGTGGTCCTGGTCAAGACAATCTCCTGAACTCCAAACTGAATGTCAGAATGGGAAAGAAAGGTGATTTAAGCAATTTTGAGCGTGGCATGGTTGTTGGTGCCAGACGGGCCGGTCTGAGTATTTCACAATCTGCTCAGTTACTGGGATTTTCACACACAACCATTTCTAGAGTTTACAAAGAATGGTGTGAAAAGGGAAAAACATCCAGTATGCGGCAGTCCTGTGGATGAAAATGCCTTGTTGATGCTAGAGGTCAGAGGAGAATGGGCCGACTGATTCAAGCTGATAGAAGAGCAACTTTGACTGAAATAACCACTTGTTACAACCGAGATATGCAGCAAAGCATTTGTGAAGCCACAACACGCACAACCTTGAGGCGGATGGGCTACAACAGCAGAAGACCCCACCGGGTACCACTCATCTCCACTACAAATAGAAAAAAGAGGCTACAATTTGCACGAGCTCACCAAAATTGGACAGTTGAAGACTGGAAAAATGTTGCCTGGTCTGATGAGTCTCGATTTCTGTTGAGACATTCAGATGGTAGAGTCATTTCAAATTGGTTTCTTGAACATGACAATGAGTTCACTGTACTAAAATGGCCCCCACAGTCACCAGATCTCAACCCAATAGAGCATCTTTGGGATGTGGTGGAACGGGAGCTTCGTGCCCTGGATGTGCATCCCACAAATCTCCATCAACTGCAAGATGCTATCCTATCAATATGGGCCAACATTTCTAAAGAATGCTTTCAGCACCTTGTTGAATCAATGCCACGTCGAATTAAGGAAGTTCTGAAGGCGAAAGGGGGTCAAACACAGTATTAGTATGGTGTTCCTAATAATCCTTTAGGTGAGTGTATTACTTAGCACTTATTCTTAGTATTTGTTTAGTTTGTGAGCGTCTGTTGTTTTATTCATAGTAGGAGGGTACAAAGCCAGCAAACACATGCTCTCATCAAGCAGAACCTCACTGCTCCTCACAGCAAACAAACTTGCCGAAAGCAAGCGTGAGAGAGAGAGAGAGAGAGAGAGAGAGAGAGAGAGAGAGAGAGTGGGATAACTTATCATAAGAAAATGAAAACAATATCTCATTATGGTCATGAGAGGACCATGTATATGCGCTACTGAATCCAAATCATATCTATCTCTGGGGACTTTTACTGCGTTAGGTGCAGAAGAAGGCGTCTTTCGATGTTTGTGCTTTCTCAAAAGACACACTGTATTGCGCTTTAGATGGTGGTGGAATAGATTCAATTTAGATATAAATGGAAGGTTGATCACCCCATCTGTTAATGCTGCTACTCTGTCCTTATCACCTCTCCCTGCTTTAATTTGGAGAGCAACACAGCTTTGTTATTTTGACATTGCACTGCTGACAGCAGTGTTTGAATCATGGAGCTTTACAGCTGAAGCAACTTGTCAAAAATACTGCAAGTATCTGAGCAAAATTCAGAAATGTTTTATGAAAAAACACCACATACTTTTTAAAAGTTAACATGGGTAAGATGCAGATCAAGTTATTACATTTGGTAATATTAATTATATAACATTATATATTTATTACATTGCATTTTCTATTTGAAATAAGGTGCAACAATGAATAATGTTCAGTAATGTGTTTTAAACTCTTTTGATTTTGGTAAAATATTGGGAATATTTAATACATTTATTATAATAATATAGAAATTTTTATTTGGCATAGAATGCAACAAAATACAGTGCTTAATGATGTGGTTTAAATATAATTAATCAAAGACACTCAGCAGATTATTGTTAAAGTGAAGCCACTTAAAAAAATGAAAGTATGAACAAGTTATGGAAGTTTACATTTTCTGTAAATCAAATGTAAATTTTTTATTTAATATAAAATATATATTTTACAAAATAATTTTTACTCTAAAATCAAAAATCAAAGCCATATATCTAACAAAGTCACAAAAATTGAATTCACCCCACTGGCAGATTTCGTTTAGGCGCTTTACCAAAAATAGCCACTGGGTGACACCCAGTCCAAATATCCCTTCGATCACAAAATAGTTGCCAAATATGGAAACGTGAGACTCTTTCCAACAATATGTGTTTAGTCAAGATTAGAAAAGGTTTTGATTATAAAGTAGTTAAAATAAATTTTGTAATATGAAACCTGACACCGCCCTCTAGGGGAGGAGCCTGCTAAAAGAAATTAAAGTACCGTTTTCATGACAAAATGTCCCAAGGGTTTTCACAAGATGAATTTTCAATTTATTATTTGGTTATCAATTTATTATTTGGTTATCAATGGTTATCAATTTATGATGATTACTGAAAATACACTATATTGCCATACGTTTTGGGACATCTGCCTTTACATGCACATGAACTTTAAAGTGGTCTGTGAGGGACTGAGAAGTCAGGAACAAGGAACACAGGCTTTTCACTGAATGTAAAAAGGGTCTTTATTTGAACCCAAGAAGAAAGAAAAAAAACGCTACAAACTCATACATTTCTAACACAAAAAACAAAGAAACAAATAAACAGAAAATAAGGTCAAAACAATTCAGGCAGAAAACAAACGAACAAACTAAAACTGACCTCCTCAAATGAATAAAATCAACAGCTTATAAAGGAAAAGACGGGCCCATTACAAATTAAGAGGAAAACCAATGAAACTTTACATTAAACATATAACACCAAGTAAATCAAAATGTAACCAAACAAAGAGGTATATTAAATCAAGAAAAAGATAAGCAAAATGTAATTAAATACCATAACTGTACAACTAAATAAATCAATTAATAAAGACATCAACTTTTCCTCCTCCCCCGGGCAACCTCAGCAAACGGTATGTCCGGGCGGAACCAATAACGCTTAAATTCTTTTTTCCTGTCCCGACTCTAATTTCCATCACACCAGGTTGCGGCTGCAGCATAAATGTATCCTTCGCTGCCTTTGATATCCCACAATCCTATGCCTTCTATTCTGTGACAGTTGAGCTAGAAAAAAAAATGCCGTCCGAAAGTTGCGTTTGCTGGTCAGTTAGTGTGTAAATGTACATTTTTGACCAACATTTTCCTCTTCTGATGTCATTTCTAGCGAAAAATTACTAATGTGGTACTTAAATATTTGTTTAGTTCTTACCAAAGCTCTCTCTATTTTGCTGTAGATCATTAAACTGGTACACTGCCTTAGAAGTCTGTCCGAAAATCAGTTTCGTGAGGTGCCTTTTATGCACAAACGCTGCCTTACAAGTCATTGTCTGATAAGGCAGCGAGGAAACAAGTCAGCTGCCTAGGTTTTCGGACGCAGCCCATGTCTAAAGATCTTTGCCACATTTCACGGGTAAACTTAAACTCAAAATAGAAACAAAATGTAAGTAACAGATACAAAGTAATTAATTTGTGTGCACTTCAAATCAGTAGTATATAAATATGTATTGTAAATGTAAACAAATGCAAACCTAACAATAAATAATAAAATTTAATATTGTTTGTTTTATGTGGTTATTATAAACTATTATACTGAAACAAAAATGAATGTGAATGACAAAAGAGGGAAGTTTAAATAAAGATTATCCTTAATGAAATAAACAGTATGTGTCCGTGTAGGGTGGCATAGAAGGGTTACTAATTGAATACATGTCTACATTAAAAATTAAAATTAGATATTAACTACATTTCTGACAAAATACCAGTTACAGGTAGTGTTACCACAGTAAATCCATGATAAATGTTAGTGAATTGTTGGGTTAAAAGTATTCTGACTGGATCGGCTCAACGTTTCTACTGATTTGCACGTTAGTGTTGTTGATTAAGTCAGCGCTGTTTCAACTGGCTTTAAACTAAATTAAATCACAGAGAGATTTGCAGCTTGTACCGGAGACCTCTACGCCGAACTCGAACACTTCTCACTGGCTGTGTAGTGGGCGTGTGATCGAGGCACTCAGCAAGTAAACACATTTGTGAGCTCATGAGTCGCACGCTGCACAATGTGCACAAGTAGCGCAATTTCGTTCCGCTTTTGGTACATTTCCCTGACCTTAAATCTAGTACTGCCACCATGTGTTGACATTGTGAAACTGCACAATTTGTAAATTATGCGTGGCAGGCCACATATAATATGTTTTAATTGAAATTCCTCCCCGGGCCGCATTTGGGCCACGGGCCGGACTTTGGACACCCCTGGTGTAGATGTATGTGTGTGTGTGTATACAAGATACATCCACATTACCACTGTTGTGCGGCCACCACTCGGGCCGTCACATTTCCCCCCTTCAGGAATCTCGCCAGTAGAGCGCAAGAGATAGTCAGCAGTAACGTTGACACTTTAACAGACACATGTTGAATCTTGAATCTGAAGGGCTGCATGGCGAGATACCATCTTGTAATCCTTCCATTAGAATCCTTCATTTTCTCCAACCACTGCAATGCTTTATGATCAGTCTCCAGGGTAAACTCACAGACTAGTAGATAGTATCGTAGGGAATCCAACGCCCACTTTATGGCTAAACACTCTTTTTCTACAGTCGAATAGTGTACCTCTCTCAGAAACAGTTTAAGACTGTAAAGTCGGCCCTCTGGTGGTCCTTGCAATAGGACGGCTCCTACTCCCCTCTCCGAGGCATTAGTCTGTACAATGAAGGGTCGACTAAAGTCAGGATTGTGTAGCACAGTGTCAGTTGTCAAAGCTCCCTGGATATCCCGGAAGGCTTTCAATCTCTCCTCAGTCCACTGCAATTGGTTCGGGCAACGTGCCCCCACAATATGCGTTAGTGGAGAAGCCCTGCTGGAAAAGTTAGGGACAAAGTGATGGTAAAATCCAACCATACCCAAAAAAGATTGCAGGTCCTTTCTTGTCTGGGGCACCGCACACTTCTCCAAGGTTTGAACTTTCTTCACTTGCGGTTGCACAACATACTCCCATCCTTCTTTGGCACAAGGACTATTGAATGACACCACTCACTATTCGAAGGCTCAATAATCCCCAGATGGAGCATTAGATCTACCTCCTCCTTCAATGTCCCCTGGAGTCGCTCAGGTATCCTATAACTCTGACTCCCACTCCTTCAAAAGGTTAACATGCAACACTTGACTGGAACGATGTTGACCAGGCATACTGATTTCATAGGTCATAGGACCCAGGTGTTTCTTGATTTCATAGGGACCCTGCCATTTTGCTAGCAGTTTACTCTCTCGACTGGGCAACATGACCAGTACCAACCTCCAGATTTCTTTCTCGAGCCAGAGGGTCATACCAGATCTTCTGCGGTTCCCTGGCTTCTGCCAAATGATTCTGAGCCAAATTAGTCATCTTCTGCAACCATTTCCCCATTTGTAAAACATAGGAGACAACACTGGTGGGCTCTTTTTCAGGACTTCTTTCCCACATCTCCTGGAGCAGAGCAAATGAGCCCCTGACATCACGGCCATACAACAGCTCGAAAGCAGAAAAGCCTGTGGAAACCTGAGGGACTTCCCGATAATCGAATAGAAGATAGGGCAACCATTGATCCCAGTCTCACTGACAAACTTTCATAGCATCTGCTTCAGTCTGGTTAAATCGCTCAGTCAGCCCATTCATTTGGGGATGATAGGGGGTAGTATGCAGACTCTTAATTCCTAAGAGCTGGTAGATCTGCTTCAACAAGGTAGACATGAAATTTGTGCCCTGGTCGGTTAGAATTTCATGCGGGAAATCCAACCCTGGAAAATAACTGGACCAAGGAAGTAGCTACAGGTTTCGTTTTCACAGATCTTAATGGAAATACCTCTGGGTATGTTTCAGTATAGAATAGCGCTTGTTTGTTGTTTCTACGATTACAAATGCAGACATGGTTTTATGTTTATATAGTGTTCTCTACCCTCCAGCCCAAACCATTCAGTAGCGCAGAAATGTATCGTCAACACTGTTCTGTTATTTAATAATAAAATAGCTTAGAAACTGAAAAGTTATAGCATATATTTCTCAGTAACTAAAACTCACAGCTTCACTATTAGTAGAGAGATTAAACCAAATATACTAAATAATGTTGTTTCTAAAACCGTCACGTCATATGACCCCTTTAAAGACCTTCTTCTTAATCCGTAGGGTAATCCGTAGGGTTTAATATGGTGTTGGCCCACCCTTTGCAGCTATAACAGCTTCAACTCTTATGGAAAGGCTTTCCACTAGGTTTAGGAGTGTGTTTATGGGAATTTTTGACCATTCTTCTGGAAGCGCATTTGTGAGGTGAGGTCACTGATGTTGGACAAGAAGGCCTGGCTCGCAGTCTCCGCTCTAATTCATCCCAGAGGTGTTCTATCGGGTTGAGGTCAGGACTCTATGCAGGCCAGTCAAGTCCTTTGTGCACTGGTGCGCAGTCATGTTGAAACAGGAAGGGGCCATCCCCAAACTTTTCCCACAAAGTTGGGAGCATAAAATTGTCCAAAATGTCTTGGTATGCTGAAGTATTAAGAGTTCCTTTCACTGGAACTAATGGGCCACACCATAATCTCCCTTCCACCAAACTTTACACTTGGCACAATGCAGTCAGGCAAGTACCGTTCTCCTGGAAACCGCCAAACCCAGACTAGTCCATGGGATTGCCAGACAGAGAAGTGTGATTCGTCACTCCAGAGAACACGTCACCACTGCTCTAGAGTCTAGTGGTACACCACTGCATCCAACGCTTTGGAGTCAGCCGCTCAGCCATGGAAACCTATTCCATGAAGCTCTCTACACACTGTTCTTAAGCTAATTATGAAGGTCACACAAAGTTTGGAGGTCTATAGCTATTGACTCAAAAAGTCTTCGTGATATGAAAAAAGGCACAAAAAAAAGAGTGCCAAGCGGGACGGTGACAGTTAAGGGGTTAATATTATAATATTTATTATTGCATAATATAGAATTTTGTATTTAGAATAAGGAGCAGCAGCAAAACATATACTTCTTAAATATGGTAGATTTTGATTTCATCTTACATTTTTTAATATACAGACTGAATTTGTCTCACTGCCAAATAAGAAAATATAATATGGTTTTGACCTTTGCATCCAAAACCAAAATGTCAAAAATTATTGTGAGGATCCAGAGCCCTGCATTTATTCTGAGACAAAGAAATATGGAAGAATGACAATGAAGTTAAGGGGCACAGAAAAAGAATGAAGGATTAGGGAGAGAAAAAAAGAGTCATGGAGAGCAGTATGTTAAGCAATCAAGCAGAAAATGGAGGAACAGATTAATGCACTCTTTCCTTTTCACATACCATTGCTCTTAATGAAGAAAGACCCTGTTTCATCAGGTCAAAAGCTACACTTTACTTCTTGATCAGTGCGCCTTTTGTGCTCACACTTTCTTGAGTCCCATAAAAGGCACATTATTTAAGTCAAATTAATTATGGTTTGATACCTTTACAGGCTGTTTACATTACATTTGCTCTGTGTGGAATCCACCATTTTGTTTAGCTCGCCATACATTTGCTTGGTGAAGTTCCAGCAGTATGTAGCAGTTAAAAATGTATCAAAGTGCATTTATTATTAATAATATAGCAAGTTAATTATGGATAAACATTCCTACAGAAGACCTAATGATATTCAGTTGTGGTGATAATTAATGAGGTTGCCGATTCTCTTTGACTGTGTCCTCTTTGGTGTCGCTCAGCACCTGCCATGAGGAGTCTTCCCACCTGCCAGTGAGAACCTCCATCCATCAGCTACATTGGCATTTTCACAAATGTCATCAGTTATGTTCTGCTTCTTTTCTTGCCTGTCTTTCTGCAGTTTTTTCCACCTCCCTCTCCCTTGTTTATCTATTTTTTAAACTAACACACACATCTTCAACAGAGTGATATTTTCCTCTCAGTAATCAATAAAGAATAATGTTATTTTGTTTTTGCTCTTTTAGAATAAATGATGCATGCCAGCGTTTGTAGACAGACCCTATTAAAACAGACCATAAAGATATAATTATCAATGGAAAACTGGGGATTTTCCTTAATCCCAGACATTCCAATGTATAATTATTTTGCAAATAAAGAAGGCAAAATAATTGTTCATTATATGTTGTAATTGTGAGTGTGTTGGTTTAATTTAGTCTACTGTGTAAACTTACTTTAGTTTAGCTCTGGTGTCAGATTTGTTTTTGAAAGAAATTACTTTTATTCAGCAAGGATGCATTAACCCTTAAATGCATACCTCAGGTCTTTAGTAGTTTTGAATAGGCGCCGTCTCGGGTGTACCCCCGGCCTGCGAGGGGCGATGGGGGTATGTGGCGAGGTAGGCGAGCGAGAGAGAAGTGGGAGGAGCGAGCGAGACCGGTGCATGATTGAGAATGAGCGTCACCTGTGAGGCACACCGGAGTCCACTCATGAGGGAGCCCGGAGGCATATAAGGATGAGCAACACTAGGGAAGGACGAGAGAGGACCAGGCCTGTGTTATGTTTTACACTATGTGTGCGGCAGTCCTCCGCTTCCTGTTCACTGTTTTATTTTCTATTTTCATTAAAATTCACTTTATTGTCAGCCGGTTCCTGCCTTCTTCCTCCTTTTTAATGTAGACCTCACTTCAACGCATTACAATGTAATAATGATTGGTGAAACATTCATGCATTTAAGGGTTAAATTGCTTAAAATTACTTAAAAAATTTTTTTACATTGTTATAAAAATACTCTTCTTTTCTACATTCTATTAATTTAATAATTTAGAAAAATATTAAGCAGCACAACATTCATATTTTCAACATTGATAATAATAAAAAATGTTTCTTGAGCACCAATTTCACGTTATGCTGTTGTTTTAGTTTCATTTAAGGACTTTTAGTTTGTTATCATTATTTTTTAGTGCAGTGTTTTCTTCCAGTTTTCGTTTTGTTGTCACTGTGATTCATTGTTTAATTGATTAGTTTACACCTGGGGTACATTCTTCGTATCTCGGTTAATACATCTGAGATGATTTGACAGATCCCAGATCTTCTAATCGTGATAACTGATCTCTGGCTAATTTGGTTCTTCAAACGAATTTGCGGATTGGATTAAAATATCTGGATTAAGTTATCTGAGATTACTGCGCGTTCTTGTGTTCCCTAAGGAGAGCAGATGCATCGATACTTAAAACCACGATCAGCAATGCAGTGATTGGCTGGAGGCTAGACAGCAACGTAATGACATCATATAATTAAAAAAGCCACCTTTTTTTTTTTAAAAACAGACGAATTTCTGGACCTTTATAAGGAAACAGCCAAGCGACCAAAACAACATAAAAGTTATAAAAGATAAATGAAATGTGCACCGTTTATTTTAAACATGATTCCCAATTATTTATATTCAAGATTTTATAGTATTTGTACACCCTTTACATTTTTATTTGAATGTTGTAATTAGCAATTAATTTAATTTTTCATTCAATTTGAAGCAGATTTGTTACGTACATCGATAAATCTCTCAATCAATTGGGTGTGTCTATAGTATTATACACAACATTATAATATTATTTTCAAATACATTTTTATATTATTATTATTGTTATTATTTAAAATTATTATTGCCCCTGGTTCAGTAAGGAACTCTTGTAATAAAGTATCAGTGGCTAGGACAGATTTTAAGTATCACCTCCGCTTAAAAAGATGCAATCTAATCCTGTTTACATTAAATAAGCCTGCTCCCGAGCAGGTTTAAGTTTACAGACCTGTTGCTATAACAGCAAGTCCAGGATGAGCTTCGAAGAACCAAACAAGTCAAGTCAAGTCAACTTTATTTATATAGCGCTTTTTACAATGCAGATTGTTTCAAAGCAGCTTCACAGTGTTAAACAGGAAAATAATGCAACCGAATTTGATTCGGCTGTACAGCCGCTCTGGAGAAAACGGTGATGTCATCTAGCTCATTTCAATTATCATATATATTTAAGTAATGTAGTTGATATAGTTCATTTAGTTTAGTAATTAAATTTATTTGGATATTTATTCGAAAATTTTGTGTCCCCAACTGAGCAAGCCAGAGGCGACAGTGGCAAGGAACCAAAACTCCATCAAGTGGCCTAATGGAGAAAAATAAACCTTGGGAGAAACCAGGCTCAGTCAGGGTGCCAGTTCTCCTCTGGCCAATTAACAAACAGTGTATGTTTATTATTTTGGCAGCCTTATAGGTCAGAAGTAATATTAGATCGGATTATTCGAAATATCGGAGGCATCACGCCGTAGACGGGTTTATTGAGGATGGCGGGGCGATTAAACAATTATTAAATAGCAATATTCGAAATATCGGAGTCATCACGCCCGAGATGGATCCATTGAGGATGCCATGTCGATGAGCAATTTCAGAGGGTAGACTAATTGACACGGTCTCTGCAGACACTTCAGGGATGCGTTGGTAATGTCTGGGCGCTGTTCCACCATCTAATCTGGATACAGCCCCGATCCGGCTGACTGCAGTAAACCTCAGGATAAACAGAGAGACTAACATTAGCGTAGATGCCATTCCTCTTATGATGTAACGAGTACATCAGGTGTTATTTGAAGTGTTCCCGGTTCCGGCTGACCTAGTTAATGCAGCCTAACAATTTGAATAAAATATAAATTAAAAATGTTTTATGTGTATGCCATAGTAAAAAGATGCGTTTTTAGTCTAGATTTAAACTGACAGAGTGTGTCTGCTTCCCGAACAATGCTAGGAAGGCTGTTCCAGAGTTTAGGTGCTAAATAGGAAAAGGATCGACCGCCTGCAGTTGATTTTGATATTCTAGGTATTATCAACTGGCCAGAGTTTAGAGACCTCAATAGATGTGATGGAGTATAATGCGTTAAGAGCTCGCTCAAGTACTGGGGAGCTAAACCATTTAGTGATTTGTAAGTAATTAGCAAGATTTTAAAATGTATGCAATGTTTAATAGGGAGCCAGTGCAGTGTTGACAGAACCGGGCTAATATGGTCATACTTCCTGGTTCTAGTAAGAACTCAAGCTGCTGCGTTTTGGACCAGCTGCAGTTTATTTATTAAGCGAGCAGGGCATCCACCCAGTAGAGCATTACAATAATCTAGCCTTGAGGTCATGAACGCATGAACTAACTGTTCAGTATTTTGCATTGAAAGCATATGCCGTAATTTAGATATATTTTAAAGATGGTAGAATGCAGTTTTACAGATGTTAGAAACGTGGCTTTCAAATGAAAGATTGTTATCAAAGAGCACACCCAGGTTCCTAACTGATGACGAGGACTTGACAGAGCAGCCATCAAGTGTTAGACAGTATTCTAGGTTACTATATGTGGAGTTTTTTTGTCCAATAATTAAAAATTCTGTTTTTTCTGAATTAAGTTGCAGGAAATTACTAGTCATCCAATTTTTTATATCAGCTATGCATTCCGTAAATCTTTGGTAAGTTTCGTCAGGGCGTGAAGAAATATAGAGCTGAGTATCGTCAGCATAACAATGAAAACTAAAAACTAACTAACACCATGCTTCCTAATGATATCTCCCAGTGGCAGCATGTACAGGGTGGAAAGCAATGGTCCTAGCACTGAGCCCTGCGGTACTCCATATTGAACTTGTGATCGGTGTGACATCTCTTCATTTACTGCTACAAACTGATAACGGTCAAATAAGTATGATTTAAACCATGCCAATGCAATTCCACTAATGCCAACATAATTTTCGAGTCTATTCAAAAGAATGTTGTGGTCGATGGTATTGAATGCAGCGCTAAGATCGAGTAACACTAACAGAGAGATACAACCACGATCGGATGATAAGAGTAAATCATTTGTAACTCTAATGAGAGCAGTCTCAGTACTATGATGCGGTCTAAATCCTGACTGGAAAACCTCACAGATACCATTTCTTTCTAAAAAGAAGCATAATTGTGAGGACACTGCCTTTTCTAGTATTTTTGAGAGAAAGGGTAGATTTGAGATTGGCCTGTAATTGACTAATTCTGTAGGGTCAAGTTGCGGTTTTTTAATAAGTGGTTTAATAATAGCCAACTTAAAAGTTGTCGGTACATATCCTAAAGTCAAGGATGAATTAATGATATTAAGAAGAGGATCTATGACCTCTGGAAGCATCTCTTTTAGTAGTTTAGTCGGTATAGGGTCGAGCATACATGTTGTTGATTTAGATGATTTAACGAGTTTAGCCAATTCTTCTTCTCCTATAGCAGTGAATGAATGTAATTTTTCCTCAGTGACACTACAATGCTCTGTCTGATGTGATACAGTAGTAGACGGCTGCATGGTTATAATTTTTTTCCTAATATTATCAATCTTACAAGTAAAGAAGTTCATAAAGTCATTACTGCTGTGCTGTTGGCAGACATCAGAAGTTGAAGCTTTATTTTTGGTTAATTTAGCCACTGTATCGAATAAATACCTAGGGTTGTGTTTGTTTTCTTCTAAGAGAGTCGAGAAATAAGCAGATTTAGCAGTTTTTACGGCCTTTCTGTATGAAATCATGCTCTCTTTCCACGAAATGCAAAAAACTTCCAGTTTTGTTTTCTTCCAGCTGCGCTCCATTTTTCTGGCTGCTGTTTTAAGGGCCCATGTGTGCTCGTTGTACCACGGCGTTGGACTATTCTCTTTAATCTTCTTTAAGCGCAGAGGAGCAACTGTGTCTAAAGTGCTGGAAAAGAGAGAGTCAATAGTTTCTGTTGCAACATCAAGTTCCTCTGGGCTATCTGGGATGCTGAGGAGATGAAACTGATGAGGAAGTTTATTTATAAAGAAATCTTTAGTCTCAGCAGTGATAGTCCTGCCATATTTGAAACAAGGGGACAGCTTTGCAGCCTTTGCTAAATTAAGTATACATGATACTAGGTAATGATCTGAGATGTCATCGCTCTGCTGCAGAATTTCAACGGTATCAACATTTATTCCATGTGACAATATTAGGTCTAGAGTATGATTACGGCGATGAGTGGGTCCTGATACGTGTTGCCTAACTCCAATAGAGTTTAGAATGTCTCTAAATGCCAATCCCAATGCGTCTTTTTCATTGTCTACATGGATATTAAAATCACCAACAATTAGGACTTTTTTAGCTGTAGCCAGTACTAACTCTGATAAAAAATCAGCAAATTCTCTGATAAAGTGTGTATTGTGCCCTGGTGGCCTATATACAGTAGCCAACACAAATGTTAAACAGGATTTATCAATTTCACTACATAACGTTACGTAAAGCACCAAAACTTCAAAAGAATTATATTTGAAACTAGACTTCTGAGTAATACTGAAGATATTATTATAAATTACAGCAACACCTCCCCCTTTACCTTTCAGACGCGGCTCGTGTTTATAACAATAATCTTGTGGGGTGGACTCATTTAAAGTAATGTAGTCGTCAGGTTTAAGCCAGGTTTCTGTCAAACACAGCACATCTAGATTATTATCTGTAATCATATCATTAACAATAAGCATTTTTGAGGAAAGGGATCGAATATTCAGCAGCCCGAGCTTTATCATTTGTTCATCTGTATTATATCTGTTGTTTATTTGTTGGACATCAATTACATTTTTACCGTTGAATGGTTTTGATGTTTTTTTGTATTTACTAATTCGTGGAACAGACACAGTCTCTATGTGATAATATCTAGGTGAAAGAGACTCTATGTGCTGGGATTTATCTGACTTCTGTGACGCGAGACAGCTAGCATACGGTCCAATAAGCCGGTCCGTCTGCTTCCTGACCTGGGCCCTAGTTAGTCAAGGTTTAGCTTTAAGACTATGTGCCAAATTACTAGAGAGAAGAGCAGCACCACCCCAGGAGGGATGGATACCATCTCTTTTTAACAGGTCAGGTCTGTCCCAAAAGCTTTTCCAATTGTCTATGAACCCTATGTTATTTTGCGCACACCACTTAGACAACCAGCCATTGAGTGATGATAGTCTGCTAAGTATCTCATCACTCCTTTTTAACGGGGAGGGGACCAGAGTAAAAAATACGATTTGCCATCATACTTGCGAGTTCACGCTCCTCTTTAATGTTATTTTGGTGATCTCCGACTGGCGAAGTCGAACATCGTTTGTGCCAACATGAATAATAATCTTAGAGAATTTACGATTAGCATTAGCCAGCACTTTTAAATTTGCTTTGATGTCAGGTGCTCTGGCTCCCGGTAAACATGTGACTATGGTGGCTGGTGTCTCTATTTTCACATTCCGTGTAATAGAATCACCAATAACTAGGGCACTTTCAACAGGATTCTCAGTGGGTGCATCACTGAGTGCAGAGAACCTGTTTGATGTTCTAATCGGAACGGAAGAGTGTTTTTTTGATCCGCGACTATGCCGCCTCACCTTCACCCAGTTGCCCTGCTGCACGGGCTCTACAGCCGGAACCGAACAATGTACAGATTTCACTAAGCTAGTCGCATCCAAAGCAGTGTCTAAAGCTGTTTCATTCTCATGAGGCTCAAGACTGTAATGATGCTGAAAATTCAGCTTTGCCATCACAGAAATAAATGACACATTTTAAATTGTAATAATATTTCACAATATTAGTATTTTTACTGCATTTTTTAACAAATAAATGGATCCTTGGTGAGCATAAGAGACAAACACATTCATAAATCTAACCGACCCCAAACTTTTTAATGATAATGTGTATTTTGTTGAAATGCTGTACATGGCTTCTTTTGAATGTCTGTCAATGGACAAAAATGCTTTTTGCCATTATAGTTATAGTTGTGTCCAATTGGACCATGCTTACTAGCTAAACCTTGACCCCTTGTGTGCAACCAAACTACATTTCCCAATTTCAATTCCAAAAAAGCACCAATAGGAGTGGAAAGTTCTGTGTGGGATCTACTGACAACGCGCAAATTAAAGAACACAGACGCAGCCAATGCCAATGCAATCTATTGCTCCACATGGGCTAATTTTCATTTTTGGGGGAACTAACCCTTTAAAAGCAACACAAAGTAGCGTCTGGTTTAAGACATGCTTTTTTGGGGGCAATAAATAATGGCGCACATACCAGTAAACTGACGAGCACAAACCTTAGTAAATCACCTTGCATGATTAATTTAAATACTCTCCTCCCATAAATGTTGCATTTGAAAGGGAAACTCCTACAAATGCTTATGCAATAAGGTCAGCTGCAAAAATAACTGTCTATGCCCTTTCAGCGCTAATTTTTCACTGCGTCTTTAGTAAATCCTGACATTAGTTTTTTTAACGGCAAAAGAGGGTTTGCTTAATTTGTTGTATTAGCATTAGCATGAAATTGCCCAGTCTATTTTATTCTGGCTAAAATCATTTGAATGCACATCACGTCATAATTACGGTTTCCAAATTCCCAGAAGAACAGCTATACATCCTTACTACATCTAAAGTGCTAGCAGCAAGCTCTGATTGGCAGCTTAGCAATGAACCTGGAAATTCTCATCTGGGGAACTAGGAGCAATAGTCAATATTTAGCTTAAACACCATTCTGTAAAATAGCTTGCAAGTTTAGGGTTACAGCCTTCCCTCTTGAGTCCAAGCAGATTTTAAATGGCTTCCCCTCTTCTCCTGCTCCTCCCATCTCATTCTCATTCTCTCCTCTCTCCACCCTCTCTTTCTGCACCACTTCACACAGACCTGCTCGCTAGCTATCTGGACATATAATCAATAAAGCGAATGCCAGGGAGAGAACTACTACATGGATTTCCAATGGGCTGCCACTAGCGTAGAAAAAAAATTAGATGGAAAATGATAAAATATGAGCACCGTAGCAGCACAACCACACATGCTCACCTTTCACCCTTCACTATAATTGGGTTGAATGGTAAACTGAGGTCCTCTCTGCTCTTTAGCGGGCAGTGATACAGATGAATAGATGTGAATACTATGGCGACATGTGAAACTGGAAATTGTTCTCAGCATGTGGACCTGCTCCATGAAGCTCTGCAGACTATAAACAGTGCTCAGCAAACAGTTCAGTTTACCTCAAGATGAGTTTCCTGCTCATTTAAGTTGAGATGAGAAGTTTTCTTCCATCAAGAGGGTTTATATTACTACATTGATGCCAAACCACAAGTCCTGCAAGTGTCTTATCTCTCAGAGGCTATAATGTGGATTAAATGACTCATCAAGGCTGTTTAAATGTTTTTAATGTAGACTGTGAGTTGTTGATGAGTTCTTTTCCCACCACAAGGCAGATTTGGGAATGCTGATTGGTTTGGTTAAGTAACATTAGTGTGATAATGGTATAGTCTTCAAAAACCCTTGTGTCATCTTATCTGGAATATCATCGAAGCAAGCTGTCTGTGAATGAGTTAATATCTTCTCTTCTAACATGAGAGAACGTCAGAGGAGGGGAAAATACGGGCAAGCAGATATGATCTTTATACGATTATATACAGATTTTTAGAGTTTGTTTTAAATATGTCTTGACTAAAATATTGAGTTAAAATCAGCCATTATTAAAACAATTACCCTTAATAGATTAAGATTGCAGTTGCTTGATAGGGTTAAAGTTCTATGCAAATTGTTCAAGATTATGTGTTTAATCTCATGCAAGATAAAGTAGGCTATACATAACTGAAATGACATGATGTTATTGAAACCTAACTTATTTAAGCTATTATTATCTTTTTCTATAGCTTGATAAAGTCCAGCTGACAAAATGTGTGAAAAATGAAAAGATCTGCTTTGATGACATGCTTAAACAGTATTTCTTGAGTTTCTGAGTAGACATGTACATTGTACAATAAAATGGCAAGACTCTCAGTAAAGCCTTGAAATACTCATATATAAATACTGGCTGCATTTGAAATTGCATACTTCCCTACTTTAAAGTAGGAGAAAAACTGCATATATCAAGAATAGTATGTCCGAATCCACAGTATAAAATAATAAAAATCATAAAAGAGTAGGCAAAAAGTAGTTTTTCCAGCGTGATTCTGAAATGTGCATAAGATGGATACTTTACTATCCCATGAGGCCATAGGACAGAATTTATGATTGGCAGTGTAGCGACGCAACTGATGCTGGTAGGTCACATGATAATGACAACATGGTGCATGTACGTCCTGATTGCATTCATACTACACACACTCATACTGTATAGCACTTACTTTTTATGGGTCAAAATGTAAGTACTTTTTCATCTACTCAAGAGAGTATGTGATTTCACTCCCTGAAAAATCCCACAATGCACCACAAAAACCAGGGAATATAGATACTCACTATGCTCCCTTACTGGAAATTACGTCACATTTTATTATATCATTTGAAAGATGTTCATTGAATGCATTTTGTGTCAAGACAATGATAAATGATACACAGTTTAGCCCACATAGGCTGATGTTGTTCTCACTGTGTAAAGAGTTTTGAAAAAGTGACCTAAGCATTGAGAAATGAGTCCTAGCAACTGTAAAAACCTGTAATACAATATTGAAATGTATTCTGAATCTAAAAAATGAAATACTACCCAAACAATTAGATGTAGCTGAACAACTACTATCACGATTCACCAGTAAGAGTGCCCCTGATTACTACCAGAGGGCACTCCACCCCGGACTGTCATTCAATCAAAGACTACATTACCCATAATCCTTTGCCCAGACTCATCAGCACTCAGTTTACACCCGAGTCTCATTTACCTCATTACCTCAGCCTATATAAATCATGTTCACTCTGTCATTCACTGTGAAGTCTTGTTTAGTGTTACACTGCATTTCTGAGCGTTTTCCCTGGTTTCATGTCTCTTGGTTTGTTGGATTTCTTGCCTGTTTCCTGGATTCTTTTGCCTCTGTCTCCTGCCTTGTTTGCCTGTTTGGACTGCCTACCTGTGTTTTGACCTTGCCTGTACTGTTGACTACGATTGTGGATTACCCTTTCATTAAAGCTGCGTTTGGATCCTTAGCCTTCCCGTCTCAGAGCAGTACATTACACCTACACAGGTGTTAGTCTTTCCATTTAATTACCATCTGTACAAAAGTGGAAAACAATTGTATAATATTACCTGCCATTGTTTTATGCGTGACAATGTGTGTTTTGTTGGTAGTGATGCAAAGTCCGATTGATTTCCGCGAACCGGTTCTTTTCGGATAGTTCGGCTCAATGAACCGGTTCAAAAACCTGATTCATAGGTTCCTGACATCATCATGCAATGATGTCACTTAGCATTTATTTTATGCTTTTTTTTATGCATTTCTCAGTGTCCTGTTATATCAAGGAAACATTCAAATAAAGTAATCTGTGTCAATGCATACTGAAACAATCAAATAAAGTTTGTGCATGTTGCTGATTATTGCCTTTTCATGCACTGAAGTTTGTGTTCACAGTTAATTCATTTATCCTTCACGTCGAATTCGACTGAAAGCTGCGGAACTACAGCACACATTACAGGCACTGATCAACAAACGCGGATATGTGCTTTGTCTAAAGTATACCATAGAACGAGTAAACCAACTCCTTACAAATATATGTCCTTATAAACTCCTTGATTTAAAATATAATCTGCATGTGCAAAACCATAGTAAAAAAAAATGTTTTAATAAAATTAAGGCCTAATTAATAAAACCAGTTCACTTAAGTTAATGGTGTTTGTGTGGTCACAGTTTCATTCGTGGATGTCGACTGACCAATATCGAGTAGCCCGCATCTTGGATAAGATTCCTAAAAGTTTTGCACATGCAGCACACATTCTGACATGCATAAACGCGGATATGTTACATGTCTAAAATAGCCTATAGAAAGAATAAATAAATACATTTTAAAATATAATCTGCATGCACAATAAACTACCGTAAAATCTATTTAAATTTCTCGACAGAAAGGTTTTTGTAGGTTTTAGTAAAATCTTATTTAATAACAGTAGTCATAATAAGCATATTTCCAGGACGTGCCTCAGACTTGCGTCACCAGCTCAATCATCAGAATCCTCGATCATCCTCTGCAAACTTCGACAGCTGGTTGAACGGCTCTTTTGGTTCTTTTTTAGTCGGACGTGCTACTTTGGCTTTTGCGTCTTCTCTTGCATTATCAGCCCGGAACTAAAGTTTGATTAATGAACCGGCTCAACTGGTTACTTGCTGAGAACTGGCTCAAAAGAATGATTCATTCAAGAACCGAACATCACTATTTGTTGGTTGACAATCTCTGCTAGTGTTATGGAAGAATGGAGCCAGAGTTGATTTGAGATATGTATGAAGTGCTTTGGTAGTTTTGAAGATGACATTAACTGCAAGTTGAAGAACTGTGTGAATGGTTTTGAAAAATTAACTCAAATTTTGAGAAATGTATTTTAATTATTGTGCATTGATTAAGCACTGCATATCGAATAATAAAGGATTCTAATGTTCAATATTGTTAAATGTGGATGTGATTTATGAATCCAAAGTGTGATGGCATCCTCATTATAAATTTACAGCAGCCTGAGACATAGAAAACCAGCATATGCTTGGCTCCCGCAGGCTTAGCCGGCACCTTGAAGTGGAACTGCTAAACAAAATGTGTAGGTCCTCTTAATTTTAGAGATGAATAAATCTCTTTTTTATAATTAAAAAGAGCAGCTGAGATAGTTTGTTTTCTACCAGCTTAACAGCTTTGAGCAATGAAGCAAACTTATTTGAGCACATATTGAATTTTCATGTTGTGCTTCATAGCTCTTTAGATTATTTAATCAATCACAGATCCATTGTACTTGAGGCATTAAGCCAAGTACTCATAATATTTGAAAGGAAGGTAAATTGATTGTCACCTGATCAGTTGCTAATAAGGCTTAAATAGCAAATCAATAAAAAAATGCCCACTGTGGTAGCTACAGTCAGCTATGGTATAGAAGTTATATCTCAGAGGCAATTAGAAACTAAATGCACAATGATAAACCCACAACAAGGAATGAAAACCTTTTGATCACAGACTTTAAATGAGCTCCTTTTTTCCTGCTCCACTACTTGGATATAGAATGACCTGAATTTCCCCAGACCTAAAATGAAAGACTTCTTCCTCTGAGGCATAAGGCATGCAAATCAATTTATGCCGTATTTCTTTTATTGAGACAGCACTGCAATTTGAAAAAGCTAAAGGGGTGGTGTTCATGACAGCAAAATGTAAAAGGGTCTCACAGTTTCTTTCTAGGTCATTGAGGTTTAGGATATTCATTTTTGATGGTGCTGAGGGAAAACCCTAGAAAACAGCGTAAAAAGGGTTCCGCATGCAAATGACGTCTAAAGGTAGGAACTGTATGGTTTGAGATGCATCACATTTACCTGAGATTGGTGTGCAGAGAGGCTATGATCATAGAGGTTAAATAAATAATATCAAGAACAGGGTATGTGACGTGAAAGCCACACGTGTGCTTTTAACCCATCGAAGTTAGTGCACACACATGAACTCTTTCCCCGCCAAACACTAAATTTTCCATTATTTGTGAGAAAACGCTTCCCCGCCAAACACAGAATTTTCCAGTTTCCGTGTTTTCACTGTTATGAATGAGTACAGAATCTCCTGATAAAAAAACACAGGCGAGGAAGATGCAAAAAAAACAAGCGATCGCATGCAAGCAGATGCATCTGTAAAATAACGTGATCATCAACATTAAACATCATATAAATCAAAACGATCTAATGTTACTGAATGAAATGTCGACCCAGGGCGAGCTATAGGACTGTGCAAGCATTGTTGATGGACTCGATCTACTCCACTACTACTTCTTCACTACTTGATTTTCTCAGCTTTTTGTTCAAAATGTTTTTTTATTTAAAAAAAAGAATGCATGAAGCTAGAATAAAACATTTGTTTAAAAGCAGAGGGTCTGCTCTTTCTTGTGTTATATTGCATGCTCAGATATTCATACAACAAAATATTCTATGGGCCATTACATTGTTGTGAAAATGATCAAAAACCCTGGTGGTGGCTGGCAACTTTTTTTTAAAACGCTGGTGGGGAAAGAGCTAAGAGTAGTGAACACACACACAGCAAACCGTGGAGCAATTGGGGGGTAAAAAAAAAAAAAAATATATATATATATATATATATATATATATATAAAGGTAGCTATTCAAGTTTGTCATGTATTCAGACTCATTTATACAGTGAGAAAAATTGAAAGTTGTTTAGAAAATTAAATAAGTGGGTTTTATATTGTCATTTTACTAAAGCCAAAAGATGAAATTAAAATATTATCTGGAAATGATTTGTTTGTTTGTTTTTTTTTATTAAAAATGAAGAAAAAAAAAAAAATTCACACAGCATTTCTAATAGTTGACTCCACGCAGAATTTTATTTCAACCACTATTTTTAAAAGTCTGTTGCAGTGTATGCAGTAAGAGTTGTTTGCCATTTGAATCAACAGCCCTGTTTCCACCGAAATTACCCGGAACAATATGTCCCAGGAACTTTTTTCCCCTAGACCTGTTGCTGTCTGCGTTTCCATCACGGTCTAAAGTACCGTGAAGATTAGTCCAGTGACGTAGGACTGCGCGCGACTTTGAAGGATTCCCGCTGGATTTCGTCCTTCACATATAAGCTTAATAAAGCCTGAACTCTATTGTTGATTCAAATAGCAAAGAACTCTTACTGCACACACCGCAACAGACTTTTAAAAATGGGGGTTGAAATAAAATGTTGCGTGAACTCAATCAATCAGCATGTTCAGCGGCCAAGTCCCACCCCCAAACGTTTCTGAACTTTGGCGCGAGCAGGGACTTTCTGAGGGGGAAATTTTTACCCGGAACATCATTTAGCACACCAAGTACACAAGTACCACCAACAAAGTCCCTAGTTCCTGGAGAAAGTTCCTGCGGTGGAAACACGGCTAACAATAGAGTTTAAAATCCGACCGATGGACCGACGACGAGGTTCAGGCTTTTTCTAAGCTTATATGCGGAGGACGAAATCCAACGGGAACTAGAAAAAGTCGCATGCAGTTTTACGTCACCAGACTAATTTGCCTAATCTTCACGGTACTTTAGACTGCAGACAGCAACAGGTCTGGGACAAATAAGGAATATTTTCAATTTTTTTTTCATAAAAATTTTGTAGAATAAAAAAGCAATAATATCAAAGTTTAACCCCTTGCTCTAGAAGTTATACTGAGGAATAATATTGCATGGAATCATAATCTTTTAGCAAAATTTGCTCCTCCACTGAAAAGGCTTTTCAGGTAATGTCAGGAGTCATCCCCTCCAATCACCTGGCTTGATTAAATGGGTTGCGAATACATTGTTGACATTAAGCTTTTGAAGCTCACAGAGATCACTGGACTTGTTTCTATAATTTATGAGCGAGACTTCTATTCACCTATAAAATGTTCAATACTTGCCAGTGTTAGCAGACATATTTTGCATTGATTTTTCCACTGGCCTTAATTCTCCCATAGATGATGCACATTGCGTCCATCTAAATAAAAGTTGCTATTTAAAGACTGTCTGCATGAAAAAACGAAAAAACAACAACAACAACAACACTTGAACAGTGTTTTCAAACTGGGGTTCGTAGACCTTAATGGAGCAGTAGAGGGTCTGAAGATGCACAGCTAACGATTCTAGCCCCAACTTCAAGCCTGAGTTTGTCACCACATTTTTACAACCAATACAAAACATTAGGCTACATACATTCTCGAATTGCTCACTTTATATTAGCCTATATCTTCAATCGTTTTTTCCTGGCCACTGTGGTCTTACACCTGACCTGCTCACTGAGCATCAATACTGCTTTGTAATGACAATTTGCCATGACAAGCATTATAAAAACACATTATATCTAAACCCATTCTCAATACATTTTTATACATCAGAAAAATATACACATTTGCCACACTAATTATGTTCCTTTGGTGCAATGTGACTCCTCTGACACTCCTATGCAAAACAATCAGAAATCATCTGAAAATATTAACTCACCACTAAGATTGGATATTTCACGGTTGCATGTATATCTCTAGTTCTGTTATACAATCACCTGAAGGGATTCCCAGCAGCTCTCATCTCTCTTGTTATCGTCATAACTGGGGGGGTTAGCTGGACCAGCTCCAGGCTCCAGGGATGATGACTCCCCTCCCCATGCTGACTCAGTCTGTTTTCTTGGCAGGTTCTCTCTCTTGCTCTCTTTCTCTCTCTCTCTGGCACTGGGCATCAACAGTTGGACATTTGGAAGCAAAACAGCTTTAGGACAACAGTGGGACGCTGCGGACAATGTGACAAATACAAACTTCATATTGAGCCGCAGATTGTAGTGTAACTGAAAAGTAAAGTGGATGCAGGTTTGATACAGATTTAGAAAGTGTTATTATTATTAATATAAAGATTCATGAACCAAAAGCACTGCTGCAATTCAATTCACTCAAAACAAAATCCACTCTGCCGTGTGTCTGCTGCATGCTGATGTCTGCCTTCGTCCACCATCGGTTTGCATTGTCACTTTTATCTAATTTTAAGTAAACAAATGTGTACAGGACTGACTATGCTTTTTTAAAGTATACCCTCTGGTTACAATTACCCAGAATACAACTGTGTGAGCAATATTCTCTGACATTTCTGGTGTGTATAGTATACAAAGGAGTTTTATTTGCATCTATTTATTTATATATCTCTCAGGCTTATGTTTTGTCTTCAAGAGACATGGTGCACTCTTTTATTCCTACTGAAGCATAAGCTTTATATGAGCTCCATATGATCACAAATGTCAGATAAACAAAGCCATCCATCGGAACGCATTCTCCAATTAATGCCCTCGGTTTACCCCCTTTCGATCAAAGAAATTGCGGGAGTAATTAGAAAATCTCATTTGCGGCTCACACATGAGCTTTGAGACTCACTGACTGTGGTGATGAATGGCCGTAGCCCTCTCAGGCCAGCGAGTGTATAATGAACGCCACAGGCGTGAAATGTGTCAGAGTAATTGATAGCCTGGATAAGTGTCATTTCGCCTGTTCTCCAAGATATCCCTGGGTTGTATCTGCCACTGCCATGGAGTCATGGCATTATGGTTCCTCACACCTTCTCGCTCGCTGCAAGGCATGGCTAGACTTGAACTGTACTCCGGCCGTTGCATAAACATATTCATCGTGCTCTACTCGTTTTCAAAGTTAAAGTCACCATGAAAACAAAACTGACGATTCTCTTCTCTGATGACGTGTTTACTGGAGTGAGGGCGGGATCACATGAGATCCCACCAATAGCAAACAACAATGATTGAACAATCCAATCAATTTCTCATAGACTTAAAGGGTTAGTTCACCCAAATATTCTGGCATTAATTACTCACCCTCATGTAGTTCCAAACCCGTAAGTTCATCTTCGGAACACAAATGAAGATATTTTTGATGAAATCCAAAAGCTTAGTCCCTCCATTGGGAGCAACGCAATTTATACATTCACGGTCCAGAACAATAGGAAAGAAATCATTAAAGTAATCCATGTGACTCCAGTGGTTTAACCTCAATTTTATGAAGCGACGCATGTGCTTTGTTTGCACCAAAAAAACAAAATATATATACCACTTTTTTTTACGAAAATATTGACCTGCAATCCAGTACGGGGAGCACCACGACGCATACGTGTTGATCTTTCTGACTTTAACACATTCACAATAAATACGTACAGTCACTTAGCAATAATGTTCTCACACAAAACTTCCAGTGGATTTGTTCTTATGCAGATAAATTTATTCTTAACTTTTTAATGAGAGTGTGTTCCGGCAGTTAGTAATGCACACACATGCACAAACTTCTCTCCAGCTCACTTTGTGTGCCAAAAGTGCCATTCTCTAAAACAAGTTAAAAATTTAGGCCACAGAATTAGTACTTATATTTAATTATTTAATATTGTAATAACAGATTTTTGTTTAAATGGCATACATGTAATATACCACAGTGATGTTCTTTTATTTTTTATTATATTTGTGATGTTTTTAAAATGTATGATAATACAGTTTTAGTGCAAACGTAATAATTTTACACAATATACATTCTGTATGCCCAAAAGGACACTCAATGTGTCCTAAGAAAAAGCAATGAAATAAAGCAATAAAATATTTACTTGAAGCACTCCATAAAATGTTATGTTAATATTTCAATAATTTAACAACACAACTGCATGTTCACGGTTCTGTTAATGATCACATGACATGCAAGTAAACAAGTTTATTTTTCTTCCTTAATAAGTTATTTATTTATTATTAATTTTTTAGCTTTTCATCAACTGCTGAACCCCATGCAGTTTCCTCATGAACCTAGTTTCGGAAACCCTGCAATGAGGCAAACAGCTGTCTCTTGCAAATAGTTTTTGACTAAGCCAGCCATGAATGCAGCAAGTGTTGATCAACAAATCCCACAAAACATAAAAAATATCGGTCACACTTTAGATTAGGGTCATATCCTCACTATATAACTAACTATTAACTACGACTTTTGCCTCAATAAACTCCTAATTACTAATTATTAATAGTTAGTAAGGTAGTTGTTAAGTTTAGGTATTGGGTTGGATTAAGGAATGTACAATATGGTCCTGCACAATAAGGCATTAATTTGTGCTTCATAAGTACTAATAAACAGCCAGCATTCTAGTAATATACATGCTAATAAGCAACTAGTTAATAGTGAGAATTGGACCCTAAATTAAAGTGTTACCAAAATATCCTGAATGTCACACTAATCTGTTTATTATATACTACATATTTTTTTCCAAAAAGAAATTCTATCTAGACCGAAACATCTCCTCTCCCGATACCATCGTCCACTCAATAGCAAATTGTGGTTTTAGCCCTTTAATATGTCTCATCCCACCTTTGTTTCAATAGAAAATTCTTCCACACAGTAAAGCAAACCATTTTATTTTGGTCTTTTGGAGAAATCGGAGAAAGTATAGCTTATGCTTCTAAAGGTCATCATACCCTCTGGATTTTGTGGGTTTATAAAGGTCCATGAATTACTATGATCAGACTGAGAGAGAAAGATTGGACACATATCTGTACATTTGGGACTGTGTTTCTCTCCGACTTCAACAACGCCACACCGCGGTACACACTCACTACTTATCAGTAGCCTTCAGAGAAGCAGAACTTCCACTAAGCACATTAATCCACGGAGATTGTTTCTCTTTCTTTCGGTGTAAACACAGGATAGTTTGAGCCTTCGCAAGAAACTCCTTCTGTACCCTTTTCTGTATTCTCTCTGTACAGCTTTAATGATGTACAGTCACAATAGAAGCAGTCTTTGTGGCCCAGCCACTCTTTCTTACACCCAAAGGGCATCATACTCCATTCTCACACCAGTTCACATGACTAGGTTGATTTAAAAATCATCTTAACACTAATCGTGTATTACATTAATCTGCCATCATATCTGCAATAGACTGTGGTGGTGAAACTGTCGCATTTACATTTATGACTAACGTACACCATGACAGCTAGAGCGAAACAGGGTAGCTACGCAACGGGCTTCCTGTGAGGATCTGTGCCTGGCATGCAATTCAGAGCATGCCATTATTTTGTTAGTCATGCATACAGGGTCACATGGATCACAGCTGTTAACAAGAGTGAGAGTGCTTGTGGTAACCCACCAATATCTTCTATTACACAGACCTGAGCAGCACCATAATACTTTGATTTATATTATTGATCTGGTGCAACAGACAGAAGACGAAGCGTGAACAGCGTGAAAACATTTTAAGACAGTATCGACAGAGCACAGCTAGAGACAGGAAATAACCGTTAAAGACGCACACAGCCATGATTTACACTTATTTACCAATACTCTCCCAGCTAACAAGGAACATTCTCAGAACTTTGGCTAACGTTCATTACCAGAACGCTTCGTTCAAAGTTATCTGGTCTTGAATAATGCTCTCAAACTGCTAGCACAAAAACATTATTTATACATTGTACATGGCTTTTCTTTGAATGTCTGAAACTACGTTTTAGAATGTTCATAGAATGATAAAATAAAGTAATAAGCCCCAAGAAGCCGTTGTTTACAGTTCATTTACAACAGCTAAGGGGCATTGTTAGGCCTGACGCGGAGCGGTAAAGACTGTCTTAATGAGGGAGTCACTCAGTAGCGAAAGGACTAAAACTTGTTGTGTGAACATGGGAACAAGACGCACCTGACAAAGGAGCGCTGTCACTGTCAGGACACGAGAAAACCCCTTTACTGTTAAAAGGAAAAGATATCACAGCGGACATTCAACTGACTTTTTATTATGAACATAGGACTGACCTTGAGGAATATGCTAAATCTGAATGCAGGTATACACTCGGTCACTCAATCTCTCTCTCACAATAATACAAGCTTCAATGAGAACAAACATATGTTTACGTTGCTAAGAGTGGTTGCTAAGAGTGTTGTGCAGTGATACAGAGAACTGTTGGGTGAAGCGGTCATAGCTGTGTTTTATCGTGAATAAAACACAGCTATTGACTAATCAGAATCAATGACTGAAACTATCCGTTTTATAATGGAATGTTTACTTAAAGGGGTCATGAACTGCACTGTTGTATAATGTTTCCTGTGGCGCACTTATAATGTTAGTATGATTTTACATTAAAAATGGTCATAATTTAGAAATAAAAGGCATTTTTCCTACTCTGATTTTAGCCCTCTAATCTGAACGCTCTGTTTGAAGGGGCGTGTCTGTGAGACTTCAGTTCATATGAAAACTCTTTCAAAAACTTTTAGCATGTTTTTACTATTACAGCTCTTAAGGTTAACTAATCGTGCAAAGTGTTGATTGTAATATTATATTTAGATCTATGGCATTATAGTATTTAAATTGTGGCATGAAAGGTTGTGATGAGCATTTTAGCCGATCACAGACATGTTGAGCACATGAAAGCAGCGATTTTGTCATTGCAACTGGATTTCTGCACTAATGAATGCTTTCATCTTAACTAACAGTGCAAACACAATGTAAATAAGAGATTCGCTGATTTTTACGAGAGATTTGGCGTGAGTCACTGATAAACTTGCACTGTTTGATTGACAGCTCCAGCGATTGCAAAGGGAGTGTTCTTTGATCTCTTTCTATATATCATTTAATCACAGTTTAAATAACAGATTATTTCCCTCCTACTAAGAGACACAATGTGAAGTTGACTGTTTAGTCACTGGTTTGATTTACTGACACATAGATAAAGAACATCTGACTGTACATGAATCATTGCATATCAGAAATCATTGGTCACAGTAAGATCAGGCATTAGTAACACAGTTACTTACATGTTGTTTCATTACTGTCGAGTCCATATCGTAAAAAAAAAGTCTGTTTGCGAAATTGCGACTGATTTACCAAAGAACCCACAGTTAAATGTACCGAATACAAAAAAATAATGCTTAACTGAGACATCCTAGCATTAGGATCCTTTGGAAGGTAATGTTATTTGTAGTCCATCCTGTATTGCTCTTTTCTCCTCGTCATCTCACTAACACACCAGTGGGCAGGGCCAAAGTTGCAATGAAGTAGATTTTCATCTGTAAATGTGGTCTTTCACCTATCTATTAGAGAGGCATGTTCCAATTCGTTATCTGGGCTTGGTTACAATAAAAGCTTTTTTTTTTTTGGCAAACAAGGAAGATTTCAGTTCTGAAACTTACAGGATATTCTAGTATGATGAGGTCTTATATGTCAAAAGCTCAATTTGATTTCCCAGTTTATGACCCCTTTAAAGTTGTGACACAAAAAAAACCATCATTCTCAGTTTTTACAAATATAATGGCATTTACTACACCCATCAAGCTTCAGCCCTGATACTGTAAGAAAAATGACCTAACAAATATTTGGCTTTAATTATGGTAAACATTAGTTTATAAATATGTACTAACATTTGGTCGCACAGCAAACTAGTCCCTACTGAGTAATAGCTTAATTTATGCTATATTTGCAGTCCTGTTGTGTTTTTACATTATTTTACTATGGCTTGAAAAATTACGGTATTATATAATTATGCACCATGAAATGATATATATGAAAATATATATAAGTGCATGATGCAATGGCAGAATGTAAGCACTGCACAGCGGCTAAGTCTTATTAGCAAATAAAGGAACTAGTGTTCTTGTGTCCCTCTGGCTGATATTAAGTGACTGTTTTTTGGATTACTTCCCTTTGCTCTATGAACTTATTACATTTAAAAGTAATTCTGCAGCAGAATTCTCTCAGTGCAGCTCAGTGTGAAATAGACCACTGGGAAACTCAAGCATGTAAATGATGAGAGGTACATTACATTTGTGAAAGAAAAGCACGATTCATGAAAATGATTGGAACCTACATCTTTGTATACTCAAATTTTGCAGTCAAGGCCATATGCTGTGGGTTTGTTACACGCATATGTTCAGACAAGCATGTTTATCTGTTTCACGCAGATTTGGCTAATTGAACTTGTTTATATTTATGTGTAACTTTCTCATTTGCAAACATGCTTTACATGTTTTGAATGCGGTATGCTTTCCCAACTGCAGTATCCTGGGCTCTGATGCTGCCGGCTGCATGCAGACTGAAGCTGCGCCGGTGTTTAAAGTGAACGCCTGGGTACAGGATTGTGTGTGTGTGTGTGTTTGTGGCTTGCATGCTAATGATGAGGCAGTGGTACCAAGCGTGGGAGAGAGGGAAAAAGGTCTAACACAGCCCACGTTGATGACGTTACTCAAGAGAGGCTTTGCAGCAGCAGAAACACAATTTCACACTTTCCTTTTAGGACTACGGATTTCAGAAAACATATCATAATTCAAACAAAATGTGTGGTACTGCAAACACATTTCACTTCAGCTGTATAAACTGGAGGATTTAATTCAGAATTGACAAAAGTAATGAATGTGTTTCGACTGCAAAGAGCTACAGGACGTCTTTTGAATGCAACAGAGAACCATCATGACAAAGAAATAGATGGATTCTCTTGGGTCCGATCTAAGAGGGGAAATCTATGAATGAATTCTCTTGTGTCCTCTTATGTTTCACAGTCTCAACCACTTCAAGTTAAAGGCAGATCATTAATATGGAAAAACAGTAACACTTTACAATAAGGTTTCAGTTAAGTACTTTAGTTAACATGAACTAAGAATGAACAATAATTAACAAGGATTCATAAATAAATTGCTCATTGTTAGTTCATGTTAGTTAACATGTTAACAAAAGAGACCTTATTGTAAAGTGTTACCGGAAAAACTATTGGGTAAGAAATGGTGCCGTTTTACTGGTTTACTAGCACTAACAGTCACTTCTGTTTTCTGCAAGCTCATAAAAAGAGAAATATACTTTTCATAAATCACATAAAATATCTGTGCCGTTTCCTGACTGGAACATGATGACGGAAATAGTCAAGCACTCTTCTGTAGCTATAGTAACGCTAAAGTATCCAAATGCTTTGTTCTTGGTGTTCCATATAACATTCCTCAGAATATGACAGTCATTATCAAAATGCTTCACAATTTCTTATTATGGCTTGCTTTCAAAATGCAAGGCATCTCATATCTGAAGGATTTCTAATGCCAGATTTGCGTTAAAGTGTTCATGCACAATGCAGTCAGCTTGTCTTTACTCATTTTAATACAATCAATAAATCATTAAAAAGCTTATGTTTATGGCTGACATAATCAACTACATGATATATGACAATATTGCAATATTGTATTAAAAACTTATGCTAATGTCATGGACAGATGGACAAAAGAAGGGGCATGACAATAGAGTCATGCAGGTAGTGTGTGATGAGGTGCACTTGATGCTCATTGGAACTCTACTGAATTAGTCTTAATTAGGAAAATTAGTCTCTGACACACTGTAATCGCTCACTCATTTTCTGATCATGGTAGATCGCAATCCACCCGAAAGTCAATGAACGTCTCGGTTACGTATGTTCCCTGAGGAGGGAACGGAGACGTAACGTCAGTGACTGACGAATGGGGGTTTCGCCTAGAAGCCTATCATCTTCGAGATCTTAGAAAACGCCCAATGGCAGGCCTGGCAACATCGCATTATGTTTACCTGCTGAGGAGCCAAGACTGAACTCCCGGCCGTTTCAGCTGTACAGCGGAAGTGGCAGAAGGACGTTACGTCTCCGTTCCCTCCTCAGGGAACGAGGGTTACATACGTAACCGAGACGTTCCCTTTCGTTCAGTCACTCCGAGTAACGTCAGTGACTGACGAATGGGAGTCCCAATCTAATCACGCCACTCGGCTGTCGTTAAGTGCCCTGCGTAAGTGTGAGCTCCCTGTCGTAAGCTAGTACGGACGAAGGACTCCAACTTAGCACAGGAATACCAAGGTACACTGGGAAGCATATTCCAGGTGGAAGTATGCGCCAAAGTGCCTACCCGTAGGGAGGACTTAAGGAGACACATATGACCCTGCGAGGGGCTGCATATGGAGGAACTCTGGGGTAACCAGCCGAAGGTGCAATTTTACCCCCAGTGGAGGCAAGGGCTTGCTGAGGGAAATACACATGCTCAGAGAGGCTTACAGTGGAAATACACATGTGGGGGTCGCCCATAGGGGGATCTATGCACACGGTGGCACCTAGCCTGACACGAGGGCCTGAGCGAGTGGGCAGACGCACATGTGTCGGCAACAACAGTGCTGGAGGAACTCAGGGTTTCGGGGAAACTACCTGAGGAAAATATCGCACGTATCCCGTCCGTGGAGAGGAATGGCGAGCCAGCGAAGACACCTGAGCCTAGTCCATTACCGGCATACAGCGGGAACGTAGACCACCTTGATGGTTGATGTACGCTACTGTGGCCGTGTTGTCTGACCGGACTAGTACATGTTGACCCTTGAGCAACGCTCGGAAGCGGTGCAGGGCGAACCGTATAGCAGCGGAACAAAGGATTCTCCCCTGGCCCTCCACCGGGGGAAGGAGTGGTCCTGCTACCATCTCCTGGAAAGAACTGCCCATCCCTGAGCTGTCCGCGTCAGGAGCGCCACTTAGCGGACTGGGGCGCCTTCCTGCGGCGTCCTCCACGGCGCGGCCCAGGTGAAGGCTGCTGCTGGGGCCGGGCGGGAGGGGTGGGAGCCATGGGAGGGCGCCCTCGGCGGCGAGCAGGCTGAGGCGACTGTGCCGGCGGCTGGGTGGAAGCAGCAGCTGGCCGCCAGGGCAGTATATGTTTAATAGCCTCAGTCTGCTTTTGGGCGGTTGAGAACTGTTGGGCGAAGCTCTCAACCGCGCCGCTGAATAGCCCATCCTGGGATATGGGAGCGTCGAGGAACCGGGTTCGCTCGGCGTCCCGCATATCGGCCAGGTTGAGCCATAGGTGTCTCTCCTGGACCACAGCTGTGGACATCACCTGGGCCATGGAGCGTGCGGTCACCTTCGTCGCCCGGAGGGTGAGGTTGGTGGCGGCACGCAGCTAATTTCTGAGCCCTGGGTCAGCCCTACCCTCGTGCATGTCGCATAGCATCTGGGCCTGGTAGACCTGCAAGATGGCATGGCATGCAAAGAGGCGGCAGCCTGCCCCGCAGCTCTGTAGGTCTTCGACACCAATGTTGATGTGAATCTACAGGCTTTGGAGGGGTGTTTAGGGTCGCCACACCAGGTTGAAGCACTCTGAGGACACAGTTGCATCGCAACAGAGCGTTCAACCGGGGGAACCCCAGTGTACCCTTTGGCCGCGGCCCCATCGAGGGCAGAGAAGGCGGAGGAGGTCGCCGAACGGTCGCGGGAAGACAACGGGGCCTTCCAGGACCGAGACTCGCGGCTGCCCGGGAAAGCATGGCTGTCAACTCTGGGTCCGACTCGGGAAATGCTGGCACACCGGAAGGCGGCAGCATAGCCGAATCATCATCCTCAGAGGACTCTAGCCCACATTGTGATGCGGCGATCAACATCTCCCTGTCCTCTGCGGGCCCAAACACAACAGACGGAACAGCAGAAGCTGGCTCCGTTGCTACAGTTTGAGCGCACGGAGGGAGCGGTGCGCTAGAGGGGGGTGTGGCCCGAGGCATGAGCGTCGGGGCTTTATTCCACACCCTCACCCTCAGGTCACCCTGGCCACCAGCCAAAGTGTTGCCTCGCGAGGAGACAGCAGATTGGGGTGTGGCAGAGGGGACTCTCGCTCCGGAACGGAGCTCATTGAGTCTCGACCGCAGCACCGAGATGGTCATGTTCCCGCAGTGGGAACATGACTCATCCATGAACTTCGCCTGAGCGTGCTGTAAGCCCAAACACGTCAGACAGTGTTCATGCCCATCAGAGGGCGGCAGAGACCGACCGCACCCAGAAGCACACAGGCAAGACATCTTTAAAAAGACGTGCCACGTGTGAGCTCTTTTGTGAGAGGAAGCTTCACAGTGATGCCGAAGCGCACAGGGACCGAATACCAGCTGAATGCAGACCACTGCACAGATCAGCAGGCAGGCAGTAAACGATCGCTGGAACCCACCGTAACACCAACACCGACTGGAAAGCAGCTCGTCTCGAAGAAGCTGACGATACTCAGAAGGCTTGAGGAGTGAAGAGAGATATACTCTTGGCTCCGAAGCAGAAACATAATGCGATGTTGCCAGCGTACTTCCTTATATACCCACGCTGTGGGGCGGAGCTACGCTATGCAAATTCCGCATGCCCATGGCATTGGCCTGCCATTGGGTGTTTTCTAAGATCTCGAAGATGATAGGCTTCTAGGCGAAAACCCCATTCGTCAGTCACTGACGTTACTCGGAGTGACTGAACGAAAGGGAACTGAGACAACTAATTGCAAATTAGTGTTTGGCACCAGAAATGAGCTCAGTAGGATATGATCATGGTTAAAGGTGGTGTACTGTGTGTGCAGAAGCTTATATTAAAGTGTCCTTATGAAGCCTGTTTGGAAAAAGCTCTGTCAGAGCTGCACCACAGAGCTCATGCATTTTGAGCCTCAAAATCAGCCCAGCACCACATATAATTGTATTGCCAGCAGTGAAAGGTTAGAGCAACAATTCTGGCTACAGGCCGGAAAAAATATTCCTCTGAGGGTGTCACACTGTCTGTGGAATCAAGTCAAAACTAAAGATGAGGAAAGATATAAAGTGGAATTAAAAAAGTGACGATTTACAGAAAAAGACATGGTGCATTATGGGCTACTAGCATAGACATTCTGAATAATGCATTTAAAGGCACAATATGTAATTTTCACCACTAGAGGTTGCTTATTTAAAACGAGGGCATAGCTTCGCCTTGATTTAGTAGAATCATGGGTGTTGTTGTCTTTACCTCTACAGCCGGTGGATATCATATTTATGGATGAGTAAATGTATTAAAGAAGTAATAAGGTTACTGTAGTATGAAGCAGGGTGGGGCTGAAAGCTGTTGGAGCGGAACGAGGCCGCCGGAGCGATGGCTAATGAGAGACAAGCACGACACACGGCTCGAGAACAGTGGAGCTTTTATTTTGCTGCAGACGACTGCTTTCGCTTCTTCTGGTCATGCTTATGTGGGGTAATGCTGGGCTGCCTATATCATATTATATACATTTGAGTGTGTTGTAAGTTATGTTATAATGCCACTATGTGTTCACTCTGTTGCACACTGCAGTAAGCTAGATCGATATTAAGCATATGGTAAACGCAGTAAATCAAGAAAACGAGATTTAAACTATAAGACTAACTGTGTTGAGCTGTATAACAAGGATTAGTTTTCTGTCGATGAATGTATCCAAACAGTTGCTCACCTGTCTAACAGAACATATACGGTAATATATTAAAGCGTCTTTGGTGTTTCCATGGTTTCTACAAAATAAAACCGGAAATGATGCCAATGATAGGCGACGCACGGACACGGCCCGTGTCCTGCACTTTAAAAAATATTTTTGCGATTTAGTTATTTCAGCTAATTTTTTTCAGTGGAGATAACTAGATTGTCCAGACAACAAGAATTTTTAAGTTGTCTTGTCCTCAACTAGACTGAAAGTTAAGTGAACAAATATAATTGTTAAATGATATATTGTCTTAAATAAATGTAATTGTGTATTGATATGTGTTGCTGTGATTTTAATTAGCCATCATTTTAGTCTAAATCAAATGTAATTTACAAATGAATATAGTAATGCAATCAATAATGATTAACAAAAATCTTACATATTGTGCCTTTGATCATAAATACATTATTTAGCTAAATTTTAACACATTCAGAGCTGTGCACCATTTAGAATAGAATTGAGAATACCTTTTAAAGTCCAATTCAATTCCTGAATTTGTATTGAATTTGAATTAAAGTAGCAAACAGAATGCAGAATTGCAATTCAAATTTGAACAAAATGAAGTATGAATTGAAATTTAACGACGTTTAACTAAGTTTTATTTAGTCAAGAACTTGGAAAAAAGAAAAGCACTGAGGTTTAAAGGTTCCAGCTTTCTCTGTTCAAATTCCAACTCATCAACTGAAATCAAGTGTAGCGTTAGTTCTGGCAGGTCACGTTAGTCAAGCTCGCATCAACTGACTGTCAGCTGATCACGTCTACCTATAGGGATATGATGTCTATCACAGCATACAAGCTCCTTCAGTATTATCAGCAGCTATCGTGTTTCTCCGGAGCTAATTACCCTCCTCCATCCCCAGCTCCTCCTCTCGTCAGTCAGGATTTGGCATTCTGATTCCCCTTGAATCAGACTAAATTCATTTAAATATTGACATTAATGATATCTGCAATACATTGTCGGTTCTGCTCTGTTTACCCCAAAGGGGTTTATCGAGAGCAGGCTGCATGGATGCGCAGGAAGTTCTTGCCCAGAACAGAACTATACCGTCAGTCCAAACTATATGCTAATTGTCAATCATCTTTGACAATAGTGGTCCTGACAGAAATATGGTAAATGTGAATTTTGCACAGTAAAGCAAATAATGAATTCTAATGTCCTTTCCACATCTCTTATTAGTATGCATTCTTTTCATTTTATATCCATCAGTTGTCCTCACTTGGCTAGATTTTATTTCTTCAGAAAATGTTCATCCAAAATAATCCCGGAAGGCAATCATTCAGAGGTCAATGCATGCCTAGCAAGTTGCAAAAGAAATATAGATTGCCTGTCAGAGTAGCCATGGAGACTACTTGTCGCACGTGTTGGGTGCACACACTCACACCCACAACCCACCCACTTGTACACAGACAATTATAGACACTATCATCAAAACCAGGTATCATCACAACCATTGGCTTAAATTTGTTTTGAATATGTACTTGATTGTTAAGGAATGATTGCTGATAGTGAAATCGTCACATTGCAAGATACTGTTTGAAAATGTAAAAATACATTAAGAAAAAAATATGGTAACACTTTATAATAAGGTTAAATTCATTAGCATTAGGCAATGCATTTGAAAACAGCATTTTCATTTCAAAACACTAGCGTTCACACTAGCGTTTTCCAAAAGTTGCTCATCCACATTAAATCACCTTACTGCACATGTGTAAAACATACTAAAAGTTCACGAGATGATACAGAGTAAGCAGAAATAATAAAGTTCTCACGCTTTTCTTCTGGCTCATTTTATTAGCAAAATATCCCACCACTCAGTGTTGCATCCAGGTTGCACTCAAAATCGCTTGGTCTAATATACAATTGTCATCATGTTTTGCCGCAGAACAACAATTGCTTGTATATTTTCAGTCATCTTTGCAGGAATGCAATATGAAGACTATACAAAGAAAAAAAATTCTTAAAGGGGTCATGAACTGGCTTTTAAATTTTTTATACTGTTGTCTGAGGTCAACTTATGACGTTAGCGTGGTTTTTACATTCAAAAACATCATAATGAATAAGTAATAGGCTATTTTCTGCCCTGGTTTTGAGGCTTTTTGAGGCGATTTTTATGGGCGTGCCCGCACTGAAGACTTGGAAGTAAACGCCCACGGCTAGGATTGGATAAGATTTGCATATTTAATGAGCTTCAGCTCCCCTGTCAGTACATGTGGGAATTGTTTTGAAAGCGTGTGGAGAAACGGCAACCGGAATGATTCGATCACAGGTCTCGCAAAATGTCTATCAAACAAACACAATGATTCATCTCTCATCCACCCGCGATTGATTGGAATGTTTTTTTTTATTACTTGGCCCGCCCGATCAGTGGATATAACCGCGAACTGTACACGCGCGCCCTTCAAATATTAAGTCAAGAGAGTAAACAACGCACATCAAGAAAGGAATGTTATTTCACTATTTAAGATAGCCCGTCGGCAGGTCGGGCTTACGTTTTGGTAGCCCGTCTGAAAAACACATAGCCCCGGGACGTTGAGCTTTGCGAGCACTGATCCCGAGTCTGATCCCGTATCGCAATGAACCAATAGCATTACAAATAAAGGATTCTTCAGCCTTTGAAAGCGTGCTAAGGTATGTTCAGTTAGAAACGTACACATAATCAATACGATCTGTAACAATGCAATACTATCACAAATAAAAAACATGTTTTACTCACATAAGTGTGTTGCACCATTCCTGTCAGATCCAATATAGAAGGCACAGCATTATGTTTTAATCTCAATATGTCTGCAAATCCAGTCTCAACCTGTATCTTGTTTATAAACGATTCTGCTGTGAAATGAAGCGAACAAAGGCACAATGTCTTCCCCATGTGATCTGGAACTTCATTAAAAAAAATTAAGTTCAACCACTCATTCCTAATATTAGAATCCGAAGGAAGCTCATGCAGGGACTGTGTTCTTCCACAACCAGGAACAGCACAATGTGTTACTCTCTTCGGCATGTTTATAGCTAGGTAGCGCGATCCGTTTAGCTCAACGAGTCGGTGGGCGGGGCTACAGAAGCAGGCGTACATATTTATGTTGAGGCGGCGTTTCAGCTTTCTATGGCGTCAATGGTCGCATATTTTGAGATCTCTCGTTTTCTGGGCCTGGTGTCAATAAAAGCTTTTCTTTGACTAACAAGTAAGTTTTCAGCTCTGAAACGTACAGGATATTCTTATATCACTATATATATCACTATATATCAAAGGCTTAAGAGAAAGTTGATTTCTTAATTCATCACCCCTTTAAAGGTTCGGTGTGTAGTATTTATGTAGCTTCCTCATAACTTCTCTATGTGCGCCGAAAGGAGGGGTGCAATTCACAACCTCACCGCTTGATGCCGCTAAAAATCACACTGCACCTTTAAGCAAGTATATAATAGTAGTGGGAAGTTCGGATCATTTTACTGACTCGGATCTTTGAATCTCGTTCAACAAAATGAACGAATCTTTTTTCAAGTCATTTCGTTCCTTTCAGCAGAATATAATTAAAATGGTACATGTTAAATTTTCCAACACATTTATTACTTTTGGAATAAAAAATTAACTATAAGCTAATGCAGCCATGGCCAAACTTTGAGAAAGAAATGATTAATTAGTTGCTTAGCTGGGTCTTTAGGCTGTATGCAGTCTGTTAGTTCACCTCACCTCCCGATCCAAATTGTTCTTTCTTGTGTCACTTAACATTTAATCAAGTCTTTTCCCTGGAAAGATTAGTTCACCTCTTGTGTCTTCGGGTTCGAGCCGTTAGTTCGGTCATCATGTCTGATCTGGGCCATGACAGCCTCATATGCAAGGCATGCAGTCAGGAAACAGAACTGATTAGTTCACCTCGAGTCTTTGGGTTCGAGTCATTCGTTCATGAAATCCCAGCTCCATAGGCAAGGCTATGCAGTCACCGGAAACAGAAAAGATTCATCTATCGAGTTTTCGGGTTTGAGTCGTTTGTTCAAGTCCCCATAGGCTGAATGCAGAAACAGAAATGATTAGTTCATTTTTCCAGTCTCATTCTTTTGTCACGTGACCGCTTCCCGGTTCAATGTTTCGCAACATATACAACATTACATTCGTATTATTGACTGCATGTTGTAATATATTTATTATTATAAAATTATCAGAAGATATGTGCAATAAACATTTATGTTATGCCTATCCATTCTAATCAACCCAATGTGTCCAGTCTTCATAGGAAAATCAATTATTATACTAGCTAAAAAACGGAACTAAACAAACAAAAAAAACTACGCACTTGCTTGTAAGGAAGGCTGTGAATTAACTCATTTCAGCGTCCAACACGGCTGTCACGTGACAAAAGAACGAACGACTCGAACCCGAAGACTCGATAGATGAACTAATCATTTCTGTTTCCGATACAGACTGCATAGCCTTGCCTATGGGGCTGGGACTTGATGAACGAATGACTCGAACCCGAAGACCAGAGAGATGAACTAATCAATTCTGTTTCCTGTACAGAACATATGGGATGTTGCGCATGCGCGATCAACACAAAATGAACGAATCGCTCTCTGAGACACTCGTTGTTCTCGAGTCATTAAAGATTCGTTCAAAATGAACGAATCGTTCATGAACGACACATCACTAGTATATAAGTATAGCATATAGCAAGTATATAGCAGGCACAACAATGCCGGTATAACCATAGATATATGGGTATTTCACATGATTAAAAATCTTTTTCAAATACCTCTGTTTTCACAGTCCACACAACAACACGAAAACTGTCTCAATGTGGATGGAAGGCCAAATGAACAGCATGAACGGCATGCTGTAAAAGTAGTGTTCATTATTTAATGTTAGCTTAAATATTACCGAATTGAGCCTTGTTCTAGCGTTACCAAATATACCAAAGAGTGAATTTGTGTAAAATTCAAAGCATTATCCAAAAATCGGTGTGAAAGTAGCATGTGATGAGGTGAACTACATGCTAATTAAGAGGTGGCTTCATAAATTTAGAAATTAGTCTCTGACACACTGTCCTGACTGTGGCTAAACGCTTGCACATTTCCAGCTTCAATGTTGGTTTTCTGCTCACATTAAGGCACAGCTCACCTGAAAGTCAATGAACTCAAATATCAAAGTGCTAAGTTCTATAAGCTAAGGCTGATGAAAACATATTTTACTGACCCACCCAAGTGACCTTACCTGTATGGTAGAATCACCAGTAAATATAAAATAAATGTGTCAAATCAGGAAATCCCCATTGGTGTGAAGTCTGCTAGGTTCATTGCTACCTTTTAGTAGATAATTTGATTCAAAGTGACATACATTATTCATGTACGTACATTGATTGCAGCGACTCTCCCTCTGGAGAAACCTAGGATCAAGTGTTTAGCACAAGGGAATAGTCTAAACAGGTTCAGACCTTGATACCTTTCTTGCTCTCAAGTAACCCCTACTGAAATCTGCAGAGGTTGTGTTAGCAACCTACATTCTATCCTTCTATATGTTTAATTATAATGTTCACAATAGTCCCATGGTATTCCAGTCTGTAAATAAAACTGCAAAATGACAACACAAACAGTAGACTGTGGATAGCCTACTACTTCAATTTGCAAACTGGATATGAGAAAGGGTGTTAATGGAAGGAATTTTTAACCTTGGAGCTTTCACACCGTAAGGATGACACACTTTGAGGTGAGGTGTTAATCTGGGCTGAAACTACTGTGTGTCTATGTGCTTCACGCTGTGGTGCTTTAGTGTAAGGGGCATGAATTTGTCAGGCAAATAAAATGTTGCCAAGAAGAACTGGTATGCTTTTTGTGTGGTATATGGTACTTTTGAGGTTTGTTAAAAAAAACTGGAAGATAAATTCCCCCAAAAGCAAAAGTACTATACAAATAAAGGCTGCAAATGTGTCAATATTTTCATGACAGTGCAGAGAAAACAGCTTATAATATACATCCTATCAGTGTTTACATTATGTAAAACCATTCAGCAGAGGTGTAAAGAAAACCATACTTGAGTAAAAGTACAGATTCCTTACAGCGAAAATGACTCCATTACAAGTTACAAGTCACCAATTCCAATACAACTTGAGTAAAAGTCTTAAAGTATCTGATTTTAACAGTACTTAAGTATTTTACTCGTATAGGTTCACCGATGCACTACTCCTCAACACCTGGGAGACATACCAGTGTAAATGAGAAACAATTGATTTGTAAGATGAGAAATCATGTTTATTTTCTAAAATCAAAATAAAACTGAACACCTCAATATTGCAATAAATCAAGGTTAGTGCTTAAACATCTATAAAGTCTCAAGTCTTAGTTAAGCTCAAGTGCACAAAAAGGCCATAAGTAAACCAATATCCATCAAAAAGGTCTTGTTAATATTAGCGGATAAATAAAATAATTTAAAGTAAAATTAAATAGTCAAAGCCTTCTTGCACTGGATATGTTGGTTTCAGCCTCATCACCGGCTGCAGTCATGTCCTCATCTTTTAAATCAAACACCTGCGATTCAGCAACTACCTGCTAATGCACTCGCATTCATGTAAAGTAGCCTTGTTGACATGTTTGGGTGAGTAAAGGCAAAACGCACAAGATATAGTACCTTCAATGCCCTTCAAGGCGATATTGCTTCTTTATAGCAGAAACAAACTGCTGCAGAAAAAGTTAGGTGCCATGCAAAATGTAACGTGTAATTGCATTACTCAACACAAATGTATTGGAGTAAAAAGTACATTTACTTGTTCAAAAATGTCAAGTAGAGAGTAAAAGTTGCTAATATCTTTGATACTCAGTACAACTACAAAGTAGCCAAAAAGATACTTAAGTACTTATTACATTTACTCAAATACTTTACACCACTGCCATTCAGTATGTGTTAAGTGCTGTTGAGAGTGATTTGATGGAAACTTTAGTTCCAAAGGATGACAGGTCTGCCTCATCAACTAGCTGATCTAAAATAGAAAGAACAGCTATATGGCATGCATTGTTCTGTAGACAGATATATATGTATAAGGTTTCAAGTAACTTTACATCTAATGAAATGGTTTAAGAAAACAATTTCAAACTTAAGCTTTTCAATATTTCTTGGCAGCTTTCTTCAGGAGGGTGCCAGCTATAGTCAGACAAAACAAATCCTGGCACATGTGTGCATAGCAGAGGCAAACCCTATAACAACCAAGTGCCCTGTTTTCCGAAGGCTCCCTCTAGAGAAAATCATAAATTATAAAACAAACTAAGTGCTTTGGCACTGACAGATAAACAGATAGCCTGCTTTCTGCAATCATCCTTAAATCTGACACCATGTAAAATTTAACCCACTGACAAAATGGTTTGTCTTATCTATTCATTTATTCAAGCACACATTAAAAATGAGTTCATACAGTGAATACACCTCATGATGCACATGCTTTTTATTTTCATAAATTTAAATTCTTTGATATTTTTAGGGGGACATAAATTGAAAATTGTTAGGAATAACTGTCCATATTTCATAATGATGAAAAAAAAAAAGACAATTTTGGCAGTCTTATATTATTGTTTTTTCTTAGAATGTTTTTTTTAACGCTTGTTGTTCTGCTTATTAATATTTGAGGTTTGTCTATCTTTCTTTAAAAAATTTTTTAACACAATTCCTTATTATTATTGTTTGAAAAACATATTTGTCAAATAAAAGTAGTGTAGAAACATGTAGCATAAATTATGCTAAACAGATAACATCATAGGCTCGGTCGGTGGGGCGTGGGGAAAAAACAATCCATTCCCCATTCACTGGAAAAGCATGATGTTAACCCAGTATAGCCTACGTAGAATCACTTCTGCCGCCCGACAGAGCAAGATACATATAGGAAAACTGAGCCATATTGGGTCGGATTGTCCGTACAGTATCTGTGATTGAACAAACAACCCAACGCAATGGCCAGAGGTGTCATTTTCTCATCAAAATGCGTGCTGCTCTCCCAAATAGGCATGACATGCCTACTTCATAAATCAGTCTTTCGATGAAGACATTTATTCAGTGTTCCTGAATTTAATGGACTTAATGTATGTATTACATACATTTAACGTTTTTAAATTATCATAAAATTTGTCTTGTGCTATAAAACGGATATTTTTCAGAATATGCCGTGTGCATTGCAAAGGGCGTTTGTGTATGTATAAGTTTGTTTGGGCTAGAACATAAATATGAAATGTGCAGTCTAATGTCGTTAATTTACCGCAGTACCACATTTATCAAACATTTGTCATTTGCCTAAAATCCAGTTAGATGATGAGCTGTTTGGCATAAATGACACGGGTTTAAATAAAGTTCCAACATCCGTCGTCTACGGTGCAGAACACCACACAGCACCATTTTTTCGGGAATAACCCTATTTTTCAAATAATTCAACGGTCTGGAATCAATTATTCCGCTTATACTACAGTTACCACACCTCAAAACATTGTTCAGATGATTTATTTCAAGACATTTGTCAGATTTTGTCTTTAAGTTGTTAATTCCAAAACATTATTTTAGAGTTAGTAATAGCAGACAAATGCAGTTATTAATGCAGTGACTTATTAGAGAGAAAGAGAGCGTATGTGAATTACCTCCGACTCAGTCTGTGCGTCTCTTTCAACAGTGTTCGGCAGCAGCGTCTACTAATATAGAACTGTAAGGACAGCGCCTTTATTACCTCGTTAGTGAGAAATGTCATGTAGCTTTTAAATTGTTAAACTATTTTACTGATAACATCGTTATAGCCGCGCTGACAACACGTTTCGGCGCGAGTGTGTGTCCTTAGTGTATGTGTGTGTTTGAGCAGGAGAAAGAAAGTAGGCCTATGTGCATTTCGTACATAATTAATTTTGTGGGAAAAACATGGAAGAAAAATTGTCGTTTTTATCTTATTGTTTACTATATTTCTTTGCTTGGTCAGTGTCGCTGTGGGTTTTGGTTATTTTGCTGTTGTATGCTGTAAAGACATTTGAAATAACTGAAATCATTTGACGAAGTGATTTTAAAATGTAATGCGGCCAAGAACTGCCTGGAACTAACTTTGACTTGTTTAATAATAATAAGATACTTATACATGAAGAATGTAATTTAAAAAAATAGCCCATGCAGATATTTTGTTTAAATATTATAATTTTAGATAGGCCTACAGAATGTCGCAATAAAACTACAGCAATAAAAAAGCACCAAGAGGACATCACGGTAGAAATGTAGTTCATTTCAACTGCTTAGGTTTTATGTTCTCCTGTTCAGCACTTACTGCCCTGCACTTGTACAGTCCATTTTCTTTGGCAAATGGGGATGTAACAGCGTTTTTTTTACACACTAAGAAAAATTAAAAGTGAGAAAAGCTGTTAAGACTTCAGGCATTATCTCTCAGTCTGCAAGGAGATAGCTACTTTTATTTGCCGTCGCTCTGCAACATTAAAATGAATTTGCAATGAAAAGATTTTACAATGAAAAGCAATGCTGACTGTTTCTTCTTACCCTGGTCTCTAGATGGGCTGTCGGCTTCTTCTGCCCTCGGACTTGCCTGCCGTTTTGAGCTTCCTCACATCACACCAAACACACAATCAAAACTTTTATTGTCATATTCGGACTACTTAAATATCTACAAAGTTGTTTTTTGAACAGCTCTTATCAACACATTTGTCATTTGGGTGCTTTCATAGCACAAGCTAAAGCAGGCTGTTTATTGGAGAGATCTGTTTAAAAGACTCCATTACAGAGATGAATATCATTACTACAACAGAGTGAGGACTGTTTGTCTTAATTGTTTACTTAATTGACCTTGCAGAGCTGGTTCATGAGACCTAAAAGAGGCAAGACTATTTTTGTGGCACAGTTGAGATGAACCATAAGGTTTGGATGAATCATCTTATAGCCCATTAGCAGTGACAGTCCATACATCATAAGAAAGCATTGCACTCGTCACTTTAAACAACACCTTTGACCATCTGCGCAATGTAGCTGCATTGTAGCAGTCATACATCATCATCCATTCCATGTGTGTTTGATAGGAGGACAATCAACCGTTTATTCTTGGCTGTCGGCTGCATTCTCCAACCTTCTGCCATCCACTGATGCCACAACACCACTTGTATCAAATGCAATTATGCCATTCGGCAGTTCTTTGAGTTATAGCAGTAAACAAAATGGGGCACACAATGTCCATCGGGATGTCTCCCTACGCTTCACACCATACATGTCAAGTTTCTGCTCTCCTAGAAGGAACGTTTTGACGCTACACTTCCTTAATCTAGTCCTTCAGATCTGTTGACACCATGCCTGTGTAAATACTGGTATTCAGCAAGGACATGATGTGTAGACAAACAAATAACAGAAAACCAAATACTGCCAGATAATTTAAGATGATTTAAAATGATACCATTGAAGGAACACTGCTATTAGTTATGCAACTCTTTATTCGGCCTGTGAACTTTTAAGCGGTGCCTCAAGATGCACGAGAAGAGGATTACGACACAGTTTTAGTTCGTATTAGCATGTAAATAAATGATGACTTTGCATAGTGTTACACAACTGATGTTGCAATATCATCAGCATTTGGGACCTAATCTTATAACATGATCAAAAGTAAATGGTCGTGCAACAATGCAACATTTCACACTTTTAAAAAAAAGTGACAGGGAGACTTAAAATTTCTGCCCTGCCCTATATCTAGCATGTTTCAATTCCTATCTGTTAAGCATCAATATCAAATTCTTAGCACTTTAATCTCAGAAAGGTAGAGATTTTCCTTTTCTAGGATTACAGCTTTTTATGTAAACTAAACAGTGGCAATCACACTATAATTGTGAAACTCATAAGGCCTCAGCCTCATTATATAGATGCTACAGTCACAGAAATGTCCAAGGAATAAAAAAAAATCTATGAAATCTCAAAAGACATGGTGCAGTCACCCTTTTAAGAGTATGCAATAATGATAGAATTATAGGTAACCATGACTACCAAACAGTAATGGGCCACCTGTGGGCTACTGGTTCAGCGTGGAAGCCAGAATGAGCTTAGTTTCAAAACACTGATGAGATCATGTCTGGATAAAATAAAATGATGTTTGTTAACCACTATGTAGGCCTATTTGACTACAGTTCTCTTGTATCATGCTACAATTCTCAGTTATCATGCCCATAATTTTGATACCCATATTCCTGAGCAAGCTGACTATCTAGAATAGTAAACAGTAAATGTTTATATGGTTAAATATCATTTTGGCTTTATTAACATTTTTCCAACAGGCAAGAATAAACCTGGTGTCCTCCATGAATCCTGTTCTTTCTGACAACAAAGCCCTTGAACGCTACGAGCTCATAATCCCAACTTCAGAAGTGGGAAGTAGGAAATTTCCGAAAGCACATGAAGGCAAGGCTGCATCCGAAATCGCATACTCTCTTGAGTAGGAGAGAAATTAATTCATAAATCCTCCCCCGTAGCCTCATGGGATAGTAAAGTGTCCATCGTATGCACACTTCAGAATCTCGCTGGAAGAAGTAGGTCATCCTGGTACTATTTTATAAGTACTGTGAATTCGGACATACTTCTTTTGTCACATACTGTTTTTCGCCTACTATATAGTAGGGAAGGATGTGATTAAGGATGCAGATCAGCATCGCTTTTAGTCCATCTTACAGAGTGGTGCAGGCAGGAAACCACTTTGTAGGCCAAACGGCAGTTAGCATCACACTGGTTCCTTCGACAAAAACCCAATAGGAATTTTCTATAGGACCATACTTGCATGTTTTGTCCATCAAGATAATTATCACAGATGATAAGAATTCCGACAATTCTTTTAATTTTTATCGAAAAACATTTTCCCAGAACGTTTGCGTTAGACTAGTTTATAAGAGCATAATTATAAGTGTAACAAGGCTGTAAAAGTAGAGTGAGTTTGCCTGTTCGGCGTGATGACATTTAATCTCATTGACAGCCTCTGTTGTCCAGTTTAGCCACTTGTTAGCAACCGCCTTTTTCAAGACATGCAACAGCTTCACAAATGGGGTAATATTGATGTACATTTATGTAGTAGAATAAAACATGAAAGTGTCTTGAGTGTTCACCACAGATTTTATTTCAGATAACGGAACTGGAAGTGCTAAAATGCTAACTTGCTTCCGTGTTTTGGCCTACAAAGTGATGTCATACCTGAACCACTCTATTTTGCATTTGTAGTTAATGGATGGCAAACCAACTTAAGATGCATTTCCACCATCTACTGGACTGGAGTGTAATGAACTTTGAAACTGCAATGCAAGTCTGACTTTTTAAGGCCTGGTTTCACAGACTATAGCTGCGTCTTATTTCGAAGGCTGCATCCTCTCGAGGTCACATTTGAAGGTACACCTCACAATGAATAACAGTCAATTTTATGATGGTTACGTTTCTTAAATAAGACATCCTTGATGACGTATGCTGCCTTCAAATGCGACCTCCGGATGACGCAGCCTCGAAATGAGACGCAGCTAGGGTTTAGATTAAGCCAGGTTTACGCCTTAGTTCAATTAGGCCATTTAAGTAGCTTTTATAAACATGCCTTAAAAAATACTGGTGTGCATCTTGAGATAAATCAATGGCACTGACATATTTTAAGATATGTAAGTGCAAGTTTTCTTTCATACAGTTAAAACAGCTTAAACATGCATTTTAGTCTGGGACAAGGCTTAAGCCTTGTCTGTGAAACCAGGGATAATTTATTTAAGTGTCTTTACGTAGTGTCAGCCACAAACTTTTTTTCATAACCTCAAAACAGCTATTCATAAAAAACACACACAAAAAAAACTATGTAAGTAAATAAAAATTCCTGCCTGGCAAATCCAATCATCTTCTGATTTCACAGGATTGCAAATGCAATGCAATTTTTTTGTTCATTTACATTTATTCATTTTTAGCATTTAGTAGCTAATTTATTTGTGACACTTTAAGTGGGCTATTAAAAATAGTATTATTTGTAATAAAGTTTTTTTTTTTTTTTTATAATAATGTTTCTAAACATACGCGTACATACGTATGTTTAAAACATACGCGCAGAGTTTGACGTCATATTGTGACCGTTGCTGTGCGTAGACAAAATTCTTCCGCTCGACGCCTCAGCGCAATATGTTGTATAAGGTAGGCAGTTTTTTTGTTCATTTTTATTTCCTGTCGCTGTGCAGGCTCTATTTATGAGTGTAAACAGCTCAATAGCCCTTTTATTTAAATGTTTAATTTATGTTCCATAGACTAAATTTAGTCCATTGCATTACGATTGCGGGCAGTATCAATAATGTCAAAAATGTGATGTGCAGTCAAATGTCCCGGTGTGTATGCTGTTTAAACTTTAAACCATAAGCTTGTTGTGCTTAATGGAGTTTTGACGTGTTTTATAGACTCGATATAGTTTCTTATTCAAATGTGTTAATTTACATCTTTTTAGCATTTAGTAATTTATTTGTAACACTTTAAGTGGGCTATTAAAAATAGTATTATTTATATGTTGAATCATGTTTTTAAAACATAGACGCGGAGTTTAACGTCATATTGTGACCGTTGCCCTGTGCGTAGAAAAAATTATTCCGCTCAACGCCTCAGCGCAAGTCCACCTTCGGTGTTGTGTAAGGTAGGCAGGTTTTTGTTGCGTTTATTTTTTATCTCATGTCGCTGTGTATGCTTTTTGTTGTATATGACAGTGTAAACCGCTCAATAACACTTTTATTTATTTAAATGTTTAAGTTATGTTCCATAGACTAAAGTTAGTCCATTACATTACGATTGCAGGCAGTATCAATAATGTCACAAATGTGATGTGAAGTCAAATGTCCCGGGCGTTTATGCTGTTTAAACTTTAAACCATAAGCGTGTTGTGCTTCGTGGAGTTTTGACGTGTTTTATAGACTCGGTATGGTTTCTTATTCAAATGTGATGACCCCCTCCCCCCTCCCCTCCCCTCCCCCCTGACTTTGTAGGCTATATCATTTCAATCACATACAAATATTTGTGTTCCACGCTCCATTTATAATTTACCCATGTCTAGCAAGTCGATGTGTTGGGAATTCCAGGACCAGACCATTCATTTGCTTCAATTTTCCTTGTGATCCACCTTAAATGACTGATCCCACACACAAGTCCCTCCCTCTCCGCCGCCGCAGCTCTCCCAACCCTCGGACTGAATCTCTATCTCCCTCTTTCGATTTCCAGCCACGGCAACCAGTGATTGAAACTGTCCTTTTCGTTGCGCGGTGAAAGGTTGCGTTTATCCGCACTTTTCCCGGCGGTTAAACCGGGGGAAACAAATAGAGCAGTTAACACGTAGAAAACAAGATTGAAAACAAAACAAAACTTGGATCTGTTGCGTTTGCGTTCCGTAACCAAAGCGGAACATACCTCAATCCCTCTTGTGATTATTTCCTCTTTTCTCTGGACGAGAAAAAGCTGTTGGATTGGGTTCGAGCAGACGGGCTTCTTACTTTTCAACGAAGTTTATAACAGTTACATGTTTTTAGCCTAAACGCGAAGGTCACATTTTACATGTAGAAAAAGCGACTAATTCCATCCTGCTGGTTGACTGGCACCAATTCTAAAGTTAGTTTCCAGATGCAGAGTAAACAAACACGGGTTGCAAACGACGAAAGACATTGCCTATCCGTGCAAGTGTTTACTGAGAGACATTTTGCGTCTTTAATCTTTGGAGTTTGAGGAGAGAGCTTGTTTCTCGATGCACTGAATGTGGAGGAACGTCCCATGTGCGGCTTTCACTCTTTCTGACAACCCTTCAGCCTTGGGTAGGTTTGTTATTTTCCTGTTTCATTTTACCCATTTCCTTTACTTTGATTTTATTGTCCACAGGTGTACGCGTGCATGTTCTATCTTGTAAACGGTCATCAGAGCCGCGCCGTATTTGTTCACGAGCCATTTTTTGCCTGTTGCAAGTATTCATTTCTGCACAGCTCTTCGGTGAGAAATTGCATAGTTTACACATATAACGTTACTTCAGCTGTGAAAATGATTTTTTTTTGGCATTCCAGTAACGCATATAACTGACCATAGCATGGAAAACGTACGCTTAGCGTTCATGATTTTGTTATTTATGTATGTATTAGCGCATTTTAGTACATTTCACAATCATTGCTGTCAGCGCAGTCATATTAGTTCATGTGTGCACGTGTCGCACTACTAGCTAAATAGGTTTTTTTAATTGGCATAAATAAACGGGTACACTTCATGTGAAGTGTAAAGAGGCTCTCTAGCTGATTGATAAAGAGGTAATCAGTCGATCCATCTGACGTCACCCCCTTGGGTAACGTCCACCGTGCCTCTCTCTCTCTCGCGCCTCTCTGGGTGTGTCCTCGCGCTAGTGCGTCGAAGGGGAAACCCTGCGATTTTTTTTCTCCGTGAGGTGAGTTTCAAATCTCTGTCCTGTAGGGAGAACAAAACATTCCCAGTTGTGTCAGAAAGAGAAAAACACGAGGCACATAGGTTTCTGGTTTATGTTTAAGTGCGAATGTTAAATGAAGATTCGTGTGTGATTTTATCAACGGTTTGTTTTTTGAAGCTCTACGTCACCTACAGGTGTCTTGTAACCAAGCCTCGTCAGCCTGAGGGGACGATAAAAGGGCAATTAGCCTAAAATTAACGTTTAGAACAACGTTAGGGACTCCTCAGTCAACATTGATTTTCATTTTATGTTTTTTCATATAATGAGAGTGAATATGAGGCTGTCATTCTGATTAACTTTTGTGTTTCACAGAATAAAGTAAGTCAAAGGGGTTTGAACAGCATTTTGTTTTTGACTGAACTATTCGACGTACAAACTGATAGTGTGCATTATGTGTAAACCATACTCTCTTAAAGGGCCTCTTGAGGACTTCTGATCCTCAAAAAGGTCAGGTTAATTTTTTAGTTTGAAACGCACACCATCTTGTCCCCCTGTCAAAATGTAGCTACTGTTAATCTTACCGATTTGGAAGGTTTCTGTGGCTAATAGCACTGTGAGACAAATCCTAGCAGTTAGTTTATCATGTCGCATTCACAAAGTTGTCTTGTGTGGAAATGGAAAGCGACCTTATTGTTTTACTTCCCACAGGTGATGTTCACGATCTAATGTGCTGTTGTGAGGAAATTTTGTGCCCACAAAACAATCAGAAGAGAAAGGTCAGTCATTATGAAATATGTTGTGATCACCTTTAAAGCTTATCCCTGTAGATCCACCGTAATCTAGGAGAATTCAAACCATGACTGAAGGACTTTTAACCAAAAGGAGAGTGATTGAAATTCACACTCACTGTCAGTGTTGCCAACTCTCGCAAGACAAATAAGCAAGCGCAGCATCAAAAAAAACCCAAAACAAGCCCTATATTTTTTTTATTTTCATCAATATTGTTTATCAATTATTTATTAATAAATGAGCCTGCAACATATGAAACTGAAACCACTTGAACTTTGAAAACCAAAAACATGTTATTTTACATTAGGCCAATTATGGTAACCCATGGGTGGAATTTGTCCTCTGCATTTAACCCATCCAAGTAAGTGCACACAAATTAGGTGTAGAGTAGTAAGTAACGCGCACGCACGCACTGCAAACTAAAAAAAAAAAACGAGCACTAAGGGAGAGATGTAACACAGCCACATATTTATAATAAAATATATTTGAACCATACCTACTGTTAATTTTAGTGTACTTGTTTTTTTATAGCCTGTAATGATAAATACATTATAAAAATTATTTTTTTAAATTAAATTTGGGTACCCCTCCTCCCTGCACCTTTTATATCACCTCACATGTTTCCTCTCCATCTCTGTATATCTCTGTACTGGCATTGTTTGTGAAAATGCGCATACATCTATTTATGTCTACTAACTATCATTGCTTGCATTTACAACGTCACAAAGGAGGCCAGATGTGGGAGGACGAATTACGCTACAGCACTTTTATTATTGCACTGATTGGCTATTAGCTGTGTCAATCAATGTATTGTAGAAAAACAACCATGAATGTGAAGAACCAAAGTTGCTTGTCAGATTTTTGCTAACAAGCAACCACATTTTTTTTAAATGATCCCAAAAAAACATGACCCGTGATTTTTTTTTTTTTTTTTATGCGACTTGCCAAAAAAAGAAGCCCAAATTTGCGCATTATAAGTGGACTTGACAACAATGATCATGGTGTCATCCGATAGATCTGCAAACAGTGTGTTCTTTTAATGTAGAGTGTTGTGTGTTTGCACAAATACAGTTCATTTTTTTTAATGAGAATTTTAGTAAATCCTGAAGAACCAGATATCACAACTGAACAATACCACTTGTGTATGCGTTCATATGTGAGTGGGTGTGCTTGTGCATGCTTTAAACTTTATATAACCTGCAGGGTGGGGGTGTTTGGAGCTATTGAGAAGTTTTCTTCTCTAGTGATTACTCCAGCCGACTGATGCAATTTATTTTTGTGCATATCAAGCTGTTTACCCTGCAGAGCATCTGTTCCCTCTAATTAGGGGAGAGTTGTACTGTTCCTCAGACATGATCATGGGTGCTGGTGGTAACATCAGCCTGTACCATGACTCAGGTCTCCCTGGTGTGACTACTGGCTATAAATGGGATGGCTCAGGGCTCCAGAATAACATCTGAGAGCAGCAGCACCTGCTTTGGGTACACAGGGGGTGGGGGATTTTTTAAAATTATAAAGGTTATTTAATCATAATAATAAAATTATTATTATTATTATTATTATTTTTACATAAGTGCAGTAACTAATAATGACGTTTATTTCTTGGAAATGCACATTTGACAGTAAAGCACTAAGTTGAGATGCAGACTTATTAACATGTAAAATTGTAATTTTTATAGGAAAAATGTTTTTTTTTTTTTTTGGGTCATCACATTAAAAATAACATTTAAATGGGATAATATTTAGAGCTTCGAAGTGCTGGAAAATCTTTCAAAAGTGCTTGAATTTCTCTCGCAAAAGTTTGTACGAACCCTGAAATTAATAATGCAAAAACGTTCGACTATTTCTACCACAATACCGTTTGTACGAACCCTGAAATTAATAATGCAAAAACGTTCGACTATTTCTACCACAATACCATGTTTACAGTTACCGTTACTACATTAAATCCATGGTTAATGCTGCATTCACACTACAAGCGACAAAGCAACACAATCCCATTTATTTAAATCAAGAGTGGGCTATTTCCGGTGACACAAGCGACAATGACCGTTGGCAACCTGAATGGGAGTGTCCAGCGACGTGACAAAGTTGAGATCTGTTCAAATTTGTGCAAATGAAGAGCGACTTTCGGGAGTGACAACCAATAGAAGTGAAGTCAGTAGAGCACATCCATTGCTCTTCAGTGCAGAGGCAAATTGGAGAAGCTTATTTTAGCAGTCAGCAACTGTTCTATAATTTATGATGTGGGAACGCCCACTAGCGGCCTCACTGGCAACATGCAGCGACAAAGTCGCTGGTAGTGTGAACGCAGCATAATGTTGATGATTTGTGGACCGAAAAGCCTTCTATAACTTGTGCTTCTATAACATGTTTCGCCTGGTTTCCACGTCAGCGCTGTTTGATCTGATATGGTTTATAACAGAATACTGCACTGATTTTTGAATGCTTCTCACTAGATCTCACAGCGATGTTATTAATACTGTGGCGATTTTCGAATGCTTTCTCACAGGATATTCTAGTGATATGTAGTAACGGTGTCGCATGCTCGAGATCGGCCCGCAGGTAAACCTGTTCTGAGCTCGCTGTCTATCAAAACATTTATTTAATTTTATTATTAACCCAACTTATTAAACCCATTTTATTGGACTGTCCCACTTTTAATGCAAGTAGAAAACATTTTATGAATTAAGCTCACTTAAGGACTGGTTTAGTAAGATTTTACCATAAAAGGTTGTAGAATTTAATCATGTTAATGTTAAAAATGTCATATAATATTAATTTCTGTATTTTTCTGTTTGCTTGTTTTTTTTTTTTTATGTGTAAATCTTTGTTTTTGTAATACATTTTTTGCCATGAAGATAGCCACAGATGCTAACATAGCATTATATAAAGCTATACTGATACTGACATAAAGTAAGCCCTTAGATTTTACATTTTAGTTAAACAAATACACTCACGTAAAGGATTATTAGGAACACCATACTAATACTGTGTTTGACCCCCTTTCGCCTTCAGAACTGCCTTAATTCTACGTGGCATTGATTCAACAAGGTGCTGAAAGCATTCTTCAGAAATGTTGGCCCATATTGATAGGATAGCATCTTGCAGTTGATGGAGATTTGTGGGATGCACATCCAGGGCACGAAGCTCCCGTTCCACCACATCCCAAAGATGCTCTATTGGGTTGAGATCTGGTGACTGTGGGGGCCATTTTAGTACAGTGAATTCATTGTCATGTTCAAGAAACCAATTTGAAATGATTCGAGCTTTGTGACCTGGTGCATTATCCTGCTGGAAGTAGCCATCAGAGGATGGGTACATGGTGGTCATAAAGGGATGGACATGGTCAGAAACAATGCTCAGGTAGGCCGTGGCATTTAAACGATGCCCAATTGGCACTAAGGGGCCTAAAGTGTGCCAAGAAAACATCCCCCACACCATTACACCACCACCACCAGCCTGCACAGTGGTAACAAGGCATGATGGATCCATGTTCTCATTCTGTTTACGCCAAATTCTGACTCTACCATCTGAATGTCTCAACAGAAATCGAGACTCATCAGACCAGACAACATTTTTCCAGTCTTCAACTGTCCAATTTTGGTGAGCTCGTGCAAATTGTAGCCTCTTTTTCCTATTTGTAGTGGAGATGAGTGGTACCCGGTGGGGTCTTCTGCTGTTGTAGCCCATCCGCCTCAAGGTTGTGCGTGTTGTGGCTTCACAAATGCTTTGCTGCATACCTCGGTTGTAATGAGTGGTTATTTCAGTCAAAGTTGCTCTTCTATCAGCTTGAATCAGTCGGCCCATTCTCCTTTGACCTCTAGCATCAACAAGGCATTTTCGCCCACAGGACTGCCGCATACTGGATGTTTTTCCCTTTTCACACCATTCTTTGTAAACTCTAGAAATGGTTGTGCATGAAAATCCCAGTAACTGAGCAGATTGTGAAATACTCAGATTAGCCCGTCTGGCACCAACAACCATGCCACGCTCAAAATTGCTTAAATCACCTTTCTTTCCCATTCTGACATTCAGTTTGGTTGATTAGATAATAGCATTAATGAGAAATTGAACAGGTGTTCCTAATAATCCTTTAGGTGAGTGTATATTTGGTCAAATAGGGTTCAGCTGACATAGTATGAAATATGAAATGACATTATTCCACAAACCTGGAAAACCTTCTTAATGCATAAAAGCAGTAGGCTTTTTTTTAGAAAGGAAAATTTTAAAGACAAAAAAGAAGGGAGAATCAATGAATTACGAATATTTTACTGCCATTGTGAGAATAACATGTAATCGTTGTCAGACTGTAGTCTGATTGCAAGAATTTAAAAATGTAATAGAATTACAAGCACTGTCTGATTACGTATTCAGATTACATGTAATCAGTTAGCTACTACCCAGCACTGATGACAAGTAATTACTGCGTGCCCCCAAATTCTAATTACCATTGTCTGTTTGGACATGTTATAGTTCCCAAATCATTCCCAAATTTTTAATTTGATTATCATAATTGTAAAACTGTTTTTTTTTAAGTCAGCATAAATTTCTGCATTGTGGTAATGAGAATTGTAGGGATTGATTTAAAGTCGCCGTTGGGAATTGATTGGATTTTTGGATCATTGTTGTTTGCTAATTGCTGTGATCTCATGTGAGTCACTGGAGAAGATTCATCCTCATTCGTGCTGGTGCACTTATCGAAGTAGATGAGATGTCATTACAAAGTTATTTTGAATAAAGATTACAAGGGCACATTAATTTTTAACATTCAATCTTTGAATGACATTTTCTAGTGTTGATTTGGTTTGTTGAGCTTTGATAATGATAAAAAAAAACAGCAGGAAGGTTCGACCAGAAAAATATGAATATGTCAGATTAGATAAACTTCTTACCAGCGTAAAAATGTTAACAAATGTAACTAATCATGTTTGTTAACATGTTTACTTATCAGTCAATACAATAATAATATAATATTTTTTCCTTTGATTTATAGGTTGAAATATGATCTGGCTGGACATGTTCTTGAGATGTTTTGTGAGATTCACCCATTATTATGTAAAGCAAAAACACTGTCAAATAAGACCTTTAATGAAAATATATGCAGTAATAAGTCTTTGACAGAGCAATATGGAAAGAACAATTTTTCTTAGTCGTTTCTGTACAATTAGAGTAGACACTCACTTAGTCCGGAAGCGTTCTGCCTTTTTATTACACATTAACATTGTCTTGCACCAAGAAAGTTGTTTCCTGAATGGCTGCTTTTTTGTCCTCTGCCAACAGCATGTTACACAGATTTATTTTGCATTGTTTTCCCTGTAGTTTACTTGTATTCAGAACATTAGCACCACTAAATAGGAGAACATTTATACCAGGGTTAAGTTTGGCAGTGTAATGATTGAAGTTGGTCAGGTGATTCTTAGCATCTGCGTGTGGTTTTCCTCTCCCGTCAAACAGCATGGCATGTGTGCTCGGGTTTGACGGCAGAATAGCGCGACCAAGGAACCTTGCAGGGATGCCACAAGTCACATTGGCTCAGCTTGGGTGAAATGCTAAATGCACAAATAAAAGTCATTTAGCATTAGCAGTGGGTCTCTGCAAAGCGTGGATGCATGTTGATGTGAGGTTGCTCGGCATGCAGTGGCAGGAGAAAGATCTCTGCTGACAGAGATAAAGAGAGGGGCCTCCCTGTAACAGATGCTCATACTCGTTCGGCTGGAAAAACAAACATGCTTTTTTTATTTGTACGTTCCAATCATAGTGAGCTTCAGCACTTGTTATCACTGGGAGCTAGTGGAGGAAGGTTTTACCCCCCAATAAGCCAGTCTCAAACTAGTGGTTGTCTGAAGATGTGGTTTTGCTTTTTCATCTTGTTTTTTTTCTCTTTCCTTCATTGACTCACTCCATTACTCCTTTTCCCTCCCTCTTCTATTCTGTCTCTATTTATTTTTCACCCTCCCACTGTGTGATGTTTAATGCAATACTAGGGCATGTTTGTGTGTACAGTGATGTTTGAGTGTACGTGATTGCTGGTTATCCAACAAGTCTTTAACTGTTTGCTGTTGCATCAACATTAGATAGTAAGGTTAGGCAGTACGCTTTGACACAAATTTCCAGATTAGATTCGACTTTGTTTCACAAGCTTGCGATTTTATTCAGTTCAGATCTCGATTAGATATTCATTTGGATATACTGTATATTATGTACAGTTAATTTAAGTTTTTCTCAAGAAAAAAATCTCTATGCACTAGTGCTGTAAACTACACTGGACATTGTCACTTGGTACATTACTATAATATTGAAAGTTAAAAATGAACTGATTTGTATACAAATATTTAAATATTGTTATAATAACTTTTTAATGACCTAATTATATTTCTACTCCATTTTGTTTTTGAAATAAAAACATTTCAGCGGATACATTTCGTTAAGTTTTACTGTATCTTTCAACAAACCTTCTGATGTTCATTCATGTTTAATTTTGCTATAACTAGTAATACAAGAGTTTAGATTTGTTGGAATTTGAGCCCTACTAGCTAGTAAGTAGCCTGGATTCCATTACAGATTTGCGCAAAACTTTGCAATATTTTCTAAATGTCGATTAAAAAAACGACAACGTTTCCATTAACTAATTTTATGCGACAAAAATGAAATCTTTTCCCTCTCGTGATAAGTCATTCCAAACATCGTGGTGACTGATGTTGGTAGGTTTATGTAGCAGTCACCGCATTAGCCATTTTTTAAAATTGGAGATGTAGGTGTGTTATCCAAGCATTAATGACAAAGAAAGCCCCTTATACTTGGGAGTGGCCACAAGTTGTTTCTTGGAGGTTATTCAGAAGGATCATATTAATTTTACATACACCAGTTGAGCTGTAAATGCGAATTGCCTGAAAAACAACCATGCGAGTGTAAACTTTTTTGGGCATATTTTTTCAGTTTGCAATTTCAATTTGCGCAATTTAAAGGGTAATGGAAACGCAGCTAGTGTGTGTCCTTAAATGTATTTTGTACATGACAGATATCACTACTAAGAACATATGTGGGTTTCCATAGAGGTCGTCTTGTGTGTCCGAAACCATAGCGGACGTTATTAGGTGCGCTCTTTCAATCCCATAATACACTGTAATAACGAGTGTACAACTGATGTACACTCGTTATGCTAGAGAATACCAAATGAAATCCAAGCCTGGTCCTCTCGTCCTTCACTGTCATCGCTCCTCCTTTTATGCTTCCGAAGCTCCTCCGTGAGAAACTCGAGATGGTGCGGCTTGCAGGTGGCGCTCGTTATCAACCACGCCCCATTTCTCACGGCCCTCGGCCTCGTCCTGCTTGCCACATAGTGGGTGCATTTATTTTTTTATTTTTATTTTTTTTTCGTTTTATTCGCTTTTGTGTTTCACCTCCCTCGTTCCGCCACCATTTTACACTAACGTGAGAAGCATGTATGTGACGAATGATGTGTCTGAGAAACGTATAATCGATTATGGTCTATTACTTTATCGATGCAGAATTGTCCGCGTCGTGATGCAATGATTAATTTGAACACTAATCTGTAGTGTAAAACACTGTTGTAAGACTCTGCTCTGCAGAGTATGCCAATGCTGTGTACTGTGTGGGTTTTATAAGGTGTTTAGTATAAAAACAACTGGAGATGCACAAAGCAGCTAAGCAAGTTTGCAGGACCCAGTTTACACTCCAAGCGAAACAGTGCCTTCGAGGGAAGTATACACTTTCACATTATATATCAAGTTCACCTTTTTATAATATTCTGAATTATGGTAAACATGACCAGTATAACATTGAGAGAACCTGGTCTTCGCTCAGTGAGACAGCAGCCTTCCTGGCTGTATCAGAATGATAGCGCTGCTCCTGCTGCCCACGCAGCAATGGCAGTTACATAATGATCACTGATGTCTCCCCGCACAACTGTTAGAGTCAATCGACAGGTCCCACGTTCAACCTCCACTGCTGGCCTTGTACTGTGAGCCATGGTGGGCGGCATAGTCAATAGCTCAAGCCTGGGTGGAAGATCGGATGGAAAGGAGAACAGGACAGTGCTGTGTAGGAAAAATTTCCAAGCAGGGCAGCTTACAGAGATTGCATTCAGGGAGTCATATTGAAACGCAACATTTATCTCATTTATGAAATATTTAAGGAAGAGAATGTATTAATTGAATTGGGGTATTACCCTGGGGTAGTTAGTGATAACAGCCACAGATAAAGAAAGAGCCTCAGAGGTAACACTCTTCAAGGGCAAATGAAACAGCCGAAGGCATTTGAGTGTACTTATTAAGGGTGTAACGATACACTTGATTCAGTACAAATCATGATACTGAACCCATGTTTATGATACTATTGCGATATTTTAACTAAGCCAAAATAAAGAATTATTACTTTAATTATTATTATTATTATTACTATTATTTTATTACTATCAGGACCCACAAATATTCCCCTATTGCATTATTATACATTATATTCAACATTATAGTAGTTTAATGTAGTAGGTCACTGAAATTGCTTTCAATGCAGGCATTTGTTGGATCTCTACACAGACAAGCCGTGCACGCACAGATTCTCCCTGTGCTCACTATGTCCTGCCTTTCCCGCTGTTAATGCACAATACATATGAATAAACCATCTAAAACGCTTTGAATACTGAAACTAAATGTGATTTGGTGATTTAAGGCGAGACACGGCAGGTGAAAACATAGTTTTTTCATGCAGTGGTCAATTTTGAGATTTTGGGCCAGTTTGCTCCCTTAACATGTAAGCTTTCATGTCAAAATAAAAAATGTCAACATTACACATTAAAGTGGTTATTTTCGTTATATTTTGTCATGCGCCTTTAGATTTCTACCCGAAATCATCAAAAGTTAGCCTTTATAACGCGAGCTCCCGTGCCGTCTCCATTCACAAAAACATGTCATGCCTGGTATCATTATAAAGCTCTCAGTCTCCTACACAGCGCTATCTAATCAAAATATGGGCATTTCCTTTGTAGAACTAACCAACCGCGAAAGTTTGCAGCCAAAAAACACCTCTGATTGGTCGATGTGAATTTCCCACTACGTGATGCGCGCTGCTGCTTCCTTGTGTATTCTCCGCCTGAGAGAAAATGCAGACAATGCTGAAATCAGCTCATAAACGTTCACAGAAAAGACCAAGTAGCAAGAGCTAGTAAAAAGAAAGTAAACAACAACAGATTAGACGATGAAACCCCGTCAGAATTAGATTAAAATAGTTATAGATGGACATGCAACAAACAGGGACAGTTTGTTCGCAGTTTTTGTGACTGTTGTTATGTGTTTGTTAAGGTAGTTCTCTTCAGCTTAAGGCTATTGCTATTAATAATTTATTCATTTATCAATTTCCATGTTTTAAATATTATACACTACTGATATTAATGAACTGAATAAATATTTTGTTTGTAGGTTGGGGGTTTCATAGAAATGTATGCAATTATACAATATAAAACTTTAAAGGCAGTTTTCTCAAAATGAGTCATATATCCACTTCAGTAGCACCTACAAGCACCAACTTTTTTAGTCTTATACTTAACTATATTCTGAAGGCTTTCTGAGTTATAAGTCCTTTTACTCCTTTTCTGACCAACACTTTCTGAAACCTGACCAACCTCCATCTGTAAGATGAAAGGTGTCAGATAACCTTGTGAGGTAGTGAGAACAAGATATGAGTGAAGTGGAAGTGAAGAGCGAAGTGGATGAATGCCTTGGACAGTATGACAGACCCATTAAACAGATTCTGTCAGATTCTTAATTAAAAGAACAATAGCTTAAAAAGAGACAAGGCTGAGGGAGTGCTCAATTGCTGAACCGATTGAGAGTATTTGGATTAAACAATCTTACATATTGGATATAGCAAACGAAAACTGATGCTTCTCAAATACTTTTACTTAAGTGATATAGGAAAGCCGGTTTCTCTTTGCGTTATAAGATTGTATCTATATTAACTTCAGTACTTCATCAATTGTTGAAAAAGCCACATCGTTGTTTCTTTTGCATTGTCCGCTCCTTGGTCTGCTTGACATTTATCTAAAGCCAATCAATGACAGTCACTAACGGTAGCCCTAAAAAAAGAAGAGAATTGTATTAAATACATCACAAACTGGATTGCAGGTTAGAGACTACTGAAAATAATGTAAGACCCCACCTGACTTGCTGGCCATGGATATATGAAGCTTTTCTTATATGCTTTTTATATTTGCTGTTCTGTGTCTTCTCTTTTCATCAAGACTACAAAATGTTGTTTACAGAGTTTTTTGCTCTTATTTTTTTAGGTTGCAGTTCTTTGCCGTGCTCCAGTTGGTTGTACTTGTTTGTGTCTCAGAGGTGCCTGGCAGAGGCATGGTTCTAATTTAGTTGCTGGGCATTGCGCCAAGTGGGAAACTCTTGGGCATGATTCCTCCTATCGATGCCCTCCCTGATCTCTTTTGCGGGCTTACAGTGTTGGGATCTGTGTGAACTAAAGGCCGCCCACTGACCAGTGCAGCTTGATGATTGCTGAAGAAACCTGTCCTTGTCAACAAAGCAGTTGCAAGACATGGCAATAGTAAATTGTTTTTTATTACCGTTTTAACACTCCTTTAAAATTGAATGGTCTCTTTGCAAAGCCTGCAATACAACTTGACAATCATATAACAATCTGAAATGCGAATGCTAAAATTAGGGATGCAGGATATATCGGCCACCCTATCAGTATCAGCCGATATATGATAATTTTTTATGTTACCGTTATCGGCCCGATAAGAAAATTTGGTGATAATGGATTTTTCCTTCAGCTGAGACAGATTCCTTCAGAGGCACACTGTTCGTCATGATGGATTTGAATTGCTTGAAATATGATTAAAAATCACTTCAAAAAAAAGAAAATACAGGTGCGGTGCTCACGCTGACAGACAGCTGGCGTGCGAGCACAGATGCTCAAGTGTTCAAAGTTCAAGTGGCAGTGCAGCGCAAGCTTACTAGAGCAGATGCGTTTACTTGCTGATCGGTCTCAGTCATGCGACCACTAAACAGTGCTGTGACATCCATTAAGAAGCATTTGAATTCAGCGAAGAACACACGTCTCTGTGATTTAAACTAGTTTAACGGGGTCCTATAATGCCCCTTTTTACAAGATGTAAAATAAGTCTCTGATGTGTGTATGTTAAGTTTTAGCTCAAAATTTGCACTTTTTGAGGGGGAGCAAAAACGCACTGTTTTTGTGTGTGTCCCTTTAAATGCAAATAAGCTGCTGCTCCCAACCCCCTTTCTAGAAGAGGGCGGGGCTTCAAGAGCTTGTGTTAGCAGCTCCGATTACCGTTTTTGAATGGTTAGGCTAGTTGATGAATTTATATAGCTGATGTGGGGTTAACTATCTTCAAGTCATTGATTAGCATATTCTGTCATGATACTCTATAAAACGCTCGTGTGGGAACTGTTACAAGATGCCTTCAGAGCCAGAGATAAATGATAAATGTGAAAAGACTGATACGACAGCTTGAGCAGACTCCTAAATGCTCTACTGCTCTACTACAACAACTCTTCCTCTTCTCAACATGACCTTCCCTTTGTTGTGTGTTCCCAGGGGCAGGGTTTATGTAAATTTTAGCTCTAAAATTGCGAATAAGCTCTAGTGTTGTCACCTTAAAAAGTATCGCTATTCGATACCATTTTTTTATACCGCTGGGAAAAAATGCTGCATATACTGTCAAATATATATTTTTATATATATAATATATACACTCACCTAAAGGATTATTAGGAACACCTGTTCAATTTCTCATTAATGCAATTATCTAATCAACCAATCACATGGCAGTTGCTTCAATGCATTTAGGGGTGTGGTCGTGGTCAAGACAGTCTCCTGAACTCCATACTGAATGTCAGAATGGAAAAGAAAGGTGATTTAAGCAATTTTGAGCGTGGCATGGTTGTTGGTGCCAGACGGGCCGGTCTGAGTATTTCACAATCTGCTCAGTTACTGGGATTTTCACGCACAACCATTTCTAGAGTTTACAAAGAATGGTGTGAAAAGGGAAAAACATCCAGTATGCGGCAGTCCTGTGGGCGAAAATGCCTTGTTGATGCTAGAGGTCAGAGGAGAATGGGCCGACTGATTCAAGCTGATAGAAGAGCAACTTTGACTGAAATAACCACTCGTTACAACCGAGATATGCAGCAAAGCATTTGTGAAGCCACAACACGCACAACCTTGAGGCGGATGGGCTACAACAGCAGAAGACCCCACCGGGTACCACTCATCTCCACTACAAATAGGAAAAAGAGGCTACAATTTGCACGAGCTCACCAAAATTGGACAGTTGAAGACTGGAAAAATGTTGCCTGGTCTGATGAGTCTCGATTTCTGTTGAGACATTCAGATGGTAGAGTCAGAATGTGGCCGTAAACAGAATGAGAACATGGATCCATCATGCCTTGTTACCACTGTGCAGGCTGGTGGTGGTGGTGTAATGGTGTGGGGGATGTTTTCTTGGCACACTTTAGGCCCCTTAGTGCCAATTGGGCATCGTTTAAATGCCACGGCCTACCTGAGCATTGTTTCTGACCATGTCCATCCCTTTATGACCACCATGTACCCATCCTCTGATGGCTACTTCCAGCAGGATAATGCACCATGTCACAAAGCTCGAATCATTTCAAATTGGTTTCTTGAACATGACAATGAGTTCACTGTACTAAAATGGCCCCCACAGTCACCAGATCTCAACCCAATAGAGCATCTTTGGGATGTGGTGGAACGGGAGCTTCGTGCCCTGGATGTGCATCCCACAAATCTCCATCAACTGCAAGATGCTATCCTATCAATATGGGCCAACATTTCTAAAGAATGCTTTCAGCACCTTGTTGAATCAATGCCACGTAGAATTAAGGCAGTTCTGAAGGCGAAAGGGGGTCAAACACAGTATTAGTATGGTGTTCCTAATAATCCTTTAGGTGAGTGTATATGTTTTGTTTTTGTTTTTTTGGTCCATCTAAAAAAATTTTCTGAAGAGATCACTTTATATGATAAAGCTTTTATAAGCTTTGCTAACTGTATTTTTTACAATGGGGTAAGTTTTGTTGCAATAGCTTACACACAGCACAAGGAAGCTTGATTTCAAATGGTAAATTGAATTTAAAAAAGACAAGTAAACCGTAATAAAATAAAAACAAATAAAAGTTACACAAGTTAATCAGTCAAGATAGTTTGTCTTTTTGTAGTTTGAATAACATTAACAACATAGAGAGTGGCATGTTTGTTCGGCTGCTGCCCCTTTAAGACCTGACGCATTGATCTCAAATACTGCTCCTGTTACACATTCTTCCTAAACCGTTTACGACTATGTTTACGTTAATACTCACCAAGGTGGGCATTGTGACATTATTTGTCAGTGTGTATTTGACCATTAATAAGCTAGGAAAAGGAGCTCATTTTTGCACTTGTATGTCAGAGGTGGCGTCTTTATTACTGTATGTGTGTGCGCTTCAGATGTGAGCGTGAAATCTCCGGGAATGTAGAATTATGTGCAATCCTGCGCGAAATTCAGACCTGTCACACCAACACTATTTAATGAGTGAATGAGAGGAGGCGGGTGCGTGTCAACTCGCTGTCGGTCAAAGAGGAGAGCAAGAAAGCCCCACTGGTATCGGTGTATCGATATTTTTGACAACACTATTTAGCTTGTTGTACCAGTTGTACTTACCCGTTGTACTCCCTACCAGCTGTTCGTTGTAGTTTAAGCAATTTCTTTAAAAGAAAATATCTCCTTTTGCTTTGAACTTTGAATGTCGTAACTTTACAGATGTTTTTTATGCTCAAACAGCAATATTACACATAAAGTTTACCACCCCTTTAAAGCCAGATGAAACAATGCTGACAAACAGGAGGAACTGCGCAACGATGCAGTCAGAGGGCTTTTCAAACTACAAATCACCATCATTTACCATGGTTTTAGCCTACTGTTGTAACACTTACTGAAATAATAAAGATTTGACATTTGTTGTGATAATTATTAATATCGACTGATATGAAAAATGTTATCTTGATAATTTTCTCCCAGCCCTATGTGTAATGATTGCAATTAGCTTTAAATGACATTTATTTTATAATACTGGGTTGACTAAAATGCGCGATAAGTATTTAAGGATAAGTAATTCAGTGAGATTTTTTTTTTCTTCTTGACCTATTAAATTGTCTATCCCAGTCAAATATATAACACAAAACCGAAAATAAAATCTATGCATATATCAATGCATATCAAATTGAAATTTGATTCAAATTTGAGAATCGATTTTTAATCTAATTGTGACCTCAAGAGTCAATTAGAATTTTTCGGTACCAAATCTTTTGGTGAAAATTTGGTACCAAAAGATTCCAACCCCTAATATGCAGGTGTGGCAGGTGCTGCAAGCATAAACGTATGTCTCAATTTCAAAGTGAACTATTTTTGCTGGTTAGTTTTGATAGTCTTTTTGGGCTGTTTTTTTTTTGTTTTTGTTTTTTTGAGTTGAGTTCTTAAAGTTATAGTGCATTATGAAATGCACAAAATGGCTCTAAAATTTGACTCTCCTCAGGTGTGTGAAACTTGGATATCTGTTTCTGCCATCTAAAGCAGAATTGTGTTTATCTCATGCTGATCCTTATAATGGATGCAAACTACTGTGTCATGCCTTCTCAGCGCCTGGCAGTGACGTACATTGCCACATCATATTTCTCACAGAGATGAAATAGCTTATTTGGTTAGTGGATGAGGGTGTGGTGTACACGAATTGTTCTTTTCTGTGTTTACAGAAGACATTTTCCTTTAAAACCTTATTGTTTGACACTGATGACAGGTAATCTCTACAGTAACGTTTTGTTTCCCAAAATTCTGCAGTGATAAATGGAATATTTTTTTCCTTAATGTCATCAGCCACTTTTCTCTTGTGGTGTTCGGGGAAGTTTAGAATCTATCTTAGCTTTGTCATGGGTGGAAACTGTTGTGATGTTGTTCCATGCAATGTGACACACCCAATATATTCATGGTTTGGTAGTGAATGTGGAGGTTGTGGACAGCACATGCAGGGTAAAACGGGTCAAAAATGCGCAAGTTTCTGAAACCCACACGCTCGCTCTCCACACAAGAACACTCAGTATTCAAGACAGTCTGTAGTAAGGAATGAACTGCGACCATGTGAGTCCCAAGTTAGAGAGGAGTGGAAGAAGGAGCCTTTGTAGATTGCGTTCTCCTTCCCAACTTTTTCCACTGCTGTGTAAGCCTAACTGTTAATGTGGTTTTGTGTGTGACAAGCAGCATAGCAGAATGTGGTAAGATACGCCTAGTGTTAGACAAGAATTTCTGTGTTTTCTGTCTTCATCACCACTGAAAAAAAAGAGGCTTTACAAGAAATTCCATTACCCCATTTAAAACAAACCATATTATGGTTCCCAAGTGTTCTGTGTTAGAGCAGAAGTTGCTAAGAGGTCAAATTTGTGTCCTCTGCATGTGCTAGCATCCTGTGACATGCATTCACAGGGGTGGGGTTGGGTGGAGGATTCCTAATCTCTCCACCGAATTTGTGGAACAGTTTCCAATTCATTGTAGCACAAGTGATGCATGTTTCATGTAGCTGATCTTATAAAGTGTAACAGAACGTCTGTCTGAAGATGAGCTGCTTTGAATTTCCTACAGGGTCATTGGCTGACATTGGGCACGGCTCTGTGGTCAAGCCTCCTATCAGCCAATTTCCCTGCAGATGTCAAAGACAAACCTTAAGATGGATGGGAACTCATGGGCTACAGCTGGCCTTCAACTGAACAAGCTTAAGGTCTTTTGGAGGCTCCCAGCGGCTCAATCCCAAGTCATGACGAAGCAAGAGAGACAACCGAGATCAGATGCGTCAACTGTTGACCTCATCCCTCTGAGGTGCCAATAGGGTGCATCTCTTTATGACAAAGCAGAAGGCCTATGACAGGCCTTTGACAGCTATTGTGAAACTTTTCAGTTGCTAAGGCATCATGTCAAGCCATCCATTCAATTAAAGGCAGGCAGTCAACCAAAATGCCAATGCTTATTTTTTAGAAATAATTCTCTTTTTTAGAGAGGTGGAATGTCATGGAATTTGTCAAAGTTTTGATGAATAAATAAAACGTACACTTAAATCAAGTTGTGATATATACTAGTGTAGCCACAAAAAGACTGTTTAAATATGAATCCTGCATGTTTCTGTGTGTCTCTGTGTGAATGAATGGTGCAGATGCACGGTTTCATTTACCTCACATGCTGAAACTTGCAGTTTTTCAGCCTCTGCCGCCTCAATATATGAGGACGTAAATGCATCACTTCATGAGCATTTTAACGTTTCATTTGACAATCTATCGTCATATCATAAAAACACACAGAAACTCAAGGTCTTCACGGCAACCCGTCAAAATAAAAGTTCAGTTTAACAAAATAATTGTGACAGAAATATATTAATGTTGTACAGTAGAATATAACTACGTCTCAATGTAGTAATAATATATGTATTTGATCTATACAGTGAAGAATATGCAGTGTTGTTTAACATTTTGTTTACTTTATTTCTGTACCTGGAAACTGTTAAACCTACCTAAAAAGCACTGTTTATTTCATCTTTGTTCTGTTGTATTTATGTATTTATGTTGGCCTCCTGAATGTTAAATGGATCCAGTCTGTTCATTAGAAATAATTTGATAATGCAACAATAAAGTAGCTGCTAGGCTATAAGTTAATGTATGTAAATTTCAAATAGGAGGGCAAGTAACAAATATCAGTATCGGAATTGGCCAATAATTGTTTGTTAAAATTGGTATCTGCCCAAAAAAATCCTATCGGTGCATCCCTAGTATTTGACCGTTTAAGTGCAATTAGCTGCAAAAAAAGAACTCAATTTGACGCTCATGAGCTGTTTGAGAGACTGTATGTGTGCCTGAGAGAGTCTTTCAGAGAGCGGTAAGCGTCCCTTGCCAACTCTAATGAAACAAATGTGAGTGGAGCCTGAGATAAAGAAATTTAAAATGTAAAATGTCTTTAATCAGTTAACTTTTCATTCACGCTGTTGACCACAATTAATTGCTGTTAACAGCAATTAATCACTGCATTTGGAAACTACATAGCAACATCTATTTATAAATCATGTGGTTTGTTGAGGAGATATGTGCTAAGTGATATGTGCTACTTTTCTATGCTATTGGATAAAACATATCTTCAGAAAATGTAAGAATCTATATATTATTGTAGCTATGTATATACTGCTGCTTTTGAGTTTATTCACTGGGGTTGTATTGTCAGAGCTCTAACACAAACGTTTCATGTTTTGATCCAAAGGTATCATGGTGTTAAACTTCTCATAGATTAGCAGGCTTTTTTGTAGGCGTGTGTGGTGTTGGGTTTGCGTTTTGGGTGTTGTCCATTGAGAACAAGACTGAAGCATTTCTATGTAGATAGGCCTGCTGAATGGAACAAAAGACAGAAAAGTCACAAGGGTGTGTGTCTATCTGTGAGTCTCTCAGCCATTGACATTTGGTTTAAAAAGCCTCTGTTGCGGTCTAATAATTTGTAGCATAAAAGGGAGCCTCAACAGAAGCTGCCTAGTCAGTGAAGATAACCCTACAAAGATTCCTTTATGTTCTTATAGTTTTCCCTCCAGAGCAAAACAGGTCTTACATGCGGAGAATGTGACATCTGTAGACATTGTCAAGAACTCCATCCATCCATTTCGGGCCCAAACAGACACTCTGGATTTGAAGAAGCAGAAAAAAAAAATGGAAGGCAGGGGATGGTTTCAGACAAGAACACATGACATTCATTCCAGTTATTGGCAGAACTGTTGATGTGAACTAAGCCACATTGATTGCACAGACAAATCCCAGGCAGTGTTACAATGTGTTTAGACTTGTTTTGCTGGTGGTATAATTTTCACAAGCTGCAGTGGTCCTGAACTTGTTCTGCGTTGAGAGAGGGCATGTTAAGCTAGTGCAAGGGAAGAATGCATAGATGGAGGAAGAGAATGAAAATCATAGCCTTCAGGCTTCATGTCACATGTTTCTTCATTGCCATCACAGAGAGTGGAAACTGCTGAGGTGTCACAAATAGAATATTTTAGTTCTTGAAAAACCCTGTGGAGCGTCATGATTAAGACACTGCGCAATCTTTTTCCATGATTCATAGCATTTTTGTCACAACTGTAATGGTTTCTTCAGTATCTGCATTATTTTTTGTCTTGGGACAGTTTTGGTCATTCAGTATTATCCATTGGCTGCTATTAGGGCTGGACGATATGGCCAATATTAATATCACAATATATTTCTTAATTTCGGTCGCTACGATATAATTCCGTTATTGATATGAACTATATAAAAGCCTCAGAAAAACTTCCAAGAACGGCCACAACGGATGTCTGTACTAGCTATTATTTCATCCGCAACCGCATCACAAAACTCATCATCTGTCCGCCATCTATCCGCACCAACGTTTTTTGACCAATTTTCAAAGCCGCACCCGCCCACCTTCTGCTGATTGTTTTAAGGTCTATAGGCGATGCAAGGCGCTGCTGACGTGAGCCGCGAGGCTAGAAAGCTCTTGCCTGTTCTAGAAAGGATACTGATCCAATGCAGTAAAGATATTTAAAGGCTAAAGTCCCTACTAGTATAGCCTATTGGCTATGAATATTGTATCCCCAGAATATCAGCAGTGAACTCTGTTCAAATAATAAATAAATAAATAGCCTAAATAAAACGCACACCGGCAAACCTTACCTTAATAGGCTACTGTACAATTTTATCATTGTAATAAAAAACGTAATTTGGCACATCATTTCAACATGCTGCTATTTAGCCCACTACTAATTAATGCCTATTGCAGTTTTATTTTTTTGCAAAAAGAAAGAAAGCTCGAATAAAATAAGTCATTCGCATTATAGGCTAATTAACTCTACGCACTGTCATGTCAGGGTGACGACTAGGACGAGCCTAAAGAAATGAAACTGTTAATTTTGACTGCATGGGAAGAGGGCACGTCTTTTTTTAAGCAGACAGTGTAATCTCTGATAATAAACAAAGCAGCATGCATAGATGCGACTAGGCCAAATTACTGCCTGATGACTATTTCAAAGTGTGCTAGTTTTTTTCGGATATAGGTAACAATACTTAACAATGTATACATTTAAAAAAAAAATAAAAATAAAAATAATAAATTCGGGTGGGTGGTGGCGGTTGAACCAATATATATATATATTGGTTCAACCGCCACCACCCACCCGAATTTAATTAAAATATAATTTTTCGTCACATCATCCGCCCGATCCGCGGCTGTAACCGCTAACCACGCATCTCTAGTCTGTACTTACAAACCTCTGAAAAATTCATTTGCCAAGTCTATGAAACCTCCTCCTATAAAACTATACAATATTTTAGAAATAAAAACAGTACAAATAAATTAATGTTCACCTTTTATTTGTATTTAGCCTTCATACAAAGAAGAAATGTGAAATCACGTCAAATAAACATAAGACTCACACTTACTTTATTAATATTAATATCTTTAAACTATAACAGACTGATTATATTATTCTTAATGTAGATTAAAACAAAAGTGGAACTGCTATATAATTACATTTAAAAAAAAAAAAAAAAAAAAAAAAAAGTTTACTTGCCAGACTGATATACTATTTTATTTATTTATTAAATCGATTAATCGCGATTTAACCGCATTCAAAATAAATGTTTGTGTTTTCATAATATCTGTGTGTGTACAGTGTATAATTAAGTATATACACTCACCTAAAGGATTATTAGGAACACCATACTAATACTGTGTTTGACCCCCTTTCGCCTTCAGAACTGCCTTAATTCTACGTGGCATTGATTCAACAAGGTGCTGAAAGCATTCTTTAGAAATGTTGGCCCATATTGATAGGATAGCATCTTGCAGTTGATGGAGATTTGTGGGATGCACATCCAGGGCACGAAGCTCCTGTTCCACCACATCCCAAAGATGCTCTATTGGGTTGAGATCTGGTGACTGTGGGGGCCATTTTAGTACAGTGAACTCATTGTCATGTTCAAGAAACCAATTTGAAATGATTCAAGCTTTGTGACATGGTGCATTATCCTGCTGGAAGTAGCCATCAGAGGATGGGTACATGGTGGTCATAAAGGGATGGACATGGTCAGAAACAATGCTCAGGTAGGCCGTGGCATTTAAACGATGCCCAATTGGCACTAAGGGGCCTAAAGTGTGCCAAGAAAACATCCCCCACACCATTACACCACCACCACCAGCCTGCACAGTGGTAACAAGGCATGATGGATCCATGTTCTCATTCTGTTTACGCCACATTCTGACTCTACCATCTGAATGTCTCAACAGAAATCGAGACTCATCAGACCAGGCAACATTTTTCCAGTCTTCAACTGTCCAATTTTGGTGAGCTCGTGCAAATTGTAGCCTCTTTTTCCTATTTGTAGTGGAGATGAGTGGTACCCGGTGGGGTCTTCTGCTGTTGTAGCCCATCCGCCTCAAGGTTGTGCGTGTTGTGCCTTCACAAATGCTTTGCTGCATACCTCGGTTGTAACGAGTGGTTATTTCAGTCAAAGTTGCTCTTCTATCAGCTTGAATCAGTCGGCCCATTCTCCTCTGACCTCTAGCATCAACAAGGCGTTTTCGCCCACAGGACTGCCGCATACTGGATGTTTTTCCCTTTTCACACCATTCTTTGTAAACTCTAGAAATGGTTGTGCGTGAAAATCCCAGTAACTGAGCAGATTGTGAAATACTCAGGCCGGCCCGTCTGGCACCAACAACCATGCCACGCTCAAAATTGCTTAAATCACCTTTCTTTCCCATTCTGATATTCAGTTTGGAGTTCAGGAGATTGTCTTGACCAGGACCACACCCCTAAATGCATTGAAGCAACTGCCATGTGATTGGTTGATTAGATAATTGCATTAATGAGAAATTGAACAGGTGTTCCTAATAATCCTTTAGGTGAGTGTATAAATACGCACACATGCATGTGTATATATTTAAGAAATGTTTTTATATATATATATATATATATATATATATATATATATATATATATATATATATATATATATATATATATATATATATATATATATATAAAAAATATTAATTTATATATAAATTATATGTATATACATGCAAATATTTCTTAAATATATACATGCATGTGCATGCATTTATATATACATAATAATTATACACACACACACACACACACACACACACACACACACACACACACACACACACACACACACGTATGAATGCATATCATTTTAACTGAACTTAGGACCGGTGGTGGTGCTTCATTCAGTGTTTCTGTAAAAAAATTATAATAGTAATAGATCATATTAATTATTAATAAGATGATAATACTACTACTAATTCTACTATAAATAACAATATACAAAGTACTAAGGATTGATGAGCTGCTGCGTTCATGAATATTAATCACGTGGTTAGCGTTGCTCAAACTGATTTGCTGAAATCAAAACAGGGACGGTAATAGATGAGAGTTAGCCAATGAGATTGCCGTTTGCGCATTAGTCCGGCCCACTACCGGAGTAACAGCTTCTAATTCCAAATGAACTATTTGACAGGAAAATACACCAAAGAATATGGTTTACATGTAGCATCAATTCTGCGTTGTATTTAATACTCTCTCTTTGCGTGTGTGTGTGAGAAACAGCTAGCGCTCTTAGCAAAGCGATGACGAGTTGTGCGCCTTCACACTAGAGTTTACGGTACATCAAATACAGGCACACTGCTCATCCGTTGAGTTGAACTGAAATAGACAGATCGCTTGACGGAGAGCGAAACAGTTTCTCTTTTAGCATAGATATGCTAAAAGCATGGATATATTTCTTGAGTAAAAAAATATATCTTTGCTAAACTTATTCTTAGCCTCTAATATACACTGGCGAGTAAAATCTGATGATAGATATTATTTAGTCGCCCAGAGTGAAGATTAACTCGCATTGTAGAGGGTTGTTTCTCCTTACTTGTGGAAGCTCATTCAGTCACATTTGTATTGCGGTCAGGGGTACTCATTTTGTATTTATTAGCCTACTACTGTGGAGCAGTCTGCGTGTCTGTGGTGTATGCAAGTAGCCAATCGTGTTCTGCTCTTTCTGACGGCCGCGCCCCCTGAACGTCATTCAGTGAGAAATGCTGTAATGTATATCGAAATATCGGAAATGTTTAAAAATCATATCACCGTTATTGAGAGAAATTACATTGCGATTATATATTGATATTGAATTATTGTCCAGCCCTAGCTGCTATAATGCAGCTGTACTTGTAGAAAACCACTGATAACGTAGCACTGATTCCCCTATGAGCTCATTTATGAACGTTGCATCAGTGCCAAATAAAAACATTATTGGACTACATTAAGTGATTTATAATTACTCTGGGATTTGTTCAGCAGTGTTTCTATGATAACCAGCAAGTTATGCTGGGCGGCAATTAGCAGAAAATGTCTGATTCCTGGTCTGAATTTTGTGTACTCCACTGTTTATTTGCAATGATAAATGGTAGCTTTTTCTGTTTACTTTTTATAATGAGTAATTTATTTAGCTAAATAATTACTTTTACGTTGAGATAAATTTGGAAAAAACTATTTATATCAGGAGTCGCAAATTACCTGGGGTTAGTGACCAGGTCAGGGTCCAGTTGAACAGTTACAACAAATGTAGTTGTTACAACCATGAGTTTTGAGTGGAAGTTATTGGCACCGTTATTAATGAGTTATTTTCCTAATACATAGCAGACATTTCTGCTATTTTTTTTCTTACAGATCAGACAGGTAGCAGTCCCATCAAGAGACCACAGTGTTTCCCATAGGTTGAGAACTTGTGGTGGTGGGCAGGGCAGAGTGGCTCGGCGCGCTGCTTGATGAGCGGGTTCAGAATAAACTAGTCAAACAAAGGTGTATGAATTGATTTGCAGATCAAATTAACTTTTATTAACAACAGTAATGTGCATTGTTCTTCTATAGTATCACACTGAACAGACCGACAGCTTTAGTGATTATAAAAGAAGCGCTCTTTACTTTGTGTAATTCAGTGACAATTTGAAAAGTTTGTTTTTCATGAGACTTTGTGACTTCCTACTTTTGTCCATGTATTAAGGAGTGTAAATGGCTAAGAAGTTAATAAGTGCTCCTCTGCCACCGTCTACTGGTTATAGTGGTAATTTCATTTTTTGTGATCATTTAAAAAAAAAAATAATAGTGCTTGTTTGCCACAAAGTGGCCTACACCTTTAAACTTTTCGTTTTACAAATCATCACATAAAAATAAATAACATTTAAATTGGATAATATTTAGAGCTTTGAAGTGCTGGAAAAAGTGTACTTGAAACCCCTTGAAATTTAACTCCCAAAAGGTTGTACGATCCCTGAGATGAATAATGTAAAAAACAGCAACAAAAAAACAACAACATTCGACTGTTTCTTTCACAACACCATGTGGTGTTACTACAGTAAATCCATAGTGAATGTTGGTGATTTGTGGACTGAAACCCCTGATTTTCGTTCATGGCACAATGTTTCTCCTGGTTTCCACGTCAGCTCTGTTTAATCTGATATCTGGTTTATAACAGAGTTCTGTGCCGAGCACTTCCGTTAGATCTCGCAGTAGCGATGTTATTAATTTTGTGTTGAATTCAAATGCTTTCTCACTGGATCTCCAGCGCTGCGTAGTAACGGTGTCACGAGATCAGCCCGTGTATGAGCTTGCGCTGCGCTGTCGATTATTGCTCCGAGCGGATAAACGGTCCGCGCAGCTCAAAAGAATAGCGCGGTTCTGTTCCTCTTTTGCTTTGTTTGCCATTTGATGTTTCTAACACAAATGGCAGCTCTTATCAGTTGGGCACCAGTGCGACCTTAGTTTGCCGCGTTGCATGACGAGTCAACGACGCGCGCACCAGTTTGCCGCCAACTATGCAAATGAGAAAATAATGCATAACCGGTGCCCGCTATGTTCCCAAATGCACGCTAAACTCATCACATGTGAACTGAGATGCGGAGCTGATCATGTGCTGGTTGCGTGAGCAAAGCGTGCACTTCTCTTTGCACAGCACAAACAGAGTCGTTTGTACTTTAATAATGCCTTATTGAGCTTTCAATTTTAGTTTGACAGCAGGTGCAAAACACGTAATTAAAAACTTATGTTATTATGAGAAGTTTAAATATATTTTCAAATATATTTTGCCACAGTATGAATGGAAAGCACTGAAATCTATTTGTGGCGGTCAATGTGGCGGGCCGCCACAAATAAATCAATGTATGGGAAACACTGGACCAGAAATAGATGGCTTTTATGTTATGGTTAAAAGTTATTTAAATTTATAGACCTTATGCGTTTGAACTTATGTTTTTGTGGGAGTACTGTGTATTTCGATGGCATCACTGTTGAAGATTAATTAGCTGGTAGAGTGGATTTACTTATTGTAGAGTTATGATCATTGATCAATGTGATCATGTTTGGAGTGGGTGTAATAACAAATGTCAATACACGGGTTCATTCATTAATCTGAAGATCTAATCTTCATGCTGTGGAAATACAAACCGGAAGATAGAACACAATAAGCGCAGTGCTGAAAAGGGGCGGGGCTACATAAGGTTTATGAGGACTAAAAACAAATAGTCAGTTCACATGTAACGTTTGTAAATCCTTTTTTTTTTTTTTTTAAATAAAGTGGCTGGAATGCTGTGGACTGTGTGCAGCATGTCAGAATTAAAACCAGGGTGTCTGTCAACTGCAGCGCATAGTGACGCGTTTTCTGTGTAGACCTCTTTATGGATTATAATGGGAGGGATCTAGTTTTGTTTTGTTGTGATGTTCTGCACACGTTCTAGGTAGACCGGTGCTTCTCAACATTTTTGACACCAATAATCGAGCACTAGCCCTAGTTTTGTTTTTAAAACTTATTTTAATCTATTGGCACTGCCAAATAAAATAAGTTGTTTAGGTTCCCAATACATTTATATATCTTTTCTAGTCGTTTATGATTTACTGCATAATGGTTAAGAATAAGGATTTTTAAAAATATTTTTTATTCATAATTTCTATTGCATACATTTTATATTCATTTTAAAAATGCCCATGGTGTTTTAAGATTATATTAATTCATGTGACTTCCATTTCAAGAAATCACAAAATAATGTGACATTTTGTTGTTTTAGCTTATTTTAATGGCTGTTTTGTCTTAATTTAAATAATTTAGCATTTTGCAATAGTCATTTTCCCTTTTTTGAGAGAACCACTGATGCAGATACACTTGTTTATTTGTTTATTGTTTATCAAAATCAAGTAACTTTGAACTTTTAAAATCTTTTTTTTTACTTTTTTTTCACGTGTATTCTTAACTCAGTATTTCAATTCCTTTTATTATGTTTCTGTTTATCTATTTCTGTTATGTATGTTTTGAGGTCAGTTCGTTACTTTTCTCTCTGTTCCTCAAATAATAATTTTTTTTTTTTTTGCCTTTGCATAACGCCTTTCAAAACCCAATAAATTAACACAGTACATGCAAACACTTAGGCATCCAGAAGCCATTCCAGTGCACTGACTACTCTTGATTGAAAGGCACAGACCACATAGTGAAGATGTTGCTCATTAACACAACTCGCCAATTAAAAAACTGGAATCTCACACCTGATGTTGCATTTCAAAGCACTTAACTTCAAAGCCTTCATAGTCGTCACTCAGGTGAGAAAGCGCAATGTCAAGCTGTTAGAAAAGTGCCACACTGCGAACTAGGTCATGTTGGTTTATCCTTTTTGACGAAACATGCAAGTCATCTGTCTCTACTATTACCCAGGCGTTTGTAAGAGATTGGCCATTAACTCTGATCTGAATACTTCAAGTGCAGTAATGCATCCGTCAGCTGGTATTTGAAGTCGTATAGCTTCTGAAGGCTTCACCATTCTCCGTAAACAGTTTCAGTTCCCATTTCATCATATACTAAACATTTGGGCTAGACACCTTTAATCTGCTTCTTGCCAAGGCTTGTTGCAGGGGTGCCGGGGAGGTTACGCAACATTTGTTGTGGCATTTTATTTTAAAGCTCGACTGCTGCTCAGCCCTTGCACAACATGAATGTCAGCATGCGTGTTGATTTGTTTTTTGTTGAATGAATCTGAAGTTCATCCAGTCCATCTGGCAGTCAATTTTCTGTAACAAGTACACATCAAGAAGGCACACTCTCGATGCAAAGGTCACGGGAGTGACAAGATGTTAATGCAATAAGAGCGACCAGGATGGCCGATCTGCACGGCTGCTTTTTTTCCCTTTTCTTTAGTGCTGAGCCTTGGACTGTGTTTAAACTTGTATAGCATGTCGTTTAGCACGGAGGTGGTTGACAAATATTGTTTCGGAACAAGAAATATCGCACAACCACTTCACTGCCTACATGAGACCAGGGTGGTGTTTCTTTCCCAATGTATTTAAGTTTCCCTAAAGTCATTTGGAATTTTTCCTTTTCCTGTCTCGCTTTATTTTGTGGGTCTGTAGGTAGTATTTTCCCACCTTCTTCTCTGGGACTGACAGCATGGAATAATTTCTAATTGGAGGCTGGCCCACGCAGGCTTTTGGGAGTGGCTTGGAATGACGGGCACAAGAGCTCAGTCTTTTTTTTTCTCTGACCGGTACAAAAGCCAGGCTGGAGAGAGGTGAAATGGAAAAGGGGAACAGGGAAGGCAAGAGGAAGAGAGAATGGGCTAGTGTGTGTGGAAAGTTTTCCACATCAAATCTTTAGCTAGCAATTTAAAAATTCTTGCAACGGAATTGCAGGAATGCGCATTGTGTGCCTGAATTTTGCTGAATAGTTTGGAATGGCATATTTCTGCTTGTCTTTGCATTCAGCTGGTGTCTGGACTGTAAGACAGGACTGGAATGCCTGGAATTAGATTCATTTCAATCTTTGGTTATGGTCTGCAGAGATGAACTCTTACAAAAAAACACTCACGTACTTGTACAGATTCCTATACAATTACAGACTTGTTGAGGGGCATTCCAGGTGACTAAGAGAGCATCCCATGACACATATGCCAAAACATGCCTGTCCTGTTTAAGAAAGGCATAAATGTACTGCAAATTTGCTTATTATATTCTTAACAAATAATGCAATGGTCAAAAAGACAACACCAGTAATCTCAAGTCAGCACAGTCCCAGCTGTTTTATTTCAGTCGTAACAACTGCTGTGACCGAATATCCACAGTTAACATCATAAATCTAGCTTATTTCCATTATTATAAAATGTAATGTATATTTATGCCACTGTAATTTGAGTTATATTTTCCTGGCATTACAGAAAAAAATATTCTCCCTCTCCCTCCCCCTCCCCCTTCCTGGATTGGTGTTGTATAAGAGTTAAATGCAGATGCATCAAAACATTTTAATGATAGCAAATGATACTTGTAATTTAGGGATACTAACAATTAATTGACAATCGATTAATTGTTGATAATTTAATCGATAAAACTTACTGATGGTCGATTAAGCAAGGTCACCATTAGAGTGCGTAGTTTTGAGGTGCGTGTGGCTCATGCGCTAAACGTGCAGCAGACATACAAGGAAAAATTAAGCGAGCACGCCGTAGTTATGTATTCTAAATGTATTGATGACTTCAAGCCATGCAATGGATTATGTAGGCTAGCCATTTATTTCAGAATATAATTAACCAAGGGTCCAAAAACCCTCCAAACAAGTGATTTTACTGTACATAAGTACTACTAGTGTAAACGGCACAATGACAGTACATAGAATAAAAAAACAAGTAATAAGATCCTGGTTGATGTTAAATTATGATCTTCTTGCACTGTTTCAGCGGTGCGCTCCTATTCTATGATGCATGGTAAATCAAGACCTGTCAATCTGAGTGATCAAATCAATCAAGGTGCGATCCAGCTGTAAAACAGTGTCCGATTGGCCTTTACACATCGTCCCCATCAACTATACCCACCCACCACACCCGAGATCCAGTTTCCATTGCTTGAACTTTCAAATGATGTTGGAAAACAGTGTCATGATCGCAATGCGATCAGATCCCGGAAGTCCTATAGCTTTAGCCAAGTAGCATGTCATGTCACTCTGTGTATGTTGTGTTTGGTCTGTTCGAGACCACTTGCTCTAAATAAATGTATGTGATCGACTGTGGCTTACTAATGTTTCATGAAGTTACTAACAAAAACATAGCGCAAAAGCATCATGTGTTTACTGTTTACTTGTGAGTCGGTGGTGTTTTTTCATACAAATAGTTGGTATAGTTTGGTCCCTAACTGAAATAAATATGCTAGTTGCAACCTTTTCAACGATATGACTATCTGTTATGTACAATGATTTTATAGATTAGCAGTTGTTTTTTCACGCTATGAAAATAGAGCACTTCTAATATGTCAGCAAATTTAAAAGCACTTGTTAAGTGATAATCATATTACCTATATTCACTGTGGAGCCAATCTTCAAAATGACATCTATTTTGTGTTGGTTAAGCAAGTGGTAACGTGAAACCTTAATACCCCCCCACACCCCTGCTTCGGATTTGAGAGGTCAATGTTAATGATTAATTGATGAATTGACTGTTAATTTATACAACGATCGATTATGGGGATTTATGTAAATTGACATCGCTAATGTTATTGCTAATTAAATGAATGCAGTCACATTTATTTACTACTTTTGGAATGTTGCAAGAACAAAATAGCGCTTTTATCAGTGAAATGGACTGAACAGCTGATGCCGATTAAAAAAAAAAAGGCCAAATATGAGACTGGCTGATAATCAGTCTATCGCTAGAAAAAATACGTAGCAGACCACAAAGCCATGTGCACTGTAAATATATAGTGAACCAAACTTGACTGCAAGTTCACACCCATTTAATCCCACACATTTTATGAGTAGCATGCACATGCTTATAAGAAAACTCCTGAAAAAAAGCTCCTGTAGTTAGTGATGGGACATCAGTATTTGCCTTGAGTCATACTATAATTAACCCAGTGCAGTCGGTAATTCAGGGATCCCCCTCCCTTTACACTCATCATTGCTTTATTAATAGTTCACCTCCAGCCTTCATATATACCTCACTTCCCCTAACTCCAGAACAGGCGCTACGTCTGCCTTTGCCCTTCCGTCCCGTTGCCCCCTGACTCTCAAACTTGCATCCAATCAGTTGATGTTGGGATAGACACCGCTCCCTTTTTGTATGGACTGGCCATGTGTTGACGTGTGTATGTATTTTTGATTTTCAGATATTCTGGTGAGGCCAAGTTGAGATCAGAGCATGTGTAAACTTGACCAGCATTTGCTGACATTTCTGGAGAATAGTTGGACTGAGGTGCACTGTTGTTGATATGCTTCACAATGTCTTTTATAATCAGTCATGGGTTGTTAGAAACGGTCATCGCAACTCTCTACGGTACAGAGCTTTGCTTTCTCACATATACTCTTTGCTCATTCTTTCAGCTTCAGTTACTGGAGTATTTATCAAATAGACACATGATCAGGGCAGAGGCGGCTGTTTGGGCCAGCTGCCGTGCAGCGTTCTCGCTGTACAACTATTCTCTGTTTGTTTGATGTTGGTATTCAGGGGGCACGCTTGTGACTGAACAGGGGAGTAGTTTGGACCACCATGAGTGCGTAAATCTGATTGTAGCTGGGACGTCAGCAAAATAAGTCATCTGCTTCCTTGGTTATAATTTAAGAAGTGTTAAACCCATCCTTGCTTTTTTCATTCTCCAACATTCAGAGCCGTAAAGTAGGGTGGAAAGTAGGGCTGAACGATTTTATTTATTTATTTTTTTTAATACCAATTATTTCATTTATTTTTTTATTTTTTTTCTGTATTATTCAACAAAGACGAGCAATAAATCATTGTATAGTAATGGTGGGAATCTTTAGGCACCTCACGATCCGACTCCAAAACAATTATTTTACTTTTTTTCTTAATCTTAGTAATAAAACTTAAAATCTATTTTTATTATTATATATGTAATAAGCACTTAAAAAAAAAAAAAAAAAAAAAAACACATTAAAAAAAATAGTTTAAAACAATTGCATGTTAAGAATTTTACATTTATAAACTAATATAGCTTCAAAACATACATAAAAGCTTGTAAATAATAAAAAGGAACAAAAAACATATTACAAGCAATGAACAAAAAACATATTACAAGCAATGAACAAAGACTGCTTTCAGAATTTAAGAGTATCTGAACGTTTTCCATTCAAGAGATGTAAGTGATGCACGTTTCTCACAGCGCGTATCCTGTGCAATGAAGCCCGCGAATGTCATTGTAATTCGCTTCAACCTTTCCAAATGTTATGAAATATTATTTTATGGTTCGAGTGGTGTGTGTGTGTGTGTGTGAGAGAGGAAATGGAAGCAAGCAGAATACAGGTGTTTTTAAAACGCATGCAGCGCCATTGCGCACCTGCAGTTAAAATCTACGGTCAGAATTGATCCAGAATCACTGGAGAGGGAATATTTTCTCCCACCCCTATTGTATAATATAATATTAGATTGATTAAACACAAACTGTTCTTTCCTTTAGGCCAGGTCTGTAGGCGTAACTTGCCAAGTTGATGCTTCTTTTGCAGACTGCTTTACTCTCACGCGTCACGTGACCAGAGTGTAATCACAGCCTTTGCAGGTAAAAAAATCGTTTTTTGTGTTTTATCATATCGTGATATAATCGCAAATGCAATTAAACGTTCAGCCCTAGTGGAAAGGACGCAGTTCTGGTACAGTCTCAGTTTAGATTGGGTGCTATATTGTGATGACCTCCACACTAGGGTTGTCAAAAGTACTGGTACTTAAGTACTTAGTTGGTACTGAAATTTAAAAATGTGGTGATACCAGCATTTCCCACTAGCATTTTGAGCTCTGTTGAGTGGATTCTGACTAAACCTCACATGCTCAACAGATATGACTGTGATTAGCTACAATGATCAATGCTTCAAAAACATGTTGTAAATGGACATCTTTGACGCTCTTCTCAGAGTGCTTACACAGGTACATACATACGGGAGCATTTGAAAGCAGGCATCTATGATAGGGATGCACCGATATGAAAATTTTGGCCGATACCGATAACCCATAATTCTTAACCAATACACTCACCTAAAGGATTATTAGGAACACCTGTTCAATTTCTCATTAATGCAATTATTTAATCAACCAATCACATGGCAATTGCTTCAATGCATTTAGGGGTGTGGTCCTGGTCAAGACAATCTCCTGAACTCCAAACTGAATGTCAGAATGGGAAAGAAAGGTGATTTAAGCAATTTTGAGCGTGGCATGGTTGTTGGTGCCAGACGGGCCGGTCTGAGTATTTCACAATCTGCTCAGTTACTGGGATTTTCACGCACAACCATTTCTGGAGTTTACAAAGAATGGTGTGAAAAGGGAAAAACATCCACTGTGGGCGAAAATGCCTTGTTGATGCTAGAGGTCAGAGGAGAATGGGCCGACTGATTCAAGCTGATAGAAGAGCAACTTTGACTGAAATAACCACTCGTTACAACCGAGGTATGCAGCAAAGCATTTGTGAAGCCACAACACGCACAACCTTGAGGCGGATGGGCTACAACAGCAGAAGACCCCACCGGGTACCACTCATCTCCACTACAAATAGGAAAAAGAGGCTACAATTTGCACGAGCTCACCAAAATTGGACAGTTGAAGACTGGAAAAATGTTGCCTGGTCTGATGAGTCTCGATTTCTGTTGAGACATTCAGATGGTAGAGTCAGAATGTGGCGTAAACAGAATGAGAACATGGATCCATCATGCCTTGTTACCACTGTGCAGGCTGGTGGTGGTGGTGTAATGGTGTGGGGGATGTTTTCTTGGCACACTTTAGGCCCCTTAGTGCCAATTGGGCATCGTTTAAATGCCACGGCCTACCTGAGCATTGTTTCTGACCATGTCCATCCCTTTATGACCACCATGTACCCATCCTCTGATGGCTACTTCCAGCAGGATAATGCACCATGTCACAAAGCTCGAATCATTTCAAATTGGTTTCTTGAACATGACAATGAGTTCACTGTACTAAAATGGCCCCCACAGTCACCAGATCTCAACCCAATAGAGCATCTTTGGGATGTGGTGGAACGGGAGCTTCGTGCCCTGGATGTGCATCCCACAAATCTCCATCAACTGCAAGATGCTATCCTATCAATATGGGCCAACATTTCTAAAGAATGCTTTCAGCACCTTGTTAAATCAATGCCATGTAGAATTAAGGCAGTTCTGAAGGCGAAAGGGGGTCAAACACAGTATTAGGAAAGGGTTTCTTAATAATCCTTTAGGTGAGTGTATATTGCCCGATAAATCTAAATACAACTTTTAAAAAATTGAGAGCCTGATTACAAAAACAAAAGGTTCACCATTAAAAGCCATGTCCCAAACACTTCAACATGAATCAAACCTATACAGTACAGTAGCCTAATCGGATTTAAAGTTGTGTGTGCGTTAACATTAGGTAATGCACTGTGAATGGACTGTTAATAAACAAACATTTTATTACTAACAAAGGTTATTGCTCTCTGTTTGTTTGTGTTAGTTAATGCATTAACAAATGAGACCAACAATTATATCGCCTAACAAAAAATAAAAATACAAATAAAATTAAAATACCTAAATAATGCAAAAAGTCATTGGACAGCATTACTTAGGCCGCATATAAAGAATCAAAATGCATGTGCCATGCGTGAAATAGCCTCCGCACGGACAATGGGAAAGGAAGTGGTTTTAATAAAATCATATTGTTGATGAAAATAATACGAGAACAATAAAAGTGCTAGTTATTAATAATGCTTCAGTGTTTTTGAAAAAAAAAAAATTGTTTTACAGTAATAGTAAACGTCTTTAATATTAGTCTATTAGTCTATCAAATAACGTTGCTGTTTGAGAGCGCGCACTGAAGCTGAAGAGAATGAACATACGTAAACTGAAGCGCTTAGAAGGTTAATTAACTAAACGCATCATATATATGAGCGATCAGATATTTATACAAAATAATATATTGCACAAAATTACGCACAGGTAAACTAAGTTGCGTAGTCAGGAGGCCTATAACTTCTGTGGATGCGGTCTTCCCGTTTGAGAGCGAGCGCAGAAACTGAAGATGATCACCGGTACAATGAAGCGCTGCGGGTTATTAACTCAACGAAACGCATCCTATATGAGATTAATCAGATGTTTATACTACATAAACTTAATATTATGACTTTATACATGCTTAAAATGACGCAAATGCACAAGCGAACTTGACTGTGCTGGTCAGAATGCGTTGTGGACGTGCTCTTTCCACAACAGCGTGCTAAAACACAACAACTAAGAGAATTCACAACGTTTTATTACAAAAATGTTTTCAATTAGTGTTATGTATATGACAGTCCCAGCAGTTAATGCTGTCCATTTCTGTTTGAAATGCGCGCGCTGAAGCTAAAGACCAGTACAATGAAGCGCTTTACTGCATCGTTAATTAACTCAACCAAACACATATAAGATTATCTACACAGAATAAATATAATATTACAACTTATAATGGCACAAAAGGCTGCGAATGCACAAGCGATCTTGACTGTGCTTGTCATGAAGGTGTAACTCCGTGGAAACGCGCTCTTCCCTCAAATGCGCTGAAACTCAACGTTTTTTTACAGTCGTGTTCTCATTATAATTGTATGTAGTTTATATGTTAGACTTGTGCTGCACATGTTGCACATAACCGTATTTTCCTTTTTCATATTTTGAGCAATTCAAACCCATCATGGCAGACAGCGCGTCTGAAGCGTCTCAGCTGGAAATAATCCATTATCTATCGGCTTGAATATATCGGTCAAATTTTCTTATCGGATCGATAACGATAACATCCAAAATGATCATTTATCGGCCGATAACGATATGTTGCCGATATATATCGTGCATCCCTAATCTATGATATGTTAAAAATGGTTGTGCTGCTTAATATTTTTGTGGAAACCAGGATTTTTTTTTATTATTGTAAGTATATTGACTCTTAAAGTCAGTTTTGATCAATTTATTGCAAGTAAATTTATTTTGGAAAAATTTGTATTGACATCCAAACTTTTAAATGGTACTGTACCATTGTCTGTTTAGCTATTAACTAACCAGGCTAGGCTAAACAATGCATTTTTAAACAAAGTTTTTTTAATTTCCTGGTCTGCAGAAGCTGTTGAGGAATTCTTGGAAGAAATCAAGTCGGATGTTTATTTTCTCCTGTTGATCAATATGAGCCAGTGCAATCCAGAGCTCAAATATTCTCCAAAGAAAACTCACAGCTTGCAGAGGCGACGACTACCGACTTGCTACTTGATTTAGATGTAGTATTTCTTACCCTCACAACTTTCTGCAGCAGAGTGGAAAGAACTCAAGTTATCGCAGAGTTGATTTCATTCAATAGGATTATAGTCATATGTTGATGCTCAGCTCTAGAATGTACTTGGCCTGAGGAATACCAAGTCCTGTCCTCATAACTGGCTGAAACAAACCGCACTCTCACGTCCAGGCTTGATGCAGGTCACATGCCTCATGAATTTGGCAAGATGCACCAAGAGTCGTCGATCAACATGACTGCTCCCCTCTTCTTCTCTTTTCCTTTGTCTTCTACTTCTTATGTGGTTAACGCACAAAGAAGAATATTCTACAAACAACCAGTGGCGGTGTGCTTAGGTCTAGGGATGGGCGATATCTTATCGTTTGCAATATACCGGTAAAAATTCTCCCCATGATAAAAATTAGTCTTCACGCAATAATAACGATAAAGCCTAGTTGATGATGCGACCCATTCGCATCCCTCGGGCAGAGTAGGCCTGTCGCGATTGGTCAATACAATCGACTGCGTTGATGCTGATAATTAGTCAACATCAATATTTTTAATCGACTGGGTACGATATGAAATTTTATTAGTACTGGTACTTTAAGAATTACATCACTCTAGTAAGAGCAGTATTTCTTAATTTGCGTCGATGTGTGACAGCAGGAGTGAGGTTGTGTGTGTGAGCTCTGCTTCCACTGTTCACTAAACAACAGAAACGCTTGCATTAGAAAAAAAAGTGTGGCGCGACCGGGACGTGTTCGCACTGCCCGACTCTGACCTGAAGCGCGCGTAGCCGCGCACACGCCTTTCACTTAGATCACGACATCAGTTTCGGATTATTGGGTTTGAATGGTCAAAAATATGTAAAAATGCACGTCCTGGTGAGTATTCAGGTAAACGCAGTCGGGTATGTCTTTAGTGAACGTATACAGAGTTGAATGAGAAATCGGATGCGTTACAATGAATTTGGTCTGTTCAAGTCTTAAAGGGCTGGACCTAATATTCTGTGTGATTTAATGTTAATCAAACAACAAAAGAAAATAGAAAATCACCCCATGCTTGACTGAATAACTTTCATATATTTATTAAGAATCAGTGTATAGTGACTATGCATTTTTGTTTTTACATTTGATTATTTAATTTCTTTCTTGAATGCTACTGTTAATTAGAGCTACTGTAGCTGAAAATAAAGCACTGTTTTTGTCATATTGTTTGTAATTTTACATTTTGGCTTATTTAAAAAAAAAAAACATAAAATAAAATTAAATATCTACATTGTAATTATAAAATTATATTTAAAAAATATTAAATTACTCGTATCATGAAATAAGATTTCGGTCATCCCAACCTGTTCAGAATAGTGGTTAGTGTTAACATGATTGATAATAATTGTTGCAAACATCTCTGTAAGGATGTTCACACTGGCATGTATAGTTATTCCTATTATTATAATATTATTTTTAAATAAAGAGGGGGGAATGGTCAAAAAGCAGGGCAGGAACATGTTGGCCAAGTGAGTTTTTAGGGTTTAAAAAAAAAAAAAATTGATAAAATAATGAATAGTAAGTTCTGTCATGTTATTCAATTACTTTTACTGTTTTTTGCCATGGTATCGATTCAGTATTGGTATCGAGGTATTTTAGTCTGGTATTGTATCGAAGTCATAATTTTGGTAACGTGACAACACTATATAAAAAGTATTTGCTGATATTCTCTTTTTTATGTTGTTTTACAAATTTGTACCTTTTTTATATTTTTACACTTTTTTTTGTGTTGTTTTGTTTTACATTCTGTCAAGGACTTGTTTACATTTTATACTTTTTTTAATAGTACACTACTGAATGCCAAAGTTGAAAGTTAAATTAAATGTTTTTAAGTAAAATTGTTGAAAATTAATGTGATAAATTAGTCGATAGATTAATCGATATAAAAATAGTCATGAGTGGCAGCCCTAGTGCAGAGCGTAAACAACTAAGGGGAAGTTGCGGAGGAGTTTATTGCTAAAAGAGGAGCTACCTCTACAATCTGGAACCTGTACACACAAATATATTTTCACTTGCTGAGCACTTGGACTGAGCGCTTGAGAGATTCGGTCTTTGTCAAGCGATCCGTAAAGCGCATTTCAGTCTCAATGAATGCAGTGTATTTGACGCAAAGTAAACACTAATGTGAGCGCGTCCGGCTGAGAGCGTTCCGTGTTTCTTACACACTCAGAGAGAGAGGGAGAGTTTTATACCACGCAGAATTGACGTGCTACATGTAAATTCTTATTCTTTGTTGTATTTTCCTGTAAAATAACAGCGTTCATTCTGAATTATTTAGCCTTTTTTTTAAACAAATTATACTATTATCCACTATCGATCGCCTCTTACACTAAATTAATGCAGAATCATTCTTGCATTTTGGTGATTAGCTAGTTATTTGTTGTTATTGGCGTTTTAATCAGCTTGTTGAAGGGGTAAGTGAAATTCTCTTTCACTTACCCCTTCAAAAAATCCACTTGTCCCAGACAAGCGTTAATGTCGAGCCCTGCATAGTATTATTATCTTATCAGTATTATTGTTGGAAACACTGAATGACCAACAATGTCTTAAAGTTCCGTGAAACGGAAGTTGAGATCGTTGGCGTTGCTAACAAAATGGAGGCAAATTTGAATACCAGTTTGCACTCAGCTGTGGAGGATTACTCTCAGCAGCATTTTTTTATTGAGGAGCCTGACGATGAGAACGAGATCTATCTCTTAAATTTATTTTCTCTCTAAATCTTTTCTACATATGTTACTGAGCATATTTCCTCACTTTTCGCTGGTTTATGCTACAGATATCCCTCATTTTAAGCCTTTTATGGCTTTGCTTCTGTAAAACTTTTTTTCTCAGCTCTCCCTATATAAGGGGGCGCGCCGTAAACGCGTTCACACACGCTGCATTCCTAAGTGCGAGCCGTCACGACAAGCTGATCGTCCGACTATATTGAGTACTTTTTACATAAAAAAGCTTTTATTAGGGCCCGAGCACCAGCGGTGCTCAGTTTTTTTCTCATATATATTTCTCTCTTTTTGACTCAAGGTATTGTGTATACTGAAAAAAATGCACCTAACCACCATATTGCTATGATCAGTGACAGGTTTCTGAGAGGCGGCGCAGAAACGAGACAGAGCGCGATAGCCCCGCCCTGGCACCATAGCACATCACATGAAGTCGTTTCGAGGGTCGTTTTTTTTTTTTGAAGACATGCTTGGGGTTTTACTTTTGCTGTTTGCACCATGAGAATATGAATAAATACAGAATCTGTTTACATTTCAAACTTGTCATTTGATTTGAATTATTATTGTTTGTATTGTGTGATGTTTTTCATCACAGTTGCACTATTTGCACTAACATTACCTGTTTAAATATATCTGCATTTGATGATTGGTATGTTTTACTTTAGATCATTGTTTGTTTTTCTGAGGCTCTCAAGAATGCATGCAGCTCTCACTTGTAGCCAAAAACATGGGTAATGGTACTAAATTTATATCATCATTGATATCGTTATCGCAATAAATACCAGAAAATATTAATGCATTTTTAAATCCATATCGCCCATCCCTACTTAGGTCCCCATCATCTGTGATATCAAAAGGTGCCCAAAACATGGCGCTCTGTCGGCAGCATGAACTTTATCATCTCTCATGCTCTCAGCAGAATTGTGCTCATTTTCTCAAGGATTGTTCTTCTGTCATTCAGCCTTGTTTGTTTTTCCATCAGCCAGGGAATCCAGAGGGATTCAGGTTGTATTATGTCTGCGCTTCTAGGTGAAAAACAAGAAAGGACCACAGTGTTTGCCATCTTGTGAGAGCCTATTAGTTAAGCCCTTGTGCTATTGTTGTGAAAATTTAATAAATTTTCCTTTGAGAGACTCTTGAATTCTGGGTAAAACTCTCCTCAAGGGCCGGTGAAGGAGATTTTCTAGCTCCAGGAACAGACAAACATATTGCAGACTCTAATGGCAGTTGTAATAAGGTTCATTACCACTAATGCTTCTAATGATTGTGCATGATTTTGTTTCTCATTTCACAGCATGTGCACCTTTTCTCCCATAAATGACAGTGTAACTCGTCAGGAAGGTCCACAGCTGGAGCATGAGGTTAAACTCTGTGTGACTCACCAGATGTGACGTGCTTTTAAAGAGCTTCAAGCTTTTGTGTTATTTTGATTTTTGTTCTAACTAGCCATGACCACGACAAGCAACGCTGTTTAGTCATCACTAGGGTTTCTGGGCTACCTGAACAGTTTATTGCCACGGCCTCCCATCAGTTAAAATCTCGTTCCAGGCCCCTTCGCCAGAAAATGCAGGGCCCCCTGTCAAATCAGGGCCCCTAGAATTGTCCTAACCGTTCCTGTACAGCGCTACTGTTTGTCAGTCACTTGGTTTAAATTTTGCAATAATTTTGCATTCAATTAAATTTAACATTAATAAGAAGTAGGGATACACGATACAATTTTTTCAGAACCGATCCGATACCAAAAATTTTTTTACCACATCTTTTCCTTCCCTTAGCCTCTCTATTAATGTGCTTGGATACAGAGTTCTGTGAACAGCCAGCCTCTTTTGCTCTTGCCCTCCTTGTGCAAGGTGTCAATGGTCGTCTTTTGGACAACTGTCAAGTCAGCAGTCTTCAGCATGATTGTGTAGCCTACAGAACTAGACTGAGAGACCATTTAAAGGCCTTTTGCAGGTGTTTTGAGTTAATTAGCTGATTAGAGTGTGGCACCAGGTGTGTTCAATATTGAACCTTTTCACAATATTATAATTTTCTGAGATCCTGAATTTGGGATTTTCCTTAGTTGTCAGTTATAATCATCAAAATTAAAAGAAATAAACATTTGAAATACATCAGTCTGTGTGTAATGAATTAATATAATATACAAGTTTCACTTTTTGAATTGAATTGAAATAAATCCATTTTTTGATGATATATTCTAATTATATGACCAGCACCTGTGTGTGTGTGTGTCTGTGTGTGTGTATATGTATATGTATATGTATATATATATATATCACCTAAAGGATTATTAGGAACACCATACTAATACTGTGTTTGACCCCCTTTCGCCTTCAGAACTGCCTTAATTCTATGTGGCATTGATTCAACAAGGTGCTGAAAGCATTCTTTAGAAATGTTGGCCCATATTGATAGGATAGCATCTTGCAGTTGATGGAGATTTGTGGGATGCACATCCAGGGCACGAAGCTCCCGTTCCACCACATCCCAAAGATGCTCTATTGGGTTGAGATCTGGTGACTGTGGGGGCCATTTTTAGTACAGTGAACTCATTGTCATGTTCAAGAAACCAATTTGAAATGATTCGAGCTTTGTGACATGGTGCATTATCCTGCTGGAAGTAGCCATCAGAGGATAGGTACATGGTGGTCATAAAGGGATGGACATGGTCAGAAACAATGCTCAGGTAGGCCGTGGCATTTAAACGATGCCCAATTGGCACTAAGGGGCCTAAAGTGTGCCAAGAAAACATCCCCCACACCATGACACCACCACCACCAGCCTGCACAGTGGTAACAAGGCATGATGGATCCATGTTCTCATTCTGTTTACGCCAAATTCTGACTCTACCATCTGAATGTCTCAACAGAAATCGATACTCATCAGACCAGGCAACATTTTTCCAGTCTTCAACTGTCCAATTTTGGTGAGCTTGTGCAAATTGTAGCCTCTTTTTCCTATTTGTAGTGGAGATGAGTGGTACCCGGTGGGGTCTTCTGCTGTTGTAGCCCATCCGCCTCAAGGTTGTGCGTGTTGTGGCTTCACAAATGCTTTGCTGCATACCTCGGTTGTAACGAGTGGTTATTTCAGTCAAAGTTGCTCTTCTATCAGCTTGAATCAGTCGGCCCATTCTCCTCTGACCTCTAGCATCAACAAGGCATTTTCGCCCACAGGACTGCCGCATACTGGATGTTTTTCCCTTTTCACACCATTCTTTGTAAACTCTAGAAATGGTTGTGCGTGAAAATCCCAGTAACTGAGCAGATTGTGAAATACTCAGATTGGCTCTGCTAATGGTGGGTTTAATTGCTTTCTACTGACCTGGTTGTTTACACAAAGATTTGGTATGCCGCTCTATATCTGTGCTCGACGCCTCAATGAATTCAGCATGTTGCTCATGAAATGACAGAAACGCAATACCGCTCACTCTCTTCCTCATCGTGCTCTCTGCGTTCTGAATCTTTTGATGTAACTGTGCTTGCTTTCTTTTTTGTTTTTTTCCTTCTCAACCAAAACACCCTTCCTTCTCCTATCCCCCTCCCTACACACTCACTCTCTCTCTCTCTCTCTCTCTCTCTCTCTCTCTCTCTCTCTCTCTCTCTCTCTCTCTCTCTCTCTCTCTCTCTCTCTCTCTCTCTCTCTCTCCCTCTCCCTCTCCCTCTCCCTCTCCCTCTTGTTTCCGTCTTTTAGGCGAGCTATGAGAGATTCTTAGATTGTGTAAGGGATTTCCTACTTCCCTTGGGTCACATGACTGCAGACAGGGTGTGGCTTTTTTCAGGCAGCCAAGCTGTTGTCAGTGAGTCATGCCAACCCCACCATCCCAGCACACACAGACACTCACAGTATGCACTCAGAAAGAGATGGGTGTGGCTGTACCTTCCACCTGATCCAGTCTATATAAACAGGATGTTGAAAAACAGTTTAAAAAAAAGAAAAAAAGTGAGTGCTACTGGCCAATGCAAAACTTGCTAGGGCTTCTGAGATTTGACAGCACCGCCACAAACATGCAAGTAACCGTGTTCATTCTAATGCCTGATCTGTGATCAGTGATTTCTGATGTGTAGCTAATTTTTTCAAGTCTAGACAGATTTTCTTTCTAAATTGTTTAGTACTGTTTATGCATCAGTGAATCAAGCCAGTGACTAAACGATCAACTTCACATTGTTTCTCTTATAAACTCTCTTTATAATGTTCGAAGCTGTCAATCACACCGCGCAAGTTTATCTGGACACTTGCCCAAACTGCCGTTATAACGAATGATGCTGTTACACTGCACAACAAAGCTCTTACTGTATTCATATCGATATCGTGTTTCTGTTAGTTGTGGTGAAAGCATTTCGTGAGAGACAACGCGTTGCAATGACGAGATCACTGCATCTTAGTAAAAGTATTAAGAGGGTTCCACATTTAATGCGCATTTCAAATGCAAAGATGTCAGCCAATCACAGCAGTGGGCGTTTACACTGACGTCTCACAGCAGACACGCCCCTTCAAGCAGAGCGTTTAAGCCAAAGGGCTAAAATCTGGATAGAAAAATGCCTTTTATTTCTAAATTGACTAACAATAACAATATAAGTACACCTCAGGAAAAAAAAATCCACAATATGGGACCTTCGTCAGGCACTAATTTGCAGACTCATTATTAAGCTACGCAGTTGCAGTCTACTTGTTTAAGCAGCAATTGAGGCAAAACAGATCAGAGAGAAATTTCAAAAAGGAGAATTAAAAACAAAAGGAAGAAGAGTTAAGTACCATGTAGGAGAGTTTTAGTGAAGTAGACAAACCAAGTGCTGGGTATGTGATATGTAACGGTGTTCTTTTTATCTTCTCTCTTCAGCTCCTTACATTTTGCATGCTAGTTAGCTCCCTGTAACATGACATCGCAGCGCAGTGAAAGGGAGTGATATGATTGGCTTATTTTAACCAAGCTAAAATCTGCTTTAAAGTTAAGAATGTAAAGATGAAGTTTAAATGGTTATGGGATAGAACGGTGGACTGTATCAGTTCACAGCAGGCACATGCTGTGCAGTAATTAGCCAACGTTTTATAGAGAAATGAAAACTGGTCGCACCTCATCAATTATTGCTCTTTCACAAATGCTCCCAAATATATTTTGAGGTCACACAGATTAAATTTTGGGAGCATAATGGTCGTAATTTTGAGCCTTGCCACACAGTTGCAGTATAAGGGTTTTTTGGTATACTACACCCTTGAATTATGGGATACACAACTCCGTTAAGACTGTACATTGCCACATTGACTCAATGCCATGCCCCAACTTGGTGGTGGGTAACTTTTCGATTTACTACAATTCGATTAAAGGTTTTGTGTGCATCCAGTGAGCGTGAATTTGCTGGATTGGTGCAGAGTGAGCAGCTGGGTCCAGGGCTCCGCATTCTGCCGCTTTAGTATGCAAGGCAGGTGTGGCTGCAGTCAGAGGGAGGGTGGGAGCAGGCCGACGCCTCGACACACAGACACAGTGTTTTGCTCCCGGCCACATCCAATTACACGCCCCCTGTTACACAAACATACACACAACCAAGCACAATCATTTTCTGTCCCCTTTTATTTCCCTTTCTATACGGCTCATCTGTCTGTTCGACATTTTTCTTTTCCATCTCACATCTTGCTGTATTCCCCTCTGTCAAAATCCCTCTTCGTCCATCTCTTGCAGTAATTTTCCAGCTATGCCTTCTTAAAAAAAAAAAGACCGTCCTTGTCTACTTTGATGCACATCCACTATCATCCTTTCTTCCAATCAGCCCTCCTTGTCATCTGTTTCAGCCACAGCTTATTTGGTTCTCACTCTCCCTGTCAGGGATCTAGGGGCAGCTGATGAATGAAAAGCTGAAATTTAAGAGCTGAGGGAAGCAAAGACGGATGACCTGTCTGTCCAGCAATGCACAGCCCTTCTTGAAAAGGGAAAGCAGGGACAACATCCACAATTTAGGTGCTATTGATTGGTCAGCACCCCCTTTAGAGGGTTAAAAATGACTAACTATGCACTCAGTACTGTGCATCTGTTGCTTTTCCAACATTGCAAAATGCGAATTTTTATTTGTGCACTATTTGTCACACTCTCCCCAGGGACCTACTGGTTGTCTGTGAGCCCTCATAGCCATTTCCATGATCCAAATGGATGTTTTCACGCATTACAAATGAAGCCGATGCTCAAAAACAAAGTCTTCCTTTTAGCATACTTTGTGCAAACGGCTTCCCCTCCACCTTACCTGAATTGAACTTCATCCTTTCAGGGGTAATTTAATAGCTTTCTCCATCCGGTGCTCCTCCTTTAATTATTGGGAGTGCATCAGACTGTTTGATTCACCCCTCTGGCATTGATGGCTTGAACTGGCCTACTTTGCTTCGTTGCATCTCCCTGTAGCCATATATTGTTGAAATGCAAAAAAAAAAGAAAAATCGAGACTTCCGCCCAGCTTTCTTCCACACGATTTTGATGCCTAATTTGATTCACTTTCTGATTAAAGGCAGATAAAACTACCACAGTCAGTCTAAAATGATAAAGCAGCATTATTGGGTTTTTGGTAATGGTTGGAAGACTGCACTTGGTGGACATTTCAGCAGTGAGCAAGAGCATTATTGTAATTTTTAGACTTTAACAGCATAAAGTGGCTTCGTCTGCAGGGAACTGAGATGTTTTCTTTGTGCACTAACTTGCATGTTTTACTCTCAAACTTTTGCGATTTTATAATGTAGACTGAGTCACTCTTATTAAAAACCTGACAGAGACAGAGTGAAAGGGTGGAGAAAGAGGAATGGAAGACTGAAGAAAGGAAGAGGTGGCGAGGCAGTGTAGGGTTTGTGGTGCTGCAGAGCCCCAGCGGAGTGGAGGCGGATATGGGGCCGAAAGGCCTGCACTGGCACCACTGCTGCAGGACAGTGGAGGAAACAGATGTGGCCATGATTTATATCTGCTGCCTACCAGTGACTGCTCATATGCTTTAATCTCACAGCAATGCCTCATTCTTATTTCCTTCCTCTCTCCCTTACTGTGGCGTCTTCCGCTCACCCAGATGTCCCCACCCACTTTTGCACTCCCCCGGTGTCTCACAGCCTCTCTATCACCACCGCAACCACTCCCCACCCTCCGTTCTCTCCAGCTTGATCCACACGTTCAGCCATAGTGATACAGCCTGAGCTCAGATGCTTTAATCCTCTCAGTGTCTTACCATCCTCCTCACGCTCATACTTGGTGCACACTCTTCTTGTCCATTTAGACAGCCACACTATTCTGCCATTTTTATCCAACCTCTCTTTTTACTTAACCATGCGTCTGGTGACTGCTACAGGGTATAAATGTTGAGCATCACTACCCAAATGAGTTTTGAAATACACAATTTACTGATTACATTTCTATAGGCTATAACTTATTATAGTAAATGTGGGTCACCACAAGAGGACCTCCAGGCCATTGTCATCTTGCCAGAACACCATTCTGCTTTGCAATCAGATGTTTGCAGCTTTATATGAGGTCATGAGACTGGAGACTGCTGTCATGGTGAAGGGATAAATAAAACCCATTTGTAAGAACTGAAATCACCCAACTGCATCCTTGACACGTTTTCACTGGTGTCTACAGTCAGGCTTTCTCTGTTGGTTTTTCAGCATTTTTTATTTATTTACAGTTTATGCCAGTGTGTATTGATGAAAATGAGAAGGCCATGTAGGGATTAGTGTTGTCATGATACTGAAATTTGTAGTATTGATACGATACCTTGAAAATATTGTTAAAAACGGTTAGTTCCAGCCCTTAAATCTGATTGGTCATTAGCTGTGTTTTAGTCACGATAAAACACAGCTATGACCGCTTCACCCAACAGTTCTCTGTACCACTGCACAACACTCTTAGCAATGTAAACATATGTTTATTCTCATTGAAGCTTGTATTATTGTGAGAGAGATTGAGTGAACGAGTGTATACCTGCATTCAGATTTAGCATATTTCTTAATGCGGGCATACACTGTGCGATTTCAGCAAGGTTACCAACTCACACTGTACGAGTAGATTGCATGCGATTTTAAAGCCAAAGCTCACGATTTATGTGCTCACACTGTATGGTCCGATAATTGAGCGTGACTTGTCTGCTCACACTATATGTGTGAATATGTGCAATAAACCCCCTTGCCGGTTGTGCGAATAGACCATGATATCCAGAGATCGTCAAAAGCATCAGCTATCGATATCAAGCGGATTTTCATGTGTTATTGTTATTATTATTATTATTATTATTATTATTATTATTATTATTGATTGATTGATTAAATCAATAGATTTCCGTGTTCACACAAGTTTTAGTTTTCAATATAAAATTCTTCACTACTGAGTGACTCACTCATTAAGACAGTCTTTGTCGCCATCTAATGCCGTAATAATGTAACTTCTGTTGCTGTCACTGATCTACACTCACCTAAAGGATTATTAGGAACACCTGTTCAATTTCTCATTAATGCAATTATCTAATCAACCAATCACATGGCAGTTGCTTCAATGCATTTAGGGGTGTGGTCCTGGTCAAGACAATCTCCTGAACTCCAAACTGAATGTCAGAATAGGAAAGAAAGGTGATTTAAGCAATTTTGAGCGTGGCATGGTTGTTGGTGCCAGACGGGCCGGTCTGAGTATTTCACAATCTGCTCAGTTACTGGGATTTTCACGCACAACCATTTCTAGAGTTTACAAAGAATGGTGTGAAAAGGGAAAAACATCCAGTATGCGGTAGTCCTGTGGGCGAAAATGCCTTGTTGATGCTAGAGGTCAGAGGAGAATGGGCCGACTGATTCAAGCTGATAGAAGAGCAACTTTGACTGAAATAACCACTCGTTACAACCGAGGTATGCAGCAAAGCATTTGTGAAGCCACAACACGCACAACCTTGAGGCGGATGGGCTACAACAGCAGAAGACCCCACCGGGTACCACTCATCTCCACTACAAATAGGAAAAAGAGGCTACAACTTGCACGAGCTCACCAAAATTGGACAGTTGAAGACAGGAAAAATGTTTCCTGATCTGATGAGTCTCGATTTCTGTTGAGACATTCAGATGGTAGAGTCAGAATTTGACGTAAACCGAATGAGAACATGGATCCATCATGCCTTGTTACCACTGTGCAGGCTGGTGGTGGTGGTGTAATGGTGTGGGGGATGTTTTCTTGGCACACTTTAGGCCCCTTAGTGCCAATTGGGCATCGTTTAAATGCCACGGCCTACCTGAGCATTGTTTCTGACCATGTCCATCCCTTTATGACGACCATGTACCCATCCTCTGATGGCTACTTCCAGCAGGATAATGCACCATGTCACAAAGCTCGAATCATTTCAAATTGGTTTCTCGAACATGACAATGAGTTCACTGTACTAAAATGGCCCCCACAGTCACCAGATCTCAACCCAATAGAGCATCTTTGGGATGTGGTGGAACGGGAGCTTTGTGCCCTGGATGTGCATCCCACAAATCTCCATCAACTGCAAGATGCTATCCTATCAAAGGGGCCAACATTTCTAAAGAATGCTTTCAGCACCTTGTTGAGTCAATGCCACGTAGAATTAAGGCAGTTCTGAAGGCGAAAGGGGGTCAAACACAGTATTAGTATGGTGTTCCTAATAATCCTTTAGGTGAGTGTATGTATGTGTGTGTGTATGTGTGAATAAATCCCAACAATCATGTGCTATATGGACACAGCCTATTAATTGAGGTTAAAGAGAAAGTTATTTTACACTCAGTGATAAAGGCCTATTACAGACCAGATACAGAGACCACTTGATGTGAACAAATGTAAACGCGCCGTGTCCTGATTTACTGACGATACCGATCTACTGCTGCATGACTGGAGTTAATAGGGAAAACTGCGAAAACGCGAGTAAAACAAATGAGTTTCAGTTTAAACTAAAGGTTGGACTCGATATAGTGTTCCTTACAACTTACCAAAGATCCAGTGATTCATGGATATTGACATGAACGTTTCCTGACATTTATATGTGCTTGATTTTGACGCCAGTGAAATACATAAATTAAATTTGCTGTGTGAATGCTTTAAATAAATACAATATACGTAGGTCTAAATCCGGTGAACCACTTATATCAATGTCATATCGTCATATTGACTCGTCCAGCCCTAAAACTTGTATCGTTTTTGTCAGTTTATTTAAAAACATCCAATAATGCAGATTCTCAGATGTAAATATTTAATTGATGAGTTGTCAGTACAATATAGGGTATGATTTTACCTCATCTTTCAACACATAAAATGATAACTGCAAATCCATGTTTCGCTGACTGGAGTCCAGTTTTTAATTAGAATTAATTATGGCCCCTTTAAGAGCTGCGCACTCCCTGTTGATCTGTCTGCATTGTATGTGCGCCTTGAGCACCCTCATGTATATGGGTTATTTCTGTCTTTTTGTTTCTCTTTTTAATGTTATTTTGTTATTAGAAACGCTGTGGACTTAGAACGTTTGTGACGGACAGTTACACGAGTTTCACATGGTATAAAGTGCGAGCTGTGAAATGTCAATCGGCTCTGTGAAGTCTCTAGCCAAGTGGGCTATCCCTATTTCCTCCGGACACAATGCGTTACAAGTTTCTGTGAATTGCAACAATCCATTTGCTTCTGTTTTCTGTAGGTTTTGTCAGTCTTTAAAAATATACCTCAGATTCGCAGTCAATCTCAAAGCTCTTTCCCGTTTTAGATGCGTTTTAAATGTTTTTCGCTGCATTCACGCTGAAAACCAATGCTGCTGCTCAGTCTTTCTGCCACTCAGTGGGCATAACCGCAGTCACTCCAGCCGACGGTGACGTCATGTGCATACCCTCTATACTAAAAAAAAAAAAAAAAAAATGTAATAAAAAAAATAAAAATAAAAATATTTCAGCTTTATTTCAATACTGGAAATACTTTTTTGATTCGTTTTAGGAAACCTTAACAAAACTGAATCAGTATTGTGATCATTCAAATGACGATTATAATCATAAACTATTTTTACTCCGCCTTAAAATAGACATAAATATTTAAGTTGTGCTCCCATGGATTGGCCCACAGTAGGCCTTTTCTTCCACATATATTAAACTGTCAACCATGTTGTGTCAGCTAACAACCTTTGGACCTGTTTGGTTGCACATTCACCATATACACCCAGAGCGAAAATGCTGGTTTTATATGCCAGGCATATTGCACTTCTTACACCAGCCTGCAGCCGTTTCATTTTGATGCATGCAAATGGATCTTTGGGCTGAGCTCTTCCTCTAAATGCATCACAGGAAGGCTTAAAGCATTTAAAATGATTTGTTAAATGCACCTAAGGGACTGTGTGAAAAATTGCCCCATTCTTATGTGAAAGTCAGCAACTGTCAGGCCTCCACACAAAAGGTCTGTAGTCAAATTGGTTTAGCAGTATGACCTTGGCAAATGGTAGTATTTGTATCTTGTAGTATTTTTCATGGAATATTGTGCCACCCACTTTTAAAGTATGATGTTGGAAACAGCTCTATTTTTCATTCTGGTTTTTCATGGGTGATTATTTGATATAAAAAGGTGGCATGAGAATCTTAACAATGTTACAGAGGTGATAAAGGGTGGAGTGATTTGCATTAGTGTGTGGTTTTGGCACCATGTTACTGGACTACACTGACCGCTTGAGTTACAGCTACTGACAATTTGACAGCTTTATAGTTCGCCATGGGTAGTATTATTCAGTGCATTGAAGTATGTGTAATTGAAATGGGCATTTCATTTTTTATTTGTTTTTGGTGGGTGGCGGGTATTAGCCTTGCGTACATCCAGCATGATTTAACAGCATTTTTCACTCACAGTTCACAGTGTTGTTGAGGAGTGTTTGCACACGGGGTGTTTGCTGATGCAAGCATCCCCATTACTATCGCTCATACTTGAAATCTTTGTTATTAATGAATACATTTTTTATAGACTTTGAATGTAAAGAATACTGATGATATTTCTGAGGTAGAATACCCAAGCAACCACATAGAAACATTTAACATTTAAAAACATTAACCAAACCAAACCACCTGCAACACTGTAATGTTGTAGCGGTGAGTTTTGCACAGGCTTTTTTCCTCATAAAATGTAAAAATCGAGTTCCTAGTTCCATTCTGGTTTCTACTAACAGAGATAAACCTGGGTGGGTCCTCTTAAGCATGGCATGTGACATTGCTTTATAGATTTTTTTTCCCTCCACAGAAGCACTCAAACATTTTATGTGCTCTGCTAATCTGAAGGCTTGGTAATGGCCTCCCTCAAAGCCTTGGGCAATGGATGACATTTGTTTGGAAACATTGTAGAGCTTGTTCTTGTGGCATTTACACATTTTGACATTTTACAGACATCCGTTACATTAGTACTAATGTTCGAACTAAACTCAATAAGCTGTACTCTGTCCTGACTAATGTGGTTTGTTCAAACACACACTTGTTCATAAAACAGAACAATGGAGTTGTGTTTTTTAAATTTGACCTCACTTTCGGTTCTTTAAACTATGATGAGACCTTTAGCCACAGAGATAAATTAATGCTGAAAAGAGCGAAGAATCATTGACCTTGGCAATTCAACGGTTCATTCATGTTTCAATACAAGAATCAGGTCACTTTGCTCAGAATAAAACCACCCTGATGTGATGTCTCTTCCGAGGTTAAGAGGTCAGTGCAGTGTACAGTGAGGCTGAAGTTTGAATGATGCTGAAGGAGGAGTGGACAGTAATCCGATCTGAGTTAAAATCCACCTAAGGGCTTTCCAGCATCCAGCGCTTTTCTTTTTATGGCTACCATCACTGACTGTATTGACTGACTGACCATTGGCTGTAGCGCTGGTAGATGAATCCTAGTCCAAAATTTCATCTCAGATCACTGAGAGCACACATCAAAGAGTGACCACCATTTTTTTATTTTCTGTGTGCATAAGAAAACCCAACAGAGTGGGAAGCTCCCGTATCTCACATTAACATAGACCCCCTTATCTCTGATATTGCCAGAGGTTTTTTTTTTTTTTTTTTTTTAAGAACCCAGTGCCCTCTCTTTCTATCTCTCTTTTCCTCCCACACTCTTCTGTGGGCTTGGAGACTGGCAACAAATCAGTAAACACTTTAATTTGCTCCCAAACTATGGATTTCTCCAGGGGTTAATTATTTATGTATGACAGAAACTGGGTCTGAGATGGAGACTCCCATTAGATGTGCTAATTTGGTACATTTTATGGGTTGCATCTGTATATTGTGAGTGTTTAAGCGCATGAGGAAGTTTGTAGAACTGCTGTGTGAAAAGGCAGATTTGTATTTCGTAACATTTTGTCTTTTCCCTCACTATTTTATCGCAACATGATGCTTCATTCACAAGCACAATTGTCCCTAGTCATTTAGATGGTGTCAACATTTCCTCTCTGTTCACTGTCTGTGTCACAAAATGTTCAAACTTAGAAATTAGGCTATTTTTTAGTTGATTTACAAAATAATTTTAAACCTGTCTGTTTCTTGTTCTGTTCCAGTTTCTCTGTGGTACATCTCGCACAGCAAGACCACTTGAACTTGGGAACGTTGTATCACCTACCTGAAGCATACCTTCATCACTCAGTCTTGCGTTTACAAGCTGATCGATTGGACGTCTCACATCTTGTCAAAATGGCTAACAACACTGCAGACCACCCTCCAGGGAACTCGGTCACCGAGGTTGACCACGATGGGGACTTTGGCTGCACGATGATGCAGCTCCGTGAGCTGATGGAGCTCCGCAGTGGTGATGCGGTCAACAAGATTGCAGAATGCTACGGAGACGTGCAAGGGATCTGCCGCAGGCTCAAGACCTCACCTATCGAGGGTAAGAGGCATTGAAGATCTACATCTACATGTACACATGCACGACCACTTGAAACAGTTGTGCCCTATGCAGAAAGCACTGGTGCGTGTTGCAAACGTTCTCAGACACATAACCAATTCTTTATTTCAACTGAATTACATTTGAGTTTTATTATTTCAAAACTTTTTTTTTTTTTTTATTGATTTATATTAGAAACTATTATTTACCAAAAAGCTGAATTGAAATATGCTGTATATTTTAGGTTTTGTTTTCTCCCGTTTTAATATGTTGAATCCTTTGCAGCAATGAAAGCTTTAAATATTTAGATGAAAAGAATCCCTGCAGCATGACTCTGCACCACCATACTTCCCTGCAGGCATGGTGTTGTGTTTGTGGGAAGTGTTGTGCTTTACAGGTGCTTTGGAAAAGTTCCATCATCTTGTCATCTGACCACAAAATCTTTTCTTGCGTCACAGCTGGATCACATGGGCATTTGCAGCCAACTCCGGACATGCTTTGCATGGTTCCTTTAGAGTAATGGCTGCTTTTGTGCCACCCTCAGATACATGCCAATGTTATGCAGAGCTTTTGAGATGGGTTGCTTTTTGTTCCCTTCTACTGAGCTCTGTGATTGTTCGCTGCTTTGTGGTTTCACATCCAGTCTGCTTTTTCAAAAAGAGTGTCTTCGGGGATAGGCTTTTATAGATAGTGTTTTGGTAATTTGATGTTTCTACTGCTTGGTAATTGAACCGCTTTTCCTAATTTAAACATTTCAGTTACTTTGTCCCAGACTGCTTTGGAATGTTCTTCAGTCTTAGGTTTCACAGCTGACCTTCTGATTCACTATGGGAATATTTTTAGGTTAAGCTCTATTTATTGTACCTACAAAGTTGCTTATTTTATTTGTTTACTGTTTGATTTATTTACTTATTCACTTTATTCTTTTTACTTTTGCTTATATACTGATTTATTTACAATCAAAACTCGTAATATTCTTTAAAATAAGGTTTTTAACACTAGAACCGCCAGGGGTCGCTGTATACCTAAAACTGCCAGCGGGTAAAATTTACCCATGCACATGATTACTGGTTTGATACGGCTAAAAAAACGTAATATGTCACTGTATTATGCCACTGTCTTCACAAAGTAATGTATAGAGTCATGAAATGTAAATTTTTAGGCATCAACTATGTTTTTTGTTGTTTTATGCTATTTTAAGCAGGTTACAATAATCACTTTTTGGTGAACATGCTAAATCAGCCTGCAATGACAACGAGAATTAGAAGGAAATAAATACATATTTGGGTGGTGTAATATTATAATAAAATGTCATTAATCACATATTAAGAGAACCAATGTTATTTAAATTACTAAAATACCCTAAATGGACAATAAAGAGCAATAATAATCCACCGAACTGCAAGGATGACATACGATGTATGACATGCAACGACAAATTCAAGCACACAGTTTCACCTAATTAATTATTAAATTGTTTAGTTATATCATTTATAATTTGAATAAGAGAACAACACCCATAAACTTCAATTTATGGCAATCATAAAAATAGTTTTAGTCATTACATCATAGATCGGAAATATTCTTTTTCAGGAAACGGACAGACTTGAATAAATAGCAACACAGTAGCAAACAATACATGATAAAAATTGCACCAAAAAAAGTATAATTAATCCAAAGTTTGAACCTTTGTGTAAGGGGATAATGTACATCCAGCCAGTTAAGGGGTTTATTCTGCGATAACAACTGGCTGGATGTACATTATCCCGCTTATTACACGGCTACTTGTCTCAAGTAAATTAGACACGAAATATTGTCTTTAAATATTTTTTTAGCTCTTACGCAAAGCTTCCGTGAAGAAAATAAGTTCCAAACTGCTTTAAGCCTTTATCTATTGCTAGTTTTTACCATATATGTTGAAATTCATGCTGAAAGGGATAGTTCACCCGAAAATGAAAATAAGCCCATGATTTACTCACCCTCAAGTCATCCTAGGTGTATATGACATTCTTCTTTCAGACGAATAAAATGGGAGTTATATTAAAGTCCTGGATAATCCAAGCTTTATAATAGCAGTAGTTGTAGCTCTGTTTTTGAAGTCCATAAAAAATGCACCTTTCCATCATATAACGTGCTCCACATGGATCTGGGGGGTTAATAAAGGCCTTCTGAAGCGAAGCGATGCATTTGTGTAAGAAAAATATCCATATTTAAAACTTTATAAAGTAAAGTTCCGGCCGATTGCCTTCCGTGGAAAAAGTATTGAAAGTGCCTCTTGCAATTAAAAATACATACGCTACGTCTGACGACCGTAACTGGTAGCGTAAGCATTTCAACTGCAGAGGCACTTTTAACACTTTTCCCATAAATTGAATACGGAAGGCGATCGGCCAAAACTTTACTTTTATAAAGTTAATATGGATATTTTTCTTACACAAATGCATCGATTTCACTTCAGAAAGCCTTTATAACCCCCCAGAGTCGTGTGGAGCACATTATTTGATGGACGGATGCATTTTTATGCACTTCAAAAACCATTATAAAGCTTGGATTATCCAGGACTTTTTTAATATACCTCTGATTGTATTTGTCTGAAAGAAGAATGTCATATACACCTAGGATGACTTGAGGGTGAGTAAATCATGGGCTAATTTTCATTTTTGGGTGAACTAACCCTTGAAGTCTTCCATCAGTCAACGACAGCGGAGTGACACGTTAAGCATACAAGTAGTACCGGTCAAGATAACTCGTAGTACCCGGATGAGCGGTGTGTTATTCACTTTGGCGGTTGTTATCTGGGAATAACATACCGCTGGAATGCGCGATTGACCAATTAGAATCAAGTATTCCACAGAGCCGTGTAATAAAAATAGGCTAAAACATCTTCATTTGATTGTGCGTTGTGTGACTGTCTACAGTAAGCCTACATGTTGCTCAAACACAGCGTGAAAATAAAGAAAATATATAGGGGTAAATTTGACCCGCTGGCGCTTATAGGTATAAATGGCTGGGTTTTTTTTATCTGGTTTTATCTAAACAATTTTTAACAACAGGGGATTGTAAAATAATACAATATTAGTAAAAGTCAATGACTGGGAGACTTATTTTATTGAAAATCTGTCATGTACATTTGAAAAACAGCCATAGGTAAATTTTACCCCGTGGCGGTTCTAGTGTTAATCCCTATAACATGGTATTTTTTAGTCCTTTCTGACACATTTTTTCATATGTAATGAAACATCTTCTGATGCTTCCCAAGGTCCTCTGGTTTTTCGGGTCTCTCAAACATCAGACACCCTCACTCGGGCGACCCTACTAAGGTTAATCAAGCCTCTGCTTGTGCCCTAGCAGCACTCCCACAGATCCACTCTCTTGATCCAGAGCCACCAAGAAGCTTTCTCTGCGGCCTCTGTGCTGTTATAGATAGCCGCCCTCTTCCTTTCACTTATGATGCCGAGTGGAGTATAAGCCCTGTTCTGCAAAGCCCCTGCACCCTACCTTGGTCTAAGGATCAGCTTGTGCTAACCACTAGACCATGGCCCTAAATCTAGCCTGTCATTTTCTTATCTCTCTTCTACCTTTTTTATTTTGTTCCATTACATGGCTAGTGCTGTATGAATGCCAAAAGCTACCAAAATTTCACATTTTTACTTAAGCATCTAAATTATTTCAAGTTAAACAGCCTTATCAAGTGTTACATATGCACAGTGTGATTTTGAGTAAATTTCGCTTCAAGTAACACTTGATGACAAGATAATTCTACTCTCGGGATATGGTCTTGTTTTGCTCTGTGGATCAGGAAGGTTGTTTACCGTCAACCCTTGAACAATTCTTTGGATTTAGGATACTTACTTGCACTAAAGGTGACATAGCTTTTCTAAAGATAAGCTGAACCTTCATGCTGACCTTTTAAAGATATTCCCGAGCACTCGCTGAATAAGCAGTCCAGTTAACAGAACGGCAGTCCTCCTACCCAACGACCTTAGTGATTATTTCATCATAAACAAGTTTGTCACGCCATCTAGGCTGTCTTATTTCACCTCTGTCGGTGCAAGGTGAGATTAGGTGAGTTCACCTTAATGAACAGCACCGCCATGCTAAGCAAACACCGGTAGGGCTCTCATCTCCACTTCAGCATATGGGCTCTGTTGGATCATTCTAGCATTGAAATTTGCTCCACACCGTGTCCTTAATTACATTTTAGATCATCACTCTATTCCATTTAGTAATGAAGGGACAGCTGTACAGGCTTCCCCACACAAGAAATGACTCATTTTATTGAAGGGGGCATAATTATGTTTTCTCTGTCACCCTTAAATGGAGTGGGTTGAAAAAGCACAGTAGCATTTCTTTTAAAGGTGCTGTGGAGACCATTTGATATGGTTTTACAATCTTATCACATAGCATAAACAGGTTTTGTCTGGGGTGTGTAAGTCTGCATTCATACATTTGTCAAAAGAGGCAAAAACATTGAAAATTACATTAGAGGTGTATTAGTTTGCCACTGGATTCTCGATGTTAGCTCTTGTTGCATACTTGGCTTGTGAGGGAAAATGAATCATTACTGGTTTGCTGTAATATTTTTTTGAAATCCAAGCCTCTCCTGTTTGCATTGCAGCAAAACACAGACCGCTAAAGATAATACCATTACAGTCCATTCTAGAGTTATAGGTTCAGCAGATATTTGTGTTCTATTTATGGTCGATTTACATTGTCTTTTGTCTTTATCTATGATTTTGAGTTTTCTTAAGAAACCACAATTTCAACCTCATCTCAGCCTTTAGACTTTGCAGGTTGTACTCAACCACTCCTCAAATTCCACCCTAAATCAATTCAAGTTGTTTTCACACCCATGGCTCTGAGTGTACTTTTGGAATTTTTTGAGGAATGTTGTCTGGTCATCTTGTAATGATACTTTTAAGTAATGTTATAAAGTAATTTAAGGATATTTTAAGTAGGTAAAGGTCAATTATAATTTTGCTTGTATAGTCACTAACAGTTTAGTAGTATTATAAGAGACATTACAGTTGAATTAACTTTTTCTTACAGTTTGATTACAAGTCTGTATTGCTCACCAAGGCTACATTTATTTGATCAAAAATACAGTAAAAACAGCAATATTTTGAAATATTATTAAAATTTAAAATATCTGTTGTTTTTTTATTTGTATTTATTTTAATATAATTTATTACTGTGATGGCAAAGCAGAATTTTTAGCATCCATTACATCTGTCTTTTACTGTTGTCACATTATTATTTTTTTCAGGAGTCTTAGATCAATAGAAAGCTCAAAAGAACAATTTATTTGAAATGGAAATATTTTGTAACATAAGCGTCTTGTTTGATCACTTAATGTAAACCAGCTAAATAAAAGTATTATTTTTATTATTATACATTTTTTTTTAAATCTTACAGACCCCAAACGTTTGAAAATATAATGAATGTGTCCAGGCTATGATGTAACTTAAAAGTGCCATTTATACATATGAATGAAAAGAGCTCATTTACCATGTATTACTGTGGACAAGAGCCTAGCTGTTTAAAGTGCAATTTGAATACCCACTATAGCAAGTTGCCATGGCAGCAGAAGCATATTGCAGCCCACTGTTAAGTCCAATTGCAGGTTTATATCTGCAAAGATTTACTTGGTCAATAAATGTGGATATTTCCTGCTTATCCGAGTAGTCTGACAGAGAAGCTAAAATTCCACCCATCTATTCAGCAGGTCTAAACAATCACATATTAGAAATTGAGGGAGAGCATAAATGGCAGATAAAATTTCCCCTCTGCTTTCCTCTCTTAACTGTGATAATGGCATTTGAGATTTGTGATTACAACACATCTCACAGCCACCATAATGTTATTCAGTTATATCTATGCAGTGAGCAGCACTATAATGATAATGTGATATGATTTCAGTTTCTGTAGAATTGAGATCTGTTGAAACTCAAGTGAAACTCAAACTCTTAGCTGTAATATGTTCAATGTGAAATTAACCTGTTGAGTTTGTTCAGAAACCCCAGAGGTTCTTGTGTGTCAAGAGGAGAGTCAGAGGTGGTGTTTTGAAAGGGCACTGGAGGCAGGGGCAAAGATGCATCAAAAGTCCCTCATGCACACCATTGGACCCCAAATCTCATCCTTCTCCCTCCTTCTCTCCAATGACTTGAGGATCCTTCCATCAATAGTAACTTTAGAGCCTTTTGCTAAAAAAGAGAGAATCCATTGATAAGGCTTTGAACTAGAGATTTGTTCGCTGCTTTGTTTATCATTCCCTAGCATTGTGTGAGTTGTGTGTGACAAAACAAGACAGCAGTCACTACAATCAAGGGTTGTGTACCATTCAGAAAGAGAATGCCTTTTAAATTCGAATTCAGTTCCTGAATTTAAATCAAGTTTGAAGTAAGCTAGCAAACTGAATGTACACTTCCAATTCAAATTTTTAATTGAAATTCAAGTTTCATAAAGTTTTATAAAAAAGTTTAAAGGTTTATAGGCCAAATATATATTAATGTAAGATTTCCATCCTAATAATTCCAGTTCAACTTCCTATGTGCCAGTTCAATTCAAATTCACATTAATGGATGGAAAGGGAACCAGTTCTTCAACTGTGAATTTTGCCCAACCCTGCTATAATCATGACATCAGCCATGAGTAGTGTAGTACTCTCAGCTCTATTTAACAGATTTGACCATGTTTAAAACCATTATTTCCTCTCCTGCAAAACAGGTTTTGGTTCTGATGATAAGCATGTGTGCATGTTTGTTTTAAAAGGATGAGGTCAGAGATTTGTGTTTATATTTTTGAGGCTGTACACACACAAAAAGACAGACACATTAACATTGTATGGTTCATCAGTTGTTTTTGCCAAAAAGCAGCAGTGTATTAGGATATTTTTATTAGGGATGGGCATTTCCCTAAAATATTGTATTTGAATATTTGGGCTTATAAAACACAAATATTCGTTTATTTAAATGACGTTATTTTGAGAAAATAAGTAAGACTTTTTTTTATTTTATTCATCAAGCCAATTTTTGTCACTATTTCTGAACAAACTTATGATTAGGTAATATACACAACAAGCTTACATTATATCTTAAGGTTTTCATTCAGTTTAAAACATAAAACAATACACTTAACCAAAAAAGATAGTCCTAAAGAACAAAAGCATTATACGGTCAAGCAGTGCGAGCGGAAAAAAACGCCAATAAAGCAGAGCGTGCCAGTTATCGTGTATTGGATTTCATGTGATTCTCGTTGTGGTGGTGATATTATGATAACTCAGTTTCATTAATTCATTTTATCAAAAGTAACTCAATTTTGTAAGATCATTTTATAATAACATCGCGAGGTTTCAAACATGAAATTCGCGAGGTTGTTTTCTTTATGTCTGTGGTCTGGCGTGTATTAATAGGGGGTGTTCTTCATCAGATGTGAGCTAGCTGAAAAAAATACCCACATTAAAACAACACATTTTTTTCTTGCCTTGTTCTCCCCTAGTGTTTAAATTTTTTTTTATGAAGAACAGTCTTGCATGACAAACTGAGACCTTTATTAAGTGCACACCTCCTTAAATTCTCCTGAAGTGTTCTAGCCAGCAAGAGCAGTGTGTCCTGTTATCAGTAGTTATTGCTTTTATCCCACTGCACAGGCAAGTTGGGCGCCCCTACATACTCGACACATCATAGAGTTGATTAACACTTGCTTAACTAGATGGAAAGAAACAGAATAGACCAAAATGGTCTTTTTGTGTACCTAAGCTAGCCAAGGTCCCAGTAGTACTGTTAGATATACGAATGTATGATGCATTTAATTCAAATAGCCTTTAGGTTAGCCAGACAAAACACTTTGCAGATAAGCATTAGGGTTGTGCCGATGGACAATATCATCGTCCATCGTGATGGCTGACGGAGCGCCACCCCGTTGCGAGTCTTGTTGTGAGTGCAACACACACTAATCCTCTTCTATAGTTAAACTAAAAACTTTGCAGAGATTGCTCTGTAAATTAAATTGAGAGTATAACTAATGCATATATGCTATTTTAAATACTGTACTCTATGCCAGATATACACTCACCTAAAGGATTATTAGGAACACCATACTAATACTGTGTTTGACCCCCTTTCGCCTTCAGAACTGCCTTAATTCTACGTGGCATTGATTCAACAAGGTGCTGAAAGCATTCTTTAGAAATGTTGGCCCATATTGATAGGATAGCATCTTGCAGTTGATGGAGATTTGTGGGATGCACATCCAGGGCACGAAGCTCCCGTTCCACCACATCCCAAAGATGCTCTATTGGGTTGAGATCTGGTGACTGTGGGGGCCATTTTAGTACAGTGAACTCATTGTCATGTTCAAGAAACCAATTTGAAATGATTCGAGCTTTGTGACATGGTGCATTATCCTGCTGGAAGTAGCCATCAGAGGATGGGTACATGGTGGTCATAAAGGGATGGACATGGTCAGAAACAATGCTCAAGTAGGCCGTGGCATTTAAACGATGCCCAATTGGCACTAAGGGGCCTAAAGTGTGCCAAGAAAACATCCCCCACACCATTACACCACCACCACCAGCCTGCACAGTGGTAACAAGACATGATGGATCCATGTTCTCATTCTGTTTACGCCAAATTCTGACTCTACCATCTGAATGTCTCAACAGAAATCGAGACTCATCAGACCAGGCAACATTTTTCCAGTCTTCAACTGTCCAATTTTGGTGAGCTCGTGCAAATTGTAGCCTCTTTTTCCTATTTGTAGTGGAGATGAGTGGTACCCGGTAGGGTCTTCTGCTGTTGTAGCCCATCCGCCTCAAGGTTGTGCGTGTTGTGGCTTCACAAATGCTTTGCTGCATACCTCGGTTGTAACGAGTGGTTATTTCAGTCAAAGTTGCTCTTCTATCAGCTTGAATCAGTCGGCCCATTCTCCTCTGACCTCTAGCATCAACAAGGCATTTTCGCCCACAGGACTGCCGCATACTGGATGTTTTTCCCTTTTCACACCATTCTTTGTAAACTCGAGAAATGGTTGTGCGTGAAAATCCTAGTAACTGAGCAGATTGTGAAATACTCAGACCGGCCCGTCTGGCACCAACAACCATGCCACGCTGAAAATTGCTTAAATCACCTTTCTTTCCCATTCTGACATTCAGTTTGGAGTTCAGGAGATTGTCTTGACCAGGACCACACCCCTAAATGCATTGAAGCAACTGCCATGTGATTGGTTGATTAGATAATTGCATTGAGAAATTGAACAGGTGTTCCTAATAATCCTTTAGGTGAGTGTAAGTGTGCGTGTGTATTCACAGCCTTTTGGTTTGTGCAAATGTAAGCTGTAATGTTGTGTTTATTCTGTGTAGGCCTATATTTATATCTGTGCCGGTAATCATCTTCATTTGGTGAGGAACATGGCATTTTGAGCAGCATTTGCACACCCCGTCATGCTGTTGGCTATAAGCCACTGCTGTAGACGCATGCTGCAGTATTAAGGCTAACGTTTAATTGATCATTAATTTAAACGATGATCGATCATGGGAATTTGTGTAAATTGACATCCCTATGTATGACAGTAGCATATTTCTGTCAATTTCTTCAAGTTAAACCAAACTTTTTGATTGGTTACCGTGAAGAACTTTGAGTCTCTGTGGGTGTTATGTTCATGCATTCATGTCATCATACAGTGAGACGACAGAGGCTAAAAACGCTGCTCAAGCTGGGTGCCGCGGGCAGTTACATTGTCACATTTTCAAAATTTCAGTACCGACTTGGTACCGAAGTTCTGGTACTTTTGACATCCCTATATGTTACTATTGCATTGGTAGTCACTGGGCACAAAAATCTAAAAATCAAAGGAAATCAAATGGATTGACTCCCATAATACAGGCTGGACCAGTACTTAAAGTGGTTTGTGATGTTCCTGCCCTTCCTTTGCCTTTTTCCCCTCTGTTTCTGTGTATGGCCTAAGTGTTTGACGCATCACCATGTTGACGTTTGTGAAGATGTCTTGTGACTGCAAATATTTGCTGATGACACATTGACTCCAACCTCTCTTTTCCCCTTTTTTATCGTCTCCATTGCAGTCACATTTAATGTATACTTATTAAAACACCATATAGCAGGGGTCTTCAATGTTTTTCAGGGCAAGGACCCCTTAGGTGATAGAGACATGGAGCAGGGACCCCCGATACAAAATGTCAAACGGAGCTACATATTAAGCATATAGCCTTCGATATTAATAGAAAGCTATATTATGATTGTTATATTATATTAAGACAGTAGCTCAGAACTATGCACATTATTGTTGTTGCACGCATGACTGTATTTTACTTTTTATTGTTAAATTTGAGATTTGTGCATCATAATAAACATGCTGCGATTTTTAAAAATCACAATTCATTAGTTGTTTACAGTTGTTATAAATTATTTTAATTGATTTGCAGAGTCATACATTTTATTTTACTAATCAGATGGACAATTAAACATTTACCTGAACCTTAGAAGTTTATTACAAATTCACATTTTAATTTTACTGTCAGATGGGCAATTAAACATTTACTTTAACTTTAGTTTCAAGTTAAAACAACATTTTAATTGTACTGAATTTACTGAAAGATAAACAATTAGGAATCAAATCACTAGGCTATTACATAGGACAGACAGACAGATAGGAATATTTTTTAATCTATTACTCTGCATTTACATCACACATCTATTTTGGCATGCCATATTTTTGTGCCGTGCCAGTTATCACTGTCAGTTGCAATTTCGAGTGAGTAAATCACGCATAATCATGAATCACACATTTTCATCTACAAGTAGACGAAAATCCATTTATTCAATGGATTATAGCTATATAGCCTCGAAAGAGCGCTCCCTTTACAATCACAATTAAGCGGTCACTCATCTCAGTTCGCGATCTCACAGCGTTCCATCAAAATCAGTAAAGTTGTCTACACTGAATAATGAATCTCTTACTTTTGTTAGAGAATTCACGAGAGTAGGGATGTCAAGTTACACAAATGAACGATGAACATGAACGATCGTCGTTTAAATTAACGATCAGTTAATCGATTAATCTTTTGCATTAATACTGCAATATGCGTCTACAGCAGTGGCTTATAGCTGACAGCATGACAGGGTGTGCAAATGCTGCTCAAAACGTCATGTTCCTCACCAAATTAATGAGAAGGGTTTTTAATCTGAATAAAGGGATAGGATTGTAAAATGAGTCAATGTGATTGATAATTTAATTAAACTACTTATTTAATAATCAAATATAACTAATACAACGTGTCACAAACGCAGCGTCAGATGCATACTGGACAGAATGTGTGTATGCGCTCTTCCTGGAACAACGCGCTGAAAACGCCAACTAGACCCAATGAATTCACAACGATTTATTAAAATAGTGTTCTCATTAATGTTATGTAATATGACAGTCCCAATCATAGTTATTATTAATTGTGCATTGCTGTGTGAGCTGCGAGTGCTGAAGCGCTGAATGAACACTGGTACACAAACTCTTTGCTAGCGCATTATTTAGCTCAAAGAAGTGCATCCTATATGAGATTGATCAGATATATACAAATTACATCTGCACAAAATAATGCGAATGCACAAGTGAACTTGATCTAAGTTACGTGCGAGTCGGAATGCATGACTGGACGTGCTCTTCCTGGAGCAACACACTGAAACAGGCAACTAAACCCAAAAAATTCACAATGTTTTATTACAATATTGCTCTAATGTTATGTAATATGACAGTCCCAATCATAGTCGTTATTAGTTGTGCATTACTTTTTGAGCTGCATGCGCTGATCACCGGTGTACTTTACTACTGCTCTAATTATATTTTAGTTGCATCCTATATGGGATAAATCAGATATAGATAATCCTACACAGAATAAACACATTACAGCTTACATTTGCATAAAACAAAAGGCTGCGAATGCACACACACACTTTTAGTCATGATGGTGTAACTCCAGCTGTAAAATGGTCCCAAACATAACTCCAGCACGCTTGCTTCATTTTTCCTCCTGTGTTTCACGGTTGAGCAGCACGCTCTTGCATGACCCTGCTTAATCGATGAACAATAAGTTTTATCGATTAAATGTGTTATCGAAAATTAATCGATCATTGATTAATTGTTAACAACCCTACATGAGAGCGAACCAAAAAAATATTTAAAAATTATTTGTGAAACATTAATTGGTGGACCCCCGGTTGAAGACCCATGCCATATAGCACAAATCAAGGTTAGTAGTGTAGTTTTGTGAAGCAGATGAAAAGCTGCCCTCTATGTATGTCTTTCCCTCGTAAAGTAATTTGTGTTCCGAGTTGGAATGCAGCCTGTTGTGCTTGGTTGTCAGCCCGGCCCCGCTGAGCTCTGGCCCTATAATGATCTCCTCTATTACCATCACAACCGTCTCCCTTCAGCATCCTCTTTCAAAGCCTCCGCTTCAGTCACCTTGACACCAGCCCCCCGGCAACAGCCTCCCAGCCATAGATGTGACTGCAGTTGTCTGGAAGCAGTCAGCTCTTGTTAGCCTCTAGCGTATAAGCGCATGAATAATGTTTGGGTGGCTGTAATTGATGATCTCTTGAATGGAGACCTCCATCTGTCAGTCCTTACATAATCACGTTATTACTGTTTATATTTATTTCTTTATTTTATTTAAAGGCATCAAAATTAAATTTTTCATAATTTTTTTCCACACCACAGTGTTTTATGAGTCCTGAGCACTCCTCGATTTTCCATCCCTTAGGCCAGATAAGGATCAGATTTTTTTTAACCTGATTTGCATGACGGACTTCTCCCTTCCAAATTGAAACTGTACTGTGACAGGGCCAGATGCTGTCTGTTGAAGTGAGGTCAGGAGTTTTTGGGAATACACTTGGTTTAACCCCTTCTACCACATGCCCCATTTTGGTAAGTGGGGCATAAATAACATGCCAAAAATAAAAAGGTTGCTGCTCATTAGTCATTCTGAATAGACACATAACCAACATATATTTAGAAAGCCAACTCTTGAGGCTTTACAGTTCAGGAATTACTGTTATTAATATGGAAATATACAAGCTGAAACATAAAAACAAAACAAAGTATATAAGAATACATTTTTAAATGTATAAAAATATGATGTCGCTGTAGTGTGGAAATTAGAAACGCAAGTCACAAGTGTGGTCCTGCTTCATTTCAAATCCGAGGATGTTATCTGTAAAACTAACATTTTCTAAGGCCATGTTATGTGAGGTTTTTAGATAAGGCTGATTAAGATGCAAAGTCTATAAAGTACCCTGTAAAGTCTATGTCTGGTGTGGAGAACTGCCCCATTCATGTTTCTATTGTTCTCACTCGACAAACCTTTCACACCCCTGCTGGGTATGAGACCTAATCTTCATTATTCTTTTATCATTATTCTTTTGCTCTTTTTTTTATTCAGCTGCTAGTAGCCTTTATTCTGGCATTATATGGCTTGCCCATCTATACCACTTTGATCCCTCTATACATCCACCTTATGTGAAGTCTTTCTAGAAAACAAAATAAAAGCATATTCTTGGGACCTTGTATGTGAATTATTTTAACACATTCGATTATGAAATAGAATAGCTTCTAGTGCGACAGGTGCATTAGAGCTACAATTAGCATCAAGCTACATAACACAGTTTAAAAGATTAATATTTTGCTTTTACCCAACTGAATTTAAACCACGGTTCAGTGTTTGTAATATCTTCCGATTGTGATCTAATCTGGATTTTAGTCATATAATGTTGTTGAAATGTTATGTGTAGCCTTTTTTAAGCAGCTAATCGCTACACCTGTTTAGCATTTATAATGTAAACATCCTTTATTAACATGAAAATACCCCCTCCCTTTCCGAAGCACTTAGAGAAGCTACGGTGGTCGACACAGGACAAAAACAGCGTCGTCGGAGAGAGCAGAGAGTGACTAGTGCTCTGTAGAGAAGTTTGTCCGTTTAGGGCTACTGTAGAAACATGACGGCGCAAAATGATGATTTCACTGTAAGTGGACCCACGGTGTATGAAGAAATGGGTCATTCTAAGGTAATAAAAACATAACGGTACATTATGTAAGGGTTTATACACCACTGAACATATAGTTATGTATATTATATTGCATTTCTGTCAATAGATCCTCATAAATACTACACACTGAACCTTTAAGAAGTTGGCATCCTGATACCTCTTTATGTTGACAGGGTATAAAAAACAACAACATCCAGCCTAAATAAAGAGCTCAAAATAATGTAGAGGATCCACAAAATGCTTAAATAAACGCCACATTGACTTGATATTTCACAGAGAGGCCCATAATGCTTTCGGCCTAATTCCCAATCCCGGAAATGTCGACACATATACAAATCACTCACGGGTCGGCCTGGAGTGGTCCGAGAGATAAATATATGGGGAAAAATAAAGAGAGGGGGCAATCTCTAGAAAATCAGTTCTGACTTTCAGCTTGTTTAGAGTAGAGGGCAAACAGAAGGATTGCTTGATTACTGAACACGACCCCACTGATAGAGAAATATTTGGTCACAATCATTCTTATGAGCAAGCCCCTGGTAACTGAAGGCATAATCAAATTGTCAAAATATTTAATAAATGAATATGTAAGGAACAAGCGCAAGTCTGTAAAGTGGAAATAAAAAATGAAAATCATAATTTACTTACCCTTATGTCATATACAAACGTGTATGACTTTCTTTCTGCAGAGTACAAGAGAAGATATTTTGAAAAATGTTTTTGTGCATACAACAAAAGTCAGTGGGGTCCAAAACAACAGATGCCCTTTCATTGTATGGACAAAAAAGACATAAACAACAACAAAAACAAAAACGAAAAAAAAACAAACATATTTTGTTCAAGGAGAAAAAAATTAGAGTGCGACAGGTTTGGATTGACATGAGCAAATTTTTATTTTGTGGTGAGCTATCCCTTTAATAAATTAGTAAATAAGGATTGTCCTCTACATGACCAAGCTCTTATTGTATCTTTGGTTCTTATCTAAAATCTTAGTTGCTAGATTTCTGCGCTCTGTCCCCCCTGGAAGCCTTGCTGCAGTGTCAATCATCAACAGGCTGGTCAGTTGGCAGCTGCGTCTCTGGAGAGGAGGAGAGTGTTTGTGCATTCTTCCTCAGTGTTTCTCTTGTTGCATAATAATTTATTTAGAAATACTGACAAGATTCAGTCCCTTTTCAAAATCCTGCTGCTGGTGTAAAGTAGTCCATCACATCTGATCTGTCTGCAATTTGTGAATGAGGATTGATTTGTGAGTGTGGGACATCTTGGCAGGGCACATGTTTAGCTAAGTGTGGGGGTATAGCAGATAAAAGAAGAAAAATGACTAGCCTTGTTTCAAAATGGTTTCTGTGAGAAATCCATTTAAAGAAATTTCTATTTTGCCTAAACCCTCCCAAACACCATGTACTAGTTTCTGGTTGATTAAAGCGAAGGCTAAAACTCATTCAATATTCTGGGCTTATCGGCTACAAGCACTCTGGCTCTCAACACTGATATGTGTGTCAAGGTTTATAGGAGCAGCTGAACAATTAATCAATGATAATCCACCTGAAACACAGAAATATCTGACTGCTTTTATTGTGTGTGTAAGAAAGAGCGAGAGAGAAGAGCGCGTGTTAAAATAATAACCTCATGAACGTGTGCGAAGCATTGATGAAAGTTGACATGGCATGGAGAGCGTTTTAAAATTCATAGGTGCCAGCCAGGCATGCTTAATTGTTCCCATATTAAATGAATCCGGGTGTACGATTAGTTGGGCTTGCTTTCCTTGCCACTTCTGAGTTTGTTTTCAGTGATTGTTTTGAATTATGCATGCAGAAAATCAAATGACACTGGCTTCTCATCGATACATCTCATTTGTCTGCGACCACTATGGTCTAAAAAGCAAATGAGCCACAAATAAGGTGGTACATTGAATGTCAAGGTGAATGGACTTCTTTTTTTCAAGTGTATACAGTCCAATCAGTGATTCAGAATGTTACTTGTCCAAGATATCAAAAAGCTAATTTTATCATATTTTGGTGACCCAGTGTATTTATAAATCATTGAGCCATGTGTTCAGTAATAGTTAATTAGCATAAAAATATAGACCTGCTGCTTTAAAATTAATTCCATTGTTTTGCAGTAACTGGTGTCATTCAATCAGTCAGAAATATGCATTTTGTTGTACTAATAATAGTGTTTGTATATTTTGCAGGCCTCTCTGGAAACCCTTCTGATTTGGAAAAGCGGCACACATCATTTGGTAAAAACTTTATCCCCCCCAAGAAGCCCAAGACCTTTCTGCAGTTGGTATGGGAAGCCCTGCAGGATGTCACCCTCATTATTCTGGAGGTGGCAGCCATTATTTCTCTGGGCCTGTCCTTCTACCACCCACAAGGCGAAAGCAGCGACAGTAAGTAGAGGCTTTAAACAGAGTTTTCAATAAGTCTGTTTCAATATTGTTTGGGTTGTTTTCCTCTACTCAAACTAAGATGGACTGCTGATTTGGAAACATTCTTGAAATAAACTGAAATCATTAGTGTAATCAATAATCATTAATGGAAAGTGAAATTAATGTATACTTAAAATGTATTTTTTAGTATTTTATATATATATAAAAATTAAATATTGAAAATATAGATTATAGAAATACTTGTTTAGTAGGCTTTGCACACTCATCACATTATAATGTGACTGTTTTAACTGTTTTAACATTAACTGTTTTCTCTTGTTTTTGAGCATTTAAAAGTTTGAACTCTGGATGCTAAATTGGTTCTTCATTCAGTGGCAGATGCTAATACACTGTTTTGCAATTTAGGTACAGATGCATTTTCTTTCCATAGAGGTCGTCTTTGTTTCAGAAGTGACAATGTTCTGCTGGTTCCTGAAGTGCTCCTCAACTATTATTACGAAAAGAAAAGAAATATATATATATATATATATATATATATATATATAAATATAAATATAAATATAAATATATATATATATATATATATATATATATATATATATATATATATATATATATATATATATATATATATATATATATATATATATATATATATATATATATATAAAGTAATAAAAATGGAATAAATACTCTACCGAGTTTGCAGTCAGTAAGATTTTTTTTGGAAAAAGTGGAAGCTTCTGCCTTTTCTTTACTGTGAAAGTATTCTAATGTTTTTCGTTTTGATTTCGACTATATTAGTGACTCAACATTTTGGCGTCTTATGTTTTAATAACGGCCTCATTTGGGACTTGGGTTTATAAGCACCGCTCTGAATGCCGAAGAACTTGAATTTGGCTGCGACTGCAGGCTCTTCCTATTACCCATATGGCTCAAACTACAAGGATGACCTTAGACAGTCATCAAGTTCTCCAGGAGGAAATTAGGTCAATGAAGTGTAAATCTGTGATAAAACATGTTTCTGGCAAGAGTAAACTTTCCAAAGAAGAGACTCTGATAAAACATAAGTGTACAGCTGCTGTTGTAATTGCTTGGACCCTTAATGGTCTCTAAAGCTTGTATGAACCTGTTTAAAAGTTATGTTTAGTTTAAACTGGTAAGATACATATTTTCTTGTATTGTTTTAATGTTATTCCAGACTGTGGCCAAGCATCTGGGGGTGTTGAAGATGAGGGTGAGGCCCAGGCAGGATGGATTGAAGGTGCTGCCATCTTGTTTTCAGTTATAATTGTGGTGCTGGTTACGGCCTTCAATGACTGGAGTAAAGAGAAACAGTTCCGTGGGCTGCAGAGCCGCATAGAACTGGAGCAGAAGTTTACAGTCATCCGCAAGGGTCAGGTCATCCAGATCCCTGTGGCTGAGATCGTTGTGGGAGATATCGCACAAATCAAATACGGTAAGAGTTCCATCTGAGAGCTGAGGAAATACGGTATAAACCTGTTTATTTATTTCCAAAGTATGACGGATCTAGATGTGACACATCACTGTCAGTGAGCTCTGCCATATGCGTTTTATTAATGCTGTGGCATTTATAAGGCATAGTTTTCCCCTCCAGAACCCTTTGACTTTTTATTAAACCTCAGATGTGAGTTTCTCATTGATTTCACCAGTGGTTGTGATGGATCATATGTGACTGCCAGTCTTCTCTGAGACACAAATCATGGCTCATGACTCATGCTTACCGGCTTGCGTGAGTCACTGTGCTGCTGCTCATGGTGCCTGCAATGTGGGCGACGCGTGGGGTGTCCAAGAGCTACAGGAGAGATCTGTCGTCATGGTCGCCAAATCAGCCTCTGCTCCTCTCCTCTTGTTGAATTGCTGAATGTGTCTTTCTCTGTATATCTCTCTCTCTCTCTCTCACACTCACTCACTCACTCACTCAAAGTCATCCCACAGTCATTCACCACCCCATGTTTTCTTCGATCAGGTGACCTTCTCCCAGCTGATGGTATCTTGATCCAGGGTAATGACCTGAAGATTGATGAAAGCTCTCTGACTGGGGAGGCCGATCATGTCCGCAAATCTCTGGAGAAGGACCCCATGCTCCTTTCTGGTGAGATGGAGTTTCCACAATTCTGGGATTAAACATGGAAATATACAGAGGATTAGGATTTTAGAAAGAGAATAAAAAAATACATAGTTTTTCTTGATGTCAGCTTGAGTGCTGCTGTCATTTAAAGAAAAAAAAAACTTAAAAATCTAATATGAATTATTAATATTTTTTTCATCCTGTCAGATTATAATTCTGATTGTAATTTTTAAATTATATTAATTTTAGAATCCACATTAATGGGCTAGGCATATATGCTCTACTTTTCTAGAAACCACTTAGCAGCAGTAATTCAGAAGGTAAGGTCATTTAGCACAAGCTTTTATCCAAAGCGATTTACAGTACACTACAGAAACAATCCTCCTGAACCAGCCTTGGTCTGCTTATGAAGTTGTGATGCATCGACCTTCAGCTCTCAAACCACGCTACCTACCTTGAGCTTTAGCCACTAGGCTGCACCATGCTACTTTCGAAGTTTTTTTTTTTTTTTATTAACCTCTTAACCTGCAAAGATCGCTGACGCACCCAGTTTATTGTTGTTCAACATTAACTGCACACTATTACCATTACACTCTTGTTTGATATTGACAAACTGTGTATCATTAGAAAGATTTAAGACTCCAGCTGTGATATTTGACCACTTTTTATGATAAAATCTGGTTAAAGTGACAGAACTGAATTGCACATGCAACACATTAACATTAATCTAATACTAGTTTAATGGCTAAGTTTAATTAGCTTTATCATTTACTAGTTTGAGAGAAATAACATTTATTTAGTTGAGAAATACTTGAACGTTGTTAATTGAAATTAGTATTAGTAATATTATTAGTATTAGTAATATTAGGATTAACTCTTTCCCCGCCAGTGTTTTTAAAAAAAGTTGCCAGCCACTTTTGATCATTTTTACAAAAATGTAATGGCCCATAGAATATTTTGTTGTATGAATATCTGAGCATGCAATATATCAAAAGAAAGAGTTTTAAAAAAAACTTTTTGGGGAAAAAAAAAGTTTTTACATGCATTCCTTTTGTATTAACACTTAAATATGGGTAAGTAAAAAAACAAAAAACAAAAACATTTTGAACAAAACGCTGAGAAAATCCAGACTACATCCAGATCAGATTATGAGTGATGATCAAACACAGATGGAGTAGATCGAGTCCATCAACAGCCCTACTTGCACAGTCCTATAGCTCGCCCCGGGTCAACATTTCATTCAGTAACATTACATAGTTTTGATTTATATGATGTTTAATCTTGATGATCACGTTATTTTACATATGCATCTGCTTGCATATGATCGCTTGTTTTATTGCGTCGTCTTCGCCTGTGTTTTTGATCAGGAGATTCTGTACTCATTCAGAAGATGCGTAATAGCACCCCTCTAGCGTATAACAGTAAAAACATGGAAACACGGAAAATTCCGTGTTTGGTGGGGAAGCATTTTCTCACAAATAACGGAAAATTCTGTGTTTGGCTGGGAAAGAGTTAAGAGTTAATCTTCAATCAAAGAGACAGCCTCCTGATCTCACTCCACTGGTTTCCAGTTAAGGTCTGAATCATATTTAAAGTTTTGTTGCTGGCTTTCAGGATTTTTTTTCTGGATTACTGATTTTGGTATCGACTGTTTTTGGTATCGACTGTTGACAACTGGTATCATGATGACCTTTCCTTCTTTTATTATTCAGGAACTCATGTGATGGAGGGATCTGGCCGAATGGTAGTCACTGCCGTGGGCCTGAATTCTCAGACTGGAATAATTTTCACTCTCTTGGGTGCCAGCAGTGAGGATGAGGAGAAGAAGGTGAAGAAAGGTGAGAATCTAATGTATTTTCATTCTCATTTGGATAACTCCCTCTTTTGAGTAAACCAGTCTACCTCTCTAGTTGGGAGGTTACAAACCATCAACCTGCCAGAGGTAAGATCCATTTATATGATTTGCTGAATTGTCTCCCTCCCCCAAAAATGCCTGCTGCTCTGAAACCCTCTACCATGGTTAAAATTCGACATTGATTTGGGAAATAATCACAGTATGTTGATGGAGACGTACGATATCCCTTAAGTTACTTTCCATTTTTTACTAACTCTTTTTAATTGATATATATTATATTTTATTCTTTTTCTCTACCCCCCTCCACACACACATACACAATTTGAACAAGTTATTTCTATTTGGGTAAATGTAAGTGTGGGTGTATGTATGTATGGGTGTTATTTTTTTAAGTGTTATTGCTACACATATAACATGATAATTGAACAGTCAAAGAAACGGTCATTCTCGTTATGTTATTTTAGCTTCCAATTTAGCATGCAGTATGTCCCTTCTGCATGCTCCGACTCTCCTGGTCCTCGAGGGTATGTCAAAACCTGACAACACATGCTGTCAGCTCTCAGCGTCTCTCTCATGTTCCTGTTTGTTGGGTCGCCACTTAATTCAACAGTCAGACTGGTCTAAATAGTTTACTTTCTCATTGCCTCTAAGGGTGTACTCACAGTAGGAGATCTGAACTGTACCCAGGCGTGTTTGACCCCAAAGTCTGATTTGGTTGACTAGTGTGAGTGCTTCGTACCGTGCCCAGGCGCGGATCATTTAGCCGCCCCTGGCCCGCTTGGAAGGGGGTAGTGTGGGCCCGCGTGTAGTGTGATCGTTAACCGCACCGGAGCACGTAACAGCTGTACGCTACTGTCATCATTATGACAGAAAACACCAAACTATTACTACTTGGATACACTTTTCAATTAATTAAAGTATATTTAGGTTTATAACGGTCCTGGTTCGAAAACGGTACAAGGCAACCGTGCCTAGTGTGAGTACACCCTTAAGCTAAAAAAAATTTGATTCCTGTATTTTTGTTATAATGACAGTTCAGCCATTGTCTTTTAGTTAGATAATTGCTGTAACTTTCCCTTTTCCCTCATGCTCCAAGACTGTCGAATGTGTTTGCCAATAAAAATTGAGAGAACTGCTTTTTGGTTTCAGCCAAAGCCTGTTGGCATTATCAGAGTTTATGATGCAAGCGAACAAAAATAGGAAATTTGTAAAACCCTTAATCATGAGGTTATGTCAGTTGTATGCCACAGTCAAAAACAATGACCGAGCCGTCAGTGTACCCTGCATAAAGACCCTCCAGTCCTTGTCTTTTTCTATAGAATGAAACATCCAATCCCACATATACTCATGTAATGTAGTGTTACTTATCTAGTTTTTTATTCTTTTTGTTGTTGTTTCTTTCTTTTCTTTTTCTGTCTTTGGTTTATTTACTTTGAGTCATGTTATATCAGCCCTCCGCCCTCTCTCTCTCGTTTTAAACAGGTAAAAAACAAGGACCCCCCGAAAATCGCAACAAAGGTAACCTTACCCACTCCCTCTCCCTCCCCCCTCCCCATTCAGCAGCAAGTCTCGGAGTCTCGTGTCAGTCCCACTCACTCACTTGCTCACTTTCTCTCTCTCTCTGTCTTTCACGCTGTTGCTTACCCCTTCCTGCTGAGCCCGGGGGAGCTTCTCGCCTCGCTTTACTGTTAAAGGGTGCAACTCTCACCTGCTGGAAACAGCACTAAGCAGCCAGAAGACTTTGCAAGTTCATTGTTTGTCAGTCGATTTAAATCACGGTTAGTTTAATATTTATATATAGTTTATATATAGTTTAATATATATATTTTTAAGTAGTTTAAAATAGTTATTTTAAATAAAACAGTTTTTACTGTATTTTTTTATTAAATAAATGCTTCCTTAGTGTGCGTAAGTGAAATAATAGTGTATTTCCAAGCAAACCAATTATTTATAAAAGGTTTGTTTTTTACATGATGTATAGAGGTCGACCGATAGTGATAACTGGGTCGGCCTCCGCTGGCTGATAACCGATTAATCAACCGATAGTTTTTAAAATGGATACTGAATGAAAACAAACATAACATAGTGCCGAACTTTATTACAAAAAATGAAAAACAGTAATGAAAATGTACTGTACTTTTTAATTATATTGGGGTAAACAATATTAGTTTTATCCAAGACTCAGCTTACTGTATTTATAAGGTATAATCAACCCAAAAAATTTAAATTGTCATCATGTACTCACCCTCACGTCATTTCAAATCTCTAAGATTTTCGTTCAACCTCCAAACACAAATTAAGTTGTTGTTTTTTTTGTTTGTTTTTTTGTTTTTTTAAACTTGCGAAATTTCTGTCCCTTCATTTAAAGTCCATTTCTTTAAAACTTTAGATCCAAAGAATGTCATAAAGGCATCATAATTTTTTTTTATTATAAATAATTAACCTCAGCTAATGTTAAAATGGAATCTTATTGTAAAGTGTTACCATTTCATAAAAATCCAAACAGTCATGCTTAAAGATGGCCATCGTTAATTATATACAAAAAGGATTGAAAGCATTGAAATTAGACACGTATGTATATTGTATGTATACTCACACTTTATTTGCTTCTATTTTAGAACACTTGATTATAATCAAAATATGTGTTACAGGGACTATAAAAAAGAACTGAAATCGAATGCATTTCTGATTTGTTTGTGTTTCTGTCGGTTAGATGACGATACAGTTTGCTTTCTCATGTCACTAGCTGTAAATATGCAACTTTGCTGCATAACAAATGCATAAAAGCGACCAGTTGTATATAAACTAATGCAAATAAATGGTAACTATTAATAATTATTTGGGTCAGACTTGCGTTTGTCACATTAAACCCAAACAAAACCGATTGTGAACACACAAAACTAGTAAATCAGTCGACCTCTAATGGTGTATGTCGTTCTTAAAACACAACACTCAAGTTGAGAGATGCATTGCCATGACTAGATTTAAAAAAAAAAATCTAGACAAGTAATTTCCTCGACTAATTAACCATCTTATCTATTCCTGTTTTTGCCGTTTTTTTTTTTTGTTTTTTTTTGCTCCTAGATAATATTTTGAACTTACTTTGAGCTTTTGATCATTTCTACCGTACATCAGCAACCCTAATGATTATATGTAAATAAAGTTAGTTGTCTTAAAGATTTTTCTTTTTGTAAATCTAGTTTTCCACTAATGACATTTAGATGTCTCTCCTTTTCAGAAGCAAACTATATCTGTGTGCTCGTCTGGGTCATCTGTGAACATTTGTACTGTTTCAGAGTGTGCCCACTCTGCCCTGGCTGACCCCAACAACCCCTCCCCAGCCCCACCCCCTGTAGTGCTTGGGGACTGAGCATCTGCTCCAGACAGAACTATTCATTTTGTCTGCACAGATCTCCTTCCTTTTGCCCTTGGTCTCAAGCACAAAAACACTTACACAAGCTGGTATTGGTTTAACTGATTATATGTATTTAGTGTCTTCCTCTGTTTTTAAAATGCTAGCCAGAGTATTTAATCTTGCCCCCATGGTATGATCTTGTACAAAACACCCACTTTTCACAATATAATCAATTCATTGTAGATACATTTAAGTTCAATATTTGTTTTTCTTTATTATTGAATATCATTGGAATATATATTGCAAGTATAGTGGGTTACGGACAGGGTCTCGCATTGACTCATTCAATAAGGCCAAGAGCTTTTGTAGAGAACATTTGCTGAAACAATATTTATTCCCAGCTTCACTGATGGTTTATGATGTTAATGTAATGCTTAGTGGCGTGGCTTATGTGGGAGTTGCACCCTTGCAAAATGGACCGGCTGTGGATTGTTGTTTTTGTCTGTTTCTTTACTTTAGCTATTTGTTTTTCTCACTGTTGCTTCTTTCTAGGGTGTGGCTCAGGACTTCATGCTGTCTTGTACACTTTTCTCTTGGTCAAAATTCGACCTTTTCTTTCACCTTTACCCTCTTTCTCTGGTACTGCACTCTCTTTTGGGAGCGTAAAAATAAACCAAAATCTTTCTGATCTTTTTTGTCTTCCTCTTGATCCTTGTTTTTTGTGGTGGTTGTATCTCTGGCTGTTTGGACTGTTTTTCTGTTTAAGTTGTTTGTAAATCACTCTCCTGTTCGTTGTGCGTGCCTCTGTTCGTGTTGTCAGTCAGTCAGTCAGTCAGTCAGACAGTCAGTCCGTCCATCAATCCCTGATTCATGTGTGGTCGTTCTGGTCAGCTCTGTCAGTTCTGGTCAGTTGTTTGTTGTGACTGGTGGTCAGGTAGGCTTTTGGACTGTTTCTCAAACTCAACCTCAGAACCCCACTACTACAGATTTTCAGCCTGTTGCACACCATGTTTGAGATGATACATAGGCTAATGGCAAAAAGAAAATTACTTGGCCTCTCTGTATCTTTTAAAAAGACTTAATGGGAATTGGCAGAGTGGCTGAATTGGATCTTCAACTCCATTAAGTTTCTATTTTAGTGGGTAATATAATATGTCCTTTTATCCTTTCCAGTAGCATAATTAAATTAAAACTATCAAGTTAGTTACCGATGTAAAAACACATGTTAAAACTAGCTGCCTTTATGCATTTTCCAGTTTGGTTTAGTTAATATACATTTAGTTGGTATTACAGTATTGCACAAGTTCAATAAGTTGCTTTAAAAGTGAATTGAACGTCATCAGATATGACTAGCAGAGTAGCCATGATGGCACATTAATACAAACCATCAGAGAAATAAAAGGCTGATTTAATTTCATTCTAATAAAAGCAATTGCCCAATACAAAGAAGAGATTTTCATTGCCAGTTTAAAATGATTTATTTAAAACAAGTAGATTATGGGTTGAACTGAAGATTACACAAAGGTTTACACAACTAATAACAAATGTAATGATTTGTCATATACATTTCATAACAATACTTAGAAGCTCATTGGCTATTGACAATGTAGGGTCCGGTATTATCTAAAGGTCTTGTGTGCTGCTTGAATCCTACTTAGAATTCACTGTGCGCACCATAATCTGCCGGGGAATGGCTCCGTGAATTTATAGTTTTCTCTTTACCAGCCTAGATTCACTCAAGCAAAGTCAACTAACAAAAAAATAAGTGCTTCTGTTATGATTCTTTTGTATAATTTTTTAGGAACCCACCGTATGACTTGCCCTCTAGCTGTTACTGAATTGCCAATTCTCTCCTCCCCTCTTCCCATTTTCCCTATTCCCCCACCTCTCATCTCCATCCTTTTTGGCACGTTCCTCCCTTTTTCCCATAACCACTCCTGAAATCAACCTCCACAGCTAAGACCCAGGATGGCATCGCCCTGGAGATCCAACCTCTGAAGAGCGAGGAAGGCGCAGAGTCAGAGGAGAAGGAGGAAAAAGAAGAAAAGGAGATAAAAAAGAAGGTCAACGTCACCAAAAAAGAAAAATCAGTCCTGCAGGGCAAGCTGACCAGGCTAGCGGTTCAGATTGGAAAAGCAGGTTAGGAAGCCACACATAACTGAGAATCAATGGTGCCTGATTAACTCATGTTGGTCTAGATGGTTATTGTAGGGCTGGACAACATATTGAATTTAATGATAGAATTGCAATATATTTTTTTGTCAATATAAAATTCTCATTTTGAGATCCTTCAAGAAACATTTTAATATCTCTGATTTAAATTTCAATATCAAAAACTGTGGTGTTGCTAAGTTTGAGTCATTTTTCCATTAATTAGTTCTCTCTAAAATGCTGATTGACATTTGACATTGATTGATTGACATTTTCAAACTACTTGCAGTAATGGCTGTTTGGTTGAAATTATGCTTTCCCCTTATAAAAAATAACTTATATATTTTTTATTTTATTTTATTATTATTATTGTTTTTTTAACCTACATCGGCCAACCCCAATTGTGAGCACAAGTAAACAGAAAACTGTTTAAAGGTGCACTTTTGTTTTTGTTGTTTTTTTATTAACATCTTTACACAAAAAAAAAAAATCTAAATAACTTTCAAATAAATGTTGCACAATATTTATACTAATTAGCCATGTGTTTGCTTGTGCAAAGCACAAAGATTTCTTCAGACCTCCTTTTAGTAAATTAGTTAATTTGCTTCCCAAGGTATGTTTTACTTCCTGCTTAAAGAAACAGTGTCACCCAGTATGGAAACAGGCTTGTCCCTTTGGGCTGTGTTCCATCTAATTATCCTACTTCCTACAGTTACCCAATCAAATAACATTTACATAGAGCACATCAGACCACAGCTGTTGCTGTTATGAACAAAAGTCAGAAGGCTCTGCATTCCCCTTCAATGTATTGGTCTTGAAACTCCCTCTCCTTGGCAGGTCTCATCATGTCTGCAGTGACCGTCATCATCCTCATCCTGTACTTTGTAATTGATACATTCGGCGTTCAGGGTCGTGAGTGGACGGCAGAGTGTACTCCCGTCTACATACAATATTTTGTGAAGTTTTTCATTATTGGTGTGACTGTGCTGGTGGTGGCCGTGCCCGAGGGGCTGCCTCTAGCTGTCACTATTTCCCTGGCTTATTCTGTCAAGGTGAGCGCCTTTGGGTTAGTTTTCCAACACAAACCTGTATTTTGTTTATCTTGAGGGCCTACAGGTGGTTATACGTTTTTTTGCTCATCTATGTTTGAGGGCTAAAACACACTCCTTTCCCCAAGTAAAACCAGATTAACTGTCTTTCCTCAACAGAAAATGATGAAAGACAACAACCTGGTAAGGCACCTGGATGCCTGTGAGACCATGGGTAATGCTACTGCCATCTGCTCTGACAAAACTGGAACGCTGACTATGAATCGAATGACGGTGGTGCAGGCTTACATATGTGACACACACTATAAAAGCATTCCTGAACCAGAGGCCATAAATCCACAGACTCTGGAGCTACTGGTGAACAGCATCTCCATAAACTCAGCATACACTACCAAGATCCTGGTAAGAACTAGCCTTACGTAAATGTGATAGATGAATGAGTGAACTGTTGTTTTGTTTGTTTATTAATTATAATGTTTTCAAATTGAAAGTCCACAGTCGGCCCCACCCAAAACACTTATTGAGAGCAGACAGCACAAAATGACTAAGGAGCCGTTCACACAGAAATGTTGCCTTGACAACTAACTTTGACGAAGCACTAAAACGGGGAATAAATTAAAACTATAACTGAACTTAAACGTAATTAGTAATATTTTAAAAAGTAAATTTTTTTTTAATTAATTAATGAGAAAAGCACATGACACTAAATTACTAAGAACAAATCTAAAATAAAAATAAGAAGTAAAAATATTAATTAAAAAAAAATATATTTTTTTAATATCATATCATGGTCTAAACAACTTTGCTAAAATAATTGTCATATTTAATTAAATCAATTCCGATTCATTACATTTTTACATTGTTTGATAGCTCTAATTCATTAATTATTTTTTAATCTTTCTTGCCTGCTATTCACAATGTATCTTTCTTTCCCATAGCCCCCTGAGAAGGAGGGAGGTCTGCCAAGGCACGTGGGTAATAAGACCGAGTGTGCCCTTCTTGGTATGGTGATGAACCTGAAGAGGGACTATCAGCCTATTAGAGATGAGGTTCCTGAGGAGAAGCTTTATAAGGTTTACACATTCAACTCCTCCCGGAAGAGCATGAGCACCGTACTTAAGAACGCCAATGGTCCTGGCTTCCGAATGTACAGCAAGGGTGCCTCTGAGATCGTTCTGCGCAAGTATGCTAAATAAACTGATCTTCAAACTCTTAAAGGGGTCATATCAAAGTTTACTTGATCTTTTGAGATAAACTTTCTGTCCAAAAATACCATTTATTGAAATAAAGCAGCAAAAATGACTTCTGAAGTCCTTGGGTCATAAACCCGAAACAGTTAAAGCTGCGGACACACTTAACGACTAGCTGAAACATTCTATGACTAAACTCAACACACTTAAAGACTTAAGATTTTAGTCTTTGACAGTCAGTGAGCACAAACCTAACGACTGAGTCAGTCCACTACACAACACACTTAACGATTGACGAGTCATGACGGAACATTCTGCCGCACTTAACTGTGCAAGATCTTGTATCGAAACAAACATGGATATCAACAGACAGCTGCCACTACATATTTGCAGTGCAATTTGTGCAGAAAAATGGAAAACCCATGCCGACAACACTGGTGGTTTTATTTATGAAATGTTAAACATAACTTGAATAAAAAAAGTCCTGTGTTTCTTTCAGGGTTTTTTTTTCTGTTGCCATTATTTCCTATAGACACATTTCATTTCAGCGCAACTGGAACAAACTCAGTCTGTTTGAGCATGATCAGTCATAACTACCAAATTCCATTCATAATCAGCCTGACAGTCGTGTAGTGCGTTCCTGGCTTAAGAGGCATTTCTTAAAGGAACAGCAGCAAAATAATTGACTGTTTAATTTTATGGTCATGACTGCAACAAAATTTAATAATTGTTTATTAAACCTTTCTCTTGTCTGTCAGGTGTTCCCATATCCTTGATGCTTCAGGCCAGCAACGTATATTCAAGGCCAAAGATCGGGATGAGATGGTGCAGAAAGTGATCGAGCCAATGGCCTGTGACGGATTAAGGACCATTTGCGTAGCCATGAGGGACTTCACAACCGAGCCAGACTGGGAAAACGAGGCTGAAATTCTGAATGACCTGACCTGCATCTGTGTTGTGGGCATTGAAGACCCTGTCCGTCATGAGGTGAGAAAAATGATCCAGTTTGCTTGTTGCTGATGGCATTGTCCTTGTCCATAGTGCAGGGCTGGACATTTGTATACTTCAGGCCTCCATTAGTAATGAGATATGACAAGCATTGGGGGACGGCTTGTCGCGACTGGAGCAGCCCGCCACATTTCATCTGATGAAAATGTATTGACCGTGTTTATCGTGATGATAATGGATTATTTGCAGTGTCTAACACTGTCGAAGTGTGGGCAGGAAAAGCCTTATTGGTGGAGCGACAAACTGACCTAATTCTCTTGAAGGTTGTAAAATAAGTACATGACGGGCAATGTGATTGTGCTGTTTTTGATTATGGATATTGAATCAGTGCAGGATTGACATCAGCATCCCTCAAATGAGGTGGCATATATAATTCTATAATAGAACGCATGACTGATATTTAGGTTAAATTGATTCCTGCAGGCTTTTTTAAGTGGTACACTCCAGTTTAACATTATTCCCATTTACAGTGTGAATATAAATCATCCTTTCTATACATCCCCAGCTATAGAGTTATTTTTATCTGTCAAGCATGCTTAGGATTTTAGGATGATTATGAGCAATTCAACGGGGTTAAAAGAAGGGTAAATGATCAGCTGGTAAATTTGAGCCTGAAATTGTTAGGGAATTGTCCATTGAAGAGGTTTATCATGATAATCTTCATAAATACACTTCTTTTAATGTCCCTTACACTCTCTGTAGTACCATTTAACCACTTGTTAGCAACTGCCTCTTTAAAGACAAGTAAAAGCTTAAAAAAATTCATAGAATGCCATAGAATAAAACATGAAAACATTTTACGCTTGTGTTAACCGCAGACATTTATTTCAGGCAATTAACAAAAAACCCATTAAAAAAACTATTCACTTCAGGACGATGAAACTGGAAGTACAGAAATACAAACTTTTTTTCAGGGTTTTGGCCTACAAAATGCATCATCTCTGCAGCTCTCTATAACATTTTCATAGTGAATATACATTTTTCCAGTTGCTCCACTCTAAAGTATTTCATTGTGTAGAAACTGATTTTTGTTATTGCATTCACTGTAAAAACTAAAGAGCCCCTATTATGGATTTTTGAAAATTACCATTTTAATGTAGTGTAACAGTTCTAAGTGAATGAAAACATCCTGCAAAGTTTTAATTCTGAAAGTGCACCGTATATAAAGTTATTCTCTCTCAAAAGTAAGTGTCGACTGAGTCAATTAAACAAATTGTTTTTCAAATGAATTGCAAGCCGTTTCGTTGTGACGTCAAGTCGAAACATTAGCATATTGTCTGTCCACTTATTGTGCGCACGCCGCGCAGACACCAGGGAAATCTTGAACACTGCAGCGGATACTAGATAGCATCATTTCGAGAAGACGCTGTGCTCTACAATGTGTTTGTTGTGTTTCATATTGTGTAAGTATCTGGCTAACTCGCGTAATAACTGTCTTACTGAAATACTGCTGTAAATCAGCTGTGTGCTGCAGTATTACCTAAAACTGTCTATTAATGCAGATTGTCTGTCATTCTTACTATGAGTAAATATAAAGGATGGAACAAGATTTGTTTTGCAAACTTTAATGTTCCATCAGTCTTTCACGTTAGTGCTGGCCTAATGTATGCACTGTTATTGATACAGTTCCCACATGTGCACCGCAATACATTAGACACACACACACACATTTGTTGATGAACGCACACTTGCTAATGCTGATGGTGAGGAATTACAGTTGAAACATCTCATAATGTACCTCAAACTGAGTAGCATCACTGAGAAATGTCCTGCTCAAGGTTCGGGTTGAAAAATTTGCTCTTCCATTGTTTCATCGATTCAGACTCGTGCTGGGATTTATGTAAAATCAACGTCATCATGAATCAGTCTCTCTAAATCCCTTCTCCAGTGTACATTATGAGAAAATTAAACTGTTTTTGGACCTTTGATGCATGTAAACCTGTTGTTGGAGACCTCCAAAACAAAATTAGGAAACATTAAAATAAGATAATAGGGGCACTTTAAACATTTAATTTGAGCAATCACGAATGGCGGAAAAACTATGGAAATTTTATAAAGCTGAAAAAAAGCCTCTGTCTTATGACTTAAGTTGGTGCAGAGGACAATATTATGTTAAGGTAGCAGTCTGATAGTGCTTTTTTTACAGCTTTGAAATGGAATCGTAGGGTCATGTAGCGACATTAAGATGGGATTGAATGTTTTTGTCCTAGTGAGAATCACTCTCTTGCAGTAATGATCAGAGCCATCTGTAGCTTATCTAGTTTATTTCTGCTGTCACAGGCAAGACAAGAGCCAATTCTAGAGTTTTATTAATGCACACGCTAGCTTCTTTGCATCATGCAACATGTTTTTCACATGCATCACTTATGCAGCATCTCTGTCCATGGAAACACTGGGAGGTTTTTAATTATCTATAAATAAATGAGCTTATTGGTTCTAATTACGGGTATGTGATTCATCGCAAGACTGAGTGGGGATAATCACATAGGACTCCAGCATACACACACAAAACCTCTAGATCCAGCCCCTTCATGTGTATGAAGTAGTATTGGTACCCTTACGACTTAACATGCACCACAAACTGTCAGGACGCCACATCAAGAGTGACTTTCACTGATCTGAGGCCAGCAATGACACTGAGGAAGAAATGTCTTGCTTTTCGGCCATAAAGTCCATAATGACACCCAAATGCAGGAGAATTCCTTCCTATGGGGACTAAGCCTTTTGTAATATATAAAAACATTTAATAAATATGCCACAGCTACATTAATAATAAGCTAAATGAAGTCAATCCAATCATACGTTTTTTAATTATTATTATTATTATTATTATTGTTTTTTTTTTTTTTTTTTTTTTTTTTTTAATACAAATTATCGTTTTGAGTGCAGACATGACCAGACTGTTTACACAAAATGGCAAAATTGGTCATTTCAGACTTAATCATTTATGTTTATAGAAAGGAGATGTACCACCAATATGTAATTTTTGTCAGACTCCTTTGTCTATAAAACATTTTTTATTGGAATGTACTGCTTTAAAGTGGAAATGAAGCAGTCATTTCACCTAAGCAGTACATTTTAGTAAACTGATTTCCACTTTTAATAAAAAATATATATAACAAACACTATTAATGTAACCATTTTAACCCTTAAATGCATACCTCAGGACTTTAGCGACCCGGGACGTCATTCACTACCCTCCTCCTCATTCATTTTTTAAAGCTTGACATCAACCTTCTTAGTATTCCTCAATCAATTAATTATAAACAATATAACAAGAAATGTTATAGCGACCCGAGGTTTGTAAGAGTGTACTTATATATATATTTTTTCTGCACAACAATAATTGAATCTTTGATGACTGAATAAGTGCAAATCACATTTATTCCACAAGGTGGCAATGTCTGATACACACGATTAAGTTACCGCAGGCAGAAAACAAAAGAATAATGAGAATCATCAGCAAAACTTAAAATGGCTCAGTGATTTACTGCAGAGCAAGTACTGAACGCAATTAAATATTACTGCCACTGTCACTTGATGGTGGATCTGGTGAAGAAGCTGTTAGCAATCATAATATTGATTTTGAAGATGTTGAAAATTATAGTTTTGAGAATATGTTTGAAATGGCGAATATGAGCTAAATGCTCAAAGTACTGGGAAATGGGCTCTGACGAGGACATTGATAATGGTATAAAACATCTGCTCAAACTGAACCCTTTCAAGCTCCAAAAGGTAACAAAAAATGCTTTATTTTATTCTTCTGTAACTGTTACCCTAATTTCAGGAGAGTTTTATATTATCACGACAGGTATAGATCCATCCGTGTTAGATCCGGGTCGCTAAAGACCCAAATATGTAAGAATGATTGGCGAAACAGTCATACATTTAAGGGTTAAAGAAAAAAGGATGTTTTATTATAGGTTTTGGAGCAAGGGCGCTGCCATCTTGCAATACCACAGCGTGTGACGTCATGGGTGTGGTTTGCTCCGGTGGCCAGTGAAGTAATATAAGCGTTTCTTTACTTTTTTTTTTTTTTAACACACACTTGTTTTGAAATGGAGGAAGACGAACTTGAAAAGACTGTTGAGCCCATAAGAAAAATTGCTTATGCATATAAGCTCATGCAAATAAGCTCTTAAATATGTCAGAGTGGAAACTGTTAACAGCAGTTAAGCTAATTGTATTTGCAGGTGAACATAAAATGTTACATACCACTACTGGTGGACGAGCCAGTGTAATGCAAATATGTCTGAAAGGTCTGACATAACAATAAGATGCCACATAAACAATATTGTATGAAACATTGTTTGTTTACATCACGTTGCGCCTTGCCTTTAAAAAAAAAAAAATTGGGGATACCATGATACCAAAACTTTGTGATGTAGACAGTTTGATGTTGGATATTCATCCAAATTATAACAGGACACTCCAGTGTTTCCAGTCTGCTATGTCAGGCTAATCTGTGACATTTTTAAAAGGCATCAAGAAGACCTCAATGAATGACATAAAGTTTGGTTAGTTAAAATTCTTTAAAATGAAATCTGTAAATGTTCCTGCTTATTTTATTACAATATATTAATGCTCAGTTTCACAGACAAGGCTTAAGTCTAGTCCCAGACTAAAATGCATGTTTGAGCTGTTTTAACTGAAAGCAACTTGCAACTGACATATCTTGATATATGCCTGTGCCATTGTTTTGTCTCAAGATACACACAAGTAATGTTTCATTCATGAATTAGACCACACTGGAAGGTTTTCTTTTTTTTTTTTTAAGCTAGGTGCCGGCGCCTTAACCTCATTTTTTTTCTTATCAGTGTGAAAGAGACTCAAAATACTGTCTATTTTGTTCATTCAGGCAAGTGTTATACATCATTATAATCTGTTAAGTTTCTACATTTATTTGTGTACACTCACTCTTCACATATGGGCTTTGTAAACAAAAAGTGTATTGCAAAATTTAAATCAATATATTGTTTTATGTGAATGAGTAGGCACAATGATTCTGAAATTAGTTTGAAGCAAAAACTCTAGGCAACAACATCCATTAGTCAAAAGTCTTGTGGACACATATTTTCTGTGCGCTTTGTGGCCTTAATGCAGTGACTTAAATTTTTAGTTTTTTCAAAAACCTAGCATAAATGTTATTCTCTCAAAGTATACTTTAGGCTTAAGACGCGCTACATTCAGATTGCACACTACAGTTCACATGTCACGTCTTTTGTGCATTCAAATTTGTTATTTTAAATGTAGAAAAACATGCTTTCTGCAGTTTAGAAGTCATGCATGCTCACATTGTGATTTTATCACGATTTAATAGCACAGCCCTATTTAAGATGTGAATTAAAACTCAGGTTGTGGCTACATAAACTACTTGTACTATTACCTACCTGTATGTCCCTCCTCAGCAATCCCTGACAAAATATGGGGAACAAAATTTATCCTAGATTTTATAATTATTGTTATATTGAATCCAAGTCCATCAAGACTATTTTGCATTGATCTGTATTTATTTATTTATTATTTTTTTGCTGCAAATCCAATTATCACCAATTTCAATACTGGTCTGAATGAATAACGATATGGCAGTGGCTGCCCAACATTGCCAAATAATGGTCCTTCTATTCCTCCGGTGTGCAGGTTCCTGATGCTATCGCTAAATGTCAACGAGCAGGCATCACGGTCCGTATGGTTACCGGAGACAACATCAACACAGCCCGTGCCATTGCCACCAAATGTGGAATCCTGCAGCCTGGAGAGGACTTCCTTTGTCTGGAGGGCAAAGACTTTAACCAGCAGATTCGCAATGACAAAGGAGAGGTAAAAAGATACAGCACTTTATCTACAGATGTCTAAAACGACATATAAAGTACTTATTTCAGTGTTGCCTTAATCTTTAGGTTGAACAAGAGCGTCTTGACAAGGTCTGGCCCAAACTGCGTGTTCTTGCTCGTTCTTCCCCAACAGACAAACACACTCTGGTTAAAGGTGAGATCTTTACGAATAATTATTTTAGTCAACGCTTTCACACCTAATCCCACAGTTTTATAATATACCAATGTTTTATAATAATGAAATATGTTGTATTGTATGTATATAAGTATATGCCTATTTTAGTTTACCCTGAGGCAGAACCTGTGTTGTTGTCTTTTAGGCATCATTGACAGCACAGTTGGAGAAACGAGACAGGTGGTGGCTGTGACTGGAGATGGCACTAACGACGGTCCTGCCCTTAAAAAAGCAGATGTTGGCTTTGCTATGGTAAATGTATTTTTTATCTGCGTGTTGTGTTCCCAAAATCGCATCGTTATCGCATAAAAGATACCAGTTTAATACAAGCATATTGTGCATACTCTCGATTTTCACCAGTCTGTTCAGGCCACTTTGTTTTGCTATTAAAATGAGTCTTGCTGCTGTTCCTCAGATTGTGTAAAACAACATCCTTTTTACCTCCTCAAAAACAGCTCTGTTCACAGCGACCCGGTGCATGTCTCTTTAAATGATAATGAGTGACTGTTCACCCCATCCCTCTCTTCTGTGGGGCATGTAGAGACGTTAAGTGCTGCCTTGGCAGACAGTGTGCAACTGGCTGAGGGTGGAAATATGCTAATATGGGACAGTCCTTCAGCGTTCGTGGGCAGAGCATATTAAAATGGCTTGATTATTGAGTGTTTAGGCTTTTTGAGGATGAAAAAAAAAAAAGAAGGTTGGTTGTGTCCACACTCTGCAAAGACACATTTATATGTAAACACCATATAAAAGTGAATTTTGCATCCAATGACCCCTTTAATAGCTGCAAAGGTTGCTTCCTTATCCCTACCCAGTATCTCTTGCTCTGCACCAAGCCAGAATGCCTCAGGGCATCATCGCAGCATGCTAATAAGTGGCTGACCCTTGCTTGTTGCTAAAATGACCCCACAACTTAAGCAATAATAAAGTTAATTTGTGCTTCTAGAAATGCACTTTATATGGAGTAAATTTAAAGACAGGCAATTCATATTTCTCACTAAAACACTTGCTCAAAAGCAGCAGACCGCTGACTGAAGGACATTAGGTTAGGATGAGGGCAGGCATGATAAATTGTTTCAGAAATGAATTTGTGGACACTCTGACATAGATTGAATGCTTGGTCTTTTTTAAACTGTATTTAAAGGGGCCGCAAAGCAAACAAGCATTGATGCAGGTGTTTGTGCAGACTGACCATAAGTAGGGTATAAGTTAACCTCATTAAATCTTTTAAATGTGAAAGTAAGAAATTGATCAATGGAAATTAGAACTTAACAATTATAGTTACATGTTTGCTAACAAAATAAACCTATTAAAAGCCATTTGTGTGGTGTGGCTTTTGTGTTCATGGTTAAGTTTATAGGAGTTTAAACGTGCAGTTTATAGGAGAAGTTTACTAGCCGTGGTCTTTAATTAACATTAACATTAATTTGTGTGCAGCCTACATTACAATAACTGAATGAAAAACAAGTGTTCTAGAGTGAAAATGTTGCCTATAAATAGTATTGCATTAAACTGGCCACAGCAATGATCAACCTCTCCTCCATTTCGCTTGGGAACTAATGTGCTCGGAACCAAAGTTCACAGGACTGCGTTCTCTGGAATCATCTCAAGCGGAGCACTTCTACATTCCGATTGTTTGCCGGCAAACCGCGTCATAGCTCATTACCGTAAAGTTGACCCTGATTTCAACTCTCCTTGATGCCCAAATTATCCAAGACACGCCGCTCTCGCAGGAGCTCGTTGCCGGCTCCCATTGAAAATGAATGACTTCCGGCCACTTTGATGCTCTCGCTGCCGGCAGTGTGAATGCACCCTTACTTCATTCAATGTCTCTACTGGAAAACTACTGTGACTTGTCTTTTAATGATGTTTTAAATGTACATTAGTTAGGGTGTGCACACACCAAAAGTGATGTTACTAGCTCTAGTTTACTCATGGGATAACTTTGTTTTTCACGTCACTCGCGCAAATAAAAACATTGCGCAATTAATTTTTTCTCATGCTGCTCTGTATCTGTTGTGGAAGTCCCGAATATGCCAGAAAGCCAACGTGTCTGGGTTCACAGCAGTGTTAATTTTGACAGCAAATTTTGATTTAGTTTTAGTCATAGTCTTTTGACTAAAATGCCATTTTAGTTTTAGTCATATTTTAGTCACCTGAATTGTTTTAGTTTTAGTCGACTAAATCTACAATAGATTCAGTTGACTAAAATCGAGTTTAGTTAAATTGTGATGCCTTAATTAAGCATGTAGGCATTACATAACTGACTGTTACTTGAATACATGCCAAAACTGACATTTTGACATAACTGTGTGATTTTGACCATTCAAGCGCAAAAATACTAGAAAAATGTTGGAGCGCATTTAGAAAATTGTGGGGCGCAATGAAAAAAATACACTTTATAAAACAGACTTTGTGATATTTTAGTATCATTGAGGTACTATTCATTTTTGTTTATATATATATATATATATATATATATATATATATATATATATATATATATATATATATATATATATATATATATATATATATATATATATATAATATTTTTGTATTTCTGTTTTAATTAGTATATTGGTTTAAGCTAAAGCTTCAAATAAGTTTACTTATTTTTTTACTTTCAGCTAACATTTATTTAATTTCAAGTAATGACGATTTTTTTTTTTTATGCTTATTGGTTATTAGTGATTTTAGCTATATATATTATTATAATGTATTATATATTAATATATATTATAACCCTGATACTTTATTGAATAATATGTGTCAAATAATGTACTTATTCTTTCTTCCTTAATAATAATTCAATGGGAATGAAATTAAATACTGTTTATTGTGTAACCAAAATATCAATAATGACAAGGGGAAAACGTGTATCTATAATGCGTGACTTTTAATTATAAACTAGCTCAAAATACACCGTGCCTCTTATTTTGAAATGTCTGCGCCTTACTATTGCAGTTGCAGGCTGCTCATTCAAGCTCAGATGAGGGAGATAAAATAGGCATTGTTATAACTGTCTAAACTATATTGCCATATAAACACCGTCAAGTAAATATCTTCATTATTCATCAGCATTAGTTCATAAACTATTGCCTGGCATAAATGTACGCTATTTATTGATTGCAAATCACTCTGAAGCGCTGTTGCGTGAGCCTGTAGAACATGCAACAGCATTGTGTTTTCCCATGGTTAGATCAGCATGTTACAATTCAAATGTGCGCATCTATTATACAGGACAGACTACTGACTGGATCTCTTCCCTTTTTCAACTTACGTGGAAGACGCGATTGAGGTGAACATCACGTCATTCGCCCGATGTGAATGCACGTCTATTCGCGTCTTTTGAAATGACTTTGTATGCAATCTGCTTGTGCAAATAATTACATTTGTGTTTGGTTTTAACACACCATTAGGCTAGTAGTTTTAGCTGTTGTATCAAAATTGAAATGGGGAATTGTGAATTTTCACTGATAGCTAAAAAAAAAAAGCAACCGGCCATTGGCAGGTGTGGCTAAAAGTTAGTTTTAGGTCCTATATAAAATCATTATAAGCCAAGAAAATGCCTAATTAAAATGTTCTGTTGTAGTTAGGTTTTTCCCTTTTCTACTTATCTTTTAATGGGATCCATCTCATTCCTGAGAATGAGCCTGCATCTCCAGTTATTCATAAAGTAGACTGCTCTGATATTTACGCAGACACTTTAAAAACAGCTTCTTTATCTTACAGGGAATTGCAGGCACAGATGTTGCAAAGGAGGCCTCTGACATCATCCTTACCGATGACAACTTTACCAGTATCGTCAAAGCTGTGATGTGGGGGCGTAATGTCTATGACAGCATCTCTAAGTTTCTGCAGTTTCAACTGACTGTCAATGTGGTGGCTGTAATTGTTGCTTTCACTGGGGCTTGCATCACACAGGTACATTTAACATCCTCTGATTCAACTTCCTGAGAGCCAGCATTTACTTTTTATATGCCATTATATCATTATTTAGTGTTTTTTATAATTTAAAAGAGATATTTCACACACACTTATATTTATAGAGCACATCAGGTAATTTTATAAAATAAAAAAAATGCTACAGGGGGAAAAAAAATATATAAAAAGCTCAAAAAGACTGCTATTAAAATCTGAAGTCTGTATGTTCTGCCATGTCTGCATGAATGAGCGTCGCAGCTTTGTCTATTACTACACATACTGAAGTACGCGTTACACTCGTAACATTTCAGCGTCTGCTGTCTCCCTATACATGGACACAAGAACTTAATCTGCAGAGCTGCTCTTAGTCACTTCATGAACATTTCACCTTTTAATTTGGTGTACCTTGAAATGATTACAGAAATTGCACAGTAAAAACGAGCAATTTAAAAAAATACTAAAACCATTCAAGCGTGTCAAGACAAAAGAGAATGTGCTGTCTGTGATTGTCCTGATATACATGACGCACAGAAAGACGCGCACCAGTATCGTACGGACGTTTTGTCGAGTCTCCTTATATATATATAATTTATAATTTCTTTTTCTTCCTTGGATGATGAGATAAGAATTTGTTATAAATAATATATCATAATTCAGACATTTAAAAAATACAAAGAGGAGAATGTTGTATGTCTAAAAAAATCCCAAAATGTCCTCTTTAATATAAATATCACAACTTAAAAATTGGCATATATGGGTATTTGGTGGTTAAGCATGGCATTGTGGGAGACAACTCATCATAATAAGCCATAATAACAGAACTCTACAAGCAAAGTTTAAATATTTTATATTTATTGAAACGCACTGTGCCCATTTAGTGCTGGTTCCAGATTTTGGCTACTCTGGGGCCGGCCAGTCATATTGTGTCCCTGCCTAACTACATTACATGTGACAATTCTGTAGTAATGTCCTTTCTGTGGAGTCTCACTCCAGTTTGTTGTGTCTGCAGGACTCTCCACTTAAAGCCGTTCAGATGTTGTGGGTAAATCTAATAATGGACACACTGGCTTCTTTGGCTCTGGCAACGGAACCCCCAACAGAATCACTCCTACTGAGAAGACCTTACGGCCGGGACAAGCCACTAATTTCTAGGACTATGATGAAGAACATCTTAGGTCATGCCGTTTACCAACTGATCATCACATTTACTCTTCTATTTGCTGGTAAGAGGCTTCTGTATTCATGATGAGGTTTAGGACAATTTGATGAATTCAGTTATAATTAAGTTATCAATTCAATGGCCATGAAGAACGCTATGTAGAGTGTATTGAGAGCAGACCTCTCTTAACTGCATACCCTGCTTACACTAATGGTAACAACTTTATAACACAATAATAAATAACTCACAAAACTAACTCTTTAATATTGCAAATACTATGTAGAGCCCTATGATTCAGGACTAGTGTCTGTGAATTTTAAAGCTCAAAAAGACTGCTATTAAAATCTGAAGTCTGTATGTTCTGCCATGTCTGTATGAATGAGCGTCGCAGCTTTGTCTATTACTACACATACTGAAGCACGCGTTACACTCGTAACATTTCAGCGTCTGCTGTCTCCCTATACATGGACACAAGAACTTAATCTGCAGACCTGCTCTTAGTCACTTCATGAACATTTCACCGTTTAATTTGGTCTACCTTGAAATGATTACAGAAATTGCACAGTAAAAACGTGCAATTTAAAAAAATACTAAAAACCATTCAAGCGTGTCAAGACAAAAGAGAATGTGCTGTCTGTGATTGTCCTGATATACACGACGCACAGAAAGACGCGCACCAGTACTGTACGGACGTTTTGTCGAGTCTCCTCATAAATTAGTTAAATAAAGTCTTAAATGAACGTAAAGAGTTGTGAGAGAAAATGGGATGTGTGAGATGTGCAGCGGTGGCAGGTCTTTAAGTGACCGCAGCCACTAATTCTCTCTGTCATTTAATGTTAATCAAAGAACAAAGGTAACAGAGAAAATTATTCACTGCTCTTGACTAAGGAACTGTTTATTTATTTTCATTTGATTACACTTTAAACTGTGAATTAAATTTTTTTAATGAATTTGTATTTGTCCTTACAATGTTTTTTTTTTATATATATTCCCTGTACTCCTGACAGTAAATTAAGCCATTGTAAAGGTCCAGTGAAAAAAAGTGATAAACGAAACCGCCAGAATCTTTAAAAAAAAAAACACTGATACAGATTTTTGGTCAAACCGCCCAGCACTGTTTTGAAGTATAGTAAAACCTGTACCGATTCTTTCCGGAAACACCGACCTCGTGCAGGCGTGCAGTGGGCGAAGCTAAAGAGTAATGACACGCACACACACACACAATACATCATGGCATTATCCCTGGATAACTTTCGATTCACTATACGTTCGTGTTGTTTATATGTACATTATATGCACTTGTGCACTGATTGCCAACAAAACACAGACATTTGATGCAGTTTCACTCACCGCCTCACCGTTTCTTATCTGTTCTGTCAGCTTTGACATATTTAAATCTGTATATTTGTGAAATGTACCCCTAGGACATTTTTTTTATACCTTTTATAAAGGGCATTTTTTTCCTGTAAGTGCAAATGACCGTCTTAATGAGTGAGTCATTGAGTCACTCATTCAAATGAATTGTTCAAACGGCTGATTTGTTGTAGAATGAGGCAGTTGTTTATGAATAGGTCTGATAGGAATGATTTAGCGTTTTGAACAAATTTGTTACTGAATCATTCAGTAATGAAAACACGGTTGAGTGTTCTTGCTTTGTGACCTTGCTGTGGTTCTGCTGTGATTTTTGTTTGGAACTATTTTCGCTGCTGAAACCGAACATTGCGTCCAAAATGTGAATTAATTTTCACTACTTGCTTATTGAACTGAAATCAGTGTTACATTTTCAATCATGGTTGTATTCAGGAAAACAGCACTCTTGATCATGCAGGGCTCGACAGTGCGACCATTTCACTCGCATTCGCGACTAAAAATAGATGTGTGCGAACTGTAAAATGTAGTTTGGAGCACTTGAATAAAAAATCCCTTCGGTTTTCTTAAATGTAAGATCATAAGTCTGCAGTCCCTTAAAAGGCTATGATTTTTATTCAATAAATGTGAGCGCTTTACGTTTCAAGCCTGAACGTGGCACTGTTGTGCGTTCTACAGGCTTGTGCTTCAGACGACATGAGATCAGTTCGCACTTAATGAATAGCGCACATTTAAGCCAAGTGATTGCTTAAGAACTAATGCAGCAATGTTTACTTTACAGTGTTTATATAGTATTATGTTGTATACGGTTGTAAGAATGCATATTTTATCTCCCTCATCTGAATTTGAATGAGCATTCTGCAATAATAAAGAATAGATATTTCAAAATAAGAATCCCGGTGTATTTTGGGCTTTTTTATTAAATAAAAGTTACTCAGTGTGTCCAATTTCCATCCCGGTTATTATTTGGTTACACAAACTGTATGTAATTTAATTTCCATTTAATTTAAAGTGAACTATTGAAGCTTCTGTCTAGGATGCCCCATCACAGGAAGGAAAGACTAAGAACGTTATTTGACACATATTATTAAATATATAGATTTTACTAGTATCAGTGTTATTATAGCTAACAAAAACCATTAAAAAATCTCTTTACTTGAAATAAATAAATGTTAACTGACATAAAATATACAAAAACAAACCTAAAAAAATTACAAAACAACAGAATTACTAAAACTTTTAACTAAAATGAAATGAAAGCAGAATTAAATTGAATTCAAAATATTAACAAAAACGTTATAGCATCTCGGTGATACTAAAATAAATATCTGTTACAGTGTGTTTATATAAATGCAGAAATAGTTAGTTGCGCCCCTAAAGTTTCTAAATGCGTTCCTAAATTTTTAACAGTTTTATGTATGTTAACTGAGTTTCTTTTTCTGTGCTGCGCTCATTTGTTTCGATTTCTTCTCAAGAGGCTGTGCAAGCCATCAGTACATTAAAGTATGTACATTATGTATTATCCACTATCAATCGGCACTTACAGTAAATTTAAATAAAATAAGAATCATTATCGTGTTATGGTGATTTCCTAATTTTTTGTTATTTACGATTTAATCAGGCTACTTGTCTGGTCGGGCAAGCACAATTCTTTGACTTGCCCGGACAAGCATTAGTCAAGCCCTATATTAATCAAGTTCTTATTCTATTTTTTTATCGCTAATAAATGCAATAAAGATGCATTCAAAAATGTTTTTGTCAAACATATATTGTATTTTTCTTGCAGAGTGTATTTTCCCATTTTAGGCTTTCATGTTCAAGGCATTAAATTAAGAGTTAAAGGCCTCCATCCCTATTCAAAATTTTCATAGTGAATCTATCTGTAAATTACTGACATTAAATACATGTTCCCATGTTGTGCTTCTGCAGACTGATTAGACAAGTTTATCACGAGTTTACAGTGCCTGTGGGTTAAGGAACAGTTGACCAGAAGACCCCATTCAGTGGAGTTTCAATACATACTCTGTCTCAGTAGACATTACACTTGACTGTATTTTTTTTTTAATCAACAATAACACATTTATTCAAAATTCCCATCAGTGATCCTCCTGACATACAACCCAATGCAACTTTCACATCACTTCTTTACACAAAACATTTTTCTGTCCCAAAAGGTGAGAAGTTCTTTAGCATTGATAGTGGCCGGAACACCCCTCTCCACTCCCCACCATCTGAACACTACACCATCATCTTCAACGTCTTTGTCATGATGCAGCTCTTCAATGAGATCAATGCCCGCAAGATCCACGGAGAGAGGAATGTGTTTGAGGGAATCTACCGGAACCCCATTTTCTGCTGTGTCGTACTGGGAACCTTTGCTCTGCAGGTAAATAAATAAAACATATAAAAATGTAAAAAATATGTAAAATAAAATCATTGTGAAAAGAGTCAGGTTTCACAATGTCTTCATAGAATATATGGCTCTATCATCTTTATCAAATGGGAGAGATTTAACGGGATACTCTAAAATTTCTCTAGAGTTTCTCGTTTGTCATAACCAGTGACATTCTTTTACACAGTAGTAGCAGTTGCACGCTTGTGTTTTATAACAGAAGGCAACCAACGTTAAGGTGCAATATCGACACCTACTGTACGTTTGGATATCAACCAGATAGTGGTGCTGGATAATTTATGTGCCATATTATCATACATGTACTATTCATTTGAAATAATACGGTTATCGCCAATACCGCGACACTCCTAATTAACACAACAATGACACGATAATTTATTATTAATTATCACGGGTATCGTCAAAACCGGTATATTGCAACACCCAAAATATATATATACACCATATTGTTAAGATGACCCTGATTATAAGACCCTTTTTCATGAATGCTACTGTTACTTGTGTTTGTTGTTTTTTTGCTTCTGTATTATAAAAGCAATAAGCTACCTGAGGCCATATGTTACAGCTATTTTCACCATTACTATGTTTAAAGTAATCCAAACAACACCCCTTATCTGTTAAAATCGCTGTAACTCGGTATCTCGTGGCTTATTGATTTATTGTATAGCTGGACTAATGGAATACACCTTATTACAGATCATCATTGTGCAGTTTGGAGGGAAGCCGTTCTCTTGCACAGCCCTCACCATCGATCAGTGGCTCTGGTGTGTGTTCATAGGGGTTGGTGAGCTGCTCTGGGGCCAGGTAAGGCAAATTCTTACAGTATGTCATTGTTCATCACTAATCAGTAGCTCTGTTAATTCTCTCTAGCCTTAAAGTCAGTGAAGACTGAAAATCTGAGTAAAAACTGAGTAGCATTCTAGCTAGTTAGATGGGAACATTTACAGATGACAAAGTAAGAAAGAGAGAGATCCACAAGCTTCTCAGTGGTGAAATAATGAAAACATCACGGCAGAATGCTCACGCGTGGGTGATGTGGAACATCTTTAGTTCTCTCTTCAATCCCACCGGAAGGGCAGGGGAGGGGGAGGTGAAGCTGTGTGCGATTTCAAACCTGTGGGAGGGAATGAGGGAGGCTGGCAGACAGCAACTTGCCACACAATTCCAGAGAGTGGTTGCTTCCATCTCAAAGTTCAGCTCAGAAAGACGAGGACAGAGCTGTGAGCTTCATCAACCCCGCAGCACAAGAAAAGGTCTTCTGCCTCCATGTATCCATGCTTATAGTACATTTAAAACTCTGTATGCAGAACTGACACATCATGTTAGGTAGGGATGCACCGCTACCATTTTTTCAGAACCGATCCGATACCAAAAATTCTGATTAACGGCCGATACCGATACCAATCCGATACCAGCACAGTTTTGTTTAAAAATTCAATGTATTAATTTCTATACCTCAGTGTGTTGAACTGATAATCACTCATTTGTGTGTTGAACACAATCTACTAAATACAGACAACTTCATTATAAAGAAAAACAACAAATTAAAAATATATATAATCACAATCTATGACAAAAATACTACTATAAACTGATGGTGCATAAACTAATTCAGCAGCAAAAGTTACTCTAGAAAAATCATGAGTGCACAATAATTGTATAAAATCTAAACATTTAATGGGAAAAAAAACATTTAGTGGGGAACAAATAAAAGTGAATAAGTGTAAATTAAGCACTAAATCTGGTAAAATGTTACACATTGTTGTAAAATACATTCATGAAAAACAAGTAAATATATTCATAGAAATAGGGCCTATATACTGAGAAATTAAAATACATTTATTTTAAATGTATAGCGCAGATTTTTTTAATGAGGCAGAAACATATTATAGGTAGGACAGAACAAGAAAGGCTATTAATAATCTTTTATTTCACAAAAGTATTATAATACGAAAGGCTCCAATACAGAGCGGCACAGGATGATGCACTTGAAGCAACATGGAGTCACAGAGCGCAGCAGTGCTCCGTCTGCATTGAAAAGTTCAAAACACAAAGGGCATATATATCGATGCGTAGTGTATCTATCTATGCAATATTTTGAGCCTTTTCTTTTAACAGTTTAAACATACAGTTACCGTGAAGAACAATACAATCTCTAGTCCAGTGTTGTGATCTAACAGACACCCGGTATCGGCACATCCCTAATGTTAGATCATCAAAAGGCAGAGGGAAGTTATCAAGTGTGGATAAAGCCTTTAGAGCTGCAAGCTGTCTGCTCCTTCTGGCAGTTGCATCACACATAAGCCACTTCCTACTGGGTTTCTTAACTGGTGTTTGTGCGCATACACGTGGCCTCACAAACCAGATGCTGGAGTAGCAGTGTGTATTCTTTCTTTTATGTATCAAGTTGTCTCGGTGATGTCTTGTTTCAGCGTCAACAGAGGTGTGTGTGTGTGTGTGTGTGTGTGTGTGTGTGTGTGTGTGTGTGTGTGTCTATTTGCATTGGAAAACCCCTTTGAAACTGAAGTTTTAGTATTTAAAGAGTTAAATTACAGTGATGCTCTTAGCAGTTCCCGTCTACATTTAAGCTTTGGGGGCTTGATAAATCATACATTTATACTAAATACAACTAATAAAACACCCTTGTTTATATAACTGAATTAAAAACAGCTGGGCTTTATATATTATTGCTGTGAATTTTTATTTAATTTTAATTTAAATTAATGAATTGAATGAAAGGAAATGAAATCACATCCTAAAGATATGATTGACTTAAAATGAATCGACTTCAAATACATACACACCCTCTCACCAAGGCTGCATTTATTTAATCAAAAATACAGTAAAATAATAAAATATTTTTACAATTTAAAATGACAGTCTTCTATTTTATTTGAATTGTTTTAATTATTCAGGTTATAGCAATATGTTATGTGATCTACGAAAACCCATCACATGGTGATTTGACCTTTTTCAGCTTTTAATACCGTATGAAAACAACTTGGTTGTCTACCAATCTTTAAAATTTTTCTGTGTTCATCGCCATTTCAAAATAAAGGTCTGAACTGAATATGAAAATATGAAAACTAGAATTTATAAGCTGCATCACTACACAAGGGGACTAGCTAACGTTACCCTGAAGAGGACCGCAACTTAGTAAGCAGTGAAATAGTAAGTTTTCCATTGTTTATCATGGGCAGTCTCTGAACTTAATCACCCGTTGTATGTTTAGATCGCACTAGTGTACAAGAATAGCCAGCACAGTGCACCTGCAGCATAGCTAAACTGACTCCTCTTCGGTAACTTCTCCATCATCTGATCCTTCATCTCTAGATGTGAAATAATCCATTATATTATCGTTTAGAGCACTAACATCACCAAGATTAAGCAGATTGAGGCGAGATCATTTAAGCGATCAGCTACGTTACTTCAGGCTGTGTTGTTCTGCTTCGCCATCTCACGATACGATCAACGTTTTAGTAAAAAAAACTTTGCGTGCCATAGTTTGCATTGGACTGGTGAGAAATGTGCTTTGATGCACCTTTATTCTACATGTAATGGGGTTTATTTTGATGGGTGAACTGTCTTTGTGGTGTTAAGAGAGCGAAAACTATTTTGTTTTTTTGCACCTCCGCCAGGCGTGTTCTAAACATTAGAGAAAGCATTTTCAGCTTGCTGCTATAAATCGCTATTTTTCTGCAATAAACAAGTACATTTTGCCACGATATTTTTAGAAATGATAGACAAGGGGTGGGTTGCACCAACAAGGATTAAATTAAACTCAGTTTAGAGCTAATCTAGGATTTGTTGATCTAGGCTTTAATTTAAATCGAGTTGTGTTGCACCACTTAATTTTAAACCCAGATTAACAAATCGGGGATTAGAATTTAACCTGCGATTAAAACCTCCATTTACAATTCATTTTCAAAAAATGGACATTCAACCTATCCTTCGACCTCACTGAAAACATCCGACAGGTTTTCCCATATCGCATCACACATATTATAATATAGCAATAATAAAAATAAAAATGTTGTGGAAACCGAGATGTGTTTTTTTTCTGGAATTCTTTGAATAGAATGTTTTAAAAGAACAGAATTTGTTTGTAGCATTGTAAAAGTCTCTGATTGGATCAGTTTAACCCTTTAAAACCTGAAGCTAAAAAAGGGCGTTTTCACATATTTAGTTTTTTTGACTGTAGAATTATAACACAATGTGCTATCCTCAAGTGCAAGGTGTAATTTTTTTTCAGAAAACAACTGGCTTTCAATAAATGACAGTTATTGACCCTTACTGTGTATGATGAGTTTGAAAATAGAATTTAAATAGACAAACGGGAATAAATTTCACTGCTTTTTATTTAGAAAAAAATCTGAAAACCCCTACACGAAAGAATCTAACACTTTAGACTTGAAGAATAAATTATAATACATATATACCAGTCTTTTTTGTGACACTGGGTTGCAGAGTTTTCACTCAGGAGCCTTTCTTTACCCCAGTTCTCCAGGTGTTTTTGATCATTCACTCTAGTCATTCACATGTGGTGCTCTCTAAAGCAGTTCCTATCAAGTTGCAAGCATAAGCCCACATCACACTCCTGGCACTTCTATGGGGTGCTCCTTCTGCATCATATGCAATGACACTGGCCCTCTGTGACGGGTCCTGAACGTCATTCACAGGAACGGGCAGATGATCGCATCTCTCTTTGGGGCTGCCATCCAGAGGAACGCCTGTGAGCTGAGCAGCCAGAAGCTCCTGAAAGTTTTGCTGTGTCAAGAGCTTGTCCTGGGATATGGCACACAGCTCTTTGTGTAAAATGAAGCTGTTGGTTACTGCAATATTTAGGAAGTGCTGAAAACGGTCATGTACCACTTCTGTGTTTTATGGTGCACCGACTTTGTTCCCAGGAACAGGGACCCTCTGTTTTTGCCCATCCTCTGTTGTCTGCCACTTGTCTGTGTGGACAGTTGTGCACATGGAGACCTACCTTGTGTCCATCCACTTCACCAACAAAAGGTCATCATCTCTGATACAGTGAATGGAGCCTTTTGGTGACCTTCTGTTCAAGGCATTTTGTTTGGCTATGACTGTGCCCATGGCCACTCTGAGGAGGTGTTGTGGATGGCCCATTTGCTTCTGTAGTAGCCACACTGAGAAAAAAAATACATGCTTGTGTTACAAACTCGCTGTATATTTATATATGTATTTTACATTACAAAACAAATACATTAGTAAAAGCAAAATTGTAAAAAAGTTATAAATACAACACAATAACTAAATAATAATAATAAATATATGAATAAAAAAATAAAGCCTGCAGTTACTTACACACATGCATGCCAACATATTTATGTACACACATCACACACTCCATGCACACACACACGCACGCACGCAAACCCATGAAGGCGCACGCACGCATGCAAACCCATGAAGGCACACACACGCACGCACGCATGCAAACCCATGAAGGCACACACACACACACACGCATGCAAACACATAAAGGCACACACACACACACATTCAAACACATAAACGGGCATGCAAACACATGAACACACACACATGCAAACATGCGCACGCACGCACACATATGCACATACCACACATGTTCTAAGATGCGTGAAACATTGGTATTTTGAATTGAAACACTGAATCTATGCCTATTTTACTGACATTTCTCACAGCTTCATCAGAAAAAAGACAAGCTTCACTTACCAATCCATGCCTGGATCAACACCAGCCGCAGACTCCGGGTCTGAAGAGTCCCACTCAGCCTCCTTCCAAGTGTCAAAAATAAACTCAGTTGCCTCTTCTCTTGTATATACTCTGTCTTCGCCATGTTTTGTCCGTTTTTAATTGTTTTGAAATCTAGAAATCCTCTAAAACTCGAACTCTCTAAAACTCTAACCTTCCGCGTTCCATATCTGCGTTCAAATCCCTCGTTCCCGCCTCCCTCGAAAGCCGCTGTGATTTACTGATGGAGATCATGACATTACCGTAATAAGTATTATTATATATATACATATATTGGCAGAAAGCACACAATGTCTACTATCTGGAGCTATTTGAATGATTTTGATGGTGCAAACGGTTGAAGAGTTACGGTAACATTAATACAGCTTTGTTAGCTGTGTCACCGACGACACGTTCGGTTTAAAAGGGTTAATGTGTCCTTGCTGAATAAAGGTTTTAATTTCTTTTTCTTTCAAATTTTTATGCACCATGTTTTCAGCATCCTGTTCTCGGAAAACCATCTATAATCCCAACCGATGTGCTAATGACTGTTTGATGAGCTGCAGTTGCCATCACTTGACCCTGTTTTTTTTTTTTTCTCTCTTTCTCTTCCAGTTCATCACTGCCATCCCTACCCACCGCCTCAAGTTCCTGAAGGAGGCCGGTCACGGCATCCCCAAAGAGGACATCACTGATGAGGTACTAACCGAAGGTGCAGATGAAATTGACCATGCTGAGATGGAACTGCGCAGGGGACAAATTCTGTGGTTCAGAGGACTCAACCGCATCCAGACTCAGGTAAGCTGCTCTTTGGTGGTACTTTCCTTCCCATTTCTTCCAGCAATTGTCCCAGGAGAGAGTATTAATGGCTCAAATACAACAACAGTGACCTATACACAACGCTGCCACTGTAGATGTTGTCTGGAGAAACTGTCTCTGCTCTTTTGGCAGCTTACTGCTAAAATATGTGGTTTATTAGTGTTTTATATCTGACTTTAGTACAATTCTTTGATTCTTGTATCCTTTCTCAATATGTCTAACAATTACTACACCACTTTGCTGTTTCTTCATTTCGAATGGTACCACGATTAGTTAAAAAAAGAAGCAAAAACTATAACCTACTGTTGGAAAAAATATGAGAAAAAAAAATAACACTGCTGGATTATTAATTATTTAATCAATGTTTTTGAAACCCAATCATAGTCAATATTGTCGGGCATTGCCATTTGAGCTGAAAGTGAAGAGTGAATGAACACCGGTAAAACTGAAGTGCTTAATAAACTCAACCAAAAGCATTCTATATGAGATTAATCGGAGATATACAACACAAGTAACATTACAACTTACATCTGCACAAAAGGACGTGAATGCGCACATGAACTTGACCGTGCTTGTCTGAATGTATAACTCCCTATGTGCATGCTCTCTTCTAGTAAACAATGCATTGAAACGCAGCAACTAAAGCACAAAGAATTTACCACAATCTATTACAACAATGTTCTCATTATAATGTTATGTATATAGCAGATTGCTGCTGCACATCTTGCACTTAACTGTATTTTCATGATCAAAGTGATTCCAGGCGTCACTGTGCTCTTTCAAAACCATAGTTGCACTTTATTTTGCTGGTCTGGACAGCATGCTGTTCCTAACGCTAACCAGTCAGACCTCAGGTACCGCCTAAAATGTCACACTACATTTTTTTTTTTTAAGTCACGGCGATCATTGTTTTTATAATTGTTGTCGCTGTCACGTCCAAGTTCTCATGCACATCCCTAGTACATACAGCAGGACATAAAAAAATTACACACATTAATTGTTTAGCTAAATAAATAAAATTGCATCAGTGTTTGATCTATTTTGCCCAATTTCATAAACAGAATTTTCTGATCTGAATAAAACATTTTATCAAATCACTTATAGTATTTAAAGCGAATAATTTTTTTAAAAAATTCAGCTCCAAACAGCATGTACGTTGCTCAGAATGGCATTAATGAACATTCTGGACAGCCAGTGGCTATTTTTATGTAGACATCACCCTAGTGGCCTTCAAGCTTCTCCATGGGTTCATTGGTATAACAAAACAAAAAAAAAGCAAGTCTCCTACGACTGAGCAGAGACTTATGAGCTGCTTTAGTGGCCCAGGTTGAAAAGCAGCATGTGCCCTGGAGATGACACTCTTAAAATGCCAGTGGAGCAGCCAATGTCTCTCTGACTATATGCACAACCAGCCTGAAGATATCAGCAGACCTTTTCACTCTGTCTCTGAAAATGCAACATTCACTTGCTTTTATCTGAAGATGTGCAAGTAAACGACTGGGAACAGACTTCTTTTTTTTTTTTAGCACCATTGATGGAGTCCGTGTGGGAGGACCTCCTTTCACTTATCATTGCCTTCATACATTACACAGTGTTGCTGCTTACGAACAATGAGTGGATTCAGTGAGAGGGTTCACAGATGTATTTATCTGGATCCTCCAGGGGTGTCTGTGTGTTGGTGGGTGATCATTCTGAGAGGGTGTTCTATTAAGAATATTCTATATGGTGAACCACCCACTGAAGATTGTCAATGTATTCCACAGGCACCGATTTGTCCCTCTAGATTTGCTTCTCTTCACTTCCTCCTTATTCATTTTAGCTTTGTTTTTTGTTTTGTATCATTAAGAGATGTGCAATCTGCCTTTCAGCAATGCGCCAGGTCGTGGGGGAATTCATGTTGTGATACGGGACCATCTCAAACCCTTTTCTCTCTCTTTTTTTATTTATTTTTTTATTCCCTCATCATTCTTTGTTACAGCTCTCATTATGCCGTTTGTGTTTTGGGAATCGTTTTTTTTTTTTTTTTTAAGTAGTAGATCGATATATCGATGTGTTAAAGAATTAAGATTTGAAGAAAATGTGAAGTCAAACTAAAACCATTAATGTTATCTCTATCCAATCATGCCTCTCATTTAGTTCTTACAAACATCGTTTTTCAAGGTATCAGTTTGTCTTTTTAATTTATTATATAGTCAGGTACCACACAAAGTATATACAGTTGCTGGTCATATAATTAGAATATCATCAAAAAGTTGATTTATTTCACTAATTCCATTCAAAAAGTGAAACTTGTATATTATATTCATTCATTACACACAGACTGATATATTTCAAATGTTTATTTCTTTTAATTTTGATGATTATAACTGACAACTAAGGAAAATCCCAAATTCATTATCTCAGAATAATTAGAATATTACTTAAGACCAATACAAAGAAAGGATTTTTAGAAGGCGAGACGCTTCTGACGCTGTCTGTTGTTCAAGAGTGGCTTGACACAAGGAATGCGACAGCTGAAACCCATGTCTTGCATACGTCTGTGCGTAGTGGTTCTTGAAGCACTGACTCCAGCTGCAGTCCACTCTTTGTGAATCTCCCCCACATTTTTGAATGGGTTTTGTTTCACAATCCTCTCCAGGATGCGGTTATCCCTATTGCTTGTACACTTTCTTCCTACCAAATCTTTTCCTTCCCTTCGCCTCTCTATTAATGTGCTTGGACACAGAGCTCTGTGAACAGCCAGCCTCTTTTGCAATGACCTTTTGTTTTGAGTTAATTAGCTGATTAGAGTGTGGCACCAGGTGTCTTCAATATTGAACCTTTTCACAATATTCGAATTTTCTGAGATACTGAATTTGGGATTTTTCCTTAGTTGTCAGTTATAATCAAAATTTAAAGAAATAAACATTTGAAATATATCAGTCTGTGTGTAATGAATGAATATAATATACAAGTTTGACTTTTTGAATGGAATTAGTGAAATAAACTTTTTGATATTCTAATTATATGACCAGCACCTGTATGTATGTGTGTGTGTATATATATATATATATATATATATATATATATATATGTGTATATATATATATATATATATATATATATGTATGTGTGTGTGTGTATATATATATATATATATATATCTCATTATCTTCAAGTCCTCATTACAAACAATTGCATCACACAAGCGGCTTGTACATTTCAGCGTAATATGGTGACAACTGGCCAGGTTGCAAAATGTGTGAGACCCAAAACCAACAAATTTAATGTAAGCCAGCACATCATGACAGCACTCAGACCAAAGCAAATTAGCTACAGACACTTCTGCAATGAAGACATGGAACAGCAATCGTAGCATTTTCACAGCAGCCATTTAAATGAATGTAACAGACTGTAATAAACATAATTTGGGAAAATTTTAACCATCGTGCAGAATTACAGCAAATGTGCATAATGGTTGCTGAGGTAGTAAATTTACAGATTGACCAGTAATTCTGTAGAAGTAATGACTGTTTCTCAAATAAAGCTTAACATATTAAAAAAAAGTGGCAGCCAGAATAAAACTGGTTGGCACGTGACCTATTAGATTTTAAATAACTTACCAAACAACAAACAATTCCAGCAGTAAAGCTTTCTTGATTCTTGGTTGATGCTGTCATCTAGGGGTATTGTTTATAATTGCTTGAGGGTTTAGGGGCGATTTTGGAGAATTCAAACAACACACACCATGCGCAAGAGAGCGGTTTCTGCGCGGAGCGCCGCGATGAGATTAACGACGCTCACCACATGGATCATATAGATCAGATACAGACTTTTTTTTTATCGTGTTCCCCACAGTGGGCGGAACTTGTCATAAACTTTTGTAATAATAAGTCCCACCCATTTAGAGGGACGATATGCTTGGTCAGTTTTCCTGTCATTTGAAATTAGTCTCTCATTGACTTGCTATTGCTTGGCCCTCTGTAATTTCATAGCTGGACCACAAATCGCAGAACTGAATGCGGTAGGCGGAAAAATTCTAATATGGAGAAAATGGGCATCTACACAACACAACCACAATTTTATTTTCATTTTAAATTATTCTCATACAGTGGTCGGGAACCTATGGCCAGGTCTCTCACCCTTTACCAACAAATGATCAATAAAAAAACTAGACGCATCAACAGAGATAATCTCTCTGCAGAAAAAGCAACCAATTACAATTCCCTTGTTGTACAGCCTATAAAAAGTTTGATGATAATATTCAAGTTGTACCAGCCGTGTGTGTTCAGTGCTGTTTGCGAGTGTCACAAGTCGTGACAGCAGTCAAATAACCACTTCTGTTTCTGTGGTAACCTCCGCTCCTGCACTGGGATTCAAGCAGCTGCATAGCTTGTTTAAGGTAATGGTGAAAACCATTTTTAGAACAGCAGCGAAAATGTAAAAGTAAGCTATATAAACTTTAATATATCCTTTTATTGAAACTGGTGCTTTGCTGTGGAAAGAAACATTTCAAACATTTCACCCACTGGTACTTTCGCTTTTGCCGGAGATACCATTTATGCCCGGTGTCATAGGCTATTTATGATAATCCGCGCAGATTTCAGTTGACGCTACTGTTTAAAGTTATTAATAACGAAACATGAATGAGAGAGAAAAGAGCGGGATGTGCTTTATATTGAAAAGAAATATTAAAAGTGCGTTAAGTCGCAAAAAAAAAAACTGAATTCTACTGACAGGTTGTGAGCGCAGCGCAACACGGACAAGCATTGTAGCCTTTTTCTTTACTTGCGCGCCTAAACGGCCAAATAAACACAAAAATATATCAAAATGCCAAGTCGAGTATTCATGTAACATAGTAAATGTAAGCACTGAGTCTCTCTCTCTCTCTGTCTCTCTCTCTCTCTCACACAAACACACACAAGAAGTGGATTTATGCTCATCAGTTGGTAACCTCACAGTGAAAGCCCTGCAGTTAATTCCATATTGCAACTTATTTATTGTTTATTTATTTATTGTCTATGGACCTAATAATTACTACTGTTTGCATTTTATTTTTTTTACTGTGGCTCTTTTGGAAAAATGCATTAACCAAAAATGAAAAAATGGCTCATTGGTCAAAAAAGGTTCCCGACCCCTGTTCTAATATAACTTTCTTTTATATTGTTCTCATATTAGCCTGAATGTTTCTGAATCCTGAATCTTAAGTAGTGTACCTTTTTGATTTCATTGTATGTTGTGTCTAATCTTCTTTTGTCTTCCGAGTAAGTCATTTGGACAGTACTGTGTGAAGGGTAGGAATAGTTTTAATGTGCGTGTGCCCTGGATATGTCCAGACCCCCTGTGGTTCCAGGTCACCATCTCCGCTAATTCTACCAGACTTCCCTCCAAGCCCAGATGAAAAAGAGGCCAAACAGTCTTCTCATCCTTCTTTTTTTCTCTTCCCACGCCTTCGCGCTTCCTGATTAGGAGCCAGTGAACTGACTGCAAAAGCACTACTCTACTAATTAGCTCCTTATTGCTCCCCCTCCATTCCCACCATCCCACTTTTAAAATCCTCATGGATTTCTATTTTATATCTGTCATGCATGGTTAGTGGTACACAAAGAAAGAAATAATTGGCACAAGTACAATTCAGACTCATCAGTACTTTATAGAACTAGTTTCCTTTGTGCTCCATTTCTATTTTACGGACACCTTCAAGCCTTTCCTTTCTCCTGAAAAAAGTAGCTCCCTAAATAAACTTTCCTTTTTATCTTCCTGTGCCAGCCCCTCTCCTGCCAGACTGACTTAGTACTAACTAAACTTTTTATTTGTTGGGGTGAGGGGATGCTCTCTGTTTCTCTTTCAAATAACTAATTTATCTGCTCTAACCACTCCTTTTGGCCCTTGGTCTTTGTTTTACTCCATTTCCCTTTCTTCCTCTTTTTTCCCCCTCGTCCTCTCCCTGTTCTTTGCAGATGGACGTGGTTTATACATTCCAGACAGGCCAAACGGCGGTGCCTGGGGCCCTGCGTCGCCAGCCCTCCGTGGTCAGCCAGCACAACGACACAAAAACTGTTTCTAGCCCCACCCATGTAGGGATTTCCTCTTCCTCCCTGTCCGCCAACTCTGCTGCAGCTGCTGGGCCGCCCGCCCCTACTTCCTCTTCTACTACAGGCAGTGAGTGCCACATAACACACTGGCAAACTAGCTCTGCCATTGCATGATGGCCATGCCGAATGCTTTCATGACCTGCCTGTTAACCTCCAGTAAACCAGTAACCACCCTTTTTTAGACCACTCTTCCTCTCTCTTTTTCATTTCTTTTTTTTCCCCAGTCTGTCTTTGTCAATCTCCCAACTAAAGCACGTTCTCTGCATTATTTCTGTCTCTTTCTCATTCACTTTGCATTTCTCCCAAAGCCTGAACCAGTGTGTCATATGTGATTTGAATATGGATGGCCTTGCTGTTGTCTGCATGTGAGCTGAGCTGCCAGTGCCCGGATTTAGTTTTTTTTTAGGGTGTCCAAACATCTCGTGTAATTTTATTTAGTTATTTTTTTAGAAGGATTTATGTGTACATTTATCTAAGGGGTAATGGCTATAGGTTTGTTTTTTTTGTTTTTTTCCTTTTGCTATTCCCGGGTCAAACAGACAAGCTAAATGAATGTCCAGCCAAGTGTACTTTTTTTAATCCTTTTTTTTTTTTTTTTTTTCCAATAATTTATTTTTTATATATCATTAAAAAAAAGTTTCATTTTTTATTAATGCTTAGTTTTTACAGTAGGTTTGTCCTAACTACCCCTGAAACAATGAAGAGTGAAACGATATACCAATAAAATCCATGTTTAGAGTTCTGACCATCAGCAGTGTCATACATCAAAACATTTTGACGGATGTAATGATTTTTGGTGCATTTCACTGTGTAATCCCACCGACAGTGATTTCTAATTGGCCAAAACTAAGTAAATATGATGAGTAAATATCCACACAATGGGCCATTTTCATGGAACACAAACAGGATTAAACTGTAAATCTTTCGTAAAAAGCTAATAAGTGAACTGCGACAATTCATTGCAGCAACTTTTGCAAGAATGTTTTTTACAAACAATTTGCACAGAAATTCATTCTATTATTGATTAACGTATTATGCGTTATGATGTTATTCATTGGCATTTTTGCACCCTTGAAGGGTACTATATGGTACGGGTATGCCACACATAGGATTGTTTTAAATGTTCCTTCACAAAGGACCCTCTCTACACTTAATTAATTTAACATTCCAAAATGTACAGTTAAATTTAATACTTGAGTGTATTTGGTCCCACTCAGAATTGGTGATGCACTGATTCTTGTCATAGTTTTCATAGTAAAATTACCTCTATTTGGAATCAAATTTACCGCTGCTCAAAAATGAAAAGTTTTACCACAGTTTAACCTCTGGGGTTGACAAGCGCATCGTGCATTTTGGTGGATTTTTTTCAGATAGCAGCAAAATCGACTTAAAATACTGTCATTTATGGTCATACAGAAAAAAGCAATACATTACATACAATCCAAAGAAAACATTGTGCTTTTGTAAAATAGAGAAAACAATCAGGGTGTGCTTTCTGCCATCTCGGTCTCCATGAACTTTTTTTTCTGGTGTGCGTCAAATAAAACTCAGCGAATACTTGTCACATAGACTTCTATATCTATAGAAATATTTAAGTGTGTGCTTTTAAATGATCCTATTTACAAATGAAAACAAATATTCTCTGTTTATGTAATCTGTATGAAAAGAAAGAGATGTCCAGTCTTTCTAGTGTTATCTCATTACCGCTAATGTGAACACGCTTACAGACAGTGCGCACTATTCATACGGTAATAATCTAAGGCTATCCATGTAAAAAGTCAAAGCCCACATCAACTCGATAAAATGCATCAAGTTTCATTTACTTTAAATCGTTTTGGGACGCAGTGAGGAATAATCCTGGAAGAATTTGTCTCAGAAGAAGAGCGTGACAGTTTCATTTTGAGGAGCGACTTGATCCAGCTGAGGATATCATTTCTGACGAGTAAGTTATTTATTCTTACTTGCATTCGAAAACATGCTATTTTTACATTAAACGTACATTTTTACTAGTTTGGCTTTTCCCAAACTATATTGCTATACTGAAAGGAGCGAAATTAACTAAAATATGTTGAAAATGTATTTGATATAAGCAGCGTAATAAACATGGATGAACATTTAAATGCATAAATAGGATATATATTGTTTTAATGTAATATGAAAGTTTAGACAAGATTTTATTGGACAGTTTATGAAGTGTTTACTGTAAAATACTGCGTCATCAATGATGATTTTGTTTGTGAATTTCTGCTCAGTTGCAGATGTTTTAAATGTGCTAAAAATAAGTTTATATCATATAATCAAAATGTTGTACTATGTACTGTACAATAATCCATGCATGCTCGTATGACATTACAAAAATCATGTTTTCTGTTATGAGTGGACATTTATATTAATGCTAATCCTATAGTTGCTGTTGCTATGATCGTGTTATCAGCATGTTTTTTTTTTTTTTTTTAACTGCAGATGTGAGAATGACAGTGACCAGATACTGGCCTGCATGTGAACCTAGACCACAAACTCTCCCCTAACTCAGGCTGCCAGGGCCAAAATGTAAGCGTCAGTGAGATGTACAGCTACATTGGACTAATATTCGACATGTATATGCGGAAGGTGCGCTCACTGACTGGAAGCAGTTAAGCTTTTTTCTCCAGTACATAGAAACACCAAACACCTGGGAAATGCCAGGTATGTGATGTTCACTTATATATTTGGATTTGTTTCCAGGTATGACTATCAAAATTTGCATTTGACCCTCATTTATATTTGGATTCTATTGTTAACTGTATTGTAAATAAACTAAACAAAAAAAAATATTTATTTTGTCCTCAAATTCATTTTTGTAGTTTATTTCTTGTAGCCTGTCACATTCCTCATTTATAGGCCATTTAGGCAAATGTCAACCTTACTGTGAAAAAAAAAAAAATATTCCCAAAAGAACAAAACCTATTTATGTTGTGCATTTAGGTCTGTATTTTACTGCATTAATGTGGTTTTAATAGAAATTTGAAGGAAATTGCTGTTTTTCCACCACATATGACTATCACTTATAGTAAAATTTCATTTTCATCCAACTATTTTTCATGTTTTCAAAAGAGAGCTCAAAGGCCGGCTTTTTATGTGAATGAGTATGCTGGATGATTTTCACATCATTTAGTAACACAAATTTTAGTCTACAAGAGCCAGTGCTCAAAAGGCTTGTGAACAAATGTTTGTTTTATGGCCTTATTTCAGTAACTTTTTAGTAACAGTAACCAAAAAAAATTTTCCCACAACCATGCATAGACAATATTTTCTCATAATTACAAACATGTGCATACATGTTTGCTACACCGCGGTGGAAACGCAAGTTGGGTCAGGGTTTAGCGTCCCGAGTCATAATATACTGAACTGTATTGAACCGTACTGCTCGGTGGAAATTAGTCATTAAAGTGCTCTGCACCATGGAGTGAGTAGGGATCACAGTAATGCTCACTTTCCTATGGAATTTGCCCTCTTTCTCTCTTCTCCTGGCTCACTCTCTCTTTTTAACACCAGCCCTTTCCATCTTTTCACAACTGCTTTCACACACTCGCTCACTTTTCTCTCTCTCTCTCTCTCTCTCTCTCTCTCTCTCTCTCTCTCTCTCTCTCTCTCTCTCTCTCTCTCTCTTTCTCTCCCCCCCCCACTCTCTCTCTCTCCCTCTCTCTCTCTCTCTCCCCCTCTCCCCCCCTTCTTTGCAGCCCCACTTCTGTCTCACTCTCATGCTTTTAGCCCCTCTCGTCACACCTTGTGTCTTCTGCTCTGACATGTTATACTTGGTCTCCATCTCTCTTCATTGATATTCTAGAAACAACTATGAGTCAGGGACTTTTTTTTTCCTGCCTTCCTTATTTAGTTTTTTTTTTTTTTGCTTTACACATTGAAAGTGTGTGTGTGTAAGGCAGATATAGGTTCAGAGGGTTCATTTAACCATAGATTGCAGTGATCCAAATATATAGGCAACTGGAATTCCATTAAAGGTTCAGTTAGTTCAGCCATTTTTAAAAGTCGTGTCAATATGGACAGATGTTGTCCAGCTATCTCCTGCCATGCTGTGTATTAAAAAAAAAAAATCTGCAGAAATGTGAAGTGTTCTGAGTGGGGTTTTTTTGTTGTTTTTTAGCATGTTGCTATGTGTTTGCTAGATAATCTTTAGGTGGATGTCTCAAGTCAAGAGAGCCTAACCACAGTTTCAAGAATTTATTTATTAGTTGTTCATACATATGGTGGTAATAATAATTTTAAAAATTCTATTAATTTAATGTAATTATTAATTTAATAATATCTTATATAACAGAATCTGAATATAATAATAATAATAATAGTAAATAGCCAAAATGACAGACAGACAGCTCCTGCTCTGCTCCTCTCCCTTCTGTGTTGTGTTGGCTCATCTCCGCTATTTTTAATTAAAGTGGAAATTAAGCAGTCAGTCATGTTTACATTTATTGTAAACTGATTTCCACTTTAATAAATTATATAACAAACACGATTAATGTGACCATTTTAAATAAAAAGGATGTTTTTGTTATAGCTTGTAGAGCAAGGGCGCCGCCATCTTGCAATACCACAGGGTGTGACGTCACGGGTGGCCAGTGAAATACTATAAGCATTTCTTTACTTTTTTAACATGCGTGCAGCAATGACTTATTTTGATTCAACAGTCTTTTCAAGTTCGTCTTATTTAAAACAAGATTTAAAACATCCATTTTAAACATCCATTTTAAAACAAGTGGGTGTTAAAAAAGTAAAGAAATGCTTATATTTCTTTACTGGCCACCGGAGCAAACCACACCCGTGACGTCACACGCTGTGGTATTGCAAAATGGTGGCGCCTTTGCTCTAAAAGCTATAACACAACCTTTTTTCTTTAAAATGGTTACATTTAATTGTGTTTATTTATATTTTTATTAAAGTGGAAATCAGTTTTAAACTTTAAACTTAAAAACTTTTTTAACTTTAAGGCCGAAATAGTTACTGTTTAACATGTAGGCTGTTGTCTTTCAGGACACAGTGAGAGTGATAACAACAGTCAAGCTCTCTGACATGATTGAAATGCAGCTTGGTTTTATGTGTGAGGTTTTCTCCGGGTTTGAGGAGAAAGTCAGGAGAAAAAGCTTGACTGGCATAGCTGCATGGTACAAGAATGTAAACCTGAGAAATAAACGGGGATTAAATAGACTAAGCCACTGCTGATTGGCTGAGCTGGCAGGGCAGAGGGTTCTTCAGACATGTTTGTTACCATAAGCTTATTGTATAGAAAAACATACAGACCCTTGCGAAACAAAAACAATTTGTCTTTATGGTCGTTCTCAAGGTTGAAGCCATAAAAATTGCAAGAGAGCAAGATGAGGTACTGATGTTTTACCGCACAACACAGTCTCTGAGAGACCCAGAGCATATATTTTGAAGGACTGAATGCACATCCTATGCATTTTAACGTGCACTACTTGTGTTCCTGAGAGTTTATATTTTTAAAAACAGGAACCTTTACTGTTTTTTTTTTTTTTTTAATGAGTAAATATAAAAAAAACGGCCATGTGTTTTCCACAAAATGCAAGTGGACTTCAAAAAAAAAAAAAGAGATCCTCAGGCAGAAATAACAGTACCTTGTCTATGGTACTGGGCAAAGATCCCTCTTCTTCACGCACAATGGCCTGTCAAAACTTATTACCTCAAGACTACCTGACAAACTGCCCTGTTAGCATTGTAGCATGTAAAGCAGCATACCTCTGTGTACTGTGTAATAAAATAGAGATTCTGTCAGTTTAGCCACACATTTAGGCCTGCCTACAAAGTCTTCAGGCGTTTCGTTATCATAATCATCTATGAAGAATTAAACCAGGAATCTGAGCTTTTTTTTTTTTTTTTTTTTACATTTGTGCATGCATGTTTGTTTCATTTATTTGACAGCATCTTCTCTGTTCTCTCTATGCCTCCTGATAGTTCTTCTTCATGCACTTTGATTTCACCCCTTCACTGGTCTTGCCTCTCTTTTATAAAAGCAGAAATCCTCCTGATAGAGGTGGGGGATGAAAGCAAAAAATTAAATAAAAAAAATAAAGCACCAATGAAAGTAGTCCATGAAATTTCCTCTGAAACCAAAATAGTTTGAAACAGACTGACTAGTTTGAACAGAGGTTGACTAAGTCTAAATGTCGCTGCAATTCTTAGATTAGTGGATATTTCTTTGCAGAATCATGGGTAATGTTGTTTTTCACCTGAAATTACATTGTTAAACATAATTATTTAAAATATAAGATCAAATAATGCTGACTCATGGCTTCAAATCCCTGTGGGGGAAAAAATGAATGGGATCTTTACTCCTGGAATCCAGCAGTTGCACTATTAAAAATGTACACTTTAGACGAGGTATAAAAATGTGTTTTTTGTGACTACACAATTAATGGCTATAAGTAGCAATGTCATTAAATACTTTCTGTAGTATGTAGCGAGTTAGCTTAAAGGGGAAATGTTATGAATAATTATTAATGATTATGAATATTTAAATCAGTTAATGAGATTAACTTGATGTAGCTACATTAACATTACAATCAATCAATCAGTCCATCCTGTGAACACTCAGTAGTGATTATTAATTAATTCTAAGAGAAGGGTATTTTTCATGGCCACAGAAAAATAATTCTTCCTTAGCATTTACAGCGCTTAGAGCATGTAACAAAATCGGTCATTTAAGTGACAATTTGTTTGCAGGCAGGGAATCAGAACCAGATATGTATTGTGCACAATTTTTATTTACTAAATCACAACTAACAGAAGCGCATGTATACAAATCACACATACATGGGTAAGATGGAAAGTGACAGAATAAAAAACTGGATCGGAAAAGAGGAATAAAGCTATGAAAAACACCTGGGAGATCCATTTGTCTGAACAAAGGGCTTTACAGCTTTAACTAACTACACAGCGATTTTGTTTATCGTACGTTACTTGCATTTGCCTGAGCAATTGAAGAGCGTCCAATGTACAGTCACAGGAGAAAGTCTTCGTACGAAAGATAATTTGGTATGATGGTGTTGAATTTGCAATCAATTTCTTCTGCATTAACTGAAGAAGATATGATGAATTTGCATGGTTATTTCGACTCCGTCGAGGAAGTTGCACAGGTGTTGGGCCTGCTGGCCCGCGACCGTGTGGTCGGATTGGCCAGCTGAGAGACAGCAGAGGTGACGTGTCGGTTGGTCGAGAGAGAGCAGATCTGTGCATCTCTCTTTAAGGTCTGGAAGTAGTCCCACCTCTTAGGGTCGACTTGACCAATGAGGTTGTTGGGATTTCCAAGCGGGAAATTCCTCTGTTGGAGATTTTATGGCTCTTTGTTTCAAGCATGATTAAACTGGGTTTGTGCCCATTTATACTCCCATTTAATACAACAAACACACACTGACTCCTATGAGGAAATTACATACATGAAAGTGTAAGTCGTTAAGCGAGCATTCATTTGATAGGAGACACGACATATATGAGGTTACATGAACTAGTAGTTTGCTCATAAGATATGCATAAAACGAAATGCCATACAAGAGACACTTTACAAGACAGCTATAATCATACACACAATGTCCTGGGGTGCATGTTCACTTATAGAACAGTTAAATTAATGCAGGAAAGTCTGTTTAAAGGCCTCCCTATGGCCCTTGTTTTTCACAAGCCATAAACAAGGTCTTATCTGATGGTAGCCCTGGTAACAGAGATTTTTCCTGCTCTTTTGGGGGAAGGTTCAAAAAGTAAAGCATTTAAAGCATATTTGTTACATGTAACAAGTAATTATGTGTCTATGTTTCAGTCGTTAAAAGTAATTCACTCAATCTGATCACTTTTGCCATGGTTGAAGACAAATGCTTGCAGAAAAGCTTGAGTTAGCAACAGTAACTTTCCTAATTTTCTCCCTAAATTAAATCTGTGCCAATTTTTATTTTATTTTTCAACCATGTGGTGGTGTTTTACAAAAACCATAATATTCAATGTCTTTGGTTGACAATTTGAACCAGTATATAGTTACAACTTGCTGTATCGTTCACCCCTACCGACTCAAAAGAGATCCTGAACATCTGCTGTTTTTGGCCACTAAATGGCTTATTAAACAAACATTGGTTGCTTGTCCGTCTCATTTTGCAATGGTTCTGTGATTTTTTTTTTTTTTTTTTTTTTTTTTTTTCTTCATTTTGTTTGTAACCGTTTGAAGCTTGTCATCGATATGGATGTGTCCCACTTACGGTTTTATGCTATGCCTGATTTCCTCATTCACTTGCCCTAAATAGGAAAAAAAAAAATGTATTCCCGTTTCTCTATTCAGCTGTCTGTGCTGTTGTTTTTGTGTTGGTTTTTATTTATTTGTTTGTATAATATTTTATAAGGAGCTTTAATGCTATTGTGGAAATGAAATCATCTCCCACCACTGACCATATTTTCGTTCAACTCCAGATCTAGTACATCCCACCCTGAAGCGGACACCATGCCAATACGATCCCACTAATTCCTTCTTCTCTTTCTCTCCCAACTCCTTGCTGCAGATTAAGGTGGTGAACGCATTCCGTAGCTCCCTGTACGAGGGCCTAGAGAAGCCAGAATCCAGAAGCTCCATCCATAACTTCATGTCCCACCCTGAGTTTGTACCCCTTTCCGAGGAGGAATCCCGCATCCCCACGATAGACGAGGGCTGTGTAGAGATCGAGCAGCTTCCCTCCTCTTCCAGAAACGGAGGTGGCGGCGAACCCCCAAACCGTTCTCTTCACAGCCAAGAATTCTCTGTGTGACCCTCCCACCATCCTCCATGCTCCAATATACAACTGCCCCAAAATTGTCTTCTTTCTTTGTTCTGTTTTAAAACCTGTGCACCACTCAACCGGTGGAGCCCTGCTGATGCACATCAGAGAGACAGCAGCACCTACAGCAGCTGATGGGGCAACCATGATCCCTTTCTCCTCTCCTCCATCTCCCCCACCCCTCTGCCCCTCTCGACTTGCACTGTGTCGGCGGCAGCAGCGCTCTGTAAGTACATGCGGCTGTCCTACAGCCCATGTGACGCATGGCCTAACATACACACTAGAGGGCGATGCTGTGGCAAACGCCCTCTCTCAGCCTGTCACTGGCATTTTTATCTCTTCTACAGTTGTGATTTTATTTTATTTTTTTCTCATTTTTATATTGTCACGTCTCTGGTCTTGTGTAATGCTGTAATCATTTTTGTTATTTGTTCCAGGACTCTCATTTACATAGTTTTTGTTCAATTTTTTTTGCTGATACAGCTAATTGTGTTCATGCACTCAATTGCTGTTTGAATAGATTTCTTCTTTTCTCTCTCAATTTGCTCTGTTTTAAGGTGGATTGAAAAGGTGGATCTTTTAGTTTTTAAAATGTTATGTTCTAATGGACATTTTAAGTAGTTCAGACACACTACATTCTTGTCATGTTTTCAGACATTGTCACATGCGTTGCTGTTAGGCTCATTTTGGATGTTCTGTCACTTTATATGTACAGATGTAAGGCTGCTATAGTGAACGTTAGCAGAATAAAATACTATAATAAACTTATTTGATAGCTATGAGTTTAGAATACCTGATTGGCTCTTAAGGGTGCAGGGAGGGTCATCCAACACATCATCTCAACGATATCACACCCACTGGGCATCTCTAACATCTTGTTAATGCTCATCTGCCTCGAAACGAATGGCCCGGCTAATTGACCAAGTACTTTATCAAAGGTACAGCACCTCATCGTAGTGTACATGTATCTGTCTTTAGGTTCATCTGTGTCTGATTGTATAGGAATGGGAAATGTAATGCTAATCTTTATGGGATTACGACTGACTAGAATTGTCCTTTTACTTGTTTCCTCTTTTAAAAAAAAAAATTGCGATAAAAGTGATTCTGTATGGGTGTACTTTTTAAATCCAATCTTTTCCTCACCTCAGTTCTGCAGTTGGGTGTTCTCCTTGTTATCTAACATCAGGCTGTGCTCCTCATAAGCTCCAAGTTACGCAGACAGCACTGATAGAGCTCCAAAATCCCATCCTTGAGCTTAGCTTGCGAGGGTAAGGATACTGCACGTAGTAAGCATGCTTTTGCTATTAAAAAAAAGAAAGAAAACACTCACACACAATAGCATGCGGCAAGGGCCTCTGTTGGACCCTGTGAGCTCTGTTGAAACCTGGATGACAAACTAGATCGGACTGTTTTCGTAAAAGCGCAGCCTTAATGACGTGCTTTTTATTAGTCAAAACATACTACTGCCACAGACCAACCTTATGCTCATACCAGTCTAGGTTCAATGGATTCCTCAAATTACACCTTTTTCTACTTGCTCAGAGCCATATTTTATAGATTGTTCTTTTATATCCCATTGTTTTGCAAGTTTATTTTGTATTTCCAACCAAATTAGAAAAACACAGAGAGTCACTGCCTAAAGAAAAGATAGAGGAGGGGGACGACAACAACAACAAAACTAGATGGACCATTTTAATGTTTACGGAACGGTTCCACAGCAGTCGGCTAATGCTGCACTTCCCCCTACTGGTAGTTTTTGTTATTTCGCTTAAGTGGAACATGGTATGTTATTGTGGGGAAGCATGCATGAATTTCATATAAAACTCAATGTTTTGTTCCTTTTTTACAATTGTTCTGTATTTTTATATTAAGTACTTTTTAATATTTTGGAAAAAATATATAAATATAGGTGTATAGGCCAGAGAGTTTGGTGACATGACAAATTAGCAAAATAAGCAGTTGAGTACATATTGCAGTTATATATAAAAATATATATAAATATTTATGCCACATTTGTAACCACACGCGGTGTCAGATTCGATGTCCGAGCTGAGAAAGTTACGTGTTTACTGTAAAGTCAAAGGGGTCTGGTCGAGTTCAACAGATGAGTGAGCATTTATTGGCCTTGTCCCGAATTATGTACTCCAAACCTGCTGGTACAGATAGATGTGCTGGCCGTGCAAAGTCTTTTAAATATATGATTTGCCACCTAATTAGATTCTATTAGACTACATGGGAAATGTTAATTAAAGGTTTTGAGGTGTTTAAATTCAGATTCTGTGTTCTTTTATGCCTTGTTCACACTGCACGATTTTCAAAAAAGTCAGATCACAGATCTTTCTACACTGCATGACTATCTGGGGTAGCATTCCGTTGCTGCTGTGTTCACACTGCACGATGGATCGGCGACAGTCACACTGCATGACTTTTCAAGACGAAGACTCGTCGACAACTCTGTTCGGTCCGCAAACTCCATTTCACAACCAAACGCATGCGAGATGTGACAAGGAAACAACGCGAGATCACGCATGCGGCAGACTGGAATTGTTATTAAAAATGATAGCCCGCAAGAAGCTTGCGATCCAAACTGTCTGTGCGCTGATTTGCAGCGAAATGGAGAAAAAGAAAAAAAAATATGGTGGAGGAAATGGTTGGGGAGACACCCAAGCAAGGATTGTGTTCTGCAAAGAGAGTTGGAGACAAATAAATAACTTTGCAAAGTGCTGCTGTTGCGGCTGGTCAAGCAACTATTTGTGCTTTGTTTCTGTTTGATAGAATTGTAAATATATCCAAACAACTGCATTCTGGAGTTTTACCGGTAAGAGACCGTTCACACCGCAGCAGCAAAATACCGGTAAGTTTTGTGATCAGTCATCGAACGTGATCTTTAAAGGCTGCACTGTTGTCTTCATTCGCCCGCAAGGGAAGAAGCACTTTTGTTTCACTATCTTGACATCTTTTTGACGCATGAGTGACGGGTATAACGGATGATCAAACAACGCGTTTGCGCTTAACACGAAACGCGCGTAATAGTGTACAACTGCTGAAAAAAGAAGGCACGGTTCGAGCGCGACACGTTGAAAAATCTGCGAGACGCGGCGCAACGATAAAAGTTGATCATTTAGCGCATATTTACATAGAAAAACAATGAAAAAGCTTTCTGTAAACAGCGCAGAGTAATCACGTAATTTCCATAAGAACTTATGATTGGCCCAAAGCAGACGTCTTACGTCAGCTTGTTTTCATGCGTGATTTAATTTGTGTATATACCGGTAATCTTCATTCTGCGTTCACACAGCGCACATTACTGGTAATGTTACAACTTCCCTTAGTGATAAATTGTAACTGATTTACCTGTATTTTTGAAAAGGCTCTGTTCGCACATGATCTCTTACCGGTAATTTACCAGTAAAGACTGTATGTTAAAAGGGGCTATTGGCTGTAACAGTTAGGTCATCGCCGATGTCATTTTCAGTCTAATCTCATTTCACACAGCAGGATTTTGAATCGCCGACAGGTCTACATTTTTAGCATGCCACATATCTCACGGTTCATCTCAGAACGCGTCTTTGACAATTCAAACTGCGTGAACGAGTACCGATTTGCCTATGACTTAAGGCATTTGTTGGCGATTGGGCGCAACTGCGAGTCAAAATCGGGGCTAAAATCGTGCAGTGTGAACTCGGCATTAGACGGAAAACATCGTCATTTATTTTCTATGCGATTTCTGAATGACCCATTGAAGTGGCAAAGAGTCGTCTATGGAAAATTATTGAGATTATTACTTATTCACTGTTGTCATTTTTAACTTTGATTTGTTTTTGTGAAAACCTTTTTTTTCTGTCATCCTCTGGATACAAATTAAGCATACATACTGTATGTTACACTAAAGTACAAATGTATCTGACTTCATGTGGAAGCAGTCAAATGGTTTCCAGTTAGAGCTTTAAAAATTCTGCCAAAGTGTTGCTTTGTACAGTCAGTTCTGACATATGCCTTTGTTCTTGTTAATTTAGAATAATTTATAACTGGATTTTATCCTTATTTGAATCCTTAATAGGGTTTTTTCTCCATGAGGATCTGAAATATGCCCCCTTCAGTTTTATTTCTTCATTGCTTGGACATGATTGATGCTGGAAAAAAAGGGGGAAATGATCAAATTGTCTTTAATTTTCTTTTCTGGTTCACTTTAATAGCTTTTAGAACAATTTCTGTTATTGTACATGTTTCTCATGCATTGTGTAAACCGAGAATCGCTTCAAGGTGCCGTGCAATAACTGAATTTTATCGCATTACTACTCTACTGAAGTTGTCTGACAGTTCTTGTTTGTTTGGTTGGGACAGGAGGTAATGATTCACCACAGCTGTAAATAAAAGATTGTGTTGTAAAACTGGAATATAACATTAAGTTATAACCACTTATTTTGCATATATTTAGTCTAATTACATCTGATGTTGAGTGAAATGAAAATTGTATTTGATTTGTGGGGAAAAGCAGTCAATAGAACATCCAATTTCTGTAATTCATATGAAACACAGTAATATACACTGGTGTTATTTTTGTATAAACATAATATCATCTATGTGGCATGCATTACTTATAAACAAATTGGTGGTTCAAAGCAATATGTACAACCTGGTGCGATTTGGTATTTTTAATGTCCTGTGTAGCTTAAACCATGCTGTACTTAGGGGGGAAAAAACTGCATTGGAAAAAAAACGTAATTGTTCAATATACGTGTTCAATGTTCTGCATGATTACATATGGAACGACGTGTCCCCAAATGTTTGTTTCCAGAATGAATGTGACACACAAACATGCACACACACACACACACACACATACACACATTACCAATAGAGAAACACACACACTGACTCGATGCCATTTCAGAGAAGAATGCTCTACAAAGAGGAGATGAAAGCATCTCGTTTCTTGTCTAGACATCACCAGAGAGCACTGCTCCATTTAAATTTCCTAGTTACTGGGGTGTGGGAATTGGGGAATGACTGCCAGAGTATGTGCTCGAACGAACGATCTCTGGTCTTTTTACCAGTTACGCTTCGCTCTGGCTTCGTTTCGTTACTTTTATATCCATAAGCCATGGCTGTTGATTGAACTGCCTAATTGCAGAGTGGTACGTGCTTTGATGTTGCATCACCTTATTGTGTGGGTTACCAACTCCATCCAGACAGCTCCCTCTCATCCATGCATGATCCATCAAAGATGTAAGACGCAATAGCGCAGTAAAGCTGAAGGACTTGCATTTTCAAGGTAGGCAACAGTCGTACTTGAGTCTATTTCACTTTCCTGAAATGCACTGATTCCCTTTACTCTCTTTATTCCCACACTTTTCCTCTAATTGAGGGCTTTGAGAAAGAGAGAGAGCATTAAATAAACTTATCTAAGTTAGGGTTAGTTATTTGCATCAGCCAATAAACATGCAAATTCAAAAACACAGCATACTCATTTGTTATTGATGCTAAATGGATTATAGCACATCATTACCATTTATTTAAAGTGGTGCTCATTGCAGAGCCAAATTACATCCAGCTCCACCTCTGGATGTCTTGGGTTGAGTTGGACCTAGTCTGGCTCCATTGCTGTAGATCAGAGGTCTTCAGCCCTGCTCCTGGGGACCCACTGTCCTGCAGAGTTTAGCTCCAACCCTAATCAAAGGTACATATGAAGCTAAGCAAGCGCTTCAGGATCACTTTTTTTGAAAATACACGGGCAGGTTGGAAATAAACTTTGCAAGACAGTAGGTCCCCAGGAGCATAGGGTTAAAGACCTCTTCTGTAGATCTAATGGGTGGAGGGATAGCGTTATGGGTAGTGTTCGGGTGTGGTTGGACCTTCTAGCTCCACCCATTATGCCCAAATTACATCCATAGAGGGGGAGCTGGACTGACGCTCCACCCTTTTTTTCTTTTTATTTATTGAGATTGAGACATTCATCGGAATCATGCCATTAATAACTTGGGCTATTAAAATTTGGGTTTCTGTGTTACATTTAATAGATTTGCTGAACAAGATCTCTGAAGGACAAGGGCTTTGCGTATATGGTGGGGGAAAAATTCAGTTTACAGTCGCTTTACAGAGACAGAAATATAGTGTGTTGTGGTTTTTACATTAAGCATGCCATCTCACAGAAGTGCCAATGGACCACATGGACAACCAGCACCACTGTGTCTGATTGATTTAGTTCAGAGTAATCGATTAAAAATGGAGGGGGAAAAAAAAAGACTACTGATAATTGGTTATTGGAAAGTGTGGCAGCCTTTATTGATTCTGACTGAAAGTGAATCTGATTTGCAGTTATTTTAAATAATTTTATTTAAAGATGTAACTGGTGAATCTAAAAAGCCCCATGCTCTATGTCCCAGTGTCCCCCTGTCTGTATAAAGTATTTTTAAGGGCTATAATGTTACTGAATCCGTGTCTAACAATGAGAAGTGAACTCAAAGTGTTCTCGTTAGAAAATAGTGTACAATTATTTGGTTTGTTTTCCATAATCAGTGTGAGGTGAGCTCATTTTGATCCATTCTGTATTCATGTAAAGTTGACCCAGCTGTGTCAACCTTCATGCTGCATGATGGGGAAAAATCACCATAAGCAGCCGAATTACCATTTCATTAATTGTCAATGTGCACCTGGAGTGAATCAAGTATGTGTTTTGGATTCAGAAAACAAAGTGTGCGTGTTTGAAAAGAAGATCTTTATCTGACCGTCATGAGCGGTGTCTGCAGTCAGTATGTGTTTTAATTGGCGGGGGGAGGGGGGATCTGATTTTGTTTAGCCCTCCTTTCATTTAGCTTTTGTGAGAATCATTATCATGCTGAAATGTCAGTCCTGCTTGCTTCAAACTATGCAACAGATTCATTGAAATAAAATATGATGAATTATTATTTTATCAGCTGTCATAATGCTCTCTCTCTCTCTCTCTCTCTCTCTCTCTCTCTCTCTCTCTCTATACCTTTCTCTGTTTCTCTCTCTGTAGCTTGCTTTCTTTTGTCAAGGTGAAATCAGTCATGCCCATATTTCATCACTTTATACTAACGGAGGTGTATTATCTATGTAATGTATGTGTGTGATGTGCACACATTCAAGTTTTCTTTACGTTTTTGTAAGATATGATCATGTGGAATGCCTTGTTCTTTATGTCCTGTCGTTTAAATTTAACAGAACAAAAATGAAAAAAGGATAATAAAGCAATTGAAGTCAAAATTATTATATAAACTATATATATACAAATCTCTCTCTCTATATATATATATAAATAAAGCCATTAGAATTTGAAATACAATGATGCTTAAGTCCTTGTTTCTTGTGATGTCATTTTTGACCCCCTATCTAATGTGTATGATGTCTGTCTCTCTTTTTCTCCATGAATAAATATGTGTATGTGTGTAGTTACACAATAGAAACTATTGATCTTTATCGTTATATCTATCATTATATCTATCATATGTGTATGTCTCTTTTATTTATATATATATATATATATACACACACACACCAATTAGGCATAACCTTATGACCGAACGATATTCCTAATATTGTGTTGGTCTCCCTTTTGCTGCCAAAAGGCCTGACCCGTTGAGACATGGACTCCACTAGACCACTGAAGTTGTGCTGTGGTATTTAGCACCAAGATGTTAGCAGCAGATCCTGTAAGTTGCGAGGTGGGGCCTCCATGGATCTGACTTGTTTGTTCAGCACATCCCACAGATGCTCGATTGGATTGAGATCTGGGGAATTTGGAGGCCAAGTCAACACCTCAAAGTCGTTGTGCTCCTCAGACCGTTCCTGAACCATTTTTGCTAAGTGGCAGAGTGCATTATCCTGCTGAAAGAGGCCACAACAATACTGTTTCCATTAAAAGGTGTACATGGTCTGCAACAATGCTTAGGTTGGTGGTACGTGTCAAAGTAACATCTGCATGGATGGCCTAAGATTTCCCAGCAGAACATTGCCCAAAGCATCACACTCCCTCAGCCGGTTTGTGGCATGTGTTAAGCAATGCACACACACCTGGCCATCCATGTGATGTAAAAGAAAAACATGATTCATTAGACCAGGCCACCTTCTTCCATTGCTCCGTGGTCCAGTTCTGATGCTCACGTGCCCACTGTTGGCACTTTTGGCAGTGGACAGGGGTCAGCATGGGCACCCTGACTGGTCTGTGGCTATGCAGCCCCATACGCAACAAACTGTGATGCACTGTGTATTCTGACACCTTTTTATCAGAACCAGCATTAACTTCTTGAGCAATTTGAGCTACAGTAGCTCGTCTGTTTGATCGGACCACACAGGCCAGCCTTTGCTTCCCACGTGCATCAATGAGCCTTGGCAGCCATGACCCTGTCGCCGGTTCACCACTGTTCCTTCCTTGGATCACTTTTGATAGATACTGACCACTGCAGACCAGGAACACCCCACAAGAGCTGCAGTTTTGGAGATGCTCTGACCCAGTTGTCTAGCAGTCACAATTTGGCCCTTGTTAAACTCGTTCAAATCCTTACGCTTGCCCATTTTTGCTGATTCTAACACATCAACTTTGAGGACAAAATGTTCACTTGCTGCCTAATATATCCCACCCACTAACAGGTGCCGTGATGAAGACACAATCAGTGTTATTCACTTTACCTGCCATAATGTTATGCCTGATCGGTGTATATACATGAGTAACATACACATACTCTCTCTCTATATATATATAGAGTATATCTCAGTACAGTTTGAATTCCAATACCCAATATGTATTATGTAATATTATATTATTAACTTTTTATTTAGCAGATATTGTGTTACTATTTTCCTTGACTTGACATTTAAGGACCTTATATTTTTATTATAATATAAAACCACACGTTGACAAATATGGAATCAATTTAAAAAAACATCAATATTAGCTACACATTTAGTCTCTTAGCGATTAGGCTACGTGTCTACTTGATGGGTTACATTCACTGGTGTCTGTAGAGCCACTAAACACAGAAACACATTAATAGGCATTAACGGAACATTATAAAATATATAGAATAAATAAAATGACATTTATATTACATTTAAAGGGGATTAAATTTTACATTTTATCTATGTATCTGAGACCCAGAAAAAAGGTTTTGTGAATTTAGCACTTTTTCCATGTCATCGCTGGAGCATTAAAAAACAAATGAATTTTTTTTTTTTCTTGGAAAAACTATATTTTATTCATATGTTATGCTATGTCCACTGTAGTGGACATCAGTACTCAGTTGTTTAAAAAATAAAATAAAATGACATGAAATTACATGTTGTCTACTTTGTCTAAAGATGATTCTCAACTATGTAATGAAAGATATAACAGAATTAATTATTATACCATTTTATTTTATGCAATATGTGGGTAAAATGACCATAGTCCCAATCAATACAATGTATCTACACTCACCTAAAGGATTATTAGGAACACCTGTTCAATTTCTCATTATTGCAATTATCTAATCAACCAATCACATGGCAGTTGCTTCAATGCATTTAGGGGAGTGGTCCTGGTCAAGACAATCTCTTGAACTCCAAACTGAATGTCAGAATGGGAAAGAAAGGTGATTTAAGCAATTTTGAGCGTGGCATGGTTGTTAGTGCCAGACGGGCCGGTCTGAGTATTTCACAATCTGCTCAGTTACTGGGATTTTCACGCACAACCATTTCTAGAGTTTACAAAGAATGGTGTGAAAAGGGAAAAACATCCAGTATGCGGCAGTCCTGTGGGCGAAAATGCCTTGTTGATGCTAGAGGTCAAAGGAGAATGGGCCGACTGATTCAAGCTGATAGAAGAGCAACTTTGACTGAAATAACCACTCGTTACAACCGAGGTATGCAAAGCATTTGTGAAGCCACAACACACACAACCTTGAGGCGGATGGGCTACAACAGCAGAAGACCCCACCGGGTACCACTCATCTCCACTACAAATAGGAAAAAGAGGCTACAATTTGCACGAGCTCACCAAAATTGGACAGTTAAAGACTGGGAAAATGTTGCCTGGTCTGATGAGTCTCGATTTCTGTTGAGACATTCAGATGGTAGAGTCAGAATTTGGCGTAAACAGAATGAGAACATGGATCCATCATGCCTTGTTACCACTGTGCAGGCGGGTGGTGGTGGTGGTGTAATGGTGTGGGGGATGTTTTCTTGGCACACTTTAGGCCCCTTTGTGCCAATTGGGCATCATTTAAATGCCACAGCCTACCTGAGCATTGTTTCTGACCATGTCCATCCCTTTATGACCACCATGTACCCATCCTCTGATGGCTACTTCCAGCAGGATAATGCACCATGTCACAAAGCTCGAATCATTTCAAATTGGTTTCTTGAACATGACAATGAGTTCACTGTACTAAAATGGCCCCCACAGTCACCAGATCTCAACCCAATAGAGCATCTTTGGGATGTGGTGGAACAGGAGATTCGTGCCCTGGATGTGCATCCCACAAATCTCCATCAACTGCAAGATGCTATCCTATCAATATGGGCCAACATTTCTAAAAAATGCTTTCAGCACCTTGTTGAATCAATGCCACGTAGAATTAAGGCAGTTCTGAAGGCGAAAGGGGGTCAAACACAGTATTAGTATGGTGTTCCTAATAATCCTTTAGGTGAGTGTATATACACTATCTTATTTGCATATGTGTTCTTGGGGCAAGTGTATGGGAGTAATAATTGGCAACATTTTCATAATAATATCTAATATTTCATATGAATATTGATATTCAGTTTATTTACCTATGCACTTGCTGTGTCTCCCAAAATGCTATGGTGGACATGTATAAAACTAATGCCCTGTTTTGTAACAGAAAGTCATATTTTGATTAGAAACCCCATAACATTTTTGATTACTATAATAATATCGTCGTTTTAAAAAACCAAGGAGAAGTTGTTGTACTGGTTAAACCTCCAAACATTTGGTATCTCTGAAAAGCCCTGAATGTGCTATGTACATGTAGCCTATGACATGTATGGTGTCAGAGAAATTCACTTAAATATAATGACCACTACAGTGGACAAAAGGCTGTTCCTGGGTCCCAGGGAGGAATGTGGTAAAATATACACAAGGGTCTTTTTAGCGCCGCCATTAGGCAAAAGCAATAACTTTTTGAATTTAGAAACAGGGAACTGCGCTTGAGGTCTGGCATCCGTGGCGTGCTGACGACACGCACCACGTCAACTTAAACTGACTGCAACTGTTCTTAAAAAAAACAACCACACACCTCTCCCTTTCTTTACACAAAATCTGGAAACCATGTAATCGTTCACAGATAACACGGTGAGTGTGAGTACAATACTAGTACTATCACGCGAGGTCTAGTTTAAATGTTAACGGCTCTTATGCTTCTGAATGTCGCGGGCTAATAGCGTGCGCACGTTAGCCTAGCATCCTCGTTTCAGCCACGGATAATTGAAACTTATCCAGCCAACTATCACAACTTATCTTATTATCCACATGCCAGAACAAAGATAATGGTAAGTACAGTCATTTTAGTCTCAATCTTGTTTCTATGCGCGTGAAATGACATAGAAATATTAGCTTTTATGTCATTAGCTGACGGCTACATATTGTGACGCCCTCATGAAACTACAGTAACGTTAGTTTTTGATTTTCTCTTTTAAACGTTGCTAACAGGTGCTTGAGTGCACTGCATGTATTGTGCATGTGTTGTATTGTATTGTATTGTATTGTATTGTATTGTACATGTATTGCATTTCTGTTGAGCTGTCAACCTATAATGCCCAAAAATGCTGTCTAGATAGACAGCTCCCTAGGTTTTGAGAGACAGCCCTATGGTGGTATAAATACATTAGACTTTGGCGTTGTTTTGAATATAAATGGGTTTCCTTATAGTTATTGATTCAATCATGACCTCACTGTCATCGCCGTCATCATCTCAGTTGACGGGGTCAAGCTCTTCATGCCGGACTCTTCCAGGGGAAGGGACTCAGGTGAGCAACAAATATGCATATTCATTCTATATTAACTGTCATTATTCTTTTATATATATATATATATATTATTAGTATTCTGAGGCCCAAACTGAAAAAAAAAAAAAGCATTTTGTTGTAGTTGCTGATATTTCTTTAGCCAAAAGTTGAAATTCTGATAGCTTGTAATGTAAGGACACTTTCATAACAATATAACAGACTACTTGCACAACATGCTTATAAATAATGTCACTTACAATAATATGTCTTATAAAGAATATATTTACATTTTCAATGTCTGGGATGCAAAATGCAATACAATGACAATTAAGAGATAAATAAATGTTCCTTACAAGCCTGTTGTATCATATTTGATTTACATTTTAACATGATTGACAGCTTCTCTGAGTGAAGTAGTCACCGAGGCACTAACAGACTCTGTTCAGGGTTTTCGGGAGGAGATTGGAGCTTAAGTTTTAATTTTATATATTTTCATAACTGTTTATTTCACACCAACATAATGAATTGTTCTGCATCTGCGAGAGTGTGGACGGGCTTTTGATATCGCGCCTCTACTTCCTGCTCTCTACTGCGCAGACTCAGTTCCAAATCTGCGTAAGATGTCAGCGCCATATTCGGACCTCCGCAGGCTTCCCTTTTCTTCAGCAGAAGAGAATGAAGTCGCGCCGTCCATTTTTTTTTTACGGCCTATGGTGTCATTGTCACACGTCTGTATACATAAAGAAGGAGTCCCGGGTAGGCTATATCGCATGTGAGGATACTGCAGTTGGCGGATCATTTATAGCCTTTTCTCACAGCAGCTGGAATAATTAAACGTATCATTCTGATGGCGGATTGTAATCCAGAAAGGTCTAAACGATAATCATCAGTGACAACTGGGAGATTCACCATAGTCAAAAGCAAAAGATTAGACTGTGCGGAAAATTGAAATCTACAGGGAACGCTAATACACACTAAATACACGTAGTCACGCAATGCTGATGTTGTTAACATTAACAATTCGAGAACAAAGTATAACAATAAGAATAATTTGCATGGTTTTAATGTGATATGAGCTAAACGGTTGTTAGATTTAATCACTGTTGGTAGCATGATTTATTGTAATGCTTTTCTTTTCTCAGTTGGTCAGAACAAAAGTGGCAGTTACTTACTACTTCAAATAATATTTTCAGATGAAAATTTTTATTTTGGTTCCTAGATGTAGAATCTGTGATTCTGAAGTACAGTATCCACACCAGTGAAAGATGATTCATTCCAAAAATAACTGCAATTGCAGGTTTCAAACAGAGATGGCGACAGAGGCAATTTATGGACTGCAGCTTTAACTAACATGAACTAACAATGAGCAATATATTTTTTTACAGCATTTATTAACCTTTGTTAATGTTAACCTTAGTTATAAAGATGTTTATGTTAGTTCACACTTCACAGTGTATTAACTAATTTTAACAAATACAACTTTTGATCTTAAAAATGTATGCTGAGATTAACAGATTGACTGATTTATAAATGCTGTAGAATTATTGTTCATTCTTAGTTCATGCTATTGCTAACTAATGTTAACAAATGAAACCTTATTGTAAAGTGTTACCCATAAACCTAAGTTTCTTCAGTCTAATAAGTTAAAATTAAAATACAAGTTGTTTATTTTATAAAGCTCATTAAAGATTTTACAGCAGAGACGTGTACCACAACCACATTTTTACAATTATACTATAAAAGGCCTTTTACTTACAAAGTATGAACTGTCAATCAGAGGGCATGTAGTAGATTGTGTGCAACAAGTTTTGATCATTTTGATAATTTATAAATGATGGCCTTAGAAATTCATGTATCAAATATGATGCAGTAGGCTTCATAGGGTTAAACATATGGCTTTTTCCCTGCAGGTCCACCCCAGAGCTCCTCTACTGCAGATCCTGAGAGTAGCAGGTGCTCAGGAGGAGGTGTTTACACTGAAGGAGGTGAGGAGTGTGTACGAACTGACCTCTGTGGATTGACACACTCTGTACATCAGAGTTTGAACTGCTTGATAAGGTACATTTAATAATGGCAGTGTTTTTGATTAGGTCATGCACTACCTTGGTCAGTACATCATGATGAAGCAGCTTTATGACAAACAGAGACAACACATTGTCCATTGTCAAGATGACCCACTTGGAGAGCTATTGGAAGTGGGGAGCTTTTCTGTTAAGAACCCCAGGTGAGCTCATAGCTACCATTAAGGAGATTTAAATGGAATAGAAAATTGAGTCGGCTCTCTCTCATTTTACTCTGCTAGTGACATTGATGGCAGACGATATCTAGATAGCTGGTTGGCTGATGGCCAATATAAATTTGTTACATAATATTTAAGAGATATTACATATTATATACAAAACACACACACACACATTTTGGTTTTAACAGTTTGGTTTCTAACCCTAACCCAAACAATAACACTAAAACTCTCCTGTTGCTATAACTAACATAACAACAGTAGCATATCTTAGTTATGTGAAACATAGCAAAACCAATATTACTCACATATGGAGCAGAAGCAACGCAACCTCTGCGTCTGTTTTCAGGCTTTCCCGCTCTCTGTTCATAACCCTTCTATTTCCAGTGATATTCCTCTGACCTTTTCTCTTTTGTAATGTCTCTCAGCAGAGCTCCAGGCTGCGACCTTTTTTTAATGAGAAACATCAAATGACAAACGAAACGAAAGCGGAACGGAACTGCGCTACTCGTTTAAACTGTGCTGCGTAGCCCGTTTATCAGCTCGCAGCAATAATAGACAGCGCAGTGCAAGCTCATACACGGGCTGGTCTCGATGACGCGACACCATTACTACAAGTGCTGGGAGATCCAGTGAGTTTGAATTCACCACAGAATTAATAACATCGCTACTGCAAAATCTTGTGGGAAGTGTTCAGCGCAGAATTCTTTGTTATAAACCACAGAGATCAGATCAAACTGTGCTAACGTGAAAACCAGGAGAAACATTGTTGTATGAACAAAGTTCAGGGGTTTCAGTCCGCAATTCACCAACATTCACCATGGATTTAAAGTAGTAACCACCACATTGTATTGTGGAAGAAATAGTCAAATGTTGTTTTTTTTTGTGTTTTTTTTTTTACATTATTCATCTCAGGGTTCGGTTTTGGGAGTAAAAAAAAAACACCTTTCAAGGGCTTCACACTTTTTCCAGCACTTCAAAGCTCTAACATTATCCAATTTTAATACAAATTTTAATGTGATGATTTGTACAACTAAAAGTTTAAAGGCCACTTTGTGGCAAACAAGCACTTTTATTTTAAAAAGACATGAAATTACCACTATAACCAGTAGGTGGTGGCAGAGGAGAACTTATTTGACGTATTATGCCGGTTTCACACTGCACACGCAAGCAGTGCGGTGGCAGCGCAGAAGCTGTGGGTATTGAGAGACGGGGAGCAGTGCACACCCGTTGTGCTTTTGCACTGGCAGCGTTTGTTGCTCGCAGCTGAACCTTGTGTATTGCAAATACAGACGAATATCGTCCATTGTGTCACCTTTTCCGGTGTTCTCCTCCGACCCCTGTCTGTCTTGTGCTTTGATTTATTATGGGCAGCATGTATCTGCTGCAAATGCGACCGTGTTCCCCTCTGTCCAAAACACATATGCATATAACATGTAAAAAAGTAACCTTAAAGTTAATACACTCACCTAAAGGATTATTAGGAACACCATACTAATACTGTGTTTGACCCCCTTTCGCCGTCAGAACTGCCTTAATTCTACGTGGCATTGATTCAACAAGGTGCTGAAAGCATTCTTTAGAAATGTTGGCCCATTTTGATAGGATAGCATCTTGCAGTTGATGGAGATTTGTGGGATGCACATCCAGGACACGAAGCTCCCGTTCCACCACATCCCAAAGATGCTCTATTGGGTTGAGATCTGGTGACTGTGGGGGCCATTTTAGTACAGTGAACTCATTGTCATGTTCAAGAAACCAATTTGAAATGTTTCTAGCTTTGTGACATGGTGCATTATCCTGCTGGAAGTAGCCATCAGAGGATGGGTACATGGTGGTCATAAAGGGATGGACATGGTCAGAAACAATGCTCAGGTAGGCCGTGGCATTTAAACGATACCCAATTGGCACTAAGGGGCCTAAAGTGTGCCAAGAAAACATCCCCCACACCATTACACCACCACCACCAGCCTGCACAGTGGTAACAAGGCATGATGGATCCATGTTCTCATTCTGTTTACGCCAAATTCTGACTCTACCATCTGAATGTCTCAACCGAAATCGAGACTCATCAGACCAGGCAACATTTTTCCAGTCTTCAACTGTCCAATTTTGGTGAGCTCGTGCAAATTGTAGCCTCTTTTTCCTATTTGTAGTGGAGATGAGTGGTACCCGGTGGGGTCTTCTGCTGTTGTAGCCCATCCGCCTCAAGGTTGTGTGTGTTGTGGCTTCACAAATGCTTTGCTGCATACCTCGGTTGTAACGAGTGGTTATTTCAGTCAAAGTTGCTCTTCTATCAGCTTGAATCAGTCAGCCTATTCTCCTCTGACCTCTAGCATCAACAAGGCATTTTCGCCAACAGGACTGCCGCATACTGGATGTTTTTCCCTTTTCACACCATTCTTTGTAAACTCTAGAAATGGTTGTGCGTGAAAATCCCAGTAACTGAGCAGATTGTGAAATACTCAGACCGGCCCGTCTGGCACCAACAACCATGCCACGCTCAAAATTGCTTAAATCACCTTTCTTTCCCGTTCTGACATTCAGTTTGGAGTTCAGGAGATTGTCTTGCCCAGGACCACACCCCTAAATGCATTGAAGCAACTGCCATGTGATTGGTTGATTAGATAATTGCATTAATGAGAAATTGAACGGGTGTTCCTAATAATCCTTTAGGTGAGTGTATATGCTTCTAGTTTTAATCATTTAAATGGGCCTTTGAAATTTGGCCAAAAACTTGAGGCAGTGATGTGTTTTCGTGTATTTTATTTTTTGTTTTCACAGCGCTGGATGTCATGGGGATTATGAAACACACAGAACACTTCACTACATGATTTCATGGTGATATTTTTCATGTTAATCAGGTCAATTTTGATCAAGAACAATGCACTGTGGCTTTAATTCTTTGTGAGCAGTGCAGCAAAAACAGACTCGGTGCCAAAACTATCGCGGCACTGCACGCTTCTGCTCTGCTCCTGCGATGTGCTGCCGCACCGCCTCTGCGTGCGGGGTGAATGCTCTAATCTGTTAACATGAGCGCCGAAAAAAATATGCGGTCTGCTAACGCGTGCAGTGTGAAACCGGCCTTAGACTTTCCTTCAAATTGTGACTGAATTACACAGAAAACAAGTAAAGAGTGCTCCTTTTATAATCACTGAAGCTGTCTCTCAGTTCAGTATGATAGTAGAACAAAAGTACATTTAATAAGAGTAGAGTACTGAAATGTATGAATAATGAAAGTTTTTGCACATTACTGTTGTTCATAAAAGTTCATTTTATCTGCATATCAATTTAAGCTCAGTGCTTCACTGTTACATTTCCAATAAACAAACATGTAATATTATGTGTAACTGCACTTATTAACAAAACAATAGTAATTTTATGATTAAATTAACTTTGATACATTTTTCTCCAGCTGGTGCCACTCCTCTCAGATGTTAATCTGGAGCCCTGCTCAGCCATCTCTCTTTCTGCAGACTTATTTCAAATCTCCCTCTTGCTCACGCTCTCTCCTCCCCCATCATGTGCATATGCCCCCTACTGCTGATATGCTACACTTGTGTTGTGATCAGTCCAATCCACTTTCAACTGTGTTTCTCAGAAATCGCTTGCTGTACATTTAATTGTTAATTAAAGGGGTAATTAACAACCAACTCTAAAAACCTTGATATACCACATATACCAGCTGAATTGCTCTGGCCGATGCAGCACTCCATCTCTTACCTTTTGTGTTATTTAGAGAAATTAACATATTTTAGGTATTTACATCTTTCTTTTCTGCTTTTCATAGCCCTGTGTATGAGATGTTGAAGAGGAATTTGTTTATTTTGAATAATTCGGGTAAGTCAATCCTTCTTGTTGTTGAATTTATTTTGAATGATCTGGAGTAATAATATGTGTCATAGACTTACGCTGTCTTTTAGCACTTTCACTCTCTTGCTTTTTCATTTAATTTCCCCACCTTTCATTTTGAGGTATGCATGTTTGTCTGAGTGTGATGTTTATGCTACAGTGGGTATGTAAATTAATTGCTTTTAATTTATGGTTTCAACTTTGTCATTGTATTATCAGGTTAGTCTTTATACAGGAACTTAAGAAATTTGACTTAAAGTAAAAAATATATTAAATAATAATAAAAAACAGTGCACAGATTACTTCACTACATTACATTACTTCATTAAGTTAGGGCCAAGTGTGATTGATTGTGTGCTTGGTGAATAAAGGGCAGGTTTTTTTTCTTTTGTTTTGTTTTGTTACTGTGTCTCATTTGAAATACAGATGCAGCAAAGAATCTTTCTGTCGGCAAGGATTCTAATGAGTCTCCAAGTGAAGATCCTGGTCAGGTAAAACTAAAGCATGGTGCACAGGAGAAACAGTGTCTTTTACTCCCCTTCATGGCAAACAATTGATCAGAAAATGTAATCTTTTTGTGATAAATATAATTTGATTCATTTGATTATTTGAGCTTTGCTTTTAAATGAAAGGCTGATAAAAGTGCATTGTACAGGGCATTTTGGGTACCAGATGTATTTTTTTCTTAAGCTTTAAAAAAAAATGCGATTTAGGTTATCGAATTATTGCTTTATTTAAAAAAAACAAAAAACAGTACTCACAGCAACCTTTTACATTTGTTGTCAGCTTTTCCCCTTTTTTATTTATGCTCTAATGGACCAGTTACTTAAATGTCAGTGATTGTTTTCCCAATCTTTCACATCCTTTCTTTCCACTGTAGTTGCTCAAAGGTTTGCTACAATGCATTTTTGTGTGAATAATTGCATTGTGTAGCCTGTTTGCCATGAAGGGGAGGGTGGCAGCTGTCTCCACCAGCCGTATCTGTACAGAGTGGCACCGTCTCTGTACTTCCCCACGGCCGGCCTGGCCTGGTGGTCTTTCCGGAGAAGCCACCAGCTTGGGCCTGGCTGCTGGGGGACAGAGTACTTGTCTCTGTTTTGTCGTTCAGAGTTTCCTTCTCTGCGTCGCTGCTTCTTTCGGAAGGACTGCAGCTTTCTTCTCAGTTCACTGGCCCTCTTCACCCCTCTGTCATACACCCATCCACATTTAACACCTTACGGTTGTGTGTTGGCAGAATGAAGTTAGGTGGGGTTGGGAAAAGCAGCCTGGGATGAGGTTCCTGGTACTGTCATGCATTTTGTGCTATTCACAGGACTTTAAATAGAACGATTTTGGATTGGCTTTTTTTCTTCTTTGATATTACGTATTGGTGTGATATAATTTAGGTACCAGATTTCTATTTGTTTTGTGCCACTTTACGTTACAAAACATACAGCAGCAGTGGTGTTTAATATCTCCATCATTTGTGACGCATTCAAAGAATTTTTTTTTTTTTTTTTTTAACTTTCAATTATTTTCTCCTTTCTCAATTTGTGAGGATGTAGCCTTTTGTCACCACACCCACGGGCACCTGCTGTGAAGGAACTGCTGTCCTACCGAGTGTCTTTTCATTACTATGTGCTGATTCTGCTTTTTCCTTACTGTGTAGGTGTCCAGTGTGTCGATTAGCTCTGGACAGGCTCTGATTGCTGGCAGTACCAGCACTGGCGCAACACAGAGCTCCTCACAGCGCAGGCCACGCGATCCTGATGAAGGTCAGCATGAACCAACAAACACTGCACTCACTTTAGACTATCATGTAATACGATCATGGCTCATTTTTGCAATTGTAATATGTAATTCATTTTCAGACACCTCTCTATCCTTACAGACTCATTAGACGGCTTACCTAGGTCTGCTTGCAAACGGCCAAAGCTGGACGTGACTCTGGAAGAGTGGGACCTTTCTGGGTTGCCCTGGTGGTTTCTGGGTAACCTTCGAAGTAATTACACTCGCCGAAGCAATGGCTCGACTGATATTCACACCAATCAAGTAAGAGGGCAAGCTCCCCAGAAAATAATTCATATGGCTATTTTCTTATTCATGAAGAAGAACTTCTCGATAGAAGAAAAATCTCAATAGTCTTATAGTAGTCAAGTCAGTGTAGTAAGACTGTCACACAACTAGACTGAGGGAACAGCTCTCTCCCGGACAGGACGAGGACACGGCCATCGTTTCTGACACCACTGATGATCTTTGGTTCCTAAATGAGGCAGAAAGCGAGCAAGTGAGTGTGGAGATGAAGGAGGCGGTGCTGGAGCAGGGAAGTGATGTTGAGTCTCCACATGAAGAAGAGGAGACTGGGAAAGACAGTAAAGATGACAGGAAGGTAATGTTACTTGCTTTTTTTTTCTGTATCATTTTAAGATGATGGACTCATCATAACCAGCTACTTAAAATGCATTTTTTATTTTCTCTCTCAGATGCAAGAAGAACAGGATGATGACTCTCAGTGTTTAAGTGATGACACTGATACTGAGATCTCCACACAGGTATACATGTCAACAGGAAAACTGTGCTCTTTATTAGTGATCATTGTTATTTTCCTCTCACCAAGGCTTCATTTATGTGATGATAAATACAGTAAAAGCAGTAATATTGTGAAATGTTATTAATATTTATTTTCGGCAAAGCTGAATTTTCAGCCGCCATTACTCCAGTCTTCAGTGTAACCTGATCCTTCAGAAATTATTCTTGAATGCTGATTTGGTGCTCAAGAATTTTTTTTTTTATCAATGTTCAAAAAAAAGCTGTGCTGCTTATTATTTTTCTAAAAACAGTGATACTTTTTTTTTCCAGGATTCTTTAATGAATAGAAGCATTTATTTGAAATTCAAATTCTTTTGGTCAGTTTAATGCATTTTTGTTGCATTAAAGTTTTAACAGTCCCCAACATTTTGAATGATAGAGTATAATAAAAAAAATTCAGATTTATAGGGTATTAAAAAATATTGTTTGATTTAGATTTAAGTTTATCATGTTTCTTAAATGGTTATACATACATAAAAGGCACATTGTATTCAATTGAACTCTCTTTTGGCAGGATGCATGGCAGTGCTCAGAGTGCCGCAAGTTTAACACCCCTCTTCAACGGTACTGCATGCGCTGCTGGGCTCTGCGGAAAGACTGGTACAAGGATTGTCCTCGTCTCGTACACTCCATCTCTGTTCCAGACATCCCCATCTGCAGTTCACGTCCTGAGAGGGAGGAAGACGAGGAGGATGATGGAATCGACATGCCTGACTGCCTTAGGACTGTGTCTGACCCAGTCGTCCTCCCCTCGCACCACGTCTCTAGAAACATCCCCCCATCATCTGCTTCGTCGTCAAAAGGAAAGGGTCCTTCCCAGCTTCAACACCACTTACAGGAGAGCTCAGAGGGTGACAGCCAGGACACGCTGGACATGGAGACAGAATGCCAACCCGAAGCCATGCTAGAACCCTGCAAACTGTGCCGAGTGCGTCCGCGAAACGGCAACATCATCCACGGCCGCACAGCTCATCTGATCACCTGTTTCCCCTGTGCCCGCAAGCTGCACAAATTTCACGCTCCTTGCCCAGGCTGCGGCCAGGTTATACAGAAGGTCATCAAAACCTTCATAGCATAACCGAAACATCTCAAAGGCATGCATGTATTAAACACACACTCACTTGATACTTAAAAAAAAAAATCCTTGTACACATATGCAAGAAATTTGACAAATGGTTGCTGGGCTACAATGAAAACATAGTACAATGTATCTATAATAATTTTATTGTATAGTACAAATCAAGTATAAATAATGTACAGAATGTAATTTAAAGAAACTGGCCTCATTGATGGTTTGCCATTTTGTTAGCGTAACTTGGCTTAAGAAAGTGATCTCTTTGCTTTCTGTCAGGTGAAGGAGCGGGTTTGCCACCATGATATGCTACTGCCTTAGTGGGAAAATATGCATAAACAATTCAAATCAGTCCAGTCAGTTTGTAATGGCACATTTAAAAGGCCTTTCAATGTACTTGACCAATGTTGGTTTTATTTTATTTTAGAAGAATTTTCCCTTTGCAGATTTCAGGCACTTAACTAAAGCATCACTTAAGTTGAACTGGTGATTGGTTTTTCTTTGGACAGGTGCTTTAAACTGATTATATGGGAATATTTATTTATTTATAAACTTTATTTTTTTTAGATGGTGTCTGATAGAATGACCAGTCAACAGTTGCAAGTCATTCCTGTGCTATAAGAAGCAATTATATTACAGATTGTGAAGTATTAAAAAACCTTTTGATGTAGAGGAGGTACAATAGAAAAGTGTAATTAGGACATTGACCACGGTTTTTGCCTTTCTTTGGTTGCTTACGATGCTTCTTGTTCCTTTTGCTTTTTTTTCTATACCTGTCCTGAACAGATATGATGTATGATTGAGGACTATTTGTGCTCTATCTGTTCAGCCCTCTGCCTTCCCTTCTAATTCAGTTTTCCTTTCATCTACACGCACATGTTCGTGCTTTATGAAGTTTAAGGAACATTTATTAGTGGAAGGATTTCTTATTTTCGATAGAGCTGCCAGGTGAGATGACATTTATGGGACTAAAAAAGTGTTTTGAAAGCAATGTCTGCCATGCTTTAAATCGTGCTTTATTTTGCAGAAAGGTCATCTGTATTGTTGGCAGTGTTCAGTGAAATTTACCAGAGCACTTCTGTTATGTGGGATTTTAGGGTTATTGTCCGCTGCTTTTCTTAATACTGCGTTGTTTCCCGCAACAAAGTGGATTCAGTCTCTGTTGTGTATTATCTAAGCGCAGCCATAGAGGACTCTTTGAAAAGGAATTCTGTTGTCCTCAGCCACCAGAGGGCGAAGGAGCTTTTCACACGCAGTGAACGCATGGGACTAGCTTTGCTTATTTCTAATTAATGCTGTGTTATTTACATTTTGAGGATGTGAAGGCTGTATTAAAAGCCCATCCAAATTTACCTGAACTTTGTGTGGTACAAACACTGCTATTTCACTGCCATTATGCCTCATAGTATGGAATCTAAAACAAATTCACCTAAGCCAATGACATTATAAAATGAAGTTTTTGTTTGATTGTTTTTTGTTTTATCCATACATGGTTTCTGCTTCGATTCAGTCTGAGCAGTATTTTTTTAAAATGTAAAATAAATAATCAGACCAATGTAAATAATACTCTTGTTCATTTTATTTGGCCTCGTTGCTGTGTTTTTCACAATTTATTTAGACTACAACTATGCATTTCAGAGCATAAATCTTCAACATCCTTTGCACTTGGTGTAACTATTTGTTATGCAACCTATAGTAATATACATGTTACCAAATTCTTTTACCACAAGGAGGCAGTAACAGCCTTTCAGTTTCTTAAGAATTATTTGAAATCTTTAGTAACATGAGGCTGTGCTGCCTTTTGAGGTTGGCTTTTGAATAACCCAACCTTCATTTAAACATAAAAGCCAGTTTGTTCATGATGCATATTTTGTACATTGAAATGTTGGTCAAGTTCTTGATGTGTCTAAAGGATGTGTGAATGCATGAACTTTACATGAAATTCTGCTTGTTTCTGTCTATCAGGCCTGTCCAATGGAGGCAGTAATGTAATTGGAAATCAATAACGGAAGTGTCTCAAGGGGTGAGTCTCTCCATGCTGAAGGATAATTGGGTTCTTCCTCTAATTGCACCTCTAATCTCTCACCATCTCAGGTCTTCGTTTTAATGGGCCTACCATCAGGTTAGATCTGTTAAACCTAAGAGTAGCTGGTCGCTAAGAGTTTACACATAAACGGCTCAATGTCCTTTGTCATATCACTAGAAGGATGAGACCATTTGAAGCCCTCAGCGTTTCAAGCTTTAATTTGACATTTTCTTTGCATTTGTCATGCTTTTCGATCTCATAATGAAGAAACTCATAATTTGTAATTGTTTACCTTTTTATGTCTTTATATGATTTATTCATTCTCTCTCATTAACACGCACGTTGTTTACTCTGGCAGTTTTAGTTGTCTGTCGTGTTTATGCAGGCATCATCCATTGCTGTCATGTATGCAGAGACAATAACGTGAATTTCATTAAATAAGATTCCCCTAATGATAAATACTTATTAGAAATCCTGAAATAGCTTGATGCATTGGATGCTAATGGCACAGCTTAGATCTGCATGTGCAATGAGTCATACACACAGTTATGCAGGCGGAATGACATCTCATTGTTTTTACTTATACAGTTATGGCCAGACTATTTAAGTAATGGCAAATGATTTCAAATTAAGTGACAGTCACTTTTGTGATGTACGCAGTGCTGTCTAGCTACTCATTGTTTGGTCGATTTTGTTAGGTGTTCACTGCTCTGAGCCTTGAATTCCAGACCGACTTTACTTCCTTTCCAATATAAGTCATTGACAAAAGGAGAAAGGAATTGTATGAGGTCTGGGCTCTTAAAGGGATAGTTCACCCAAAAATGAAAATGATCCCATAATTTACTCACACTTACATTAGAAAATGTCCTGGACTCCTGGTTAATCCAAGCATTATAATGGCAGCCCAAAATTTGAAGCCCAAAAAAGTACATCCATCCATTATAAAAAATAATCCATACAGCTCCAGGGGGTTAATAAAGGCCTTCTGAAGTGAATCGATGGGTTTGTTTGAGAAAAATATCCATATCTAAAATTTTATAAAGTAAAATATCTAGCTTCTGGCGGGCTACCTTCCGTATTCAACTTACGAAGAAGGTGTAACGCCTCTCGCTTGCGCTACATCCGACGTCATTGTCACGCCAGTTACGCTTTTTTTGTAAGTTGAATATGGAAGGTGGTCTGCCGGAAGCTAGATATTTTACTTTATAACATGTTAAATATGGATATTTTTCTTACAAAAACACATTGATTCGCTTCAGAAGGCCTTTATTAACCCCCCGGAGCCGTGTGGATTACTTTTATAATGGATGGATGCACTTTTTTTAGACTCCTATTATAAAGATTGAAAGAGCCAGGACATTTTTTAAGATAACTGATCTGAAAGAAGAAAATCATATACACCTAGGATGGCTTGAGGGTGAGTAAATAGTGGTAATTTTTGTTTTTGGGTTGCTGCACCTTTCATACACTCACCTAAAGGATTATTAGGAACACCATACTAATACTGTGTTTGACCCCCTTTCGCCTTCAGAACTGCCTTAATTCTACGTGGCATTGATTCAACAAGGTGCTGAAAGCATTCTTTAGAAATGTTGGCCCATATTGATAGGATAGCATCTTGCAGTTGATGCAGATTTGTGGGATGCACATCCAGGGCACGAAGCTCCCGTTCCACCACATCCCAAAGATGCTCTATTGGGTTGAGATCTGGTGACTGTGGGGGCCATTTTAGTACAGTGAACTCATTGTCATGTTCAAGAAACCAATTTGAAATGACATGGTGCATTATCCTGCTGGAAGTAGCCATCAGAGGATGGGTACATGGTGGTCATAAAGGGATGGACATGGTCAGAAACAATGCTCAGGTAGGCCGTGGCATTTAAACGATGCCCAATTGGCACTAAGGGGCCTAAAGTGTGCCAAGAAAACATCCCCCACACCATTACACCACCACCACCAGCCTGCACAGTGGTAACAAGGCATGATGGATCCATGTTCTCATTCTGTTTACGCCAAATTCTGACTCTACCATCTGAATGTCTCAACCGAAATCGAGACTCATCAGACCAGGCAACATTTTTCCAGTCTTCAACTGTCCAATTTTGGTGAGCTCGTGCAAATTGTAGCCTCTTTTTCCTATTTGTAGTGGAGATGAGTGGTACCCGGTGGGGTCTTCAGCTGTTGTAGCCCATCCGCCTCAAGGTTGTGCGTGTTGTGGCTTCACAAATGCTTTGCTGCATACCTCGGTTGTAACGAGTGGTTATTTCAGTCAAAGTTGCTCTTCTATCAGCTTGAGTCAGTCGGCCCATTCTCCTCTGACCTCTAGCATCAACAAGGCATTTTCGCCCACAGGACTACCGCATACTGGATGTTTTTCCCTTTTCACACCATTCTTTGTAAACTCTAGAAATGGTTGTGCGTGAAAATCCCTGTAACTGAGCAGATTGTGAAATACTCAGACCGGCCCGTCTGGCACCAACAACCATGCCACGCTCAAAATTGCTTAAATCACCTTTCTTTCCCATTCTGACATTCAGTTTGGAGTTCAGGAGATTGTCTTGACCAGGACCACACCCTTTAAATGCATTGAAGCAACTGCCATGTGATTGGTTGATTAGATAATTGCATTAATGAGAAATTGAACAGGGTGTTCCTAATAATCCTTTAGGTGAGTGTATATACACCATTCAAAAGTTTGGGATCAGTGCCAAACTTTTTTTTTTTTTTTTTTTTAATTTATTTATTTATTTGCTTTTAAAGAACGGTCTCTTATGCTTATCAAGGCTGCATTAATTTGATCAAAAATACAGTAATACTGTAAAATAATATTACAATTTAAAATAACTTTTCTATTTTAACACATTTTAAAATGTAATTTATTCCTGTGATGGCAAAGCTGAATTTTCAGCATCATTACTCCAGTCTTCACTGTCACATCATTCTAATATGATGATTTGGTGCATTTATTATTATGTTGAAAAACAGCTGTGCTGCTAAATATTTTTGTAAAAACAGTGATGCATTTTATTTTCAGGATTCTTTAATGAATTGAAAGTTCAAAAGAACAGCATTTATTTGAAATGGAAGTCTAAGTGTGTAAATAGTGACCACATTTTAATTTGCTCCTTCAATATGGATGAGTTGAAATGCAGAGCTGAATGTAAAGTGTTAAAGTAGATGTGGAGACCTCTCACATGGATATATGTGCACACACACTCATGCCCTACCTAAAACAGCCCAGTTCTACTCCATTAACTAGTGTCACTTCCCATTTCTGTGCTCTTGCTCCCCCGTTCCATATTCCATTATCTTACTTGCACGGTCTGCCTTCCTTCCCCTTATGGGGAAATCGATAGCCACACTAAATAGATTTCACAATCAATTTTTCTATCATCGTTCCACCAAACTGCTTCCTGGCTTTGAAAATGGGAACGCTTTAAAGGAAAGAAAAAAGAGAGCAACAGGATGTTCAAAGTGCTCCGATTCCTGCTGGCATGGTCTTGAACAGCTGAGGTTAGGGTGTATTTTTCACTGTATGTAGCCTGAATTGCAACAGGTTTTTAGGTGAATGTCATAACATTGCAAGAAGTGTTGCTATAAACCAGTCTGCAGTCATGGTGAGGATTATATACACTGCCGTTCAAAAGTTTGGGGTTAGTTTTAAAGAAATTAATACTTTTATACAGTAAGGATGCATTAAATTAATCACAAAAAGTAACTGTAAAAAAAACAGTGCTGTTTTTTTTTTACGTTCTAGAATCCTACATCAAGAATCAACAATTGCTAATAATAAGACATTTTTCTTGAGCACCAAATCATCATATTAGAATGATTCTGAAGGATCATGTGACACTGAAGACTGGAGTAATAATGCTGAAAATTCAGCTTTGCCATCACAGGAATTAATTACATTTTAAAATATTTTTAAATACATTACAATACAAAACATTTCTTTTAATTGTAGTAATATTACTGTTTTACTGTATTTTGATCAAATAAATACAGCATTGCTCAGAATAAGAGAACATGAATCTCTTCTTTCAAAAAACTGACTCAAAGCGGTAGTGTAAAGAAAGCACAGTCTATGCATTTTAACTGGATGTGTTATTCAGTTGGGTTAGCTATAAAATGTTTACAAGATCTGCAAGATTCTCATCAAACTATTGTTCTGTCCTTGACTGCAGTTAAAGAGACAAGTGAGCACAGAAGTAGGCTGTTCATCTGCTAAAAGCCCAACTTTGTTGCAGCATGATAACATGTAGAAAATGTGGTATAACATAAATTGCTTTCAGTGTTAAAATTTGAAGGTACACAATGTGAAACCTTTGAGAACTTCTAAAATAACACTATTTGAATCTTTTTTTTTTTTTTTTAATAATCAAATCCTGATTTTTAATACTTGTTCTGAAGTCACTCTATTGTTAATATGTTTGGTATAATTATCTTGTCATAATAATAGGTGGCCACTGTATGTGCTGAGAGTATTGATGGACAATCAGGCAGTGCCTGTCTAGGTGCTTTGATGCTGCTTCCGCTTCATGATCACTTAACCAGCAGTGCCCGCTGTGACATCCAAACATTCATTTGGCAATACGTGAGTAATGATTCCTCAACTGTGGCGTTTCTATACAGAATGGCCAAGCAGCTGTGTCCTCATTAAAGCAAATTTTTTCATCAATGTAAACTTCTGTAAATACATTACATTTATTTTCGTCATTATGGAACTTTTAATTTCCAAAAATCCTTTTAAAGTTATATAACTTTAATCTTAATGCCTGAGCCAGTAATAGACCAAATGTCACATTATATCAGTTGACCAGTGTAGCATTTTATAGTAAATGATATTTTTTGACATGGGCTAAAACCGAATGAACTATTCCCAAGCTTGAGGCAATCAAATCCAATGTACTTCTATCTCCAATTGATCAGGAAATTGAATTGAGAAGGTCATTTAGTAAATCATTATTCAACAAACCTACCATTTATGTACTTCGGCTACAGATAGTGTTGTAGTTGAGCTTGCTTGGTTGTAATATTCCTTTGAAATTTTTTATTTAAAAAAAATTTAATAAATAAAAAAAAATTCTCCCTCCATTAAATGGCAAAGTTGCTGTTCATTGATGCATTGAGCCTCATAGTTTGGCATTTCCAGCCTTGATAGATTGGTGAGGGTCCACTTCAGTGTGAATGATGGCGTGTTACGAAACCGAACCCTGCCGTCCCACTTTCCATATTCCTTTAAATAATGGTAATGTGCAATTATAGTCATCCACAATTATGTATGATTTCTACAGCGAAGCATAATGCTATTATGTTGCCTATAAACCACTGCCCCCTGCCAAACATATAGCTCTATCTTTTTCCTTTTCATGCATCAATCACTCTCTCAAAGTTCCTGTTTTTAGACAACAGGCTCTTAGCTGTAATTCTGAGGTATGTTAGAGCACTGGAGGGGGAGTACTGGAGATGGATGTACCATTTGCTGCCGAGGCTCTTTTCTCAGTGAGTTTAAGAAGCCGAGGGATGCAAATCTCTAGAAAGTGGAGCAACTTGTGGTGATTCCATTTCAAAAGAATGAATATTAGTTCCTATTATAATTGATGTTTCTTCAATTAATTCTAAGGTGGTTCTGTGAAATTATGCCCCTTTTGGATAACTGCATAAGGGCTCCATGAAACAATAACAGATCCTAATTTTTAAAAAAGTGATTTTTTTTTAAAGTTACATGCATTTATGGTGATATATAATGTCCATACTGAAGTATGTTTAGATGCTTGGTTAAAAATGGTCTTTCTAAGTAAATTGATACAATGCTTTTGAGAGATTGAATGCACATTGCACACTGGATTTTGGATTAAGTGCAATATGCCAAGGCCAACTGTAGTCCAATTAAGGCATAATACATACTAGATGAAGCAAAAAAAGCTAAAAGCTAAAACAATAAATCACATTTTCTGTCTGTTTTTAGACTTTGCAAAATTAGATTGGTACATTTTTAGATGAATATTAGACTGTTTGACATAAAAAAATTTTTTTGCTTTAGACTGACTGAAATCACATTTTTAAAGTGCTTGTAAATGCACTTGGTGTCCTGCAATTCACCAAACCTTGATATCAGTCCAAAATGTTTTAATAATAGCTCAAAATAGAATTTAACACAGTCATCTAAATGATTTCAGAAAGTGGTATGTCGAATATGAAATTCAGATTGACTTATGTACAGCTTTGGGGTGGGGAAAAGACCAATGATCAACAAATAATAATGAAAGGAAATCAATTTTAGGATGAGACAGTCAAGTTAGAGAGAGTGTCACTGAAACAGGAGGGCACATCAACCACAAACTGACAAAAAAAAAAAAAATCAAAGCAAACAAAGTTACTGTAAAATGACAGCCTATAAAAATGGATTTCCCCATATTTGAGAATATAAGCGAACAGTTCACAATCCCCAATGCTGCTTTATTTCCTTTTCCGGATAAAAGAGAGGCTCACTGGTGCCCTCTGACCCCTCTTTCACTGGATATGTCTCTTATTACTGTAGCTGTCCAGCAGTCAGAGCAGTGCTCATATACTGTGCATTGAATAGTCACCTGACAAACGGTTTAAGAAAAAGCCATTTTTCTCTTTGTACAGACCGAAGAGTTGGCACTACCTTTCCATGAAGTGTGTCCCATTAGCAGCCCGACAGGACCCGTTCTTTTCATCAGTACTGAAAGAGGTGGGATCTCTGACGTGCTTGCTTTGTACAAAACAGTGTGCATGTAGACGTGACTTCCCTGTCAACAAATGTATGCCTTCAATGTTGGATGGACTGGCATCATGGGGCTTTTCCACACGTTTTTTTTTTTTTTTTTTGACATGTTTGAACAAAGAGGCTAACACATATGTCTAGGCTGTATGTCCATCAACACTGGAACATCTGTTCACTTGGGTTGGTTTTCTAAGCAAGGGTCTGCAGTATTTCAGGAATGAGGGAACCAACATAGGAAAACATCCCACTCAGAGCAGATTAGGTCATAAGTTTGTGGCCCTTGTCAATGTATAGATCAGTCTATATTTAGGGGAGAACACGATTTTTCTTTTATGCACTAAAAACATTCCCTTTCTCTGGGATGGTCTTTACTTTGGAGTGTTCTCTTGGGGATCTTGTACAGAGCACAATTTAACACACTGTTAAAGAGAGAGTACATACAACATTAGTTATACAACATTTAAGACGCCTCCCTTTATATTAGCACTTTTTGTAATGCCTGCTTTGAAATAGTCAGTTTGATTTTTCTCCACAAAAAGAAATGTGAATTGTTGTCCGCAGCCTGTAGACTGCCTTTCAGAACTTAAATTATGTCTTTTTGAGTTCTTTAGAGGCTTCCTAGCGATTTGTTTTCTGTCAAGTCAGTCTCTTCTTCAGTATTAAAAATATATAAGTGCGTATCTTTCTACAACCTGTTGGCCTGTTGTGACACAGATCATAAAAGGTGGGAGGTTGCATATAAACACTCTATATGAACAGTTATTTATGATTGGCAGCACAGCTTTAGTGTCCTTTGATGATATATTGAATGTGAATATATGAACAAATGCTTTTAATATACATGTGTTGGATCTGTTCTTGTTACAAAATAAATACAAATATCTTTTTTTATTTTCTTTTTTGTTATACTATACTTGAAACTCAGTCGCTGTTATGTGAAGCAGGTCTGCTATGTAAATTTATAGTATTGTTTATTTCAGACTTTCTGTAGTTTTATCTGTCAGATCATTAAAGTGAGCTTTGTGAAGCTTGCAATCCAGGGATTTAATATGTCCATCCTTCTTGAACTCTTTATTTTGCTCAGCATGCCTCTTTTGTCAGCCCCCGAGAATCTTGCCCTAGCAAAGTATTTCTGAGGTCTTTCCCTCTGCCATCTGACAGGACTTTGTCTGTGTCCTGCTGATTCAGGTGCTTTACTGGTATTGGAGAAGTCATGAAAGCCTTTGCCTCCTGGGTCAGAATGGTGGTGTGGGGTTTCTCAAACTCCAGCATGTGGTCTTTCCAACTGAATAAGGCTCCCCCATTACATGCTCTGGCCATTAGTAAAAGGAGCAGAGCTGATACCGCCAACAGGACTGCTGGGGTCAGGTCTGGTAAAGGATCTTGCATGGACATCTCCTTGGTCCTTAGGTGGACACATGAGTTGTCATTTGGCGCCAAGTGTAGACAAACTTTGTAGTGAGTGCCTGGTTGCAGACGGGTTAGGTTGAATCTCCTGGTACCAGCTAGAATTCGAGTGCTGTGCCTATGATAGTCTTCTAGACTACCATTGGCCACCCAAGATAAATGGGCAGTTGGGATGTTACGGCTTGCTTGCCAGGTCAGTAAAGCATACCTTTCTTTGACATCTTGAACTTCAAAGCTATCCTCTGTCTTTTGAATATTTGCATGAACCTCGTCACCCCCCTCCACCTGTAGAGTCAAGCTTCTAGTATCAGCTCCCACTAGGTTCTGTGCAACACAAGTGTAGAAGCCGGCCTCTTCAGCAGTGACTCCAAAAATCTCTAAGGTGCCTTCTGTGAGAACCTGATAACGCCCATAGCTGCTGGATGAAGTCAGTCTCACGCCTTTGGGAATGACCCAGTAGATACTTGGCTCTGGCTCTGCTAGTGCTCGACAGTGCAAGGCTACGTTGTCTCCATATTTGACTTCAATGTAAGTGGGGAATGTGCTTGGGGCAATCAAGGGCAGGCAGCTGTCTGCCATCTCTCTGAATGAGACTTCTTTAACTCGCCGGGCTTTCAGCTCAGGAGGCTCAGAACAGAATGTGGATTGAGGCTCAATGAAACGGACTGGCTTGTCATTGTCGGCTCCCACCCAGCGGATCAGGCAGTCACAGCGAATGGGATTGGTGTGCAAGCTGATTTCTTGAAGGCTGGGCAGCGACCTTACTGTCTGGCTATGCAGGGCACTCAAGGCATTACTGTTCAACATTAGACTTTCCATACTCGACAACTTTTGGAAGGCCTGAGGGTGGATATAGGAGAGCCGAGGATTGTTTGTGATCTCCAGTTTGGTCAGTTCAGGCAAGTTTTCCATTGCTGAATGCTCAATAGAGATCAGCTCTTCCATGTTGTTTAAGCCAAGCTCCTTGAGGTGAAGCATATTTCTAAAGTCTCCCCTCTGCACTAGCTGAATGGGGTTCTTGTTCAAGTCAAGGAACTTTAGACCTGGCAACTTTTGCAATGCCTCTTTTGGAACCTTTATTAGGTGATTATCATAAAAGCTAATGCTCTCCAGATTTTGAAGCCCCTCTAGCGCTCGCTCCGAGATCTCGCGTAAGCCCATGCCTGCCAAGACAAGACTACGCAAAGAGCCTAGTGGTTTAAAATTTAGGTCCTGAATAGTGTCCACAGGGTTTCCACCAATCATGAGCACCTCCAGTTTTGGCAAAGCATGGAACCAGCGCCGGTCAATTACAACCAATCGGTTAGAGTTGAGATGAAGCCTAAGAAGTTTATCCAGACCCTTAAAGGCCCCAGGGGTAATGCTTCGAAGCCTGTTGTGATTTAGGTACAACTCCTGCAGTCCAGGGAGACCAAAGAAAGCTGCTTCTGGGAGGTGTCTCAGCTGGTTTTCCTCCATGTGTAGGCTTAGAAGAGCTGGGAGGTCAGTTATTCTCAGGTTGTGGGTACTGGTAAAGCTGTTATGTGAGAGATCCAACTCTGTCAGATTGACAAGGCCCTGGAGTTCACTCTGGTCCACAGAACTGATGAGGTTACTTTGCAGCCGGAGAGTTTGTGTCTCTTGAGGGAGGGAAGTGGGCAGCTGGATAAGTAGCAGGTCATTGCAGTCTACTGTAGGAGCCTCTCTGTACACAGACTGGGGAGAGTACCAGGGCTTGATTTGGCAGACACACTGGTGAGGGCAGGGCACTCTCCATGGCATGGATTGAATGACAAGGGAGCTTGCGACCCCAAGCAGCAGATGTGTGTGCAGAAGAAATATTGCAACCTGTCCCATTTTCATAATGTAACTGATATAATTTGATGTAGATTCACTGTGAGCTAGACCCTTCAGTCTGCTTTTAATAACAGTCTCTCACTTATCAAGTTCATGTGACAGGAGAGCCAAGGGTTTAGTTGAATTTCATGAAATAAGTTGTCTCAAAGATGAAGCGTTTCTTCATCTCCAGTCTTGTGAAGTAGTTACACGAGTATCACAAAGTCCCCTTTCTGCCCCCTTCAGATGGCTTTAATTCTCTCCAGTCTCACTCCATTGATCTTACATCCTAGCACAGCAGAGTAAGTTTTAGGATTGGTTTAGGGGTACACCTGGAAAATACAAAAAAAAAAAATACAACACTTAGTCACAGGAGAGATTACCCAGAAATTATATCATGAGGTTTTATAATTACATTTGCCAGAGCATGCTGTATGACTGCTGTAGCTTCATTTATTGTTTCACTTTTCACTTTGTTCGCAACAAACACGTTACAGTTGTCCTTCAATAATCTCCTTACATTACAGGCATTTTTTGTAAATAAAACTAGCATACAATATAGTTGTTTAGTCATTGTTATAAATTGTTGCTGTGAAGAATGTAGAATATCTTGGTTGCTATCAAAACACTTTGCTTGCTTCTCAGCCTATATATTGTAAAGAGCTTAGTTCTGGGACATTCCAGTTGATTTTCACTGCACGTCTTGTAGATGCCGGAAAATGACTACTGGGAAAATACGAGAGAAATGCAGGCTGAAATTTAGTGAGCCTAATTCATGGCTTAGGATTTAGCTCTGCAAATAATCAGGGCCCTGGTATTACTCATGCTGGAGGCTTGTAAGGAATGGGGAAAATATGACATGTTTTTGGCTAAATTCACAAGACGTGAACTCGGAGGGGACATAAAAATGCATTAAGGGAAGAAACTCTGACTGTGGTCTAACCTACTTTGTTTAAACTTTGTGACACTGTGTGTAGAGGAAATCTTTCAACTGTCTACTTTGGATTTAGAGCTTCTCTACTTTTGGAGAAAAGTAGAAACCCTTTTCATAGTTAACTTTCCGAACATCAGCTTGGGAGTTAATGCAATATCACTATTGCACTATATATTGCCATGGTCTGGCTTAGTTCCTGTTATTAGTATATACTCTCACCTACACACCCTTTAAAATAACCATACTGTATCTTTGAAACAAAAATATTCATTGTATCAGATAACATACATAACATTGCATAAGTCTAGACAACAATGCATATTATATTCTTTTCTGGAGATAACTTTGGTCCCTTCACAGCACCTTAGCAATGCAATATTCATGCTTCATTTAGACACCATATCTACATGGTAGAATGGCAGAAGTACTAGCTCTGATTATAGCATCCACCCTTTTCCTCCCTTCCTCAAAGCTCTGCCACAGTAATCCATCCTTCTCCTGAATGCCCAATTAGTCCTAATGTTCTCTCTGTCTCTCTTTTGTCCTCCAGGGATCTACCTGCCGGTTCAGAGACTGTTTGTGCTTCCTCTTCACTCTCTCTCAGCACACTGGCATGGAGGGATAGAAGAACTAGCTATCAACAAGCTATCAACGGGCCTATGTGAGCAAGCCTTGATCTCTCCCCCGCCACCCATCAGCTTGTGCACTTCACCTTCAAGCTCATTTACAAAGTGTCAACTTCTCAAGCAGAAGCTTGGCCCTCATGATGCACCCTGTTACCTTGGCCCAGCTGGTCCTGGGATGTTTTACGTACTGTCAATTCCCTGCCTGCTTCGTAATGGGTTGTGAGGGTGTCTTGAGTGCCCCTAATGTGAGGTGAATGGAGAAGTTTGCGGGTGGGCTGCTCGCTTGTGCATACTGAATAATGCATTTGCAGAGTTCGCCCACTAATCTTTCTTTTCACTGCTTTTCGCTCTCATTTTAGCCAGAAAGAAGCACGCAAGGCTGGGCAAAGTGCAGGAGGCCTCCAGAAGGAAACAGCTGTTGTGGTGCCATGCAACAGGTGGTCCCATCTTGTAGGTACCATTTTATCATCTCTAAATAAATGTATTTTCACTTCTTGCTGCCATAATGCCATTAAGGCTAGATATCAATACAGATTTCCAGATTCGGTTCTGTTCTGTTTCACAAGCTCTTTGATTCTGATATTTCAGTCTCGTGTCCATTTTGCTTACATATAAAATATATCAAATTCATTCAGACCTTTTAATATGAGTCATTTCACTTGGCGGCCATCTTTGAAATGCCTCTTAGGCATGCAAGTGCAGCTCCTATCTCTTTGAATTGGGAAATATCATATTCTCCAAAACTCACCAATTAAATAATTACGATTACGATCAAATAAAAATGGGAGGCACGCGGATGTCCGCATAGAGCCTCCGCGTACACCCTCCGATGACAATTTTTACGCCATGAGGACTCTAGCGGACCCTCGCGCACTCGCGGACATGGAAAGTATAACACTATAGCTTAACGGCAGCTGCAGTGACACAATGACTTTACCAATCGACGATTGGGTCTTATTTAGAAGGCGGGACTTATTCGTGTTGCACTTTCCCCCATTCATAATAATAATACGAGTGCACCGTCTTTCTATATATAAAGTCTTTGAGTCTTTTTCAATGAGTCTTTAAAAGGACTGGCTCAAAAGTATCTTTTGGTTGTGACTGAAGCTATAGTGGCTGCACTCTGTTTTTGATTTACTAAAAAGAAATGGTGTAAAAGGGTGGTGAATGTGTACAAGAGTGGTGAATGTGTTTCTCCGGGTTTTTCGAGTCAGATGCTGTGATGTCTGATGCAGCCTGCACAAATGAGAATGGGTCTGACATGTTTCAACGTGGCTTTGAAAGCTTCCTTTTCACAATAATCGTCTTTTTGTTGACCTTAACAATGGATTGTGCAAGCTACTATTATCTCTCCTGGGCAACAAAGAATATAATGGCAAGACATGCTTAAAGACATTTAAAGACCAATGAAACATACAATCCTGTCACTACCCTGACAAATGCATCCCTGCAAAAGCATTTTTCCCCCCTGTCAGATTCTTTTCAAACCAAAATAAAACCATGCTTTGTTTCAGTTTAATCACAATTTATGTTCTTGATTTGCTTTGCAGATTGCAGGGATTAACCGAATTTGCTGCCACCAGTTTCCTCACGGCCCTGATGTTCATTCATGGCATGATTGCTGATAGGGGAGTTTACGAGCCACCTCTGGCTGCATGCTGATGCCTGGATCTCTGTGCCAAAGCTCCGCCTGTCCTCTCTTTCAACGACTCATTTCAGAGCTTAACGGTGAGTGGAAAAGAAAAAAGTTCTGTTTGCACTCTAGCTTTAATGCAGATTTGCCAGACTCTATGAATAATTCTTTGTGGTTGCACACACCTGGAAACAATTGCCTGGTTCTCAAAGGTGGGTTTGTACATTGCATTAACGGCTGTTTTGGGTCGAACAGTATTTATGTTTGTTTACTCTGTGCCAAAGTAATAACTTCACACCTGCTTTATTTATTTAATTCCTTTGCTTTTGCATGCTTTTATCTCATTATAATCCAGTGCATAATCCATAACATCACAATTTTTTTTTGTGTATTATATCATGGTTTTCTTATTCTTTGAAAAAAAAAGTGTATGCTGATTAATGTTTCATCAAGGGACTGAAATGACTGGCAGTATTAATCATTTATGAAGCATGCTTCAGGTTATGAAATAGAAGGGAATATCTGAATCAATGTAGAATCCATAAATTGTTATGGGTTTGTAATGAAAGGATGTGAATGGTGGTCCTCTCTTTCAACTGAATACAGAACACTCTGCAAAGAGTTAATGATGTTCACGGATACTGAATGGACCCGACAGTCTTAATTAGTTTAAGACAAGACTCAAAAAGAATACTTTAGAATTTGTCTTACCACAAACTCCAATCCTGACCCCATATTCGAACACACTTGGACATGGCACTCTTATACACATTTGTTTATTTTAATTATAGATGCAATTACATTAGATACAAAATAAGACATCTGCGCACAAATAATGCTTTTCTCAAAACGAACTTAATCTTTCTTGGCCATGTTTTCATTCCAATTACTACTTTTTGAAAAGTGCTTGTGCAATATTTCTTAAAGATAAATGCCACTTGCTTTGGTATTTTATTGTATAAAGGTCCTAGATCACATAATTTTCACAAATTTTAAAACTGTTTTTGTCTAAGATGTTTCATCAGCTGAAAAATCAGGTTGTTGTTAAACAACAGTATAATCCATTGAATGCACTGTATTTCTATCCCTCACAGACTCGTTTTCATTCCTGTCAAAAATGAAATATGGCACTACCCTGACTAAGGTCTATGCAATGACATTTATGTACATATGCATAAGTGTTGCTTAAATGTCCAAAAACACTTTGAGGCCACTAAATGTCGCCTGCTTTTATATTGTTTTACATTGTCTTCGCATAAGCAGCACTTTTATTTAGTAGATATCTTTTAAGATAGTAATTTGTCTTGTGTGTTTTTCTGTAAGAGTGTGTGTGTGTGTGTGTGTGTGTGTGTGTAACATTGGAATTGAATGGAAGAACTTAACTGTCTGTCTCCTGCTGCTTTCACCTGCACTGACCTTGCCAGCCTATTTTCTGCCAACTCTAATATCAAGCTCCGACAGCACAACCTGACTCTACTGCCACACATACTGTCTCTCTCTGCTTTTCAAAACTTTAGTTTGATCTCTTTTGCTTCCAGTGGCCCAGACTTTACCTGGAGTAACTTGCACAAGAGTCTATCAGCGTCACTTTTTTTTAAAAAAGCAGTGAGGACTCTTATGACTGCTTATGACATCACGGAACTTCTTAGCTCATGGTTAGATACGATATATGATATAATATGATGTGAACTAGGTGATACATATACAACTTGTAATCTAAAATCTATTCTATATCTATATATACACATATACATACATTATTATGGGGGGCCAAACAGGAAATAATTCAATGTAAATTTGAATATATAGTTAAAACTGAATATTTAAATGTAAATCCTGAAATTATAGTTATAACTCTGTATATACTGTGTGTGTGTGTGTGTGTGTGTGTATGTATGTATATACACACACACACACACACACACACACACACACACACACACACACACACACATATATATATATATATATATATATATATATATATATATATATATATATATATATATATATATATATATATATATATATATAAATAATTTTTTTATATAATATATATATATAAATAATATATATTATATATATATATATAAATAATATATATTATTTATATATATATATATATATATATATATATATATATATATATATATATATATATAATATAATATAATATAATATAATATAATATAATATAATATACGCACACGCACATACATGCATACACACATACATACATAAATTCTTACATCTAGCAGTGAATAAATGTTGATGTTGGTGACACTTTTTCTTAGGATCTGTGTGAACGACCCCTAATAGTGTTCATAAGCCTCTTTGCGTAATTATAATTCACCTGATGGAGTCATTTAGAGAGTGAATTAAAAATTTGTCCTTAAAAGCTGTACAGAATAGCTGCACACAGATTATAACGATTTGCTTGTCTATCCATCTTCAAATCACGGTGACGTAAATGACATTTGATTATTAATATGTAATGCCTCTGGCCTTTCTTCTTCAAGTTAATTGACATATTTTGTGACCAGAGTTTCAAAAAAATGATCCTCCATTATAAGAGATTTCATACTAAAGCGACAGGTTGAATAGATATTACAAATAGATATTATCTGATAGTCACACTGTTCATCAATTAAAACTAACTGACAACGCAGCATACTAAGGATTACCTATATATATTACCTATTACCCATATGCCCATCACATTGCTCTTTATATGCTGGATAGATGCAAACTAGGATGGCATGGAGGTTCCAGGTTTTACTCTACCCTACTAAAACCTTTAATAAAAAAAAAAAATGCATCTGTTGTTTTTTTTTAAAGGGAACAATGGAAAAGTGATAGACTGACTGTGTGCATGAGAGAACATATCGCCTCTGTTACTTTTCTTGACTAATAACGACAATAACACCTACACAGCAATAAAAAAATATCACCACTCATTATAATGCATTGACAAAATGAAACCTCCTGCTCAACAGATGCTTGTTCTGTATTAGATGACACAATCATAAATTCATAAAGTAGTAGGGACAAAATTTACCATGGCAAACTGTGGTGGAGACTCATCTATGCTAATATCCTGCACAATAGTGACCAGATTTCCCATATTATCCAAAGCTACTGCTTTTCCAGCATCTGTTTGTGTTTATTTGGTTGCAAGTAATCCTTATTTGTTCCAGTCTTTGCAAGAGTTGTTTGTTTTTGTGGTATGTGCACACACATCACTTATGTATACGCAAGCTTGGCTTATTCCAAAAAGTAAGATCCACACCTGGTTTCACTAACCCTAGAGACAAAGAAGATAGCTTTTGAATAATAACAAGGGGAACAACACCTGAAGCTGCAACTGCACAAGTTAATTGAATATTCCTCTTTATTCTCAGAAAAGGCTCATATGAAACATGGAGAAGAGCCCTTGAGCATGCCAGCATTGGATTTACCCAGGGCCATCCAACGTTGTAAACATCAACTTGGTGTCGTGGTGACTCAAAGCCAGGCTAATCCACCATCACCACAGATGGAATCTGATTGGGGATTTTCATCTTTGCCTTTATCAGCATGAGTCTGTCTTACCAAGGCTTTGGGCAATTCCTCCAGGGGATGGAAGGGTGAGCACCCTTGTATTATCATGACTTCAAAGGAACTTCACAGCCTGAAAGGGTCCTCACTGAAAAACTCTCTGATTAGACACGTCTTGGGATGAGACCCCCGAGCCCACCTGCATTTGAAGAGAAATGAGTGGGCTGTTTTTAATGGCTTTTCTGTGTGCTACATGGACATCTTTAATCATGGTGCATTTTGTTTAGTTGCAGCTGTTTTTAAATGCAAGAGCTTGTCCTGTGTGAACGACCCCTAATAGTGTTCATAAGCCTCTTTGCGTAATTATAATTCACCTGATGGAGTCATTTAGAGAGTGAATTAAAAATTTGTCCTTAAAAGCTGTACAGAATAGCTGCACACATATCACAGATTATTACGATTTGCTTGTCTATCCATCTTCAAATCACGGTGACGTAAATGACATTTGATTATTAATATGTAATGCCTCTGGCCTTTCTTCTTCAAGTTAATTGACATATTTTGTGACCAGAGTTTCAAAAAAATTATCCTCCATTATAAGAGATTTCATACTAAAGCGACAGGTTGAATAGATATTACAAATAGATATTATCTGATAATCACACTGTTCATCAATTAAAACTAACTGACAACGCAGCATACTGAGGATTACCTATATATATTACCTATTACCCATATGCCCATCACATTGCTCTTTTATAAAGCAGTTTTATATGCTGGATAGATGCAAACATGAACAAGAATTATTCCATCCTTACCGCAGCATCCCCCCCACCTGCACCTCAGGAGAGTGTCGTATATTCTCATTCACCTTCCTGAGGAATATTGACCTTTGTAATAATTAGATGAGTGCTGCAGCAGCGAGTTGATAGCAGCTTTGGTTTTATTTTAGAGTGGGACAAGAAGCCGTTCACCCTTTATAGAGTAACAGAATGTGTAATCTAGACCAGCTGTTTTTTGTGTGTTTAAATGTGTTATATGTGCTTTACTAATAAAAAGTTGTGATATCTCTCTCTCCCTCTCTTTCTCTTTCTGTTGTTACCCTCTGCAGAGCCACCATCATTTATTTCTTGGAAGGAGCTATTGCAGTGCTCGCTGCAGAGTTGCCATGGAGATCTGCCTCCGTGTTTCACAAGGTCAATATGAAAGTTGAAGGAGCTCTGCATAACATGTCTGCTCCTTCTCACAGGCGACTAACAATATTGTAAAACATTTGAATTAATACTTGTTTTTTTTTAATCAATTGTTTTACATTTAGTTTTTTAAGCAGATCTTTTTGAGCATATATATATATATATATAACTTGCATTATAACCAGATTACAGTCATTATGAAGCGGCATATTTTGTCAGTTTGCAGCATTTAAAAGGACTATTTTACTTTCATAATCTGAGCTATGCAATGAGGAAAAGTGTAGGGTGTGAATTTTGCCCATCAGCATATTTGAGACTTGGTAGATGATTAAGTCCCCATTTATAAAATTGCAGGTTTCAAAGCATTGTTACATTTACGTGAAGATGCATTTACTCTTGATTTATCGTTTATTTAAACATGTACCTGCTAGTAAAACTATTTTCTTACTATGTAATATCAACACAACTGTTGTGAATATTATATTATTACTTGACATCAACACCCACCAAATGCGGGTGGATTTCAGCAGTAGCGTGTAGCGCAGTCACTTTGGCAGGTTAAGTTTATTATATAATATAAACATTTTTCAATTATAGTCTTTTAAAAAGTTAATCTGAAATAATAAACTAAGTGCAATGTAGTGCTAGTATAAAAATATAGCGCTCTCTCGTCTCTCAGACAGCGAGTTGACACACAAACGCACCTCCACTCTGCTGACGGCTTGGAGCTCACATCTGCGAAAGCGTCTAAACCAGGGTTGTTCACTCTCATGCATTTGGCGTGAGACACGCTTTCAGGCTCTGACTCACGTTGCCCAAGTAAATCTCATTCCAAATTGGCCCTGCTTTTGATATGAAACAAAGGCTCAGCTTTCAAATTTTGGAAGTTTTAACACGAAATTCAAACAATAAATACAATTTATTTTGGCACACTTAATGTGGCATAACAGATCGCTGTAGCTCCTTAATTAAAGCCAGAGCCTTTAAAAAACAGAGTTGCGACATGCTTTGATCTCGCCAGCCGCCGCCACGCAGTCACATGGTTCATGGAGCTCTCAATAGATCCAAACAAACCAGCGCTGTCAATACATTTGAATGGCTTTAACAACAGCTAGATAGACAACAGCTTCACTATACAGGTATTTGCAGTAATTTTTGGTAAACATTACAGCATAGTGTGCATTTGATCTGCAACATTTACAGTATCGTTTTATTCTCGAGAGTGATGGAGAAGCAACTTAAATAAATGTTCTAGCTATATTTTAGTTCAATAATATTTATTTAATATTTTGAGGAGATCTTTTGGTACTAAATTCTATTTGAGCAATAATTATGATCCAATAATGACCACTTAAAATATATATATTTTTCTAAGATTTTTATTATTTACACTCACTTAAAGGATTATTAGGAACACCATACTAATACTGTGTTTGACCCCCTTTCGCCTTCAGAACTGCCTTAATTCTACGTGGCATTGATTCAACAAGGTGCTGAAAGCATTCTTTAGAAATGTTGGCCCATATTGATAGGATAGCATCTTGCAGTTGATGGAGATTTGTGGGATGCACATCCAGGGCATGAAGCTCCCGTTCCACCACATCCCAAAGATGCTCTATTGGGTTGAGATCTGGTGACTGTGGGGGCCATTTTAGTACAGTGCACTTATTGTCATGTTCAAGAAACCAATTTGAAATGATTCGAGCTTTGTGACATGGTGCATTATCCTGCTGGAAGTAGTCATCAGAGGATGGGTACATGGTGGTCATAAAGGGATGGACATGGTCAGAAACAATGCTCAGGTAGGCTGTGGCATTTAAACGATGCCCAATTGGCACTAAGGGGCCTAAAGTGTGCCAAGAAAACATCCCCCACACCATTACACCACCACCACCAGCCTGCACAGTGGTAACAAGGCATGATGGATCCATGTTCTCATTCTGTTTACGCCAAATTCTGACTCTACCATCTGAATGTCTCAACAGAAATCGAGACTCATCAGACCAGGCAACATTTTTCCAGTCTTCAACTGTCCAATTTTGGTGAGCTCGTGCAAATTGTAGCCTCTTTTTCCTATTTGTAGTGGAGATGAGTGGTACCCGGTGGGGTCTTCTGCTGTTGTAGCCCATCCGCCTCAAGGTTGTGCGTGTTGTGGCTTCACAAATGCTTTGCTGCATACCTCGGTTGTAATGAGTGGTTATTTCAGTCAAAGTTGCTCTTCTATCAGCTTGAATCAGTCGGCCCATTCTCCTCTGACCTCTAGCATCAACAAGGCATTTTCGCCCACAGGACTGCCGCATACTGGATGTTTTTCCCTTTTCACACCATTCTTTGTAAACTCTAGAAATGGTTGTGCGTGAAAATCCCAGTAACTGAGCAGATTGTGAAATACTCAGACCGGCCCGTCTGGCACCAACAACCATGCCACGCTCAAAATTGCTTAAATCACCTTTCTTTCCCATTCTGACATTCAGTTTGGAGTTCAGGAGATTGTCTTGACCAGGACCACACCCCTAAATGCATTGAAGCAACTGCCATGTAATTGGTTGATTAGATAATTGCATTAATGAGAAATTGAACAGGTGTTCCTAATAATCCTTTAGGTGAGTGTATATTACAATTATGGCCAGTTTCACAGACAAGGCTTAAGTCTAGCACCAGACTAAAATGCATGTTTGAGCTGTTAAATGTAATTTATTTCTATGATGAAGCTGAAATATTCAGCAGGCATTACTTCAGTCTTCAGTTTCACATGATCCTTCAGAAACCATTCTAATATGCTGATTTGGTGCTAAAAAAAACCCATTACTATTATAATCAGTGTTAAAAAAAAAAAATGCTTTTGTTTAAATACTTTTTTCTGGATACTTTGATTAATCGAAAGTTGAAAAGAACAGCATTTAATTGAAATATTTTGTCAAATTAAAAATGTCTTTACTGTCACTTTTGATCAATTTAATGCAGAAATGTATGAATTTCTTGCACACACACAACAAAACTGTTGGTAGTGCAAATATACAGTAGCACATTAGGACTTGTTTACAATTGTGACTAAGAATGGACCACATACATTCACTAAATGATTAGAAATGTTTAATTGACACAGTCATTATTTCATGTTGGTTTTTAAGTTAAACATTAAACTATACTTGAGCATTACTAGCCACATAATTGTATCTATCAGTAGCTCTATCCTCATGTAGTTGTCTACCTCACTTATTTTATACTGTACTCCATAGCTTACAATATATGATGACAGAGAACTGACAACCTAAACTGGTGTCCAAGCATGAAAGAAACGGGTATCCTGGATGGAGATGCAGAATGACAGCAGGGCTTACATTTAGAACATTTTTCTTAGATTTTGTTGAAGGCATGTGGTTTATAACTCTTTTCATTCTAGTTCAAAGATACAATGCTAGGTATTTGTTTCCGTTACAAAAGAACTCTGGCCTGAGGTTTTTCATTAATGAAAAAGTCTTTCACACGTGGAGTAAACATCAGCTCTTTAAACATCTTTCGTATTTCATCTTTTATATTTTTAGGAACGCCCTGCAGTGATTCCTGAATACTATATGCATATTCTTGATCAGCATTTTCACACCTTTTTCTTTTTTTTTAGGAGGGGGTTATGCTGATTACATTATTTTCTCTCTTACTAAATGTGAACAGTGGCTGCTTGATGCACTGTGTTAATATAAATGTGTTAATGTCTCTGACATATCTTTTTTTTCTTTTCATTTGGTCTGTCTGGGATGTCTGTTAAGAGCTGTGATGTTATTGAGAGACAGATGGAAATGCCAAAGAAAGTGAAACTTGAATATCAAGGATAAATCAGGGGTTAAATTGAACTGGAGCAAACCAGAACGGTGTTTCATCTCCATTTAGAGGGTGTACTCACTCGAAAAAAAACTTCATTACGTTACATTAAACATTATGCTTCTAGTCAGTGGCTGTCAGTTTTCCATTCCAGTGAAACTGTCTGGTAGACATCCACTGATATGTACATTAGTAGCAATTTTGTTAAGTTATGTAAAAAAATATATGCAGTATATGTACACTATCGTTCAAATGTTTGTTTTAATGTTACACTTATTTGATCAAAAATACAGTAAGTAATATGACAATGTAGAAAATGTTTTCTATTTAAATATATTTCAAAATGTAATTTATTCCTCTGATGGCAAAGCTGATTTTTCAGCATCATTACTCCATCATTACTTCAGTGACACAATTGTGCTGCTTAAATGTTTGTGTGGAAACTGATTCTTTGATTCTATTTAATAATTTTAAATAGAAAGTTCAAAAGAACAGGATTTATTTGAAATAGAAATCTTTTGTAACATTGTAAATGTATTTTGTGTCACTTTAATGCATTCTTGCATCCTTGAATAATTTTACAGTAAATGGTAGCGCTTTTCACAATACATATCATTTCAAAGCAGCTTTACAGAAAATGCATGTGCCTACATTACAATTTAGAGGGATCTGTTATCAGAGGTGGTCCAAGTTATGAATTTCAGAAATGTACATATACAAATCACACAGTTAGCTAGCAATGTATTAATAAACAATGTATTCATTTAAGGCAGAAACTGGACTAAATTATCACTGGACCAATATCACTTATCACTTATCATTTAACAATATTATCATTTTTAACAATATTATTGATCTGATTATTGATTTATAGATGAAATTAACTAATTTAATCATTGTTGATCTTTGCAATGGAACTGAATCAACACTGAACTGACTTCAGCTGAACAACAGCCGAAATGCATACTTTTTACCTGTTATCATTGTAAAGCTTCTTTGAAACAATCTGTATTGTATAAAGCGCTATATAAATAAAGGTGACTTGACTTGAGTATTCACTTCTCTCTTGTTCTCACCAGGATGACGACAAACTTCTGCTGAAAGGATAAATCCATTTTCAGCTGAAAGAAGGGGACAAATGAAACACCCAAACACTATGTGGCTGATGCGTTCAAATGCGCAGCACAGTTAGACAGCCATTACCGAACCACCTGAATGTGACTCTTTCCTTGCTTTGAGGACAAAAGCAAGGGATCAGCTTGTGCTGTTTGCAGATCATTCAGAGAGAGAGAACATATCCTCAAGCATCCTCTGAAACTAGCTATGGTGGTTAAGTCTTCCATGCTGGTTCCCTGCTGGTGGGAGGATGACTCATGCTCAGAGTGACCTTCTGTCATACCGCCCTCAATAATATTGACAGAGGCTTGCCTGTGGTCCTTACATTCATCTTCATTAGCACTTGGCTTTAAGCATCAATGTCAGTGTCCACTCCTGGGAGGCCTTTACTGCTATCTCTGCTTCTGTCTGCCCTAGACGCCACATCTTTCATCCTCTTCCTGCCATTGCTTAGCTTAGAGGAAGCTCAATCAGACTATCATCCGAGACATGTTTGCCTGCAATCTGCCCTTTTTACTTGGGAAAACTAGGGCAAAGAGGAGGAAAACATCAATCTAGGAAGATAATTGCTTAAAGGAATAGTTCACTTCAAAATTAGAATGTCATCATTTACTCACCCTCTTGTCGCCCCAAACCTGATTGACTTACTTTCTTCTGTGGAACTCAATATATATGTATGTATATACACAATATTGGGACACCCCTCCAAATCATTGAATTCAGGAATTGTTCCAGTCACTTCCATGGCCACAGGTGTATACAATGAAGCACCTAGGCATGCAGACTGCTTCTACAAACATTTGTGAAAGAATGGGTCGCTCTCAGGAGCTCAATGAATTCAAGAGTTGTACCGTGATAGGTTGCCACCTGTGCAATAAGTCCATTTGTGAAATTTCCTCACTACTAATTATTCTACCGTCAACTGTTAGTGTTATTATAACAAAGTGGAAGCAATTGAGAACAACAACAACTCAGCCACAAAGTGGTAGTCCACGTAAAATCACAGAGCGGGGTCAGCGCATGTGCACAGAAGTTGGCAACTTTCTGCAGAGTCAATAGCTATAGACCTCCAAACTTCGTGTGGCCTTCAGATTAGCTCAAGAACAGTGCGTAGAGAGCTTCATGCAATGGGTTTTCATGGCCAAGCAGCTGCATCCAAGACTTACATCAACAAGTGCAATGCAAAGCATTCTAGATCAGACTCTAGACTCTAGAGCAGTGGAGACGTGTTCTCTGGAGTGAAGAATCACGCTTCTCTGTCGGGCAATTCGATGGATGAGTCTGGGTTTGGCGGTTGCTAGGAAAACAGTATTTGCCTGACTGCATTGTGCCAAGTGTAAAGTTTTGTGGAGGGGGATTATGGTGTGGGGTATTTTTTCAGGGGTTGGGCTTGGCCCCTTAGTTCCAGTGAAAGGAACTCTTAATGTTTCAGCATACCAAGACATTTTGGACAATTTCATGCTCCCAAATTTGTGGGAACAGTTTGGGGATGGCCCCTTCCTGTTCCAACATGACCACACACCAGTGCACAAAACAAGGTCCATAAAGACATGGATGAGCGAGTTTGGTGTGGAGGAACTTGATTGGCCTGCACAGAGTCCTGACCTTAACCCGATAGAACACCTTTGGGATGAATTAGAGCGGAGACTGCGAGCCAGGCCTTCTTGTCCAACATCAGTGCCTGACCTCACAAATGCGCTTCTAGAAGAATGGTAAAAAATTCACATAAACACACTCCTAAACCTTGTGGAAAACCTTCCCAGAAGAGTTGACGGTGTTATAATGGCAAAGGCAACTCCATATTAAACCCTACGGATTAAGATGTCATTAATGTCATTAAGATGTAATGGGATGTCATTAAAGTTCATGTGCATGTAAAGGCTGGTGTCCCAAAACTTTTGGCAATATAGTGTATATGTATGTATATATACCCTGTACTGCAGCTCTTAAACATGGTGCTATTAGTGGTATTTAACAAGCAACAAAAACCAATGGTGTTTGGGTGTTCTTCAGGACCTAGATATTATTCTTAATTTCACGGTTTTAGTTCCACAGAAGAAAGTAAGTCATAGAGGTTTGGAGTGACATGAGAGTGAATAAATGATGGCAGTATTTTTAGTTGAACTATAGGCCTACCTTTAATTTTCTATAACTTTGTGTGTCCAGTTTTAAAAGAACAATAGTCTATGTGGTGCTTGTGTTTCCTGTGTGTTTACATGGTTTGTTGCAGGTATTTATCAGTATTTATGTCCTAGTCTGTGTACAGTACATACATATGTTATCGTTTGCTGCACAGAAAGAGTCATCCATCTCCTGTAGTCATCGTCGGACCTACTGTCGATGACCACAACTAGCAGGGCTCTGCCACACATCCACGTATATCCCTATCAGCTTTAGCGCGATCAGACCGGAAAGAACAGGTTAGAATTATCTTTACTTCACGCTGGTAGTCTCTCTTCCTCTTTACCCAATCCCTTCCCCACTGCTGCTGTCACACCCAGAAAGATGAAACAGAAACGCTCTCCTTTGGTGCTTTAAATGAGCTGTGTGTTGATCCAGGAAATGTGCACACTGCCGCCTGCCGTAGTAACATAACATGACCCTGCTGTGAGTTTCAACATCGCTTTCTGCCGGTCGTAGAGGAGGCACCCTCTGCTATTGGTATATCTGTCTTCCCAGCTATTCTTCTATCCTTAATATAATGGATGTTTTTTATTATTATTAAAAAATTTAATAACATTGAAGAAACATTTTTATGAAAAAGTCCTCTTGCAATGTATATTAGACCTCTTTACCAAGTTCAACTTGCCAAACAACTTGAGTTTTTACCAATAATTTAAAACAATATTAATGAAAGGAAATAGGGATCAACATTAAATATGAAACTTTTATCTTTCATATTAATACGTAACCAATTCTATTCCTGTGATGGCTGAATTTTCAGCATCCATGTCACATGATATATCATAAATCATTCTAATATGCTGATTTGCTGTAAAAGAAGCATTTCTTATCAATGTTGAAAACAGTTGTACTGCTTAATATTTTTTTTCAGGATTCTTTGGTGAATAGAAAGATTAAAAGAGCAGCATTTATTTGAAATATAACTATTTTGTAACAATATAATTATCTTTACTGTCACTTTTGATCAATTGAATGCATCGTTGCTTAAAAAACAATGAGTTTATTGCAAAATAAAATATATATTTTTAAATACTGAACGGCTTTTGAGCAGTAGTGTTTTTACAACTAAAACTTACTGTTATGACAACTTATTTTGGTTTTATACAGATAGGGTTAGGGTTATTTTAGTAATATATAATATTTTGTCATGAAGAAAGAAGTGTTTCAGAAAATCCTTGTGTATGTGGCTCTAGTTTTGTATTTTTTCATTTTGACTTTAACTTTAAAATGTGTTGTGACAGAAATCTAAAATAGTTCACTTAAATCAAATGTTGAACAATTGTGTTAAGTTGTTTAAAATGTCATATTTACTTCTCAAATGTATTTTTTCCACAAATTTGCAGCTTGTTGCATAATTTTTTGGCAATCCAAATCAGGATGTCATGTTTTCGTTTGTTTTTAGAAAATTAGCATTTTCAAAACACTGCAGTGCAACCTCACTGCAACCAAAGTGCAATGTGTGAAATACTAGAAAAATTATTTGTGCTTGCTATTTGTGCTTTGTCATTCCACTACAAAGCTTCAGTGCCCCCATTTCTCGGTAACACTTCACAACACGGGTGCACTAATATGCATTAATTCATGCTTAAGTAATGCACAAACCATTTATTAATGATTACTGCATCAGCAACTAATGAAGATTCTATATGATTAATATATTAAGTAATATATGAATTGCTATTAATTAAATATGACATCATGTATTAATTCCCTAATCACATATTATATTAACTAATAATGTAAATGAATGTGTTAACTAACGATTTACATGGGTATCATTATGTTATGACTTTACTTGTGGCACAGGACTATTAACTAATTGTTAAGTAATATGTCATTGTGGTTATGAGTTTTGAATTAATTTTGAATTAGTTAATAGTCCTGTGCCTCAACAAGTAAAGTCATAACATAATGATACCTTTGCAAATCGTAAGCTAATGATTCATTAAAGCAGACAACTGGAAGTTAAAATGCATGGCTTTGACCCATTGTGGTAATTAACAAATTAATTTACACTATTAGTTAATATAATATGTTATTAGGGAATTAATACAATATGACACAATTTAATGATTACTTAATATATTAATCATATAGAATCTTTATTAGTTGCTGATGCAGTAATCATGGTTTAGTTCTTCATGAGTCATACATTACCTCATGATTATCTGTGCATTAGTTAAGCATGAATTGATGCATTTTTCTTTCAAACAAGCATATACACACAAAAACACCTGAAAGTTTGTAATATTTAAGTTCAGCACTTTTTGCATGTGTTTTTTTTTATCCCCTGCTACTGCATTACATTAGATGTTCTAGCCAGAACTTTCCAATATAGCACACTCTGCTTCTGCCTTCCCATCTGATGTTATTCAATCTGTAAATCAAGGCTACAGAATGTCATTGCACTGGAGGCAAAACATGCATCAAATATGCAGAATAATATTAACCTTCTGTTGCTTTTTTTCCACGAGGGTCAGCAGTGAACGAGACTGATCGATTGTTTTTTTGCAAGTTGCCGGGTAAGTATTTATTTTTTCCTTACAAGCATAGCAGCATTGTAGATTGCCTCATTTTAAGAGTGCTTCACCCTTCTTTGTTTCGCCTCCATGGTTTTTTTGTTCGTTTAGCTTGACTGATTCATTGCTTCGAGGTCTCAACTTCATCACCACCTACGAGCTTTACTGATATATATATATATATATATGCAGTGAAGCTTATATCCCCTCTGCATGCTTTCAGCCGCAACTTCACAAGCCAACTTTGCGCTCTTTGTTTCCGTATTTATTTTCATTTTCGTAATAAAATCAGACGCTGCTTCCAGAAGCCACGGCCATCGATCGAGGCTGACACTGATTGATGGCCCATTTTTGCCATTGTGCTGATGGATACACTAAAGCTCCTTATGGAGTTCAGTCTCAGCCCAATGCTGAGATGGTCTCGGTGCAAGGGGTTTAAGTTTGATTAACTAAAACCTCCTGCAGGCCACGGAGAGCCAGACTCCTCCGCTGCTGTGTTATGAACCCCAGTCAGCCATTTACCGACCTACACAATCTTTCAAACCCTTCAGGATGTGTGTGTGAGAGTTTGTGTATCTGTACTTGTGTATTTGTAGCCGTGCCTGAAAACCACTTAATAGACCTTTATACTTCACTTTCGCTTTGAAATACTGCAGTCCACGTCAAACTCTAAGCTTGTATCATGTTTGCTTTGTGTGTGTGTGTGTGTGTGTGTGTTCTTGCCAGCTATAGACTGCCTGTGCAGACATGCCAGTGGGTGTGATATCCCTGGCAGAGTATGTGAAAACACAATGTGGATACAAGGCAAAACTGGCTTGTAGAAAACCTCTTTGGATGAGGACGTTTGAGACACTTGGCTCATTCTGGATATCACAGTCCATGACTGAAGCATGTTCTCAAGAGCTGTAAGAGTCCTGAATGTTTCATCATGGCTTCTGGAGTTTACATGATGCATAAATCCAGGCATTTAATGCCTCTATACACCCAAGCAATACATTTAAGTGTGGTGCATTGATCTAAATTGATTGATCTACGAAGTAATACACTGAATTTAATCATAATACCCAGTGTGTTACAAGGGCGTCTCACATGTCTTGCGAAAGAGGAAAGAAATGCGCGCTTTAGATGAAAAACTTTTATGCTGCTAAAATCTGTGCATGATTTATTCATATTTTCATGCATCCCCTTTCTTGCAGTGTATTATGTATTCTTCAATATACTTGTGTTTTAATGTGCCATGTCCTGTGATGATTATTTGTTAATTATGTAGTATGTTATGCCATTTATATACAGTATAGTAGTTAATTTTAGGATCTGGCTTGGTTGGTCATTATTCTCCTATACATGAGACTTTAATATTTTTTAATTATAATTTTCAGTCCCATAAATATGCATAATAGTTTTGCACATCAACTGCTCATCTGTTTGTGTTAGTTTGTGATATCCTTTAATTTTTTTGTGAATCAGTAATAAATGAAAATATGTAGGACTGTAGAATACCCCATATTTAGATGACGTTTTACTGGTGCTTGGAGGTTGCTGACCCCTTCCTTACCCTCTGTACTTTCCCTCCGGTAAATTACGCCCTTTCCAGTGCCCATTTGGAGTAGGCTATGGAGTGATGTGGCAATAATCCCAGCATGCAATATGGTCCTCTCTCACCTCCAGGCATTGTCGCACAACAGACAAGTGCTACCACTAATAAACTTTTAATTAGCTTTAGAGGAGACAGCTTTAATTTACAACAGGGGATAGAATCTCAGAGAACTGCAACAGCATCACAAAAAAAGGGCTATTGTGAGATTGGAAATTTACATTCATTTATCGCTTTATTTTCTATGCATCTTTAGCATTATAGCATCACAATGACAATCTATACCCCACCTTATGTTGCTGTCAATTATTGATTAGTTTGTTTTGGCCAGAGTCGAGTTTTTCTCTCACATAAATCTTAAATCAGTGTGAACTGAAACCGGAATCTTCCTTGTGCCTTGAGAAAATCTCTTCATCAGTTCCTGTCTATGTTTGCTTGCTGCCCTCCTGGCAGTCTCTGTTTCTATGCCTCCTCTGAGACCAAGGGTGTGTTTTATCCCATCACCTAAGATAATTGAAACAAAGCCATCTAACAGCCTACTTTAGTAATGCTTAAAGGCTCTATCTCTCTGGGCTGCCCTAAGGGGAAGATAGACAAGATGCTAGACTAAAGACTCCCATTTGAGTAAAGAAGCCATATTGTCAGTTGTCAAGCAGATGTTATGTGATCATTGGCCATAACAGAAGAATGCTGCTCATTCAAGTAGTTATTTTCAATTGGCTACAAGTTACTTCAGCTGTATAAAATCACAAACTATTCATCCTGCGTTATGTGCAATATTCAGATTAGTGTGTCCTAAATGCTGAATGGTAGCAGTACATCAAATGCCATTTCAGATGAATACATGCAAGGTTTGTATGCTATTATTCTTATGTTAATGCAATAAATACAGTTTTCTGACATTGTAGTATAAAGCACAAAATGTATACTTATAACTACCAGAATTATATAGTTATATAGGTATTTTTAAAAAGTTATGTGAAATAACATTTTAAAATGTTTTATTTGATTTCTGCTAGTTGCCACAAGCAAAATTTCTCATTTAGTTTAACTTGATGTACTAGTAAATAAAACTTAAATAAAAATTAATAAAAACCAAGACATTAAAAAACAATAATTATTAAAAATGACAAAAAAACACAAAAAAAGTACTAAAACTTTAACTATAAATAAAATGAAAACGGAAAATACAATTAAATGAACACTTATGTTTTTGCTCATTTTTCATGAGCTGAACTCAAATATCTAAGACTTTTTCTATTACACAAAAGACCTATTTCTCTCAAATATTTTTCACATATCTGTCTAAATCTATGTTAGTGAGCACTTCTCCTGTGCCGAGATAATCCATCCACCTCACAGGTGTGGCATATCAAGATGCTGATTAGACAGCATGACTATTGCACAGGTGTGCCTTAGGCTGGCCACAATAAAAGGCCACTCTAAAATGTGCAGTTTTACTGTAAAACCAGTCAGTATCTGGTGTGACCACCATTTGCCTCATGCGGTGCAACACATCTCCTTCGCATAGAGTTGATCTGGTTGTTGATTGTGGCCTGTGGAATGTTGGTCCACTCCTCTTCAATGGCTGTGTGAAGTTGCTGGATATTGACAGGAACTGGAACGCGCTGTTGTATACACCGATCCAGAGCATCCCAAACATGATCAATGGGTGACATGTCCGGTGAGTATGCTGGCCATGCAAGAACTGGGATGTTTTCAGCTTCCAGGAATTGTATTCAGATCTTTGCAACATGTTCTTTTCTCTTTATTTAAAGTTGATATGTTAATATTTAAAGTTACAGAGAAAAAGATTAAGCACAGACAAAGGGAAAAACCTTGACATGCAAATGTTTCCAAATGTTAATGCTTTTAGCTGTTGCATTTAGTGAAGGTGTGCCTTTGTTAATTAGATTGCCTCTTGAAGCTCTCCAGTAAATAACCTTCGCATAGCTCACACTGCAGAGTGATCTGCAAATGGGTCATCGATTGAGAAACCTGACAGATAGCAGGCTGAACCCCCTGGTAAAAGACTGAGGGTCAGAGCGGGACCAGAAGATCTGACAACCCTTAGCCCCGGCCAAGGATGAATTAAGTTAGCTTGCTGAAGCTGCTCTTTTAATCCAGGGCTCTCTGGATTGCAGCCTGTGTGCTATAATGTTAATTAGAGTTAGCACATAAAAGCAATGTCAACCCAGGGGGGTCGATCTGTTCACAGATTGTTTGAAAAATCAATAATAATACCAGAGTGTGGGACTGGATTCCATTTACTTTTCTCTCAGCCCTTTAACGGCCTGTTTGTGTGTAGAGCGGCAACATTGCACCTCGCTCAATAGTTTGAAGTAATACAGAGTATGGCGAATTACAGCTAAAGCAGGTACAAGGAAATAGGAGCTGCTTTTTGTCACTTTAATGCAGCAGATCCCGCAGTATGCTAACAATAGCAGGCTCATGGTAACCAGAAGTGTCACTCGTGAGTGTTACCGCTTAGTTTTCTTCCGCTTATATTTATTTGATTTACCCCCTTGGTTGATTTTCATTATGCATTAGACGCTGTGATGGTGTGTGGTATTTCAAGGCGCCTGCACTAAGTAAGTTCAGCGACTGGTGACAAAAGCCTGTGGTATACTTAGAGTGGTTAATGTCTATAACCGAGGGCATTAATTAGGTATGTTGCTAATGCACTTTCATCTGCTCTAGCATACTAAGGTTTATATCATAATGCATGATAAAAGGACTGGAACAGTGTTCTGTCCTTTGGAAATGCATTTGTTCTGTCCCCTTTCAGTTAAGTGTTAAGCACGTAAAAATGCAATAAATGCAATTGCATCTGAGCCTTAAAGCAACATTGTCAATTCATAATGCTTTTACTGTATTTATCATGCCATGATCCAAGGTCATAAATAAATTAAGTTGTCGAAAGGAAAATGGCTTTTTTTAAACTGAAGCTTACCTGGACAGCAATAAAGGCCAGGGTAATAAAGACCTTCTGAAGCGGATCGATGGGTTTTTGTAAGAAAAATATCCATATTTAACATGTTATAAAGTAAAATATCTAACTTCCGGCAGACTGCTGTCCCTATTCAACTTACGGAAAAAGCGTAACTGGCGCAAAGATGAAGTCTGACGTCGTGTAGGCATTTTGAACTGCGAGAGACGCACTTTCTTCTTCATTTTTTCATATTCCTTGATCTTTTCTGGGGGGTTTTCTTAACAGTTTGTGAAGCATCATGTGCAAATCTGTCACAATGTTTTGGATGCTTTGCAAAGAAGCTGTTATTGAATGATGGATCAGTTAAAAACTATACCAGGTGTTTCTTAAAGGCACAGCCTGATTAATTCAAACAGTTAGAAAGAGTTTGGAAAATTGTCATAAACTAAAACAGATACTCTGAGGTTGAAATGGGTGTGCTTTTCTGCTTCACACAGATTATTCTCTGCACTTGCCTGTCATGCGGTTTTTATTTTGATCATTTTTTGTATGTCCAAAAATCTGCTGAAGCCAGCATAATTACAAGCTCCCCCTGACAGTTTTGTTGCATTTTTGTTGCTGCTGGCTGTTAAATGATTCGGTAGATTTCAGGGGCAATTATGAATTCATGTTTTTCTCTTCACAGTATATTCTTTCTTGCTTGGTGCTGAAGTGATGCACAGTATCCCCTCTGAAATAGTGATGACTCTGCCTAAAGACACACTGGCAGGTACATTGTGGGCCGAAATTGCTTTGCAATAAATCATAGCATCAATACCATTCATCTTCAGCTATGCTCTAAACACTGACTCTTGAGACTTGTCACAGCCACAAGAAATCATGCATTTACTTCCATTTGGGGCTTTTAAATGGCTTTGGCAGTACTTGGTAATTGCATTTCATCAATGAAATGATTTATAGCCCCCATTAGCTATTGAATAAACACAACCTCTTTATATGTGAAACTAAAGCGATAGAACAGTAAACTAAGCAGAACTGAGAGGAACATTTATTTATAACATATGAATGTGTATGTGTAGTACAAGGCAGGCATGAATTCTTCCTCTCAGACACACACTACATATTGCTACATATTGTATTTGTTTTTCAGATTTTCCAGTTGACTCGCAGGTTTTTTGACACAAATGTGATGTGGCGGTAACCTCATGTTATTAACCCTCATGTTGTGTTCAGGTCATTTTGACCCAGAGAAGATTTTCTTTTTCCTGAAAATGCTAGTGTTATTGCATTGGATGGAAACTTAGTGACTTTGTTCACACAAGGTATAACTACTTCACTTACACTTGTGGTGTTACCAGTGAAAAATGACTGGCCAACAAAAAATTGCTTATAAATCTCTCATTATGCTATATTATCACAAAATATTGGATTTAATCTTTTTGTCAACTTGTTTTCTTTCAATTATGACTGGTTTCTTTTTACAACTGAATCTTTTTGCATCTTAATCGTAGGCCTCATTTATCTGAGAGTAGGCAACTAATTGTTTTTAGTGAAAAAAAAAGCATTATTTATGAATATGAAATAAAAAATTAATTTGCTCTATCACACTAGTGTGCTTTAATGTTTAATCAGGAAGTTTGCTTTGAAATGCTTTTATTTTGTACAAAATGGCACATTTTTCAAGTTAGAAACATCACTATTTAGCTACTCCCCAAAACTGTACAAATGCTTAAACATTTGACAATTAAATGTGTTCCAATAATTCTCCATTCATTTATAGGCAGATTCTCAATGGCTTTGACTAAAGCAGAGGAGATGAATTAGCAAAGGTGTCATTTCCTGTCTGTGCCGCTGCCAAGGCCGCAAGATCACTCTCGCTGTTAAGAGAAGTACTGCTGGCTGTAAGTGCTGCCCCGTCGGCCTAACTGGGCCAAAATTCAATTTGCATCAACCAGAAAATCCAATGCTGGGCTTAGAGAGATTTCATCCCTCAAGGTGAAGGAGAGGTGAAGTGGGAAGAGAAAGAGGGAGGGTGGGGCAAGCAGAAAGAGATGGCAGGAAGCCATTGCTATCACCCAGTGGGACTTTCTGAGGTGTGTTTACAGCTCTTTGTAGACACAGATCCTCAGTGTGTGTATGCATGTCAGCTCGCTTTGTGATCTGCATTAAATGGGCTCTGCATTTTCAGTCAGCTTTACCTTCAATACTATGACCTGATATTTATACAGATACCTAACATGTTCAGCTTTGATGCTGACTGAGACATACTGTATATCTGTGGACATACTCAGGCTCCATATTCCAAGTCATAAGATAAATTTGTGTGAGGAAGGCAAATTAATTAGCTCTACTAAAGCATGTCCACCTCAATGTAAAGAATATTAAACATTATTGTAAGCTAAATATTAAAATAAGAAAAAAGTTCACACTGTGTGATTTATAAAGTCACAAATAGTAAATAGAGTTGTGTTTGTGAAATATAAAGTCACATCACAAGATGTAAAGTGGCAATTGGGAAATGTGAAATATAAAGTCAAAATTGTGAGTTATAAAGTCGCATTTGTAATAAAATAAAGTTGTGTTTGTGAGATATAAAGTTAGACCCCAAGATATAAACTGACAATTGGGAAATGTGAAGAAATAGCCACATCACAAGAAGTCTGATATTAAGCCGCAATTGCAAGAATTTAAATCATAACTTTGAGATATAGAGTTGCAATTATGAAAAGTAAAATTGCAATTGGCAGATATAGTCAAAATGACTTTTTTAAACTAAGGCAGAAAAGGGTGTCCATTCATCTCAATCCCAATTTCTGCTATACTGGAATGGATGCAGATCCAAACCAACAGATTTTCAGTGATTAGTAAATATCAGCCCTTTTGCCACACATAGCTATTGTATGGCTCCAGAAGACTTGTAATATAGTGTAAAAGTCATATTGACCACTTGTATGGTGCTATTTTATGCTCCTATTTTGAGCTCAGCAGCCCAGATCCCCGTTTTCTTTTTGGGTGAACTGTCCCTTTATGGTCAACATGTCACATTAGATATGACTGAGTGGCACAATGTGACCCTCAGTGCATTGCATCAAGACACGCTGTTTATAAGATCCAGAAACAGACAAATGAAGAAAGGAAAAGGGATGGCCTGAAGTTGAGAAGAGATTGAAGATGGGAGAGAGAGGCCTATAAATCAGACACCCCCCTACTCAGAAAATGAGAAAAAAACGAAGAGTGCAGCAGTAAAACCCACTGCTCAGCTGCAGTCATCTATCTACACAAGGACGAACCTATTAGAGAGATGACAGAGCCGTGGACTTGGGTCTAACCACTCTCTCCCTCTCTCTGAGTCCCCAGAAGTCTCTTCTGCAATGCTTATTTTTACCAGTAAACACTGTATAGGCCTTGTACGTTGATTTAGGATATCATTCAATGAGAACAGATGGCGACCATGTTAAGCCAGCAAGCCTATTCATTGCTGCCTTCCCATCAAAACGCATCTGCTTCATTAGAAACGAGATGTCTTTGCTTATCATGTAACATCCATTAATCAGAGCTGAAACGGCAAATGAGATGACTTGCACCCACTTTTGTAAGTATGACCTCGGCACGCATGACCACAAGGCCGTGGCGCATTGTCATTTGGATCTCCTCTGACAAGCGTGCAATAATCTGACATGCAGACCAGCTATGACCACACAGGCCAATTAAGCTTTGAGTCACGAGAATTAACAGAGCACGAGGACCCTCTGGCCTTGCCCCCGAAATGGTGACTGTAATTTTACAGAATATCGCAGAAGTCAGAGCTGACATGCATATATTACTTATGTAAAGACCAGCTGTTATTCAGGCACTTATGCACTCACTCAGATGCATTTCTGTAGAACGCATCGAATATATAAACCAGCGTGTGTCGTAATTGCATTTAATGAGGTCTAAATTGGTCTGTGACATCTTCGAATGAGATGATCCTATTAGCGACCAACAGCTTTTTAGAAAATGGAATTGGATTTTCTTGCGCGAAAAAAAGCAAACCTTCGGAGAGTTCTTATTTCTTGGAGCTTGTAATATTGATAAGTCTCAGAGGAACATTGGATAAGAAGCCTACAGCCAACAATTTATTAAACATATTTGAATTAATGACGATGATTGAATTAATCTTTGAGTAAAGCGCAGTAATTCACTTTCATGAGATGTAGTGAGGGTTAGAGAGCATGGTGATTGGTTCTGGGAAGAGGAGCAGATGTACTGCACTACATCGGTGCTTGATTGTATGCTGTTGTCAGCTAGGCTGTTGGCTAACCGCTGAGATAAAAGAGTGTAAGTGGTGATTAAAAGCCTTAATCCAGACTCTGCAGGCCTGGGCATGAATATGAAAGGCCAATGCTGACGTACGGTTTGTAATGCAGAACAAAAATATGTTCTATTGACTATAAAGACTGACTTATTTAAAGCGTAAAATGACTGTGCTAGGCCTATTGTATGTAATTTAAGGTTAGTTATAGTGGGTAAATGACCGAAAGATACATAAGAGGTAGCTGGAGGTTTCTAAAATATTACATTTTTCATTTGTAATGTAGTCTTTGCTCATATAATACAATAGCTCAAAGCGCTTTTTACAACAAAACATAAAATGTTCCTGAAATAGGTGGTTAAGCAGAATAATGTTTTGTCAAACTTTTGTCATGAACAATTTGGTCTATGCCTTGAGTTCAGTCTGCCTAGGAGGAGGTTACCATTTGCTATGCCTGCTTAAACAAAAGTGGATTTAAAATGCGTTTAAAAATATAAAACTGAACATTTTCACCAAACAGAATTGGGTTTCTAAGCAAGCATTAAATAGTGTTCCTCAAAAATGATTTCTGCCCAGAGAGTGCAACAGTCCCCGCCCACTTTTTCATCGACCTTGCTTCCGGGAAGTATTTTCCTAATTCATTTATCCCATAGAGATTTTAATAAAGTCTTTCAGAGCTATAATTCATTAAATAAACAGTAATTGAAAACTGGACAAAAAGATAAAGGTATGAGACTTGATATGAAAAACTACAATCCCATGAAGCATTGCGAGTAAAAGGATGGAGAAATATAATCGATTGATTTAAAGATGTTGGTTACAAAAACAATATATTTGTTTATTGCAAAATATGCACATTATGCATACAAATATTTAAGTAGTTTGAGTAGTAAGTAGTAATTTGCAATGCTTCATTGGAGTGTGCGGGTACAATTCTCTAAATGGTGGAGAATTATGGGTCATGTAGTTTTTCACCAGGAATTCCTCTGTTAAATGCAATTATTTTAATAAATAAGTTAAAAAATATTTTGATGGCTTCAGTAAAAGCATGCACCATTGATTTAACAAGTAAGTCTGTCTCTTAAAGGTTTATTATAATCACTGTTGCACTTTATGGAATTGCTTTGGGGTCATACATGGACTAAACTCTAACAGAAGTTAACAAAATGGGCTGAAATAATTTACAGCACTGTTGCAAATCAAATGAAATGTTGCAGATATGTTCATTTACTTTTCATGTTGATCATTTCTGTTTAAGGTGTTTGGAACTAGCACATAGAAGCAAAGAGGCCTTCTGGCATGGTTGGAGGCCACATAGGATGCCACAACTTTTGAAAATGTCATCCTTGTGAAACGTCGTTCATTTCAGGCGACAGGTCTGAGGTGAGAGAGGCAGGACTGCAGGAGCTTTTGGCTGCTTTGTTGTAAAGATCAAACGGCAAAGGAACAGCCCTGAGATAGAATAACTCCAGCATGAGAGAAAGAGAGAAGAGCTTCCCCTCGCTGTGACACGGTTGAGGTAGGCTGCCACTACAGCATGTCACATACACACATTTCCTGCATTTTGCAGACTCACCAGCCGTCACCTAGCTCACACATGCTCCATTGAAAGATTAATGAAGAAATCTGTCTGGGCCAGAGCAAGTGTGTTTATCAACTCACCAAGATATGAGGGCTAACCGTCAAAGGCTAATTAAACATAATTATTAATCATTGTTGCGCGTCAATTATTTATTTTTTGCTGCAGGAATTTTCAACCGAGGCTGAATTTTCAACAGGATGAATCTAATCCTTCGCACATCATGCCGAAATTATACAGAAGGCTTTTGGATTGCCGCACACGGCCCCTGTCTGCAGCCTCCAACATTTGACAGCACTACATTTTACCATGACTGCCCAGTAATGAGCTGACATTCTCTGGAAGAAAAGAGATTAGTCTTAACTGCCACACACACAATGGTTTAAAGATAAAACTCTTTAAGCCTAATGTAACTTTTTGCATTTGAGTTGCAACACATTTTAAAATGTGGAATGCAAAATGTGCCCTGCATTTATTTGTTAAAAAATAGTAATATATTATTACAATTTAAAATGACTGTTTTCTATTTTAATATATATTAAAATGTAATTTATTCCTGTGATGGCAAATTGAATTTTCAGCATCATTACTCCAGTCTTCAGTGTCACATGATCCTTCAGAAATCATTCTCTAATATGCTGATTTGCCACTCAAGAAACATTTATTATTATTATCAATGTGAAAATGTGTACCAAAATTTTTGTGGAAACCATGCTAAATATTTTTCAGGATTCTTTGATGAATAGAATAGTTAAAAAGAACAGCATTTTTCTTCAATAGAAATATTTTGTAATGTACATTTTATTACGTCTCTTTTAATCAATTAATGTATCCTTGTTGGAAAAAGTATTGATTTCTTCCAAACCATTTGATCAATTTAATGTGTACTTTTGCAAAAAAAAACAAAAAAAACATTTATATATTAAAATGAGAAAAACATCTATGCACTATATTATACATTTCAATTCTCTTTTGTTTTCATTATATTTTAAATTACTATTTTTGTTTTCATTGTTTAATGCATGTTTAAATTTCTCTAATTCTAAGTCATAAGTCATTACATTACAAGTCATAACATAACATTTTATGACATCCACCCTTCCACCATTTAAATAATTATATTTGTAAATATAATTTTATATATTCTTTTTTAAATAACTCAAAATAATTGCATCTCTCTGAACTACTGGTCTCCCCATCCTCCCTTGTATAGGTGTAAATTTTTAGATCTGGTGTAGATCTGTGGTCTTAAGGATTCATAATGAAGATTTGTGTGAGTGTAAATTGACTTAAGACATTGATGTGTCACTGATCTGTTCTCCCAAGGGTTATATTAGCCTGGAACGATCCGGAACAGCACATGCTCTAGTAGTATATAAAGAAAGAAAATACACACTATCTTTATTTAGTGAGTGCATTTGCTTTAAAACATAAAAATTGATTACATTAAGCATTAGGCTTGCCTTTATTAAATGAAAGATGTGATAGCAGCACAAGGCACAGTGTATCCTCAACCCTGATGTATACTGATACATTTTCTATAGTTTTTCACGGAACAGAATCCAGTATTAAGGGGGAAGCTGGATAATGATAACGAGGGCAGATCTAATTGCAGTGAGGCTGGCACACCACCCGCAGATGTCTCACCTACGACTGACCTGCTGTCCACAGTCATGCTGGGATATCTATCTCATTTTTTTTCATGCCATAAAAGCTGTAGGAATATGGGTGTCTATTTCCACACTTTTAGTTCTGTAGTAGGCCTCGGACGACAGTGTGTAATGGCTGAGTTGATCAGACCTTCTAACAAGCTGGCCTCCAGTGAGTCAGCATGCCTGTCCTCTGTCATCACTTTTAATCCCATTTTTAAAGGAAAGAAGAAAAACCCAGTGGAGAAAAATCCATACCCATCCAGAAGGTCCATCCTTATGGCTTATGCCTCAAAAAAGCCACAGGGATCGATGGCATTTGTGTAATTGGCTGGCCAATGGTCTGCGGGACTCCTCACTCTCACTCTCACTCTCACTCTCACTCTCACTCTCTCTCTCTCTCTTTCTCTCGCTCTCATATTAATCTTGAAGATTCACCGAACAAAGTGCAAGAGGTGACAGCACAGAGATTTTTGGAGGGCAGTACTTTCAGAGAATGACTCCGAAAACACTGATTTTAACCAGGCTCTACCTTCTGCAAATTCGCAGCGATTAGAACAAGATTACGGGCTCTCAGGGAAAATAACACATTTCAGCCAGGACATGCTTAGCAGCAACATCAAAGTGGTTATGATGGCAAAAGTTTATAGATCGCAGTTCATCAACTACCAGTTGGTTTTTACTGGTGTTCATATAGTGTGTATATGTATGTATGTATATACACTCACCTAAAGGATTATTAGGAACACCATACTAATACTGTGTTTGACCCCCTTTCGCCTTCAGAACTGCCTTAATTCTACGTGGCATTGATTCAACAAGGTGCTGAAAGCATTCTTTAGAAATGTTGGCCCATATTGATAGGATAGCATCTTGCAGTTGATGGAGATTTGTGGGATGCACATCCAGGGCACGAAGCTCCCGTTCCACCACATCCCAAAGATACTCTATTGGGTTGAGATCTGGTGACTGTGGTGGCCATTTTAGTACAGTGAACTCATTGTCATGTTCAAGAAACCAATTTGAAATGATTCGAGCTTTGTGACATGGTGCATTATCCTGCTGGAAGTAGCCATCAGAGGATGGGTACATGGTGGTCATAAAGGGATGGACATGGTCAGAAACAATGCTCAGGTAGGCCGTGGCATTTAAACGATGCCCAATTGGCACTAAGGGGCCTAAAGTGTGCCAAGAAAACATCCCCGACACCATTACACCACCACCACCAGCCTGCACAGTGGTAACAAGGCATGATGGATCCATGTTCTCATTCTGTTTACGCCAAATTCTGACTCTACCATCTGAATGTCTCAACAGAAATCGAGACTCATCAGACCAGGCAACATTTTTCCAGTCTTCAACTGTCCAATTTTGGTGAGCTCGTGCAAATTGTAGCCTCTTTTTCCTATTTGTAGTGGAGATGAGTGGTACCCGGTGGGGTCTTCTGCTGTTGTAGCCCATCCGCCTCAAGGTTGTGCGTGTTGTGGCTTCACAAATGCTTTGCTGCATACCTCGGTTGTAACGAGTGGTTATTTCAGTCAAAGTTGCTCTTCTATCAGCTTGAATCAGTCGGCCCATTCTCCTCTGACCTCTAGCATCAACAAGGCATTTTCGCCCACAGGACTGCCGCATACTGGATGTTTTTCCCTTTTCACACCATTCTTTGTAAACTCTAGAAATGGTTGTGCGTGAAAATCCCAGTAACTGAGCAGATTGTGAAATACTCAGACCGGCCCGTCTGGCACCAACAACCATGCCACGCTCAAAATTGCTTAAATCACCTTTCTTTCCCATTCTGACATTCAGTTTGGAGTTCAGGAGATTGTCTTGACCAGGACCACACCCCTAAATGCATTGAAGCAACTGCCATGTGATTGGTTGATTAGATAATTGCATTAATGAGAAATTGAACAGGTGTTCCTAATAATCCTTTAGGTGAGTGTATATATATATATATATATATATAAATAGATTTATTCATTCTGCTCCCTATTCCTCATATTCCATATTTACCATTTACTGTCCACAATATTTATTTTTGTTATGTATTTATGTTTGTTTCTTACGGATCATACACCAAGCTAAAGTGATCCCAAACTAACTAACCAGTGAAATTAGATTTCTCTATCTACCAAACAAAATAGGCTTCTGAAACCTTCCTTTCCTTTAATCACACTTTTGATTGCTGTCATTTGACAGTGATAGCCAAACCCTAGACAGTGTCCATCTGTTATGCTAAACAGCATTCATGCTAAAGGAGAAAAGCCAAGTCACAGTTCTACCTGGCTCTAGTGCTTATAGCCCTCTATGCCACCTGCTAACGTTAACCAATGGAGATTTATGCAGTGCAATTTGAGTGGGACTCCACATGGAAATGTACATGGCAAACAAAAAAGGGAGGTGAATGTGGGTGAGGCCGCTGTATGTCCATAGCATTCAATTAAATGCAAATGGTCCTCTCTAGTTCTTGGTGAGAGGGGGCATCTGAGGGCTCTCTCATTCTCTCTATCTGCATCTCTCTCTCTTTCTCTTGCAGCGCTCTCTAGAAATGTCAAAGCTGTCACTCAGATGCTTCTTCATCCTTTGATCAGCTATTATGCGAAGGGACGTTTGACTACTTTCCATTGGCCGTAGTACAAAGCATGCCAAAAGGAAAGTTTACAGAAATGTTAGCTCACAGAGAGGCTTCATGCATGATGGGAGGAGGCTGAGCATTTAGAAGATCACTGACCTAATAATGTTGCAAAGTAGAGTAATCTAATGGTAATATTTCCTAAGCATCTGACAGCATCTGACATTTTTTACATATTGTAATATGCATAGCACTGTAATATATGTGATTTTTCTAATCTGTTTTCTCATTCAATTAACCTACTGAATAACTGCTTGGCATAAATGACAGTCAAACAATCTGCTGACCTATTTCCTTCTATATTTGAACCAATTCCATCAGCTCCTAGAAAACTTAAACCTTAAAAAAATGGTTAAAACTTTAACGTAAAAGCCCATAGCTCATTTTCCGTGCCTACTGCTTCCTCATATATTATGGATGCAGTTCCTGCATTTAAAGAGGACACCAGCTTTAGTTCACCTTCTATATGTGTGTGTTACAGGCAAAGAAAAGCTCAGACATTGACTTAGTGCAAACTCTCACTGACCCTAGAGAACCGTTAATAATACTTCTAACAGAAGGCATCACATCAGTTTTTAACCGTGGCCTTCATAGGTCATAGATCTTAAGTCAGAGATGCAAATGAGAAGCTTAGATTTATACATGTGACCTGAAAAAATCCCAAAGAATGTATGTTCCTGGCATTTTACATGAATAGGGTAATTTTTTATCTTTTTTATTTTATTTTTTATATTCAGTGAAATTGGTTGCTTAGAGGTAGGGTAGGCAATGTTTCTGGTTGAAACGCTTCATATCCTGGTAGCAATCAATAATAGAAGTGGTCTAAATATTTAAAAAATAAAATGTATATATATCTCCTGTGGAAGTCTCTGGACCAAAAAAATGTTCATCCAATCATTGCATTCGGTCCGAACCTGTCCTATCTGCCTGTCAACCTATAAATACCTCCATGCACCCTGCTCACGCAGACATCACATGTCAGTGTATCAGCCATTGCATATGCATTTTCTGCAGGGATGATGTTACAAAGCCCCTGTGCCTCTTTCTAACAGGAATGGGGTGTTATAAATATGAATTGAAGTAGGAGTGGGAGTGTGTTTATTCTTTAAACCACTTCTGTAAATAAGAGCATGACTACAGCAAGGATCACTAGAAGATGCTGGATTAGCAAATGATAAAGCATTTGATTGGAGACAAGAGATGCTTTTGTTGTCGTTGTGGCATACAGAGCTGCGTACGTGTCAATGTGTGTCATCCTCCCAGACTGCTGGTAAAAAAAGCAATAGGAGGCCTAAATAGCTATTAGTGTGCTAAGCTTGAAGGAGCTGCTTTTAAATATGCAATAAGGAAAAGTCTTGCGCAATGCAAAAACATGGGAGACTGACACCATCACCAGCCTGATTTTGAGACCAAATATTTCCTGCCATATGGTTCTACATGAATGACAGGAGTGCACATTTTGTCAGTATGCCTAAAAGCTTTATTTTAAACAGACAAGTTGGTATACATTTATGCCTTTTTCTAATTTCAGTGTTGCCATATCCTCTTTTGTACTCTTGTGCACGTTTTTTCATAGTTGCTAATAAATATGTGCACTCTTTCATCACTAAAACGTTCTCAGAATTCTAAAAACTTACGTTCTGGCAAGATTCTAACAACAAACGTTTCTCCAGTAACGTGAATAGAACATTTATTCAATGTTATCTGGTCTTTAATAATTAGTAATGTTCTCAAAATGTTAGCACGAAAACTGTTTTGAACATAAAAATAATGTTTTAATAGCATTAGCAAAACATTCTTAGAGCACTTTTTGTTAGCTAGGCAATTGCAGACTACATGGTTTTTGAGGATTATTACAGTCGCATACAGTTTGTTTTTCACTTCATGGGCTGTGTGAGATAGTCTAGCATGAATGCTAATGCTAACTCTCTAGAAGTCCTTGATTGATGTATGGTTTGTTTTTCCCATTTGTCTGTCACATTTCAACTGAGAAACCTGTGAGTATGTCTTTCTTTATTTTACTCAACACTTGCCTTTTACACGATAGGCCATTAAAGTGCCAGGCCTCTTAATCCTTTTACATGTCTGACCATAAAGAGGGCAATAAAATGCTCCGGCCATGTATTTGTCTATACATCAATAAAAGCTGGTTAGATCTCTGCCAACAGCCACATGGTACGAGCATTCAGTAAGATTTGTGTGCCGTGCCCCATGCGAATAAAACGCTAACCTGCACAGCATCGGCTTCTGTGTAGAGTCTTCTTTCTTTCTTTCTTTCTTTCTTTCTTTCTTTCTTCAGTCTGACTGTTTCGTATCTTCGCTCTAATTGCAGAAAGGTGTTTGGGAAATTATCTTGGCAAAATCCCCAAATGACAAATTAGTTTGCATTAGTGTGTGGATCCATCCAGATCCTTCCAATTACTTCCTGTATGTAATCAGACTTATTACAGTGCCCTGCTGTGTTTGAGGGGTTTCTCTATCATCGCAACGTTTGAGGAGAAAATAAAGGTTTTGTGAACTGTGGGAATATGCTGATCCAATTTTGGGCTTTTTATCGGCAATGAGTCTCTGTAAATCAGAGGAAGTTTAAGAAGGAAACTGCCTGCTTTTAATAAATGGCCTGGCCATAACTTTTCTTTGGGAAACAAGCGTATTGAAGAATATAATTTAATTTCTCGTTTAAATGGCTCAATGAATCAGATAAGAGTAGTGCGCTCAGAGGCAAAGGATGGCACATGAAATTAAATGGAAGCGGAGGAAGTTAGGAGTGTAAAATGGGGCGACGTCAACATCAGGCATGTCATTTAAATCAATGCGCTACCTATCAACACCAGCATGCCTTGCAACCGCAGATGTGCGACAGTATCTCTTTACAGGACTGCTCCGCTTTCCTCTGTGGAGAACTGTAAAATCACCACACACTTTTTAAATTAAAACTTCAGCTAAATGTGCCTTTTTTATTTGATTGGTTAATTCTTGCAGCTACCAAAAGGAGCATCCATCATCACGTTTAGTTTGTTTCAGAGTTCCGAACAAACTTTTAAAATGAGTGAAGTTCACTTACACTTCGGTCCAAAAATTTGGGGGTGGTAAGATTTTTTAAATGTATTTGAATGAAGTCTCTCACCAAGGCTGCATTTATTTAACCCAAACTACAGTAAAATAATACTGTAAAATATTATTACAAATTAAAAATATTTTTTTTCTATTTTAATGTATTTCATAATGACAAAGCTGAATATTATTTACCCATTACTCCAGTCTTCAGTGTCACACGAACCTTCAGAAATCATTCTAATATGCTGATCTGGTGCTCAAGAAGTTATTACTTATTACTATCACTGTTGAAAATGGTTGTGCTTAAAAAGAACAGCATTTATTACATTTTTTTATTGTAAAATATTTTACAGCCCCTTTTGATAAATTCAGTATGGAAGCTTGTTTTCGTCACAGAAAAAAAATTGTGAGATAAAAAGTCAGAATTGTGAGATATAAAAGTCAGAATTGCTAGAAAAAAAGTCAGAATTGTGATAAATAAACTTGTAATTCTCACCTTTCTCGCAATTCTTAATGACTCGTAATTGTGACTTTATATCGTGCAATTCTGAGAAAACAAGTCGCAATTACCTTTTTCTAGTTTTTATTCTTTGGCGGAAATAAGCTTTCATAATTCAGTGCATCTTTGCTGAATAACTAACAAATTGAATATTGCAAAGTATTGCATATAATTATTTTCATATTGATATTACCCTTTGCTGCTAATCAGATAACAGTTGTAGGTAAAGGAAAGATGGCTTTAGATCAGTGGCCACTGTGTTGTATTATAGGGCAGATGAGGATATTAAAGCTGGTTCCTTCACTTAAATATTTGATGAAAAATGAATTGCAGATGTTTGCTTCTCCATTCCCTTGTAAAGTTCATATCTGCATTTGTTCAATCATGCACAAACAGAGTTACATAAGTTTGTTTACACTTTGGCCCAGAAGCTTAATGGACATGCGTTTGATGGTCTGCGGGGACGTAAACATGCATTCGGATAACAAACAAGTGCTACTGCTCTTGCACGCAGAAGTCTCACTGAATGTGCAGCAACCCATCTCTTCCATTTTATCCATGCTCTTTGGCCACAAGAGGCAGAGGGGTTGTGCGAGGGCAGGAGTGCGTGCGTGCGACTGTGCTGATGGGGTTGATTAAAGGCTTCCATTCCTTTGGGAGATGCAGGGAGAAGTGCCACTTAGTCTCTCACTGGACGCAGATGGCCCGTGGCAGGCTGGATCATGTCACATGACGCCCGGCGAAACGGGGGTAAGGTGTCCCCTCCCTGCTCTTCTCCGCTCGCCGTGTGACCTGTCACCCACCATCGATGTCAGGTGTCGCTGCAGGGAACGGACTGCTCATTAGGTTTGCCTCAATTTCCTCCACCTTCCTGCCCCGAGAGGAACAACATTCAATTTGTGTCACTCATTAAGCGTTTTATTCCCACTGACATTCCGCAGAGGGTCACACTATGCTCTTGCTCGCAATAATGGACATTACTCATCTTTATAAGAAAGATTTGTATCGTTCCCAGAAAGAAATGGCACTCTCAAAGTGAGAGGACGGCATGTGCATTAAGGTGAGAGCGTGTGGCCCCAAGTTGTTAACATTTATTAATTCTGAGAGACCCAAATATAACTGTCTGCTGTCTAGGGAGGCATTTAGCGCTGTGTCCACTTGGTTCTTATACAAGTGTGAACATTTTTGCTACCTTGGGGCTGGCAATGCAGCTAAAATCCTGTCTCATGCTGTATTCATGTGTCTTAAGCATGTCTTCTGGCAACACATAGTAATTATAAAACAGGTTGTTATGGTCTGATTGGTTACAGAGGGTTATGTTTTCATGTAATAACATGAGAGGCTGTGGAGGGCTTTTTGTGAATTTACATACGTTAAGATCGGCTGGTGTACTCTACATATGTAAATGTCACATTTCCGTTAAACATTTTATGAAAAATTAATTTTGCAATAATAATTTTCCCACTAAATGTCATCCACGAACACTCTTATTATGGAGGATTTCATATTAAATGCAGCAATTATGTTTCTTATCAGGAAATTAAGAGACGCAGTGGTTCACGAGGGGGAAAAAAAGTCAAGTTCTGATATCATAATGCACATGCCAACCTTGAAACGTGACTAACACGGTAATGGAAAACCCAGCCTGCCGAAGTGAGACTCGCCATCCAATTTATGGATATCAGTGTGACCATTATGACTTAAATGGCCTTGGCTTGTGGGAATAATTGCATTTCTATGGTTGGGCAGGGGCATGTCTGAATGTGGTTATAAACATGCATGTTTTCCACTTTGGCTCTAAAATAGAAAGAGATGTGAATGTTACGCTTGAGTAAGTTGTGAACTAAAATAGCAGCTCAGAAAATTCATGCACATGGCAGGATGCCATGTAAAGAATACGATCAACATTATTCATCCTGCATATATATAGACAGAAAGTCGTATGTTTCCTTTAGGAAATGTCTGTACTGGTAAACTGTGTTTTTTGCTTATTCTTTTAATTGCTGAATTTTGGAGTAGAATTATTTGCCATGAACGAATGCAAATATATGCATGTCTGCTTTCCAGCGGATGGTAAGAAATATGTGCTCCATGGTGGCTGTCACTGCGTTTTGCTCAACAATAAGGACGGCCTGATGGTGTGTGATGGTTTCAGGCCAGTTACAGGAGGTGTTGCTTGCTGGGATGACACTTTGTTTTACTTTTGTTGCTTGTGTGTGTACATGTTTTAATGTTGTGCAAACTTATTTACTTTTCTTTGATATACTGAAAGCTTATTTTGTTGTGAATTCTGATGATGCATATGATACTGAATAAAAAACAGTATATACTTTTTATCTACAAATATTCACTTTGCTCCAGCTGTACGATGAACGTTCACAAGATGCTTTAGTCTTTGGTTTAGTTCACAACCTCTCGTGTGACGTATGCATGTTGGGAAGTTCACGCTTGACATAGGCGGAGGAGGAGGAGTAGTGTGGAGGAAGGACCAAGGTGAACATTTGTAGTTAAAAGTATATACATTTGTATTTTTTTTTTTTCAGAAAATGTCTGATCATTTTGCTAGAGAAGACTCTTGGGGTCGGCTGGGGTCGTGGGGATTACTTTGAAGCTGCCTAAAAATGGATTGGATGGACCATCAAAATTGGACTAAGGTTATCTTCGTTCACTTGCATTAGATGGATAAAAATCCTGGAATGCTTTCTGTCTTCGTCAGAAGAATGAAAGTCAGCTAACACTTTAGAATACTGTTCCATCATTAATGAATAACTACACAGGACAAATGAGTAATGCACTATTAACATTCTAGTAACTACTATTAACTAACAAGAAACTCTGATAAACGAAGTAGTAAGTAATAGTGCTCAGTTGAATGTACTATACAGGTTCATAATTCATGTGAATAATGCATAATGTAAAATTTATTTAAAGTGAAGATCATGGTAACCCAGTAGTAATGACTCAAGTATTGCCAAATCCTTCAAAAGGAATTACTTATTATTTGGATCAGTATTCTAAAGTAAAAAGCATGATAACTGTCTAGTTATGACTCAAGTCATTGTAAGCTTTTTAAGTTTTTGTAAGGTTTTGGATAGTACTAAAAAGTATTAGTGCATCCTTCTAAAGGAATTACTAATTATTTGGATCAGTGTTCTAAAGTGAAGATCATGGTAACCCACTAGTAATGACTCAAGTGTTACCAAATCCATCAGAAGGAATTACTATCCAAAACCTTAAAAAAAAAAAAAAACTCAAAAGCTTACAATGACTTCAGTAGAGAGTTATCATGTTTTTCACGTTAGAATACTGATGCAAATAATTAGTAGATTCTTTAGAACACTTGAGTCATTACTAGTGCCATGGTCTTTACTTTAGTTAAATATAAACCTGTATATAGTAGTTTTTAGTAGTTCTCTGGGAGATATGAAAAAAATAGTAGTTAGCTAATAGTGAACTACTACATTTGACTAAGCACTATTACTATTTTCGTGCTCTGCTTCTGTGACCGGTAAACTCCGCCTACTTTGATATGATTGGCCATCTCAATCGTTTTGACATTGACGAGCACTGTTAGACCGCTGAGGCAGACCACACTAAAAATGTGACTTTTAAACCTTTTTGTCATTCTAACAACAACACAGAGCGCTGCGTAATGGAGTGCAGCAGAGCAGTGCAAGAATTTCAAATATTGGGGGGGACAATTTGGCCATTTCTAATTATTGGAGGGGACTTGTCCCCCTCAATGTCTATGGTGGTTACGGAGTGTTCATTTTGCATTAGGCTACTGATTTGTTGCTGTGTTGCTGAAGTTATTCATTAATGATAGAACAGTATTATAAAGTGTACATCTGGGGGTGAGTAAATAATCAGGAAATTTTCGTTTTTGGGTGAACTATTCCTTTTATATACACTCACCTAAAGGATTATTAGGAACACCTGTTCAATTTCTCATTAATGCAATTATCTAATCAACCAATCACATGGCAGTTGCTTCAATGCATTTAGGGGTGTGGTCCTGGTCAAGACAATCTCCTGAACTCCAAACTGAATGTCAGAATGGGAAAGAAAGGTGATTTAAGCAATTTTGAGCGTGGCATGGTTGTTAGTGCCAGACGGGCCGGTCTGAGTATTTCACAATCTGCTCAGTTACTGGGATTTTCACGCACAACCATTTCTAGAGTTTACAAAGAATGGTGTGAAAAGGGAAAAACATCCAGTATGCGGCAGTCCTGTGGGCGAAAATGCCTTGTTGATGTTAGAGGTCAGAGGAGAATGGGCCGACTGATTCAAGCTGATAGAAGAGCAACTTTGACTGAAATAACCACTCGTTACAACCGAGGTATGCAGCAAAGCATTTGTGAAGCCACAACACGCACAACCTTGAGGCGGATGGGCTACAACAGCAGAAGACCCCACCGGGTACCACTCATCTCCACTACAAATAGGAAAAAGAGGCTACAATTTGCACGAGCTCACCAAAATTGGACAGTTGAAGACTGGAAAAATGTTGCCTGGTCTGATGAGTCTCGATTTCTGTTGAGACATTCAGATGGTAGAGTCAGAATTTGGCGTAAACAGAATGAGAACATGGATCCATCATGCCTTGTTACCACTGTGCAGGCTGGTGGTGGTGGTGTAATGGTGTGGGGGATGTTTTCTTGGCACACTTTAGGCCCCTTAGTGCAAATTGGGCATCGTTTAAATGCCACGGCCTACCTGAGCATTGTTTCTGACCATGTCCATCCCTTTATGACCACCATGTACCCATCCTCTGATGGCTACTTCCAGCAGGATAATGCACCATGTCACAAAGCTCGAATCATTTCAAATTGGTTTGTTGAACATGACAATGAGTTCACTGTACTAAAATGGCCCCCACAGTCACCAGATCTCAACCCAATAGAGCATCTTTGGGATGTGGTGGAACGGGAGCTTCGTGCCCTGGATGTGCATCCCACAAATCTGCATCAACTGCAAGATGCTATCCTATCAATATGGGCCAACATTTCTAAAGAATGCTTTCAGCACCTTGTTGAATCAATGCCACGTAGAATTAAGGCAGTTCTGAAGGCGAAAGGGGGTCAAACACAGTATTAGTATGGTGTTCCTAATAATCCTTTAGGTGAGTGTATATTAAAAGTACATTTTATTTTATTTCGCCAATAAATGCCAACATTTTCACTAAGGTTAGTGAATATATTGCCATGGCAAGTAGACACCTTCATGGCTGACTTGGCCAGCAAAATGCATAAATGCAGAAGACTGTCTTGTGCTCTGCTTTGCATAAGCCTTGATCCGCTATCATGTTGTCCTCTGTTTATGAGTTGCTTCCTTTTAATTTAATATAGCCTACTAGGGTATCTTATAAATAATTCAGCTGCATACCTTCTGATATTTCACGAATGCCTTGAGCCGTTGGAGCAGACAGCAGCCAGTCTGTCTCCCTCTTCCATGTTGGGCCATTCTACAAGGCAAAATCCATCTGTTCATTTAAGACCTGGTTTGTTTTCTGGAACTGGCACCTTAATGGATTTTATTGACAAATTGTCCAAACATTTTGAAAGCTGAAGGCCGAAAAAATAAAATCTCAAAACAGATTGTCATATCCACTCAGAGTCCCACATTTTTCTTTCTTTTGTTAATGAATTTCCAAGATGATCAGTTGCTCCGACAGTGCAATCTTCTCGCTCAGCCAGTCTGAAGCTGTGATTAGTATTAATTGGACGGAATCAAAATGCAGAGATGACCCTGACTAAGCTGCCTGTGAAAGCAATTAATGAGAAGAGATGCCTTAGTATTCACAACTGAGCTCGCTTGAGGAGACAGGAAGAGAGTTTACAGGACAAAGCAGACTATTTTTGTTTTTCTTTTTCTAGCGGGAGGCCTTTTTAATGAACTGTTCTATTGCTATAGGCCTGCTATAGGATATTTTAAGAATTTAGGGGAAAGTATGCATAATGTGGTTATTAAAGCAAGTTCTTTTCACTTCCTCATTAAGAAAGATTTCTTTATCTAAAAATGTTTTATTTCTCGCTTGCATGTCTTTTCCCCCCTCAGTTTTCTCTGATTTTTCTGAACCACATTGTTAAAGTATCTTACAAACTAAATCAAAGGGATTTCTTAAAAAAAAAAAAATTCTCTTGTTTGTACAGGCAAATGCATTTTTCTGTATGTCCAAATGAGTTCAGATGTAACACTCACAAATTTCAGTGTGAGTCAGACAATAAGCATTGTGAGTTGAAAACTGAAGTCATAAAGGATTTGATTCTCAATGTCAAATCAAAGTGATGTGTCATTGCTGTTTTATGTCTTTTCCCTTTTTGTGCTTTTTCTAAAATGACATTCACGCCTTTTTAATGCAGTGTGATGGTTGTGTTAAAATTACACTGAAAAATGGCTTTTCATTTTGCCTAAAAAAACTGTTCACAAGACATAAAATGTATATTAAAACTGTTTATTATTATTCAGATATCTTAGGGGCCAATTACGACAAAAAAACAAATAACTTTTTATGCATTTTGGCCGTTCATTTACATGACAACAGCGGTTTGGGGGCAAACATTTGAAAAGGGGCTTCAAAGTGCAAGTTTTTGAAAACAACACCATTATTATCTCTGTGTAAACTACAAAAATGAGAATTTGTGAAAATGGTTACATCATGCACATGTGTATTGTTCAGTCTACAGGACTGTAGTGTTTTTTGCAAAGTGACATCTCCAACTACTGGCCTGGCATCATAAAACAGCATTTTTAATCGTTTTCACGGATCCGTGTGAATGGGAATCGTTTTGACAATATTGTCGTCTGTATATACGCAAAGGAAAAACTTTTCCATTTTATCAAAAATAAAATGTATATAATTTAACCAACCAAATATATTCACTGTAAAAAATTTGTTAATTCCAGTAAAAAAACTGGCAGCTATGGTTGCCAGAAATGTGCAGATTTAACTTATTTACAGTAAAAAAAGAAAAGAAAATCATTAACTGATATAATGTTAATTTTCTAACCTATTGAAGTACTAATATCTGTTTTGTACCTTTGTAACACACTGACAACCACCAAAAACAGGTGATGATGAGTCACATGATGAATCAAAGCTCATCACAGAGAGCTTTTCCACAAGCTGAGAAGGTTATATATATATATATACACTCACCTAAAGGATTATTAGGAACACCATACTAATACTGTGTTTGACCCCCTTTTGCCTTCAGTACTGCCTTAATTCTACGTGGCATTGATTCAACAAGGTGCTGAAAGCATTCTTTAGAAATGTTGGCCCATATTGATAGGATAGCATCTTGCAGTTGATGGAGATTTGTGGGATTCACATCCAGGGCACGAAGCTCCCGTTCCACCACATCCCAAAGATGCTCTATTGGGTTGAGATCTGGTGACTGTGGGGGCCATTTTAGTACAGTGAACTCATTGTCATGTTCAAGAAACCAATTTGAAATGATTCGAGCTTTGTGACATGGTGCATTATCCTGCTGGAAGTAGCCATCAGAGGATGGGTACATGGTGGTCATAAAGGGATGGACATGGTCAGAAACAATGCTCAGGTAGGCCGTGGCATTTAAACGATGCCCAATTGGCACTAAGGGGCCTAAAGTGTGCCAAGAAAACATCCCCCACACCATTACACCACCACCACCAGCCTGCACAGTGATAACAAGGCATGATGGATCCATGTTCTCATTCTGTTTACGCCAGACTCTACCATCTGAATGTCTCAACAGAAATCGAGACTCATCAGACCAGGCAACATTTTTCCAGTCTTCAACTGTCCAATTTTGGTGAGCTCGTGCAAATTGTAGCCTCTTTTTCCTATTTGTAGTGGAGATGAGTGGTACCCGGTGGGGTCTTCTGCTGTTGTAGCCCATCCAAACTGAATGTCAGAATGGGAAAGAAAGGTGATTTAAGCAATTTTGAGCGAGTCAGAATTTGGCGTAAACAGAATGAGAACATGGATCCATCATGCCTTGTTACCACTGTGCAGGCTGGTGGTGGTGGTGTAATGGTGTGGGGGATGTTTTTTTTTTTGGCACACTTTAGGCCCCTTAGTGCCAATTGGGCATCGTTTAAATGCCACGGCCTACCTGAGCATTGTTTCTGACCATGTCCATCCCTTTATGACCACCATGTACCCATCCTCTGATGGCTACTTCCAGCAGGATAATGCACCATGTCACAAAGCTCGAATCATTTCAAATTGGTTTCTTGAACATGACAATGAGTTCACTGTACTAAAATGGCCCCCACAGTCACCAGATCTCAACCCAATAGAGCATCTTTGGGATGTGGTGGAACGGGAGCTTCGTGCCCTGGATGTGCATCCCACAAATCTCCATCAACTGCAAGATGCTATCCTATCAATATGGGCCAACATTTCTAAAGAATGCTTTCAGCACCTTGTTGAATCAATGCCACGTAGAATTAAGGCAGTTCTGAAGGCAAAAGGGGGTCAAACACAGTATTAGTATGGTGTTCCTAATAATCCTTTAGGTGAGTGTATATGGAAACCTGTTTATTTTTCACTTTTTTATTTTTTGAAGTAGATGAACTTGCAGTTTTTTGCTCTTTACCAGTAAGTCTACAATGTACGTTGTTCTGCCAAGCTACAAAATGAAATGTTAATGGCCGACTGTTTGATAAATCTGTTCGAGTTGTTCACTGTCACTGTTTGCGTTCATCATCGTGCTGCAAGATGGCAGACTGATGTGTTTGCTTATTCACAGATATGCCCTTGAGGCTTATGAGCAGTGCTCTGTCTTCACCTCCTTCTTCAGACGGATCTGTACCACTCTCAGCACAAAATATATTCATTTCTGACAGCAGTGCATACTATATGCCTATGTAGATATGATGCATGATTTACATAGCCTTATTTGTCTTAGGCCATAGAGCTACACAGAGGAGACATCACATCCCAGTCCTGTCTTTCACTTTGATTCAATTTGATATCTCAGCTCCTTTAGCTGATTTGTTTGTATATGTGCATCACATAGTCAGAACAGTGCGTCTGGGTGCGTGTGCTGATGGGCTGTGTTGTGACAGTGCAATTTTTTTTCTTTCTCTTTCAGACAGATGTCTGTGATCTTTCCTGCCCTGAGTTCATCTGCCCTCTTCAGCGAGTACAAGAGGTGAAGTCCAACAGCCCTTTTGATCCCATTACGCATATGCTCGCTCACATTTGTGCACATCCGCACATATACACACGTGACTCATTTGCAGTACTGCTGTTTGACAGCAGCCAGGAGTCGGCCCTTGCCCGTGGATGACCGAGCTGAGCAATAGAGAGAGAGTTGTGCTTAAAGTCGACTGTCTGGTCTGCTGTACATGTGAGATTATACACATCAAAATAAAGCCACTGGGAATCAACTTGATGTGGACAGACTTTGTGTGCATGTCATTAAAGTTGGAAATCATACAGAAAAACTATTCTGGTTCCTTAATTTTTCCATTAATGATTCTTTTAGTTCTTTTTCCAAAAGTCCCCTCTAAAAAACTGGTCCAAACTAAGCTGAACAAAAATATGGAACACCAAAACGGTGCTCTAAATAATAAATATATATTACACTACAGTTTAAAAGTTTGGGTTCAGTAGTATTTTTAAAATAACTTTCTTATGCTTACCAAGTCTGCATTTACTTGATCAAAAATACAGTTAAAAAATTTAAAAGCTAATATTCAGCAGCCATTAATTCAGTCTTCAATGCCACAAGAAATATTTTATTATTATTATTATCAATGTTAAAGACAGTTGTGCTACTTACTATTTTTGTGGAAACCATGATCATTTTTTCCAGGATTCTTTGATGAATAGAAATCTTTTGTAACATTATAAATGTGTTTACTGTCACTTTTAATCAATTGAATTTGTCCTTGCTGAATAAAAGTATGAATTTCTTTAAAACATATTTACTAATATAATTTAAATTACATTATTTATATTTTATTACATTATTTATATATTTTTGTATAATTCAACAGCACCAGTGAAAGACATAAATTCCTGCTGACATAAACTTTATCTTTATTTTTAGGAGTTTTTCCCCTAAGTCTCTCCAAATCAAATCATTGGCTTTTGTTGCTTTAAATTTTTATTAAGACCAGTTTATTAGGGATTATCTTGAATTGTTCACAGGCCAATCCATGATAATAAAAGGGGATTACAGCAGCTAGATGGCAGGGACGTTCATGGAATGATGATAAGTTAAACAAGACATCACACACACAAGTTTTAATTTGGTTTGAGGTTTATTGTCGACCATATGGAACGAGAGAGCCACTTGTATGTGGTAAATAGCATGAGATTGTTTCCTTTGTGCCAGATCAATAAACATAATCGACCCTGCTGTTATAGTCAAATGGGCATGTCTTTGCAACTGCAGATATATCTGCTAAGCAGCACCTAGGCTGTCTCAACTTCTTATTCATGGAAATATCTGCCCTCACTTTAGACTCATCTGTAGGGTGACGAAGGGATGCTGCATAAATTTTCTCCCATCACTCGCCCCTTCATTTTCACCCTTTCTTCCACAGTCTCGCCTCTGTATCTCTTTTTCGTACTCGGAGGCATCTGTTCTGTCACACCCTCTGCCTCATTAGCAATGCTAACACGAGGAGGATTTAACAGATGTTTATAACAAACCAGCTCACACTTACCTGCAGGATGAAGACATTAAAAGCCCTACAAGATCACAAAACTCATTCTAACAGACCACACAAGCCTCAAAGCCAGCACAAAACGATGGCATAGAGGGCAGAGTAGCCGGTGTGTTGTATTTGTATTTGCACGGTAACCCTTAGTAATTGTTTGCAGCTGTACAGTCAGCCTCTAGTGTTTTTATTTTTAGAAAGCAGAGCCGTGGCAGCGTTTCACCCTTTCAATGGGGGTTCTTGTCTTATGCTTAATGTGAAGTGGCTGTTGACAGTGCACCGTAGGCCTGGACAGGCGCCGCTGTCACCTTTTAAAGAGTCCATTCCATTCCAATGTTTTTCAAAGGTAATTATGAGCGGCCACCAGCGGTCAAGTGCATTATTCTATAGGGGAAACGGTAGGGAACATGTCAAGTAGGAGTGTTTGTGACTACATTTTATTCTCCAAGACTAACTGAACATATATTTTTAGAATCATTCCTGGAGATTATGGGTTTTATACACACACACACTCACACACACACACACACACAAACACACACACATATATGTCAATCGTCACAATCAATCGGTTAAATCAGTTACTAATCAAACCGATTCAATAAATCAGTATGATTGAAATCAATAGCTCATAAGTTCGAGACTAATTAGTCTTTTTAAATAAATCATAGCTCATGTGAGTCATTAGTTTGGTAGTTTAATGGGCAACTCACTTTTTTCTGCTGTTCTTAGACATTATTTAGCTTTTGAGCCACTCTTTAGATACTTTTCTCATTGCGATGGAGACATTCAAAAATAACTTAGCTGAACTCAAATAAATTGCCTCTTCATTTAGATTGCCTTTGGATCTTGATTAGATGTGAAGCACTATAAAGATTGATTTAGAACAATAGCTGTGAGCATTATGGAATAAAGACATCTGAGGATTCAAAGTGGATTTGAGTTGAACAAATTAGTTTTCGGAAAAAGAATTTAAACCAAAAAGAGAACATTTATGGTTTACAATCTACTACAGCATATTATATACATACAGCACATAAGGAATGCTAAAGTCTTGCTAAATAATGAATTGGGTGTAATTTAAGGATCATGGTAGTTTTCATTTAAATAAATGAAATAAGATATGCCACTAAATGTATTGTTGTAGGTAACAATAATGGCTAAAGTTTGCCTCGTAAAAAGGCCATCTTGAGTACTAATATAAGCCACTAAATGATGAGGAACTGTAAAGATAATAATGTTTACAGTGATGCACTGTCAGAGACTGTAGAGCTCCCTCATGCAAGAAGTGTATATTTGCATTCAGTAATCATGCCCATACAAAACACTGAGGGCTAATCAACATTGTGATAAACAAACTATGCAATTATCTTTCCAGTCTAGTTGTCAGGACAAGTCATGTGTTTAATTTCTTGGTATGACTTATTAAGAATTTATTTATTGATGTCTGGGTGCATTTTTATGAGCTGTCAGAATATTTTTCATAACAAATTGGACTGTGTGATTCACTGTCATCAACACATCATCATCACCATGTCCAAAACTAATTTCTGGCCTGATTTTCTTTAATTTTTTTATGTTTTGGGGAAGATTTTTTTTCTTTTCTTTACTTTCTTAATGCACATTGCTGGTATCATTTGGCATAATTAATTATTCCAATTTTTTAAATGGTTAAAGCATAGAGCAAAGTGTAAAAAAATTTATCCGGACTGACGTCACTAAGTCCCTCAGTGCCTTTATTTTTTCACCCATCCGATATGTAACACCCATTTTCACAATCCATGTTCATTTCTGATGGATAAAATCAAGTCTCTAAAATAGACTACTTTAGATTTGTGGAGTAAATTGTGGAGGTTGAAAAGTGCTTTACCCATGCCCAGCTTAGCTTTAAAAACGTGTGCGGTCCCTCAAGTGCCTAATCGGTTTAGCTGAACTCTATAGGGTATATTTATGCACAAACAAGCAACAACCAAAGGCGTCCAATACGAAATATATATGAGCATCATCTAATGTATTTATCACACCCAATCTGTCCACATCGCACACGCGCTCTCTCCCCCTCTCTCCGAGCCGCATAATGCCCCGGACACCTGCCAACACTCTCACGTGTGTTGGTCCAATCTTCCAGGATGACACCCACACGCGCACGCTTCCTCCCCACACACGAAGAGGCTGAGAAGGATGATTAGCACCGTGAGCTGACACCCCTCAGAGGAGAGTGTGGAGGAGGACAACAACAATAGGCTCGCTGTGGAGAAGCAGAGCGCAAGCTTCTGCAAATTCTACTGCGACAGCGGCAAAGCCGCGCGACGCGGACACGGATAGCAACAGCAGGGAGGAGGAAGAGGAGGATAGAGGAAGAGAGAGAGGGAGAGTTTCTGGACGCTAATCACTTAAAAGAAATTACAGATGCGTCTTCCCACATCCACACGAACGTGCACGCACACTGCGTTGTCCTTATTTTCGCAAAGCTCTGGTTTTGGAATTTCAATGCGACATGAAGCGTTTTTCTCCCTCTCTCTCACTCTCTCACTCTCCCCTCTCCTCGGCAAAGCTAATGTGAGTCAGTGATACTCTATCCCGATGTGCTCTGCATGCTGACCATAACTGCCATGCAGCGTGAGCGTGGAAAAGTCTCGACTTAGTGCAACGCACAACTTGAGCTCCGTTTCAAACTATCGACACTTTACCACACAAGATTTTGTGACACAAACCTACTCAATTAATCCGTGTTTAGGAGGATTTATGACAGGTTGCAGGAATCATTTTGTCCTTTCTTGTGTCGACATTTCTAGAAAAGAATCTGCAGTGCTCGTTCTAATGCAACGCGTAAATGTTTCGACCTCTAAAGAAAATTAAACTTCCCTACCGTGAAGAGATGGGTCATTTCAGCGTACATCACGGTCTCTTGTTCTTCTTTGCTTTTTGTTGTCGTCACGGGTTTTTTTCTTCTTGATGTTAGTCAATCAACCTGTATCCTCTCTCACGACTGTGTAAGCGCATCGCCTGTGGTTTCATACAGACGCTTTGTGCGCTCCTGCCTTAAACTCAGCTCTATTTCTGACACTGTGTAGGCGATCTACAGAGAACGGATCTGTGTTCACCGATCTCTCTCTCTCTCTCTCTCTCTCTCTCTCTCTCTCTCTCTCTCTCTCTGCCCTTACCGTGTCGCCCCACCTCCTCCTTTTAGAAGTCTCCCTTTCTTGCCCCAACCCCTTTGCAGTCTGCTCTATTTTCCCTCCTCTCCTTCATTTCTTTCTCATAGTCAGAACATATGAAACCTGTTATTTCCTTGTCACTTGCCCCCTTTGCAATTTAACTGGGCTGCTGTAGTCATGTGCATCCTCAAAAGTACAGCTACTGTAAGATGGTCTCCTGCCTTCCAGCAGCTCTTGCATATGAAAGACGGACTTGATTTTGTTTGGTTAATGGTATGCTTTTATAGTCCTTGCAGAGACATATCCATTCAGGTTCCACTTTCCTGTGGATGAGGGACAGCATATCTAATGGCCATATTGGATTGAGCACCACTCAGTTAGAACTTTTTAAAAACCACTAACCCAAGAGCAAAATTTGAGCTTTTATACAATTCAATTTATGTGTTTTTGTGTGACCTGCTTATGGCCCACTGAAGGTTAGGTTTAGGGGTTCAGCCATACAAATCACACAAATTTGTATGGAATAGCCGATTCGTAAATAGTTATGTTTTCGGTAACACTTAACAATAAGGTTGCATTAGTTAACATTAGTTAAAGCATTAGTTAATTAATTATGAACTAATAATGAACAACACCTCTGTTCAGCATTATTTCCTAACTCACACATATATTAATGTATCTATTCACATTAACAGCGCAATTAGTTAACATTAGTTAACGCATTAGTTAACCATGAACAATGCAGTAGCTTTACTGCTTTTTGTAAGGTTATCTTACTGTACATATTTACATTAGTTTTATGTAGCAGTTGACACACTCTAAGGATGAACATTTTTAACTCACCATCTTACTCTAAAGGTAAAAATGCTGTTGTGTACCTTATCAACATTATTAAACAAAGCATGTATTAATGGTTTTTGAGAACCTTATTATCCAGTGTACACTATTTCAACATTAACTGATGTGTTAACATTTGTAGGTTCATTACAAAGCAGTAAATAATACATGCTTTGTTATTGGCAAGTCATGTTAATAAAAGTCTACAAATGTTAGTAACACATCAGGTAATGTTGAAATAGTGTGCACTTTACAATAAGGGTCACACATTCCATTAATAAATGCATTGTTGAATGTAAGTAATGATAGCAAAGTGCATATAAACATGAACAACCTATCTGTTGATGTTCAGATGATTTCCACTGTAGAATTATGTTTAACAATAGCCCAAAATCAATGGCTTATTAAATAATGATGATGAGGTACACAGCAGCATTTTTACCTTTAGAGTCAGATGGTGAGTTAGAAATGTTCATCCTTAGAGTGTGTCAACTGCTAAGTAAACTAATGTAAATATGTACAGTAAGATAAATTTACAAAAACAGTAAAGCTACAGGCATTGATCATGGTTAGTTCATGTTAACTAATGCATTAACTAATTGCGCTGTTAATGTTAATAGATGCATTAATATATGTGTGAGTTAACATTAACAAAGATTAACTAATGCTGAACAGAGGTTTTGTTCATGGTTAGTTCATGTTAACTAATGCATTAACTAATTTTAACTAATACAACCTTATTGTAAAGTGTTACCCAAATGGGTATATCACATTTCAAACATCCATCCATCCATCCATCCATCCACCCACCCATCCATCCAAATTCAAAGCCTTTTCTAGTTAAAAAATAGTGTGTATTTATTTTTTAAATTCAATTAATTTTAATTATACTTCCTTACACTGAAATGCATTGGATTGCAATTAATTTAGTTAAAATTCAGCAATAGAATTGGTATTTAACGGGGTCCTATAATGCCCTTTTTACAAGATGTAAAATAAGTCTCTGATGTCCCCAGAGTGTGTATGTGAAGTTTTAGCTCAAAATACCCCACAGATAATTTTTTATAGCATGTTAAAATTGTCACTTTTTGAGGGTAAGCATGTGTCCCTTTAAATGCAAATGAGCTGCTTTCTAGAAGGGGGCAGAGCTTCAAGAGCTTGTGTTAGCAGCTCCACAGACACGCACTGAAAATGTCAAAAACTGTTTAGCCTTTTATCTTTAAACTGGAGTCGGACAATGATGGAGAGACTCAAGAAGTGACAACATGTAGAATGCAACAGGACGTTTCTGAATGGTTAGTTGATGAATTTATGTAGCTGATGTGGAGTTAACTATCTTCAAATCATTGATTAGAATATTCTGTCATGATAAGCTATAAAATGCTCATTTGGGAACTGTTGTAAATTGCCTCCAAAGCCAGAGAATATATGCTGCATGAAGATTGAACAGGTATAGTTTAGTTTAATTATGGTTATCTTGTTTTTATGACATGCTATGTTACGTACAGTATTGCAATAAATGTGAAAAGACGGATGTGACAGCTTGAGCAGACTCCTAATTGTGCTCTACTACAACAACTCTTCCTCTTCTCAACATGACCTCACCCCCTTTGTTGCGTGTTCCTGGGGGCAGGGTTTATGTAAATTTTATGGTTAGTGATGTCGCCAACCTGTGAATAAGCTTGTTGTAATCCCTACCAGCAGTTTGTTGTAGTCCGTAAAAAGCAATTTCTTTAAAAGAAAATATCTCCTTTTGCTTTGAACTTTGAGCGTTGTTACTTTACAGATGTTGTTTATGCTCAAACAGCAACATTACACACTAACCAAAGTTAAAAAAGTGAAATCATAATCAACCACCCTTTTAAAGGCATTCTTAATTTAATTCTCTATGACTCACAACCTTGATGTCACTGAATCGGACATTCAATTTGTCCTGATTTTATTGTGCTATACCTTTTCTAATGATCAAGCTTTTTCTCCCAGTGCAGCATTTCATAAAACACAAAAATCCTGTAGACTTCCATTAAAAGCTTTTTTTTTTAACTTTTTTTTTTTACTTTTAGGCAAGACTTTTCTAGATACATTTATCAGTATAAAGATGTATCGACTGACTGTTTCAGATCCATGCACTGCGTTAGTCTATATGAGCCATACAGTACATAGTCAGAGCTACGCAATATTTTAACCAGGCATTCTGTATTAAATTTCAATGAGATAGCGATAGAGCACAGCTTTTCTCAATTTAGCTGCATTTTACAAGTTTTCTTGTGATAATAAATTTTTTATTGCCATTTCTGGCATGATGAATGGATGTGTCTATGGCATGTCTGCAGGAATATCCATTATGCACTGCCGTGACAAGACGCTCAGATCCGCACTGTAGAAAATGCTCACACGGCCAGCTTTGACATCAGTTAAACAGCCTTGTAGCTCAGGGGCATGTGGAGCAGCCACAAGGGGGGTGGGGGTTGGGGGGTATGGTGATCAGAGAGCAGGAGGGATCACAGTTCACTAAGTCCCTTTTCTATGACCAAAATGGCACAATGATTTGTCCTGCACCAGTTTGAGCGTGAGTGTTTGATCGATAACCCGTGCCTTGCCATCATTATTCTGATGTCTATTTGAATGGATGAGAGGAGGCAGGCAAAGAAAAGAGAACAGGGTGGTGGAGGGTGTAATATGAAGTGTGAGACTGAAGACTGAGGAGCGTGGAAATTGAATGGCAGTGGAGCCAGAGCCAGGCTCTTGAAGTGGCTGAGCTTTAATCCAGGGCTCTCCTAAAACCATAAGTCTGCTTGTTGCTCATATAGATGCTGGGCAAACCAGTTATTTGACAAGTGCTACTGGCCAAAATTGACCAGCCTGGCCTTTTCACCATTACATTTTAAAAGTGGTCAAGCGGCTGATCGTGACTCTGTACTGGAGAAAATGATTTCTGGAGGCCAATGAGGCTAAACTGCTGTCTGCCATCCTCGGTCTCCCATTTTCCATTGCCATCATCTCAAGCATGTAATTTCAAAACTTGTAACAACACAGTGGGCTTAGAAATCAAAGCCGTTATGGACGTAGCGCGAACGGCAGATGAGGTTCCAATCTGTGCCAATTTCAGCGCTTGGATATATATCACATAAAAACAATCAACAGAGCGTCTTATATCACTGGCTGAGACGACAATGACAGGGCAGAAAGCCATGGCAGATATTAAATGTGAGAGAAATTGTGTCCTAAGGAAGCAAAGCAGGCTGTTTTTCAGACAGACAATTAAAAAGAGGGATGGGGCACGACTTTGAAATGCTGTTTTTCTTAATAGTCAAGTTGACCTTTGGTTCGCATGGGCGCATTACAAAATAGCTGACATGACAGAGAAAAGAACATAGGTCATTTGCACTACATATGGCTAACTCTATCAGTAAAGCTATGGGAGCATGAACCTTTTTTCACAGCAGTGAACATTTTCAAAAATGTGATGCTTTTTACATACGGACAGGTCAAAAAAAATGTAGGACATAAAAAAAGACAAACTGTATTGAAAGTCATCTGAAGGCATGTCCTAAATTTAAGTCATTTTTTGTAGGTTATATGGATTATTTTTCATGACACTTTTATGGTGCTTTGCATCTATTTTAATGCTTGAAAGCTTCAAAACAATATTCAGACGTTCTCCTTTTGTCCTCCATGGAAGATGAGGGTGAATAAATAATGGCAGATGTTTTAGAGTAGAATAAAACACAAGTTTAGTGATCGGGTCTGTTTTTTACATGATCAAATGTGTGGTGTATTTGAATTTGCGTTAAAACTTTTCCCTCATTTTTCTCTGCCTTCATAGACATGACACTATACTGATTGTTTCTGCACTAAAAAAAAACCTGTTGAACGAACTTAAAGGGATAGTTCACCCAAAAATGAAAATTAGCCCATGATTTACTCACCCTCAAGTCATCCTAGGTGTATATGACATTCTTCTTTCAGACAAATAAAATCTGAGTTGTCCTGGCTCTTCCAAGCTTTATAATGGCAGTGAATTGTTGGGTCATTTTTGAAGTCCATAAAAGTGCATCTATCCATCATATTACTGCTCCACACGGCTCCGGGGGGTTAATAAAGGCCTTCTGAAGCGAAGTGGTGCGTTTGTGTAAGAAAAGTATCCATATTTAAAACTTTATAGACTAAAATAACTAGCTTCCGGCGGTCAGCGGTACGCAAGTGAAAGAGTAACCCTTGACCCTTGAACCCTTGACGCATGAGTATTGACGAATGCAGAAGCCCAGAGGATAGAGCAAAACAAAACACAGATCATGTATTAGAAGTCTAAAACAAGAATTTTTTAAGAGAATTGGTGGAGGATTTTGATTTAAGAGAAGAGGGGCTTGAGTTTGTTGCCCAGCCCTATCTGCGAGAGGCGTCAAAGTTTGTGATGCTCCTATACATCGCGTCAGGTGTTACTCTTTTAGCGCCAGTCGACTTGCGTACCGCTGACCGCCGGAAGCTAGTTTTTTTAGTCTATAAAGTTTTAAATTTTATAGATATTTTTCTTACACAATCGTGCCACTTTGCTTCAGAAGGCCTTTATTAACCCCCCAGAGCTGTGTGGAGCAGTGATGGATAGATGCACTTTTATGGACTTCACAATTCACTGCCATTATAAAGCTTGGAAGAGCCAGGTCATTTTTAATATAACTCCGCTAATTTTATTCGTCTAAAAAAATTATGTCACATACACCTAGGATGGCTTGAGGGTGAGTAAATCATGGTCTAATTTTCATTTTTGGGTGAACTATCCCTTTAATTAAATTAAGGAAAATTTAATTACATTTTTTCAACAAAATCACATTTGTTTAAAATGATAAGTTGTAATCTTGTTGTATGAACTTAAATTAATTTAGTCAAGACTACTAAAAAAAATTGTGTCATTCCAACTAGATAAAGTTTTGTCATGCCTAATAGAGAAAATTTCTTTTTGGTTACCATTGTGGTGAAGAGGTGAGCTTGTGCTTAGGTTGTGAGTAGCTGCTGTGTTTGAGAGGAGTAAAACTGATGACCATATATAGACTGCGGGAACTGAATCAAACTAATTTATTTTATTTATTTCTATAGAAACTAATAACCAATACAACACTTGTTCACATGTTAAGTGTAACTTTTGTAGCATGCAAGTAATGATCAAGTAAAACACTTGTCCTCTGGCATTAGCATAGTTACAGCTCATTGAGAACAGACTTCTTTCACGTAGCTACCCACAGCCTAACCACAAGGTCTACACTTCACAACAATGATAACCTCAAAAATCGACATAACATAAACTCTTTTCAATGTTAGGGTTAGGGTTAGGGTTAGCTGAACACCAAACTTTAACAGGTCTTTCCCTTTACTAAAAAACACATTAAACAGCACTCAATTTCAGCATTTACTCTTCTTATCTATCCCTATGCAAAGCATGCTGGGAACTAGAAATAGACTGCCCAGTTCAGTCAGCGCAACAGAAATGATTCATGTAGTCCTAACACAAATGGTTTAGGTTAACTTAACATTTTACAAATTTAATTTCATTTAACATAATAAAATTGAGTGCAAATGGAAATTAATATTTTATTTAAATAAACTGAGCAAACAGCTAGAATAATTTTTTTTAGTGTAGTTTCAAATCTGCTCCCTTTGTCGACATTTGTTTTAAATTTTCTTCTAGGTTGGAAGGGCAAGCGTGGTAGAGACAGAACTCATGCATCAGAGACTTTGGCGGCTGGAGAGCCCAAACCTTCTGCATGATGGATAAAGCTGCTTTTTCTCCCATCATCCTCCTTGACTGAGTGCTGGGCTGAGTGATGTTGGGTTGGGGTATCGGTTTGGTTCTGTGACTAAGATAAAAGAGCCATCTCATCTTACTCATGGCCCAGTTCAGATTGCATTTTCTTCTCTCACTGAAGATGAATCCTGGGTTATGGCTGCTGACACTGATCGTACAGTGAGGAACACAATCTTTGTTCTTAAAAGAGACTTCTCTCATTCAACTGAATGCTGCAACATTTTTGTTACATTGCAAAGATGATATTTTGATCATGGATCAAGTTAAATCAATACGCTCATTACTGCCTTGTTTTTTATGTAAACATTCACTCATGACTTCAACAAAAATCCATTCACACTCTTTCCACACTTCGGATTTCATTATGCCTTTAAAGATTCTCATTTATCAGAGTAAACACAGAATGTCAAGTAGAGTTATTTTTAGCAGTCATTACTCCGGAAATCAAAAGTTTGTAACCCTTTTTGTTTCAGCATCTGTAACTCACTTAATTTTTGAGGTAGAATGTTCAAAGTTTTATACAAAGTATAACCAATTCTAACCTCTGCAAGAATATCACAGCCCTTGTCAGATGATGTGAAATACATGGTTTGACTTTGTTACAATCTACCCCACTAATAGGTTGTAACAATTAGACAAAAGAAGCAAAAACAGCGGCCACACATGCAATATGCCTCAAAAACAGGTTTATTGAAACCATCCAAAAGAACAATACAAAACAATGTCTCTCTTTCTGTGACTGACCACAGCTCAAATCTACTTACTGTTTGACTCAGGAGTGTGTGCATGTGTGTAAATTAGCCTACAACACTTCCTTAATGCTGTTTGTAACTGCACGCTATGAATCATTAGTTAAGCATTAGTAAATAGTTCATTTGTCATTTATAAAACATTAATAGGCATTAATAAACAGTGTATACGCTATAAATTCTTGTTTAATATTTGTTTTTATACTTTATTAATGATCAATTTATTGATAATTTCTAAATTAACTATTACATTATTTACAAACCAGTTATTTAGGAGTTGTCAGTGGTTCATAAGACCATTTAGAAAGTGTAAGTAAATGATTAATAAACAATTTAAATGTACATTTAAACATCTTATTATTTAGAAATATAGTAATAGTTACATGTTTTCCTACTGTAATTCATGATTAATTCAGGTAGTTATAAAACATTTAGTAGTTGTCAGTTAACTATTTTGCTCATCTAAAGTGAGGACTATGCCTAACAATAAAACTACCCCGAGAAAAAACTCAGAAGCTCCACTAGCCCTGACTGATCTATTTGTCTGATTCGGCCCACAGCTCTACAGATCTTGCCACCGTCTCATGCATCGTTTTGAGGGCTCATCCGCTGCCCCAATGCATGTCAGTGGGCCATGCACTCGTTCACAATCAGCACTTTAGCATCCTTCCAAAAGTCGATTCCTCCATGTATAAGCTCTGACGAGTGAAACTGTGAAAATAAAACCACATTTATGGCCATCTAATGGCCACTTTGACTCAGTTTTTTGTTAATGGGAAAATTAACAACTGCTTTGTTTTTTTCACATTTGACAACACGTTCTTTTCTTTTCTTTCACATATCTGGTCATAATATGCATGCCGTGCACTCAGCATACGTATTACAGCATTCTTAGTCAGCTTAGGACTTCACACATAATTACACTATGCAGATCAAGGGTTGGATTTTGTCAGCCGTTTGTAAAAACTGTGAATCTAGGTGTTATCTAGCCTCACCTACAAAGAGTGTTACACAAAAAAGGCGTAGAGTGATCAGTAAATATTGACATTTTTCATATAAAAGCTGCAGATATGACATGATTGTGCAAGACTGAAAAAAAAGTGTTGGATTTACATGATTTAATCTTGTACATCTGTCCAACATGAATCAATTAAGTTAAACAAACATAATTTGTTCAGCTTCAACATCATGGAATTTTAAGTGACCCGATTAAGTAGTCTCAAAGTGAATTTTATATGGTTCCCTGACATGATTCAAGCATTCAATTTCATATATTCATTCATCCATCCAATTGTGTTAATGTCACACAGCTGAATTATAATATTGCACTAGCTAGTTGACAAACTTTTAGCTAGCAATAGCACACATTAGCATCTTAAATGCTAAGCATCAAAAGCTCCTTGAGCAAAGCAGTTATGAATGTATCAGTCCACAGCCTAAGCAAATGCTACACTCTTCTCCACAATGGTAACCCACTGTAATTTAAATTGTTCTAATAATTTAAACATAATTGAACATTAAACACTATTACACACTATCAAGTCTCCCCCTTTTCTCATCTTTCTCAAAAATACATAAAATAACACTTTTACATATAAAATAACATTTACTCTCTCTTGATTTAGCCATATGCAAAGCATGCTGCCCAGTTTTAGTTAATGTAACACAAATCATTTATGCAATCATTTATGCAAAAAAAAAGTAAACTTCAATTTTACATATATTTAAGTGGATTGAACATAATCAGATTAAGTTAGGACAAAATATATAGTAATTGTTTTGCTTTAGCTCATTTCAATTAAGCAATTTTGTTGAAGCTGCCTGTAAATTTAGAGTGCTGGTTGTTTCACTTATGACTTTACAGACTATAGGTTCTTCCTTGCTGCCATTACCTGTGTGGGCACACTTTATGTTTTCTAGCCTGAACTTTTACAATTACTGTGAGAAGAAGAGCTAATCAGTGTTTCATCACTTTTCCTTTGTATTGCTGATTTTTTTTAAATGTGCACTGTAAAAAATATCACCTTGGTTTTACTCAAAAAAATTTATGCAAATATTTGCATCAGACTAAGTATTTTGAACTCATCTAATTTGTGTTTGACCAAATAGACTTATACTTGTCTTCAACATGCACCCTGTTGTCAGCCTAACGTCAGGCAGGTGATGTGAATAAGATGGATAAGTGCAAGACTCTTTAGTGTTTACACAGAGGAATAAAAGCCTATCATGAATCCCATAGGCACAAAGTGTGATTGTCTCTACATCCATATCAGTAAATGTTAGCCATTATGCTTAAATTATTGACATGTTTACAATCGCTTGAGTGCAGCAACTACGCCGAGGTCGATCTATATAGTATACTCAGAGAGAGAACAGACACAAGCATACATTTTGCCTCCCTTGAGACATGGTGCTTTTTTGATGTCAAACGAATGCTTCCTTTAAATGCTTATGGGTTAGTTAAGGTCGAAAGATGTCAAGAGGACCTTTGAGTACATGGGTCCTTGCCACATAAGGAGATAATCGTCATTTAAGGGCAACAGCAAACTTCTAGTAGGCCTACTATGAACTTAATATATTATTAACAGCAGGTTTAGCAAGGACGTTATAGCGGTTGTCAAAAGGACATATCATCACATCATTACATGCAAGTTATGCCAGTACCTGGCGACTAGTCATTTAAATCATTTACTCAAGCGAATGATTCACATGCAATCGCTGATTCATTCAGGAATAAAAAATGCATGCATAAATAATTTTCTGAATTCAGAACCACATACTAACATACTACTTTTACTATCTCTACCATAAAAAGATATGGTAAAAATAGTAATATGCTAGTATGTGGTTCTAAATTTAGCCATTGATTCATTCAAACGCTGATTCATTCAGGAACATGACCTGCTACATTTGGAAGAGCATACGACTCTTACTATTTTACCATATCAGATGGCATGTCTTTATATGGCAAAAAATAGAATGTTATTATGCTATTCCAAATATAGCCACTAGCTGCGTCCAAAATCGCATACTCTTGGTACTTATTTTGAATAAGTACTTAGTTTGTGACCACTAAAAAGTATGTTCTAGTATGAATGTGTGTAGTATGAATGTAATCCAGACACACTACATTCGCCATGTTGTAATTATCATGTGACCTACCAGCGTCAGTTGAGTTGCTTCACAGCCATTTACAAATTCTTTCTCATGGCCTCATGGGATAGTAAATTGTCCGTTGTATGCATAGTTCAGAATCTAGGCAGAAGTCGTAGGTCATTTTTGCCTACTCTTTTATGAGTACTGCGAGTTCAGATACACTTCTTTGTCACATACTGTTTTTGCCTTTCTTTCAGAGAAGTACGCAATGTAGCCATCGTCTTTTGGGTGAGTCATTGATTCATTAACTTCCAATTTCTTAAAAAAATGCCCATTATTCAGGAAAGAAACAAGTGGCTGTCCTAATAAGTGAGTCATTGATTTATCCACTCAACAGATTCGCTCGAAAACACCAATTCATTGCTTGTAGACGTGTGGTGCAACGGTTCTGCTTTTGCCTTTTCTTTGTTTGGAACTATTTTCATTGGTGGAGCAGAAAAATGCATAGTAACTAACTGGCATATTTTGTGTCTAAAATGTAACTTGTGGAACCGTTGTATAAAATCAACATCGTTTGCAATCGTGTTGTTGGTCTGAATATCAAAACAGCGGCGATCACTGTTTTCATTGTTACGTATATATTGTATGTATTTTACACAGTGAAAATAGCATTTATTTGACTGAAACTCCAGAATCGTCTAAATATCTTAAATAAATTTTGTCTTTAATAAGATTTCCCCAAGACATAGGCAAGAATGAACCTGACTTCTTCCTTGATTCCTACTCTTTTCAACAACAAAGCTTGAATGCGACAAACTATTAATTACAACTTGAGAAGGGTAATTTCCCTTGAATGTGAATGAGTTGGTTTTTAGATGCACCTTTGGGCTTGCCACCACTATTTCAGTAAACACCTATTGTGTTTACTGAAGATTTGACTAGTGGTGTGAATAGAAGGTTAAATAAACAGTTAAATAAATAAACAAAAGAATATGCCTGTTATTGTTATATAGTAGAATTATTTTTGAGGCAATGTAAACTTGATGAGGCTTTGATGTGACTTGGCTTTAATAAATGATACGCTTGCTTGTCGACAATATCATTTGTAAGGTAAAGGATGTTAAAGTACATGTCTTTTACCTGAAAAAGCATCAAATAAAATATGTATTTACATGGAAACTAACTCAGAAGAGAAGTCTGCCACATGCTGCTGCTTTAAAACGGTAAAAACAATCAATTCTTTTCTATTTATCCTTTATTTATATGAAATTTCCCTGGTCTGACCTCTAGATTAAAAACTAGCCCTGACATTAAAGACTTTGAAATGTCCTACACAGCAGGTTAACAGCGTATGAACTTTCTGAGGCCTTCGGTGAGCAACTTTCCAAGGCTTTTTCCAAGCTTTATTGCCAGCTAAGGCCCAGATCCTGGTCCCCTGACCTTTTGCAATTTTTGGGAGGCCCTGTCAAGTGAATTAATTGCCTGGTGACACACACTGCAGCTGGATCAGTCCCACGCCAGCCTAGCCCAGCAAGCTCCATTAATTACATTAGTCCTCTCCGAACTGTAGGTCTGCCACTTACCCACGCTTCAACCTCCTTCTTCCAAACTGAATGTGTGTCAGTGGACAATTTTTCTTTTCTGCAATAGTTTGTGTGAACGAGAGAGATATAAAAGAAAACTATCAGTTAAGCCATTTCCATGTGTATTTCAGAGGCTGGAAGGGACCCGAAGGATTCACTCTTTCAACACACCATCAGACCGAGCAGCTCAATATCAAGCCCATGCAGAAACCAAATACAGCCTTGGGACCCAAATTAAGGTAACTAAAAGCAATATTATCATCAAAACGCATCAGGAGTTTGGCTGCAATTAGCAGCGTGTTGGATGTTGAGAAGCCCTGGATGTGTAAGCTGCTTCCCGTCCTTCAGTTCTTCCTCTGCTGTTTAAAATCCCTTTGAAGAGGACCTTTCCCTATTGACCCATTCACTAGACTAATGAGGGTAATTTCGTAGCCTTGACATACCCAAACCCACCCTTTCCATCATCCTCTACTCCCACACAGTCCCACCTCCTACTGTTTATTTGGCTAAAATCTGCCTGCAACAGCTTTCATGTTATCTGCATTCAGCTTTTACCTATTGTTTCTCTACCAAGTCTGATGTCTAAAACATTATGTATCAATGCCGCAACTTTAGGTTTTGCAATTCTATAGTTCTTCCATTCTTAAAAATTTACTGGATTGTATTTCTTTTTTTTGTTAACCACTGGATTTTAGAGTGCTCTTGAATTAAAGCACAGATACTCCTCAACATTTATAATGCAGATTAAAAATATATACATTGTCAAAGTCATCTCTCTATAATTTTGCAAATGCTGTGGTATACAGAAAGCTTTTTATTTCTGATATTTCAGATTTTGGTAAAAGCATATGACTGCCGCACGTAAAGTGCAAATGGTGAGGTTGTTGATATTTATTTATTTATTAGGGCTGTGTGACGTATATATTCTGTTATGTTCTGTCTTAGTTACGTTTTCACTCTTTTTTCCCTCTGTTCCTGTTTACTTGAATTCCTAGTTAGTTTCCCTGTTTGTTCATTAGTTTCCATGGTTCCTAATTCCATGCACCTGTTCAATTTCTCTTTGTTTATATTTCCTATGTATTTAAGAGGCACGACACCATTTCCAACTAAAAATTGAAAACTTTTTATGCGGTTTTGCCGTTCATTTACACGACAACAGCTTTTTAGGGGCCTGAAAACGCAAACTTTTGAAAACGGGTTTCAAAGTGCAATGCGCAAGGGCATTACATGTTTAGTCTATACTAAAGGCGTGGGCATTTGGCACAAAGTTTTTTCTGTAAAAGAATGCGTATGTGCGCAGGCGTACACACAGTCTGCTCCGGTCCAGAGACACGATAGCAAAGAGCAGATCATATGCTCAGCACAAGTCAGTGTAGACCACAAAACACATTGGACGCATTTGAAACATCTTTAAATCAACAACAAGGTTGATTTAAAAATGTATCTGGCATTGTGACAGACATTGTCACTTTGAACTGACATAGAAAAGCGATTCACTGATTCACGAGCTCGGGAGCTAGGGAACTGAATGAGGCACACCCTAAGTCTGTTCCTCAGTTCTCGTTAATGTTAAGTCTGGATAAGTGTCATCTCTATGTATGCCTGTGTTTTGAGTGATTTTGGATTATTAATTAAAGCCTATTTGAATATATCTATTTGGCCAACATAACATGACAGGCTGTGAATCTATTAATACTTTTATTTGAATAAATTACATGATATGCAATATTTGCTGAGAAAAAGCCCCCAAATGGGGTTTATTTTAGAGGTATATCTTTTAATGTAGATTTGGGAGTTGTTATATTGTTTGATTCAGTTCCATATCATGAAGATATCATTGACCTATTGATGTAGGGGCAGTTCACAAAAGTTGGATTACTGTGTTCTGACTATTTTTAAATGTTGGAGTGTGTATATGGAGATGGACGTCTTTGCTGTTGCATCATGTCTTGCTTGTTGCTTTTAATTTACTAACAAATAATTCGTTAACCAAACACATTACATGTACAACTCTATTGTTGATTATGTTTTTGTTCGATTCAACTCCAGCCTTCAAGGCAGCATGAGAAGGTAAAAACAGTTGAGAATAAATGGCATTTGGGACAATCTCCAGACCTGAGCATCCATTGCATTATGATTTAATGGCAGAACGTATGGCAATGCCATGGAAGCTCAGCCTTCAGGGACCCAGATGTGTAAAGGGACAAAAAAGACTGAACAGCTGAATCTGCCATGATTTGGCGCTCATCACAGTCCTGCCTAAAAATAGAACCCAAATCTGAATTTCAAATGAATCTCAGTGTTTGAAGATCAGTTATGTCCACAGGATACATTCTCCTGTTAATTCTCTCACTCTCTCATCCACTTTCTCATTTAAATCAGGCAAGTGACAAATGAATGCAGTATTTTTTTTTTGTCCCTGATATGTAGTGCCTATTTCAATTTAGAAAAATATGCAACTCCAAATATACTGCACAATAAATACTGAAGACAAACTTCTCTCATTGAAGAAAAATACTACAAGTGGGTCATACAAAAGTTTTAGCATCAGTTGTCTGAAGCAACATTTTCTTTTGAAAATGATACATATAAATGATATGTAAATATATGGTTTATTATTAATTTATTCCACTTGTAGTGGTATTGAAGCTAATGCTATGACTAGCAGTTAGCGGTTGTTCAGAATGCCAGAATGTCAGGAAATGTCACAGGGACACAGGAAACGATAATACACAAATGTGCTGACACCAACTGTTTAATTTAGAAGCAAAATGAATGTGATGGGCAGGATATTGGGATGATGATGGACAGGTTGCCTCACATTATCCTTGTGTTTATGGTAAACATAATGTTCCACTTAAAAGAGCACATGGCTCTGCTTTACCGTCAGGTAAATAAATATACTGTTTTACAATATGTGAGTTGTTGTTTTTAATGTTGATTATAATAATAAGAAATGTTTCTTGAGCACTAAATCAACATATTAGAAGGATTTTTGAAGGATCATGTGACACTAAAGACTGGACTGATGATGCTGAAAATTCTGCTTAAATTACATTTCAAAATGTGTTAAAATAGAAGACAGTTAATATTACTGTTTTTACTGTATTTTTTATAAAATAAATCTAACGTTGGTAAGCATAAGATATTTTTTTACCAACCTTAAACTTTTGAGCAGTAGTGTAAAATTTACATTGTAACCATTTCATTCTATCTGATGAGTTTTTGGAAATTATGAGATTATTCATAATTATTACTCAGGTTTATACATCTAACAGTACTCCTACCCCCGGTTTCACGGACCAGCCTTAAGCTAGTCCCAGACTAAAATGCATGTTTGAGCTGTTTTAACTGAAAGCAGCTTGCACTGACATATCTTTGGCCATTGTTTTATTCTAAGGCAAGCTATCTAAATATCCTAATTGATCTAATGCATAATCCTGGCTTAATCTAAACCCTATTTGTGGAACCAGGCCATTATGATGGGTAGAAAAAAAAACTTAAAAAGATATAAATGTAATGTAATGTAATTTAAATTAAATATTATATTATTTCAAATAAACAAATATTTTCCAGATATATTTTATACATAATATTTAATGGGTCTATCTAGGGTTTAAAGGATAGGGTACTGTGGCATCAAAAAGTTTGATATATAAACCCCCTTTTTAACAGGTCAACATTCTCAACTTTATCTCTGCATTTCCTTAAGAAACAAGTGAACATTTGATGTTGCAACATTTTCATCTACCCATGATGATTTGTGATGCACATCAAACTTCCTGCTTTGATCTGTACAGGAAAATAAAAATGAAAAATTCTATTAAAATATTTTGCAGAATCAAGAAGCTGGAAGAGTTAAGCAAGAACTATGACATTTGTAGAAGTATGAAGATATGAGCTGATAGACAGTAGGGGGAATTCAGGCTCAACAGACATTAAAATGTTCCTTGCAGACAAGCAGATAAAGCAGCCTTCTTTAACACTATAGTGGAAAGTTGGAAAATCACCAGTCCAGAAGGAATGGAAGAACAGAATGAGAGATGATATAAAAGAAATGCCACTACACTTACTGAGGATTCCAGACCACATGAATTATGCATCCCTCCATGAGAAGGTGAAATAATCCTCAGTCTCACTTTTTAAAAGTCTTACAATGATAATCCCTCCTTTTACTTCAGAAAGCCTGTCTTTCTTTTTCGCTATCTCTCTTCTGCTTCTAAATTTGCCTTCTAATCATCGTTGAATTTATGGGGTTAAAAACAAATCCCTAGAACTAGATTAGGAGTTTCTGCATGTACTTTGGTAATGAGTGTGGTTTGACAGTTTCACAGTTGCCAAACTTTCTTGCTTTGTTCTGTTTTTGTCATCAAAGCACAAGTTAAAGTCCCCACCAAATCAAAATGAGATTTTTGTGGCCTTTGAACCCATCTACAAGCTAGTTTACAAAATTCACAAAAGAACACAAAGAAGATATTTTGAAGAATATGGGTAACCAAACACATTGACTTCCATATTATTGACTTCCATCAACTGTTTGGTTACTTTATTCAAAATATCTTCTTTTGTGTTCAGCAGAAGAAAGAAATTTAGTTCCCTTTAGTTCAGTCACTTCGAGTTACGTCAGTGACTGACAAATGGGGGTTTCGCTTAGAAGCCTATCATCTTCGAGATCTGCGATGCAATGCCATGGGCCTGCGGAATTTGCATAGTGTAACTCCGCCCCACCTCGTGGGTATATAAGGAAGTACACTGGCAATGTCACATTATGTTTCTGCTTCGGAGCCAAGAGTATCTCTTCACTCCTCAAGCCTGATACTGAGTAAAGTCAGTTCTTCGAGACGAGCGACTCTCCAGTCTGTGTTGGTTCTCCGAACTCGTACTCCTTGCGACAGCCCCTCCCTGGTCGATTCCTCTGAGGAAACCTCCTTTCTCAGAGACAGGGCACCCTCTGGCTCCTCAGATGGTGGCTAGCTACCATCACTTCCACTAGGGCCTTGTCTACCAGACATGCCTATGCGTTGAAGTGGAACCTCTTCATCACCTGGTGCTCTTCTCGCCGAGAAGACCCCTGGAAGTGCCCGATCGAGACCGTGCTCTCGTTTCTCCAAGAAGGGTTGAAACGAAGGCTGTCACCTTCCACCCTGAAGGTCTATGTGGCTGCTATCTCAGCCTACCACGACCTCGTGGAGACGAAAAAGGTAAGTCAGCACAACCTGGTCATCAGGTTCCTGAGGGGATCTCGACTCCTCAGCAGGTAACATAATGCAATGTTGCCAGCGTACTTCCTTATATACCCACGAGGTGGGGCAGAGTTACACTATGCAAATTCCACAGGCCCATGGCATTGCATCGCCATTGGGCGTTTTTTAAGATCTCGAAGATGATAGGCTTCTAAGCGAAACCCCCATTCGTCAGTTACTGATGTAACATCCCCATTTCCTCCTCAGGGAATGAGGGTTACATATGTAACCGAGACGTTTCACTTTATTTTGATGGTCCCTTTAACACATTCTCTTGACTATAAGTAACATTGCACCTACATGTCTACTAACTCTCATTAGAGTATTAATAGAGTATAAGTAGACTGATAGGGTTAAGGTTATAATAAGTTGACATGTACTTGCAAAGTTAGTTCTAGTCAGTAGAATATCTGTTGGGGAGCATCACAATAAAGAGTTAGCAGATATTAAGCAGACATTCTACTAATACTCTAATGAGAGTTAGTTGACACATAGGTGCAACGTTACTACTTTTAGTCAACAGAATGTTCAAAAGGGACCATCAAAATAAGTGTTACCAGAAATTCATACAGGTTTGAAACAAATTGAGGGTGAGTAAAAGATGACAGAATTCGCATTTTTGGGTGAATTATTCCTTTATGACTAGACAAATGTAGATAAATTAATAAATAAAAGTTTAGAATGTCAAAGTCCCCTCAAAACCATCAATCAGTGTGTGCAGAAATATCCATAATACATTTCACTGTTGCACTGTTTCTAGATATTAGCGAATGATGACATTTAAATATTCCATTTTGAAAAATGAAACATGAAAAACATTCTCTGGTATTTATCAAAATCCAGAAACATGTAATATTGCGAGGATTAGCTGAAAACTGGAGAATGTTGCAACATGAACAGCGGAAAAGATTAGGGGTTGATACTTTAACAGACGCATCTGACACATTTGCAAATCCTCATTCTTGCTTTCTATTGTTATCGTGAGCAGTGGAGCTGAGCTCAGTGCAGATTGGCATCATACAGCTCTCTGATGCCGCCCTTTTTGATCCAACAGGAAGTTATTACAAAGCTTTCCTAGGGAAAAAAATGACTGACACAATGACAGCATAAACCAAAAGAGTTTTGAAACAGAAAGGGCCTCGGATTCACTTCAAGGTGGGAAAAATTTCCCTTCTCAACCTTTAGTCAGTGGCTGTGTGACGACGTTGCTCACTATTCACACTTCGTTTTCTAAAGAAAGTGATGTAAATATGTGTTGACAAGCTAAGCTAGAATCGGTGAGGGCGGCTTCACAAATGTGTCTGCAAAAAATTGTCATCTTTTGATGACACTATATCTGGACAGAGAAAATTTTTGTTTGGGCACCTTTTCACCAGAAACCACAAGGAAACTCCCTGACTACTGAGCAACGAAAAAAATAAGAAAACATTTTTCTTACCCACAAGAAATTGCAGCGGAAGACCCATTTTCTTGAAAAAGTCTTTGCAGACCACCAGCAGAGGTGTGCATCAATAAAAGAGTTTTCTTCCTCAATTTCACTTCCTTTTCCTCCTCAAGTCATTTGTAATGAATCAGCAGTCATTAACTGCAGCAATATCGAGCCAAGCACATCTCATGTTTCAAATAGCATACAGGTTTACGTCCCCAGACAATCTTTGCTAAAGCTTTCCATGTTTAAAAAGATGTTCTTTGTTTGTTTTCATCTTTTTAGAAGTTATCTCTCAGATGCAGAATGTTTCTGCTCCTTCTGTTGTTACAGGATCTGGCAATCCTGAGAGAAAACCTTGCCTCTTTTTTTTTTTTTTTTGCATCTAAGGGAATTTTGCGTTGGTGTGAATTATGAGGAGTCCCAGCGTGCATCACTGCCTAATTAAGACGCTTTGAGGACACTATCAGTACATACATGTGCTTTGATCTCGATACGTACAAATGACACGCCCACGTCTGGAACCAAACGGCATTCCGAACGCCAACACTTGACTACTAGTGCCAACCTCATTAGAGAGATCTACCTCTCCTGCACCACACAAATTGTAAACTTCAAGGAATTAGAGGAGAAGTAAGCCCACGAATCATCTCTAGAGGTTTAATCTAATCCTTTCCATTTTAACCACCGTTCCTTTCAGTTCTTGCCTGGAGTCAGACTGTCTTTTCTATTTCAAATCATCCGAAAGCTGGCAGCAAAACTCCAACTGACCCCTGTGTGCCTTTTAAACGCTCATTTCTAAACTCATGGACTGCTTTTACATTTTGTTCTCTGTAATATTCCCTATTGTTCACACTAATTATTTAATTTGACCATTAAGAGGACTAATTAGCCTCTTGGAAAAGTTTCTTATTTTGCTGCTTAACATTAATTAATTTCAAATCAAGCCAAAACTTTAACAGCTCTTTTGGTTTTAATTGGGGTTATACAGATACTGAAGGTGAAATTAAAATACCCTTGTGGTTTAGAAGGACATACTGAGAAACAGTCTTGAGAACAATATCAAAATAAAAAAAAATTTCAGCACTATGCATCATACTAAGATTGCTGTTGTATGTTACTGATTTTCCTAGTTTTTGCTCAGCAAGTGATGCTATGCCAAGTAAAATTTCACAAACATAAATGGCTCATCCAAGAGCAAGGCTGTTGAAGATTTCTGGGATTTTTCTTTTTCCTCAGGCTATCTGAATCACCAGATAAATTACACATGTGTATGTATAATTCTGTAACTAATTAATTGTGCCTAACTCTAGGCAATAGCTTGCTTTCTGCTTCTAGCACCTGCTATAGTCAGCATGACAAACTTGCTTAACTACAGCATTGGCTTGACAAGAAAAAGAAGGGAAAAAAAACAGCTCAGTTTTAGCAATTCTACTTTTATCTCGTTGACAGTTTATCTGCTGTCAGGAATTGATCTGCTCTGCTGTCATTTACCCGCGTACCATCTTCACAAAAGACATGATATATGCTCTGTCTGATTTTAAGACATTAGATATTTGTTAGCTCAACTCAGATCATCTCATTTTGAATCAAACCAATTAGTGGACGGCTGCTCTCTTCTGTGCATGTCTATAATTGTGTGTAGTGTTTAGGGAGGAGCAGAATCAGGAAGCACACTCAATCAATGTCCTCTGGGCCTTTCAGCAGATGGAACATGTCCTGCAGGACTCCAACCTGTGGCTCAGGGGAAAAGAGGCTGCCATGCACTTACTCTAACAAAGCTTTTGTCAGTACAGTGTGGCTGGCTGCCGCTTCCATTTTGATGATTTCCTTCTTCGCCTCTTTGACATAGGTCATTCCCTTGGCTTCCAGAGCTTTTGATTTCCAGATGAGCACAGCGGAGCGCAGCAGAGAAATCGACCTATATAGCGTGACTATCTTTGCACACTAGCTTAGCTCTTTAAGAATGGGAGAAAGAAAAATGACATCTATTAGGGTTCCCTATATGGACAAGTATGTAATATAAAGTTCTGGACAAGTATGGGAAAAAGAAAACAGAGTATAGAAAATTATTTGTGTTTCCATACTGATTCCCCTATTCTGTTTTCTAAAATATGAAATTGAGAATTTATAGAAAAAATATTTTTTCTACAAGCAAAGTGTTTTCACGGACATATATATGTAGGCCTATGCATTGTGCTGTTAACGCATTAACACATGCAATTGATTTTTTCAATTTCACGCATCAAAAATGACACCATTAACACAGCATTCATCCTTTGGCTAGAGTTACATTATATGATCACGGTCTTATTCATGCAAATGCTTTTTATTCATGCATATTCAAAAGAGAACACGCTCTCTGTAAATGTTTTGTCTATGTGATACACACATGACGCACAGACAGACGCGCGCCAGTATCGTACGCTCAGACAGCGTTTCAGAATCAAGTTCTCTTTGGCACATTAACGAACACACAGAATTGTCAAAATGTCAGTCTTATCGAGTATCCTCATATGAGCAGTCTTAAATGAGATAAATAACATCTTTTAATTTATATTAATTTATAATTTATGCAGTGCAAACTGTTTGATAACTTTATTCAATTTCTGTATATGTAAATATGGCATTTATTATGGGTTTATGTAAGGATTTTTTAAGTTCACTTCTTTATTTTTTTTGAAGCCTAATAAATGTTAAAATTGATAGCTTTCGATCACAAGGTTGAATGGCCATAATCAATGTTTAAAACTGAGGGGGGGAAAAATCTATTTCATTGAGACATCAGTAGCAGTATTAGTATCAGTGATAATTGCCTTCATTCATAAAACGATGCCATTAAAATGTGTGTGTGTGTGTGTGATAAAATTCACATAAAATTCAGAATGTCTTAGTATTTCAGCATGATTTGAGAGCAACTAGTGTCCCTAGAAATAGTGGAGAATATTTTTAAAAATCCTTATTTCTTTGTCATAATATTTATATTTCCCAAATACTAAAACTTTATTTCAAGGTATAAATTACATTTTGCATCCCACTGTCTGTAACCACGGTTCAGTTATCCATGCTTTTACAGAGTGTATTAAAAATCTGTAAGGCGTCAGTGCGGAAGATTTTAGTGTTTCCAAGCTGTTTTGCCCTGATGTGTTACCTGTACAGACATGGCAGGTGAAGAAGTACAGTGACTTCTCCCCAAGCTCCTCTTCTATTGGCATCCCCAGAGGCTCTGAATTATTCACACAGTCTCCAAGAGTGCAGTACCAAATCTCAACCATTTGAGCGGTTCATGTCTGCAACTACTGCAAACATTTCTCTGTCACTTTACCTTGAATGACAGTAGCATACCCAAACCTTCTCCACATGGAGGCTGTAGCATTCACTTTGTTCCCAGAGATTCTCACTTTCCGTGGTTCGCCTTTTTGAAGTCAAGCTATGACAACCCCTGGGATCTCCACTGTGTGCTGTATGTTTATGCTCTCAGCCATTCGAATGCCATTGTTGACAGTCTTTTGAACTACAGAATTGCACAAACTTTCTTTCTCCTATTTGTCTCACATTCAGAAGTTGAGCAGTGAGCTGGAAATTAACTGGAGCGCAATTTGAATACAGCCAAAATTCACCGGGAAAAATGTGCCTTTATTTCTTGACAAATTTGAAAATATTGCATGATGCTGAGTGAATATTAACATCATTATAATCAAATTAATAATTATGTTGTCACTTCCCTGGACTGAGTTTTTCTTTTGTGAAGACACAGTTTTGACTGCAAATAATGTTCTGACCTAAACCATAAATCAGTAAATTTTTCACTCCCAAGCCTTTAATGGACCATTTAATAATACTGTAGGATTTAATCTCTCTTGTATCATGGTCTTTGGTCTTATATCATTTTCACATTTCTTGTTATTTAAATGCATAATTGCTAAATAAATCAGTAATATTGACAAAAGCCAGATGAATGTCATGACAGGGTGCTGGAACTAATTCAACCTGTATGACTTTTTTGTTCTTCTGAAGAATGTTTGTGTCCATATAATGAAAGTCATTTGGGTCCACAACAACCCTGCTGTGTATATAGTAAAGGATGTCAGAATTTAAGTGTGGTAATCCTAATAGATTCAGTAAATACTTCTGATTTTCATAAAGAAGTAAAACACCAGAAATCTTTTAATCTCAGTTTGAGCCATGCATCACTTGTAATGATGTGTGAATTCCTAATGTGAGTTTATATAGGTAAAAGTAAAGGGGTGTATTTTATTCCCAGGATGGAGTGGAGCACAGGTACAGGGGAGATACGGGGCTATTTATTTAATGCTATGAAGCTGCAAGCCTTCCATTTCCCTCATGTTTTTTTTTTTTTTGTAAAATACAGGGAAAGCACATCAAGTGTGTCAAGAAGGAAAACAGAAGGGAAGAGAAACAGCACCAGAGGAGATAGCTTCAGTGGCATGACAAGAAAGCATATTGATTTCTCTTTAGGGTCACTGAACTCAGTGGGACATTGCAGAGCTTGAGAAAGAGGGTAAGACAAAAAGAATGGGGAATGCAATACATTAGCAAAAGCAGCAGAGACGCTGTCTACTCAGAGTGGTTTTACCTCCAGTCTCTCTCAATGCATGAGTTCACAGGGGAAAAAAAGGCTGGGTGCTATTTGATGTGTCTTGAAATGACAGGTTGCTTTTATGTGGATTGTGACCTAATAAACAACAAGGAGGAAATGGATTTGCGGCCATTTTTAAGCTACATATGCAGAGTTATTCAATTTCCTTGATTATTCAGTACGGCAGCTCCATGACTCCTACACCGCCTCAAGCTTTTGAATAAGAAAAATGACTTAGAGCTTTTAAACGATGAGACCAGCCCTCTGAGATTCTTTGTGGCCCTATTTCACAGGTCCCTCTCTGTTTCGCAGCGGATTGCCATGGTGACGATGCACAGGCTGTGCTTGGCCTTGGTTTGTATGGTGTGCCCTCATTTCCATCTGAAAGGTTTGTTCGCTTTCACTATCTTGCCGCTGAATCCACTTCAGCCAGCGATACGTATCTCGCACGGCTCTTTCTCACTTTCTCTCACTGTTTTTACCCTCCATTTGTATTTTATGCTCCCTTTGATGAACCATGGGGAGGTACTGATTCCCATTTTGGAGATGTCTGACCCCTATTGAAAGGTCTGCGGGACCAGTCATTCAATTTGCCCTGTAGAAAATACACGACTAGAAGCTCTCAAAAAGAGAGGGAGAGAACAATTAGCTTAAAAAGGAATAAAACAAAAGTCCAGCCTCTGTTTTACCTTGGTCTTCCGTGTCACTGCGCAAGTTTAAAAGAATGTGGACATTCAGTCAGACAAAATAATTTCTTTCTATCATCTGCTCTTTTCAACTATTTTCATCCCTGACATGAAACAGATATCTGAAACATCTGAAATAGTTATGTCTATGGCTCTTTATAAGGAGGTGTTAATGAGGTGTTTAATTTCTCTTGATCTTAAGCATTGCAGTAGTTGTGTTCCTTCTGTCCAGCCCTAATCATGTAGCAGTCTGTTAAAACCTCTTTTTGAAAGAATTGAAAGAATTTCCAATTCTTTGATCGTAGTTTATGTTCCCTTAATTGCAGTGAATGGCTTCCTCTAAACTCCAACCTTTGCACTATCAACAAATAGATGACTGGTGCGGTCTCAAAACTCTGGCCAGTTGATAATACCTAGAATATCGAAATCAACTGCAGGCGGTCGATCCTTTTCCTATTTAGCACCCAAACTCTGGAACAGCCTTCCTAGCATTGTTCGGGAAGCAGACACACTCTGTCAGTTTAAATCTAGACTAAAAACGCATCTCTTTACTATGGCATACACATAAAACATTTTAATTTATATTTTATTCAAATTGTTAGGCTGCATTAACTAGGTCAGCCGGAACCGGGAACACTTCCCATAACACCTGATGTACTCGTTACATCATAAGAGGAATGGCATCTACGCTAATGTTAGTCTCTCTGTTTATCCCGAGGTTTACTGCAGTCAGCCGGATCCGGGCCGTATCCAGATCAGATGGTGGACCAGCGCCCAGAAAATTACCAACGCATCCCTGAAGTGTCTGCAGAGACCGTGTCAATTAGTCTACCCTCTGAAATTGCTCATCGACATGGCATCCTCAATGGATCCATCTCTGGCGTGATGACTCCGATATTTCGAATATTCCTATTTAATAATTGTTTAATCGACACGCCATCCTCAATAAACCCGGCGTGATGCCTCCGATCTTTCGAATAATCCGATCTAATATTACTTCTGACCTATAAGGCTGCCAAAATAATAAACATACACTGTTTGTTAATTGGCCAGAGGAGAACTGGCACCCCGACTGAGCCTGGTTTCTCCCAAGGTTTATTTTTCTCCATTAGGACACCTGATGGAGTTTTGGTTCCTTGCCACTGTCGCCTCTGGCTTGCTCAGTTGGGGACACAAAATTTTCAAATAAATATCCAAATAAATTTAATTACTAAACTAAATTATATCAACTACATTACTTGAATATATATAATAATTGAAATGAGCTGATGACATCACCGTTTTCTCCAGAGCGGCTGTACAGCCGATTCAAATTCTGTTCATTATTTTCCTGTTTAACACTGTGAAGCTGCTTTGAAACAATCTGCATTGTAAAAAGCGCTATATAAATAAAGTTGACTTGACTTGACTGAAGCGCATGGCACAGGACACTTAGGGTGTGTCTGAATCCACTTTTGCTAGTTTAACGACGGAAAAAACGGTCTGCGTGACAGGCGCATGGTCCAAAAGGGTTGTACCTAGTCTCTTAATGAGTCATGGGTGTGTTTTGGGCATAGTGTGCAATAAACCAATCAGAGTCTCATCTCCCATTTCCTTTAAAAGCCAGTGCCAGCGCCATGGCGGATTCACTATTTACATGGCGGAATTTGCAAGTTGAAAGACTGAACACTTCTCCATAGAGGGATCTTTTTATTTTTAATATTTAAAAATGTTTGTGTGCTGCTGCCCTGTGTGTTTAACAAGCAAAGTGTACGCACGTTGTGCACCCCCCTATAGGCGTATATTACTAATGCGGCCTTTAAATAACACAAAAAACACTGCACCATTGACTTTAGACCAGGTTTTTGTTGGTCAATGGCACAGTCATTTTCAGTTGCCTCAAAAATGCAATGTGCCAACAATGCGCTCGAACACACCTCGTTTTTAGACCAGCACGCCCATGGGCGAACAGATGGGCACGAGTGCATTTGCTATTTAAATAACGTGCCGCTGGATGTGAAAATGTTAACTGCGTTGGGCTGATACTAGCAAAAATTAATGTGCCTGCCGTCGCATTGTGCCGGGTATATGACAGGGCCCTAAGGTATTACAAACATTAACATCATACATTTCTGTAAAGCTGCTTTTAAAAATGTATTGTGAAAATCACAATACAAATAAAATTGACTAACTTGACTATGTACTGATCAGCCAAAACATTATGACCAGGTGAATCGAATATCGTTGATCATCTTCTAACAAGGCCACATATTAAGCCCTGGGTAGATTAGATGGTAAGCAAACAATTTGTTCTCGTAATTGCAGGAAAAATGGGCAGGAATAAAGATCTGAGTGACTTTGATAAGGGCCATATTGTTATAAAAAGGCAACTGGGTCAGACTATCTCTGAAATGGCATAGAGCTCCCGGTCAGCAGTGGTGAGAATTTATTATCAGTGGTCCGAGGAGGGATCTAGGGACAAACCACAAACTGGCGGCAGGGCATTGGGCACAAGACTCATCGATGTACAAGGGCAACAAAGGCTATCCCATCTGGTCTGAGCCAACAGAAGGTCTACTGTGGCACAAGTCACATTAAATTTGAATGATGGTTATGGGAGGAATGTGTCACAACATCACACTCATATGGGGCTGCATGGTTGCAGACCAATCAGAGCGCTGATGACCCCTGTCTACCAGCGAAAGCGCCTTCAATGGGCAGGCGAGCGATGAAACTGGACCTTGAAGCAGTGGAAGAAGGTTGTCTGGTCCAATGAGTCACGTTTATTTTCATGTGGACGGCCGTGTACATATGCGCCATTTACCTGGGGAAGTGATGGCACCAGGAGGCACTGTGGGACAACGACAAACCGGTGGAGGGAGTGTGATGCTTTGGCCTGTATTCTGCTGGGAAACCCCAGATCCTGCCATTCATCTGGATGTAAATTTGACAAGAGCCACCTGTCTAAGCATTTTTGCAGAACAGGTACACCCCTTCATGACAAAGGTGTTCCCTGGGTGGAAGTGGTGCACCCAGCCACGTGCAGCACACATGGTTCAGGAATGGTTTGAGGAACATGATGAAGAGTTCAAGCTGCTTTCCTGGCCTCCAAATTCCGCAGATCTCAGTCCAATTGAGCATCTGTGGGATGTGCTGGACCATCAAGTTCAATCAACGGCAACTACATCTCACAAATTACAGGACCTGCGTGTCTATAAGCAGGTGGTCATAATGTTTTAGCTCCTCTGTGTATAAATATCAGCATAAATAATTATTTTTGATGACTGGAATTATTTTTCTAAACTGTGTGCTAATTGGTCAGTTGTGTACTAACCTTAATTGGCAATCAATGTATTCTCTAAAGCTATAAAAATGTGCTGATCCAATAATATTCAAAAAAATATTAATTTAATCCAATAATCAATCACCACAGCTGCCAAAGGAGCATGTCTGATTGTGACTGGTTTATTTTTCCATAAGTATGTAATAAAAATTATAACATTTGTTAACACTTAATTTTACAGTGTCCTTGTTACATATGTTACATGTACTTACCATAGTAATAACAGTAAATTATGCATAACTACATGCTACTAACGCTCAACCCAACCCTAACCCTATATTAAGTACATGTTGTTAATTAATATTACTCAGTACTTAAATATATAATTACACTGTTAAAATGATACCTTAATCTAAATTGCATTACTACGTATGTATCATTCTTCTTCAGTACTTGCTAGTTACTTAAATGCATTTACACCAAAATGAGGATTTATTCAAAACATCCAAAACATCCGTCAAACATCTAAACCAGGTATCTGCTGTACACCCTTGGTCCAACTCTAGATGTGAGGATGTATGAACCACCTGGCTCCTGCTCAAGCATATACTGTGAACTCTTTCCTTCTGAATGTCTGTTGTTCCTGAAGCAACAAGAGCCAGTATACTGACTTCTGTTGCACATTCTGTGTCTCTAATGACTTTCTCCTTCATTAGCCTGATTCATTCAGGATGGCAGTGCCTTCGCCCCCACCAACACCGATCCTGGAGGCTAGAAACCACTGAGGCCGAGAACTAACATGTCGACGAGAACCTGAGAGGACATGTCGCCATGGCAACACTAGGGGAGCGTTCCGTTTTCAAATGAGAGAATGAGTTATCTCCATTTCCCCTTCGTTTCCCTTCGGCTGTACTTTTTCTTTCTTTTCCCTGTCTCTCTCTGCTGACGTTAAGCACTTTGTGTTCTAGACACAGCTAATTGCATTTTGTCCCTTCACTGGAAGCTCTTGAAATAGATTTCTGCTCTTCATAATTGAACATTTCTTTATTGTAACTGTAAAGAATGTTTAAATCATCAATTCGAGTCATAAATCAACAAGTGTCCAGTTTCTACTCCCAAAGCTTTAATGGCCAGTTTAATAATGCTGTAAGATTTAGTCTCTCTCATATCATTGTCTTTAATCAGTCCAGTTTTTATAGTACGTTTGCATCTAATATTCAGCATCTCTAGGCCATGCACTTTGTTTCTGGCAAGTTGTCATGGTTTTGCACTCCGGTTTTAATTGAATCCCTTATCATATTTCAAAGAAAACCCCTTGTGGGACAGAGTATTGCAGAGAAAATTGGATCTTTATCTTTGTTTTTGTGAGGTGAGAGGAATTCATTTATAAGGCCTGCAGTAGCCTCATTGAGTTGACAGGGTCAAAACGTTTGCCGTGACCTGAGCGGAGAAAAGGAGTTGGGATTGAAGACCCAGGCTTCACAGTCTAGTGTCATTGTTCTAAAACTTGTCATTTGGTCTCCCTGCAGTTGATTTACCTGGTTTTCACTGACCGCTTGAAACTCTCTCACAAAAAGTCACTTTTCCTCTACAATTTGACACATAATGGATCATTTATTTCCAAACTGACAGTCTGTCCAGTAAGAATTTACACAGGAGCGTGTCCTACAGCTATAGTGTCACTTTAGGCAGAGCATCCTATCACCTTTCCAGCTTCACAGGTTATCTTATATAAAAGCAAACTCTCAAGTTTTGAGGAATTAGGACTAGTCATCATTCCATAGCAGTCAAAGATGTTAGATTTGAGGGTGAAAGTGATGAGACACCTTTGAAGAAAGCTACCAATCTAACTTTTTGACTGAAATAGTGAGGAGAGAGTAGAAAAGAAGGCAGACGACAGGAGATGCTGGCAGACTGCACCGCAGGAAGCCTGAATGAGGAAAGATCTGAGGCTCTCTGCCATCTTTTCAGGTAACATGCACCACTATACTTCATTCCCATTATCCCATAGGCTCAGAGCACTTTCACTCCAAAGGAAGTGGGAGGGGGTGAAGGGATCTAATGTGAAGCCAACATCCTCGGTGGACCATTACTGGAAGCTTTTACCCAACAACAATTCTTAAGAGTATGTAAAAACGGTAACAATACACCTGCAATACGTTTCATCTTTGCGTCGTGTCACATGGGAATGCCTGCTGCTGCTATAGACTCCCAAATGCATTTATTGGAGATGAAGGAGCTTTGTTCATCCTAAACCAGTTGTGATGTTTTCTACTTTAGAAGCTGGCCTAACTTGTATAGTGCAAGCAGGGTTGTAGAGCGCAGTCTCGAGTGTACCCCCCGGCCTGCGAGGGGCGATGGGGGTATGTGGCAAGCAGCGAGGCCGAGGGACCGTGAGAGCGGGACTCGTGTCTCACGGAGGAGCTTGGTCACATAAAAGGAGGAGTGACGACAGTAAAGGACAAGAGAGGACCAGGTCTGGATTTTACGTTGTGTTTTGTTTGCGTTTTATTATGTGTGTGCGCTGCAGTCGTCCGTGAGGGGCTGCCGCTTTTACTTTCAGTTTGTTTATTGATTTATTAAAGTGGTTTGAATGTTCGCCGGTTCCCGCCTCCTTCTTCCCATAATAACGAACTCCGTTACAGTGTATTATAAAAAACAGGATATAACAGGCAGATACAACATTGGCTGCCGTATGTCTCGTGACCAATTGCGTCATTACGTTAGCTTTGATTGTAAAAAGCCATTGGCTCTCGTGTGTCTCATGACCGATCGCGTCATGCTAAAGAGTCGGGTGTATCATTTGAATGAGATATGACTGAGTGGAGTGTGTGTGTTCACGGAGCGGCGGGTTGGATCATCATTTCAGCGATTAAAACATTAAGATCAACTCTGTGTCATGAAACACACAGGAAATCAAAGATGGCAGGCAGAGATGAGGATCCAAATTCAGGGAAATTTAATGAAAATAAACAATCATAAACCAGGAACAAAAGTTAATACTTTTATACTGTTTTTGGTCAGTTTTAGCAATAAATACCTGTGACTGTACTTTTATTTGCCTGTTACGTTTTATATTGTTCATAAGTGGGTAGGTTTAGGGTAGGAGTGGGGTTAGTTGCTCCAAAATATAAAAGTAGCCTATACAATTGCACCGTAAACCCTAATGCTCAAAATAATTAATTGGTTTGAGCAAGGCAAACTCAAATGAAACAAATGAGTTCAATTAAATGAACTTTTATAAGTATTTAGAACTTTCCTTTTCTTTTGAGTTCAAGAAACTGAAACATTTGAAGTAATCTGAATTGTCTAATTGTTTTGAGTTCTATTGACTTGTTTCTTTTGATTTAGACTAATTTTAATTAACTTAAACTGGGCTATTTCCCAGCATGCCTTGCCATGGCACTCAAAAGGGAGAATAAATTCTGAAATTAAGTGTTATATAATGTTCTTTTGTGCAAGATTAATGTTAAGTGGGAGATTTAGCAGTGTTAAATGCTTTGCTATGCTAATTTAGAAGAGTTTCTGTTATGTGTTTTTTGGGTGATGTGTGGAGTTTGAGCTTGGTTTGAGAATGTCTTGGTTACGTATGTAACCCTCGTTCCCTGAGGAGGGAATGGAGACGTAACGTCAGTGACTGACGAATGGGGGTTTCGCCTAGAAGCCTATCATCTTCGAGATCTTAGAAAACGGCCAATGGCAGGCCAATGCCATGGGCATGCGGAATTTGCATAGCGTAGCTCCGCCCCACAGCGTGGGTATATAAGGAAGTACGCTGGCAACATCGCAATATGTTTACCTGCTGAGGAGCCAAGACTGAGCTCCCAGCCGTTTCAGCAGTACAGCGGAAGTGGCAGAGGGACGTTACGTCTCCGTTCCCTCCTCAGGGAACGAGGGTTACATACATAACCAAGACGTTCCCTTTCGTTCAGTCACTACGAGTAACGTCAGTGACTGACGAATGGGGGTCCCAATCTAATCACGCCACTCGGCTGTCGTCCAGTGCCCTGCGTAAGTGTGAGCTCCCTGTCGTAGGCTAGTACGGACGAAGGACTCCAACTTAGCACAGGAATACCAAGGTACACTGGGAAACATATTCCAGGTGGAAGTATACGCCAAGTGCCTACCCGTAGGGAGGACTTAAGGAGACACATATGACCCGCGAGGGGCTGCATATGGAAGAACTCTGGGGTAACCAGCCGAAGGTGGAAAATTTTCCCCCAGGGGAGGCAAGGGCTTGCCGAAGGGAAAAACACATGCTCAGAGAGGCTTACAGTGGAAATACACATGTTGGGGTCGCCCATAGAGGGAACCATGCACACGGTGGCACCTAGCCTGACACGAGGGCCTGAGCGAGAGGGCGCACAGGTGTCGGCATCGACAGTGCAGGAGGAACTCAGGATTCCGGGGAAACTACCTGAGGAAAATATTGCACGTATCCTGTCCGTGGAGAGGAATGGCGAGCAAGTAAAGACACCTGAGCCTAGTCCATTACCGACCACTAGTATAGGCGAGTACATGAGAGGACACTGGCTCCACTTGGATCTGGCGAATGTGTTAAGTGTCGCCCAGCCTGCAGCTCTGCAGATGTTTGTCAGCGAGGCGCCATGCGCTAAAGCCCAAGAGGAGGCCACACTCCTGGTGGAGTGTGCCCTGACCCCAAGGGGGCATGGACACCCCTGCGTCTGGTAAGCCAAGACAATGGCGTCCACTATCCAGTGAGACAACCTTTGCTTGGAGAGAGCCTTTCCCTTCAGCTTCCCACCATAACAGACAAAGAGCTGGTCTGAGGTCCTGAAACACTGCGTTCTGTCTACGTAAGCACGGAGGGCGCGTACTGGACAGAGCAGTGCCAAGGCTGGGTCTGCCTCCTCCAAAGGCAGCGCTTGCAGGTTCACCACCTGGTCTCTGAACGGAGTGGTGGGAACCTTGGGCACATATCCAGGCCGGGGTCTCAGGATCAAGTGAGAGTCGGCCGGCCCGAATTCTAGGCATGCTTCGTCAACCGAAAATGCCTGCAGGTCCCCTACACTCTTGATGGAGGCCAAGGCGATCAGGAGCGCTGTCTTCATTGACAGGAACGTAAGCTCGACTGATCGCAATGGCTCGAAGGGAGCCCTCTGCAGAGCATCTAAGACTACTGAGAGGTCCCAAGAGGGTACGAGGGGAGAGCGAGGAGGATTCAGTCTCCTCGCTCCCCTCAGGAACCTGATGATCAGGTCGTGTTGACTTACCTGTTTCGTCTCCACAAGGTCATGGTAGGCGGATATCGCAGCCACATACACCTTGAGGGTGGAAGGAGACAGCCTTCGTTCCAACCCTTCTTGGAGGAATGAGAGCACGGACCCGATCAGGCATTTCCAGGGGTCTTCTTGGCGAGAAGAACACCAGGTGACGAAGAGATTCCACTTCAACGCATAGGCATGTCTGGTAGACAAGGCCCTAGCGGAAGTGATGGTAGCCACCACTTGAGGTGGTAGGGTACTCAAACCTACCGACGTCCCGTCCAGGAGCCACGCGTGGAGGTTTCAAAGATCGGGACGCAGGGGCCAGAGGGTGCCCCGTCTCTGAGAAAGGAGGTCCTTCCTCAGAGGTATGGACCAGGGAGGGGCTGTCGCAAGGAGTATGAGTTTGGAGAACCAGGTCCGACCAGGCCAGTACGGGGCGACCAAAAGGACCTGCTCCTTGTCCTCCCTGATCTTGCACAGAACCTGAACCACAGAACCGCGGCTGCAGATGCCATATGCCCCAGGAGCCTCTGAAATAACTTCAGTGGAACCGCACTCTTGCTCTCGATTTGATGGAGGCAAGTCAGCAGTGACTGCGCGTGCTCGCTCGCAAGCTGCATGCACATGGCGACCGAGTCGATATCCATACAGAGAAAAGAGATCCTCTGCACGATGCAGAGTTTGCTCTTTTCCCAGTTGACCCGAAGGCACAGATGGGCTAAGTGCTGGAGCACTAGGTCCCTGTGTTCGCACACCTGCTCTCGAGAGTGACTCAGTATGAGCCAGTCATCGAGGTAGTTCAGGATGCGAACCCCGTGTTGCCTGAGTGGCACAAGGGCTGCCTCGACAATGTTCGTAAAGACGCGAGGGGACAGAGCTGGCCCGAATGGGAGGACCACGTACTGATATGCCCGCCCCTCAAAAGCAAACCGTAGGAACGGTCTGTGTCGAGGAAGGATGGAGACATGGAAGTAGGCGTCCTTCAGGTCGATCGCTGCAAACCAATCGGCTGGACGAACGCATTCGAAAAGGCGTTTCGCTGTCAACATCCTGAACGGAAACCTGTGAAGGGATCGGTTCAGGACGCGCAGGTCCAGGATCGGTCATAACCCACCGGTTTAGTAGGGGCTGTAAAAGCTGGACTTCATCTCAGCTGGAGGGACAGGCTCGATCGCACCCTTCGCCAGCAGGGTAGCAACCTCCGCACGCATGACTGGGGCATTGGGCTCCACCACGGTATAGCAGACTCCCCGGAAGCGGGGAGGAGCCTGAGCAAACTGAATCGTATAGCCGAACCTGATGGTCTTCGCGACCCAGCGGGACAGCCCCGGGAGCTCTAGCCAGGCTCCCAAGAATTGCACCAACGGGGACAAGCGAACCACAGGTGTACTCCGGGTGGGGCAGCGAGGCGGCGTGACCGGCCCAGACGTGGGAGGCGTAGCGTCCCGGTGTGGGGGGCACGGTCAGCAGCCGCGTCCTGACAGAGGAGACCAGGGAAGGACGTGCATTCCACTGGGTTCTGCTCTGAGAGGAGACTGCCGTCAGAGAGGGATGAGAGTGATGACACTGCCATCGGTCTCTGGGTGCTCAGGGATGGGCAAATTAGTTCTTTCTTTGACCAAAATAGGGTGCTGCTGACCCAGGGGCCAGCAGCGGAACAAAGGATTCTGGAGTGGTCCTGCCATGGCTGCTAGGGCCCAGGTGAAGGCTGCTGCTGGGGCCGGGTGGGAGGGGTGGGAGCCGCGGGAGGGCGCCCTCGGCGGCGATCAGGCTGAGGCGACTGTGCAGGCGGCTGGGTGGAAGCAGCAGCTGGCCGCCGGGGCAATATATGTTTAATAGCCTCAGTCTGCTTTTGGGCGGTTGAGAACTGTTGGGCGAAGCTCTCAACCGCGCCGCCGAATAGCCCATACTGGGGCGAGGTCGGTGGTGGCACGCAGCTCATTTCTGAGCCCTGGGTCAGCCCTACCCTCGTGCATGTCGCATAGCATCCGGGCCTGGTAGGCCTGCAAGATAGCCATGGCATGCAAAGAGGCGGCAGCCTGCCCCGCAGCTCTGTAGGTCTTCGACACAAATGTTGATGTGAATCTACAGGCTTTGGAGGGGTGCTTAGGGTCGCCACGCCAGTTTGAAGCACTCTGAGGACACAGTTGCATCGCAACAGAGCGTTCAACCTGGGGAACCCCAGTGTACCCTTTGGCCGCGGCCCCATCGAGGGCAGAGAAGGCAGAGGAGGTCGCCGAACGGTCGCGGGAAGACAACAGGGCCTTCCAGGACCAAGTGACCTCCTCATGCACCTCCGGGAAAAAAGGTATTGGGGGCATGGCCTGACGGGTGTCAGAACGCGGCGCCGCCAAAAAACAATCGTCCAGCCGCGAGCGCTCAAATCGGGGCGGAGGGTTCCACTCCAACCCGAGACTCGCGGCTTCCCGGGAAAGCATGGCTGTCAACTCTGGGTCCGACTCGGGCAATGCTGGCACACCGGAAGGTGGCAGCATAGCCGAATCATCATCCTTAGAGGACTCTAGCCCACCTTGTGATGTGGTGATCGACATCTCCTCGTCCTCTGCGGGCCCAAACACAACAGACGGAACAGCAGGAGCCGGCTCCGTTGCTACAGTTTGAGCGCACGGGGGGAGCGGTGCGCTAGAGGGGGGTGTGGCCCGAGGCATGAGCGTCGGGGCTTTATTCCACACCGTCACCCTCAGGTCACCCTGGCCACCAGCCAAAGTGTTGCCTCGCAAGGAGACAGCTGATTGGGGTGTGGCAGAGGGGACTCTCACTCCGGAACGGAGCTCATTGAGTCTCGACCGCAGCACCGAGATGGTCATGTTCCTGCAGTGGGAACATGACTCATCCATGAACGCCGGACAGTGTTCATGCCCATCAGAGGACCCAGAAGCACACGGGCGAGACATCTTTATAAAGACGTGCCACGAGTGAGCTCTTTTATGAAAGGAAGCTTCGCAGTGATGCTGAAGCGCCCAGGGACCAAATACCAGCTGAATGCAGACTACTGCACAGATCAGCAGGCAAGCAGTAAACGATCGCTGGAACGCGCTGTAACACCAACACCGACTGGAAAGCTGCTCGTCTCGAAGAAGCTGACAATACTCAGAAGGCTTGAGGAGTGAAGAGAGAGATACTCTTGGCTCCGAAGCAGAAACATAATGCGATGTTGCCAGCGTACTTCCTTATATACCCACGCTGTGGGGCGGAGCTACGCTATGCAAATTCCGCATGCCCATGGCATTGGCCTGCCATTGGGTGTTTTCTAAGATCTCGAAGATGATAGACTTCTAGGCGAAACCCCCATTCATCAGTCACTGACGTTACTCGGAGTGACTGAACGAAAGGGAACAGATATATGTTAAATGTTTTATATTGCCGTATTCTTTCAGCAATTTATATGCTATGCTAATGTTATCAAAGCATTGTGTTACCAATTAGCATTTGCTAAATTAGCTAGTTATAGATGACATATTAATTTTAAGTTAAATCTATGAAATAACTTGCTTAGAGCAATTAAAATCTATAAGTACAAAACTGCCAGTTCTGCTTACTAGAACTTGAAACTTAAAAAAAATTTGTTTTGCCAACTTATTCGGGTTTTCAGTCTGCTTGTGATGTTCCTGCTTTGTAAATCTTCTAAATTAATAAACATGAAAGTACTTTATTAGTAGTAGCGGTGGTGTTTGCTAAGGCAAAATACTTTAGGGATTTGAACAAATGTCTTACCCTAATTTATCACATTTCAGCATGTAATTGCATTATGGACATGAATGATACCTCAAACATGCAGGTTGAGGTGTGCTATTTCTCTTCTAAGCGATCAAAATGTATACCCAGCAGACAATAAAACAAGCAGGGACCCAAGCCACATTTAGGTACACTGAACAAAATTATAAAGCTGGTGTGGTTACAAGTGGTCTGCGGTTGTAAGGCCGGTTGGATGTACTGCCAAATTTTCTGAAACGGCTTATGGTAGAGAAATGAACATTCAATTTATGGGCAACAGCTCTGGTGGACATTCCTGCAGTCAGCATGCCAATTGCACACTCCCTTAAAACTTGCAACATCTGTGGCATTGTGCTGTGTGATAACACTACACATTTTTGAGTGGCCTTTTATTGTGGCCAGCTTAAGGCACACCTGTGCAATAATCATGCTGTCTAATCAGCATCTTGATATGGCACACCTGTGAGGTGGATGGATTATCTCAGCAAAGGAGAAGTGCTCACTAACATAGATTTAGACAGATTTGTGAACAATATTTGAGAGAAATAGGCCTTTTGTGTAAATAGAAAAAGTCTTAGATCTCTGAGTTCAGCTCATGAAAAATGGGGGCAAAAACAAAAGTGTTGCGTTTATAATTTTGTTCAGTGTATTTTGATATTGGCCAGTAAGCAACCATAGATAGATAGATAGGAAATATTGGATGGATAGAGGGTTGGATGGATGGATGGATTAGAAATATTGGATGGATAGATAGATAGGTAGATAGATAGAACTAGCACCTCTAGCAGTCACCCACTGTACCCAAGCATTATGGCGACAGATTTTGCGTGGACAAATGCCACTTATGTTTTCTTCTACATTTTTTTTGTTTTCTTGTTGTTAACTGATTTTCAGAATTCAAGCTGGAAAGGAAATACGAGAAAAGTAGCATGTTTTCGTAAAGAGGACACAATGTCTGTGTAATGCCTCATTTAAGCTTGGAAAGTCTCCGAACACAACAAACAATGGCAATCAAACATTTTGGGCTACAAAAGTGTCTGAGAGAGGGTCCAGTGCTGTGTAATTCCTAGCTGGAAGAAAAGAAAAGGAAACAAGCAACAAAACTGCTCATCAGGGAATGTTAGCAGACTGATAGATGAGTGTACCATTTCTTAATTTTGTTCCTGTTAGGAGAAGCCCAGATGTGCATTTGAGATGTAGTCAAGGGTTTGATGAGAGTGGCTAGGTGCCAGAGGAGTTGATTTCCAACACGACACATAAAACCAATCCAATTAGGGTGAAATTAGAGAGAAGATATGTTGAGTTTCAATCCTCCCCTGTGTCTTTCTCTGCAGTGAAAGTGCAAGAAAGAGCAGCTTCCTCAGTTGCTACACACAGGGTTTAACTTCTAACTAATCTTCTCTCATTTAAAATCTAGATACAGCAGATACTTTTGTCTTTGTTTGGGAGAAGTTTACACAGAGGACGAAAAGTAACTGAGACTTTTAACCTATCTGTAAACCCTGTCAATCATGTGGAAGTGCACTGAGCCCTCACCTGGGGCAGCATCAGAGTGCTGTTTCTGACCTTGACGCTGTGAGTGGCAGTCAAATCTGTCAGCAGCTGTCACTGCAGGGGGCTACATTCCCAAACTGTGAGGTAATAGGGAGGACAGAGGTGATTGTTGGCCAGCGCTGGGTAAGGGCCCAAAGAGGACTTTTGGCTGAGAAGTTGGTGTTAAACCTTCAGGGTTCCATTCGAACTCGTTAAAGCTTGAATTTGGGTGAAGCTGACTCTATATCTGTCCTACAGGGGGATGCCAGAGAAGAAAAACAACAGACCTCTACCAATTTGCCCATCTGTGCTTTAGTGACCTCCATGTGGTCGAGTTGACGCTTCCAGCCAGTGGAAAAAAGGGCTGTAGGATCCACACACCTGTTCAGTGTGCACTGCTGATTGTGCCAAATATTAGGTAATTCAGCTCAGCGCCTGCAAATTTTAAGGGATATTGAAACCAAAAAAGGCATATTTGACTCATTGTCATGTTCCAAATCTGTATGACTTTTTTTCCCTTTTGTAAGGCAAAAAAGATGTTTAGCAGAATATGCAGGCTGCTAATTTCCACAAAACAAATGTGGCTGTCACAATAAAAAAAAATAAAAAAAATACATGACAAAATGTTCATTTTTGGGTGAACTCTCACTTAGCAGGATGCTAAAGCACCCAAAAAATACTGTAGCTTCAAACTGCTGAGTTTTTTTATTTCCTCATTCTTAAAGGGGATCTGGTTTCTTAAACGAGACTATTGGTCTTAATTTCATGCCAAATATTAGCAAATGTGTTATTTTCAGTTCAGAAGAAATGACCCTGGGTTATTGTTCTGTATTCATAAATATCAAAATCAGCTGTCCTTTCACTATAAGCATTCTTTTTTTGTGTATTCATGTTTAAGCACATAATGTGTTTTCTTTATTATAATGACAAGGTCGATATATTATGTTATTAATGAGACCTGATTAGAAATTGCAATTGTGCCACAGTGACTCATTGCATTTTGATGTGAGGTCAAATGTTTTTATCTGTTGTGGTACATATATAATTGTCTGATTGTTCCCTGCAGCTTATTCACATTTTTAAAGGAAAAGTTCAAATGAGAATTCTTTCATCATTTACTCACCCTCATGTCGTTCCAAACCCGTGTGACTTACTTTCTTCAGTGGAACACAAAATAAAATTGGTCGCTCTTTTAATCAAACCAGGCTCTGTGGTGACATTTCTGGAAAATGATATTATGTTGCGTCTTGCATGTTTCACAACAATTTCAAAGTGAAATGTCCAGTGTGTGGCATCCAAAAAAAATTAATGTGAAACTGACCATTTTTTATTTTGTTTTTTTGTTTTTGTACGTATCATGGCAGTTTGGAAATGAAATGTCCAGTCAGTGCCACTAAAAGGTTAATGCTTTATCGCTGAAATAAATAACGTACTACCTACACTATATCCAGGGCTTGACATTAACTTTTTTGTTTACCAGCCACTGTGGCTAGTGGTTTTCCAAAGTTACTAGCCACTTAGCATTTTCACTGGCCACAATTTTGACATTGATACCATAGGGAAAAACTGCCATATAGATATTTTTAATATCATCTCATAATTTGGCAGCAGATATATTAGGCTGCTGTAAGACCTGACACATGGATCACTTATACTGTTAGTACTGAGGCGGCTTTATGTGCACGTACTTTGAGTGTGAGCACAAAATCTAAGGCAATGAGTACAATTATGGACAAAACAATGGCATAGGCATATATAAAGATATGTCAGTTGCAAGTTGCTTTCAGTTAAAACAGCTCAAACATGCATTTTAGTCTGGGACTAGACTTAAGCCTTTATTAAGACTTTAGCATTAATATATTGTAGTAAAATAAGCAGGAACATAAACAGTAGGTTCTACACTATCAAGTCAACCCCCTGAATAAAGATTTCATTTTAAATAATTTTAACTAACCAAACTTTATGTCATTCATTGAGGTCTTCTTGATGCCTTTTAAAAATGTCATAGATTAGCCTGACATGGCCCTACATTATTATTAGTGTATTTGAGTGCCATTTGTACTCACTTACACTGTTAGTACTGAGGTGGATTTATGTGCATGCACTTTTGAGTTTGAGCACAAAATCTGAGGGAATGAGTAAAGTTATGGGCAATCCACACCAGGGGCATTTCTAATATTTTAATATTGGGGGGCTCAGCCCCCAGTGAGGGTATGATTTTACTCAGACAAGACGTTTGAATGAGTGCTGTATTCTGTCTTAAATCATTTCTGTGCATGACTGCATGTTGATCTAATATGCCACATCCATAATTTAAAAAATAAATGTAAAATGCAAATTCAAACGGAGATAACATTTTCTGAAGTATGTACATATGTGTGAAGTGATATATTTTCGCTGGAGGCAAACAAGTGTGATGAGTTTGAACGCTTTTTTTAAAAAAAGTTTTAAAGGGGACTTCGGGCGATCGCGAATTTGTAAACATATAACGGAGCTAATCCTATTTTTTTGGGGGGCCTTTGTAGAAATGTAGAGGGGGCTGAACACTTTTGACAGAAATGTATATATTATATGTACATTTTAACTTGCCAAGGTGGCTAGTAGGAGTGACTGCGTTACTGTGCGTTCACACCGTGTTCAAAATTCGCTCTGGCCGCCCTGCCAACGACGCTGTAGAAAGATTCGTGGATTCTCTGACGCTCTGACGTAGATCGAATGCTTGGTCTTTTTTAAACTGTATTTAAAGGGGCCGCAAAGCAAACATGCATTGATGCAGGTATTTGTGCAGACTGACCACAAATAGGGTATAAGTTAACCTCATTAAATCTTTTAAATGTGAAAGTAAGAAATTCATCGATGGAAATTAGAACTTAACAATTATAGTTACAAATATATATAGTTGGTGGGTTGGCGGATGTCAATGTCAAGCCCTGACTATATCTTAAACCTAACCGATAGTGGTAGCAAGTCTTTGAGCTCTTTTATCATGACTTGTACCTGTGCACTCTGTATTACAAGTGCAATGCTCTACCAGGTTGTTTTTCAGGGGTTGGGCTTAGCCCCCTATTTCCAGTGAAAGGAACTCTAGATGCTTCAGCATACCAAGACATTTTGGACAATTTCATGCTCCCAACTTTGTGGGAACAGTTTGGGGATGGCCCATTCCTGTTCCAACATGACTGCGCAACACTGCACAAAACAAGGTCCATAAAGACATGGATGAGCGAGTTTGGTGTGGAGGAACTTGACTGGCCTGCACAGAGTCCTGACCTCAACCCGATAGAACACCTTTGGGATGATGCGGAGACTGCAAGCCAGGCCTTCTCGTCCAACATTAGTGCCTGACCTCACAAATGCATTTCTAAAAGAATTGTCAAAAATTCCCATAAACACACTCCTAAACCTTGTGGAAAGCCTTCCCAGAAGAGTTGAAGCTGTTATAGCTGGAAAGGGTGAGCCAACTCCACATTAAACCCTACGGATTAAGAATGGGATGTCATTAAAGTTCATGTGCATGTAAAGGCAGGTGTCCCAAAACTTGCATGTGTCACAATCACGTTTGTTTGGACGTTTGTTGTGTTTCGTCATTGTCATCATTCATTTGTTGTCACAGACACTTATCAGCTGTGCACTTATCAATCACATTATTATCACCTGTATATACACTCACCTAAAGGATTATTAGGAACACCATACTAATACTGTGTTTGACCGTCAGAACTGCCTTAATTCTACGTGGCATTGATTCAACAAGGTGCTGAAAGCATTCTTTAGAAATGTTGGCCCATATTGATAGGATAGCATCTTGCAGTTGATGGAGATTTGTGGGATGCACATCCAGGGCACGAAGCTCCCATTCCACCACATCCCAAAGATGCTCTATTGGGTTGAGATCTGGTGACTGTCGGGGCCATTTTATTACAGTGAACTCATTGTCATGTTCAAGAAACCAATTTGAAATGATTCGAGCTTTGTGACATGGTGCATTATCCTGCTGGAAGTAGCCATCAGAGGATGGGTACATGGTGGTCATAAAGGGATGCACATGGTCAGAAACAATGCTCAGGTAGGCCGTGGCATTTAAACGATGCCCAATTGGCACTAAGGGGCCTAAAGTGTGCCAAGAAAACATCCCCCACACCATTACACCACCACCAGCCTGCACAGTGGTAACAAGGCATGATGGATCCATGTTCTCATTCTGTTTACGCCAAATTCTGACTCTACCATCTGAATGTCTCAACAGAAATCGAGACTCATCAGACCAGGCAACATTTTTCCAGTCTTCAACTGTCCAATTTTGGTGAGCTCGTGCAAATTGTAGCCTCTTTTTCCTATTTGTAGTGGAGATGAGTGGTACCCGGTGGGGTCTTCTGCTGTTGTAGCCCATCCGCCTCAAGGTTGTGCGTGTTGTGGCTTCACAAATGCTTTGCTGCATACCTCGGTTGTAACGAGTGGTTATTTCAGTTAAAGTTGCTCTTCTATCAGCTTGAATCAGTCGGCCCATTCTCCTCTGACCTCTAGCATCAACAAGGCATTTTCGCCCACAGGACTGCCGCATACTGGATGTTTTTCCCTTTTCACACCATTCTTTGTAAACTCTAGAAATGGTTGTGCGTGAAAATCCCAGTAACTGAGCAGATTGTGAAATACTCAGACCGGCCCGTCTGGCACCAACAACCATGCCAAGCTCAAAATTGCTTAAATCACCTTTCTTTCCCATTCTGACATTCAGTTTGGAGTTCAGGAGATTGTCTTGACCAGGACCACACCCCTAAATGCATTGAACCAACTGCCATGTGATTGGTTGATTAGATAATTGCATTAATGAGAAATTGAACAGGTGTTCCTAATAATCCTTTAGGTGAGTGTATGTTTAGTTCTGTTTTCAGTTCTTTGTCTGGTGCTGTCTAATTTGGATGTGTTGCTTTGTTCTTGTTCTTGTGGATCATTGTGTGGATTTATTAAATATTACAGAGTTACCTTCATCTTCATCTTCAGCTTCATGTGTGTTTATACCAGGGGTTTTCAAACTGGTGTCCGGGGAACCCCAGGGGTCCTCCAGAAGGTTCTAAGGGGTCCCCAGAAAATTTCAGAGAATAAAAAGACAAAGCAAAAATGGATAAAGTCTACCAAACGTTCTAACTGTTTCAGTTCTAAATGTTTCTCTTCTTTTTTTGCCATATACATACTTTCCAGAATTGTATGTTTTGTGTTTTTCTCACCATAGTCCCCTTTGTCTTGCTCACTGGGGTTGGCAGTTCCCTTTCGTTCAGTCACTCCGAGTAACGTCAGT